>JANBXA010000069.1:16955000-17555000 GCA_030556225.1 Cricetiscus sungorus
GCACAGGAAACCCTGAGGAGGTTGAGCAGGAAGAAGGAGGTACATTATAGAAAACAATAGGACTTGGGACTCAGAAGGCGTGGGCCTCCATCCCTGATACTTTTCTGCCAGTGTGCAATGCAAGACCAGCTTCTCACTGTGCAATCAAGTGATTTTTTGAAGAATAAATGAGCAAAAGCCTGCACAATAACTGCCACTGAGTAGTGTGTGTTCTAGGCAGTGTTCTACAACCGCCTTTGTGTTTTCTTAATCCCTGTGACCATCCCACGAGGTTGGTACTACCATTAGCTCATTTTATAGATGAGAAACAAAGACGCTTGGAGGATTTATGTAATGTTCCCACACTGCTAAGTGGCCAAAGCCAAGTTTCTCCTGCAGGTTGACTCAGGAATCCATGTTCTCAACCTCTAAGTGTTCTGCCTCTGAAGCATATTACGAAGTTTACAGAGCATTAATAATCAATATGAAAATGATACATATATTATTTTTATATAATTGGTTCAATGTAAAGCAATTGATGTTATGCTTTGTGAGGCTGAACTCTGAGGAGTTATTATTTTTGTTCCTAAGAAAGGTTAGCCAGGCAGTGGTGGCTTATGTCTTTAATCCCAGCACCCAGGAGGCAGAGGCAGGCAGATCTCTGAGTTCAAGGCCAGCCTGGTCTACAGAGTGAGTTCCAGAGGTGTATAACAGCCATATCTGTTACACAGAGAAATGCTGTCTTGAAAAACAAAACAACAAAAACAAACAAAAGGTTAGATGTAGTAATTTCATAGAAGTTATTGTCATACAAGTTTGGTGAGCATCCATGATCCAAAATTTCAAACCCTGAACTACCCCTGAATCTTAAACTTTTAGAGAGCCAATGTGATGCCTTAGGTGGAAAATCCCTTAACAATCCTAATGTAATGAGTTGTGGTCAAAATTCGAATACATAAAACACACTGTGTGTCTTAGTGTTTCTATTGCTGTGATGAAACACCACAACCAAAGCAATCTGAGAATAAAGGGGTTTAATTGGATTATACCTCCACATCACTGTCTGTTTATCACTGAAGGAAGTCAGGACAGGCACTCAAACAGGGCAGGAACCTAGAGGCAGGAACTGATGCAGAGGCCACGGAGAGGTGCTGCTTACTGGCTTATTCTTCATGGCTTACTAAGCGTGCTTTTGTATAGAACCCAGGACCACCAGGCCATGGATGGCTCCACCCTCAATGGGCTGGGTCCTCCCTCATCAATCACTAATTAAGAAAGTGCCCTACAGTCTTGCTTGTAGCCTGATATTTCTTAATTGAGGGTTCCTCCTCTCAGAGACTTCAGCTTTTGTCAAATTGACATGAGACCATCCAGCACACTATATATAAAATGATGATGAGGTTATGTGTACAAAGGTCATATGAAGCAAAAATGACCATCATGTTTAAACCTGTATTTCATTTCCCAGGTAGTTAGTATATATATAAAACGTGACCATTCTTAGATGTGCAGGGGGTGGTGGGAGTGGTGGTGGTAAAGGAGTACTCTGTGATATCTAAAACACAGAAGTCCCAGAAACTTTCTGAGACTGTTTCTTCCTTTATAACACAGGGCTAGCACATCTTTGTGCTGAGCACACAGGGCTCATCTTTGTGCTGCTATCCCATGACAATGAGACAGAACATGTGTGTTGGGGATGCGTGGGACTCAATAACCAGGCTCTACTGTTGTGAATGACTCCCAGCCCCCTACACACCTGCAGAATCCTGCCATGTGAAACTTGACCTTCATGCCCCGGCATGGATTTGGTTTGAGGTCCTCCATGTCTAATAAAACCTTTCAGTTACATACAGATGAAACATGGGCCCGGGAGCTATTGTTTTACCCCGTGAGACTTTGCTATTTTCAATATGCTGCAGTCTAATACAAAGCTTCCTGTTGGGCTGAGTTAAATGCTGTCACCGTCATTCACATACGTAAGAATTACAGTGCTACCAGCATGGAATACTTTTTGGCCTTGGCCTCTTTGCTCATTCCTGTGTTATTCTCTCAAGGGTTCTAGCAGGACAGCCCCTGCTTCCTCTCACCGAAATTTTGGCTTGTTTGCCTACCTTCTTTTTGGAAGCTCTTCAATCCCATTGCCACTTGTGGATTGTCGTGCAATAGAAACTCTCTCTGAGTGCTGAGGGTATGGGCTCCAGGGCTTTGCAGAAGATCTCTGGGGTTACTGGCATTGCTATCCTCAAGCCTCTGGTCAGAATAAGGTTGTAGAGGTTAGTGGCCCAAAAGAAGAAGAAATAGATGTGGGTCTTCATGGGAGACCCTAAATGTGCCACTGGATGCCTTTTCTACAACTCTCCAGTCAGCCTGGAAGACTAGTGGCATGGATAAGCAATGAGTCTGCTCATCCCAGAGCCCCTTTACCTCCCCAGAGTCCTAGTGTTGAGAGGACTTAGCCAAGGGAGGGCTGGGACTTAGGCCTGTGCATCAACACTGGAGTTCATAGTAATGGTGAGAGATAACATTTATGGAGGGCTTATGTTGTGCCAGGCACCATGCTAAGTGCTTTTAATGTTCTATTTTACTGCACACAGGACTTGGATTGGATCCGAACTGAGGCGCAGGGGGATGAATAGGACACATACCTGGCATACAGCAGTGATTCAGGGCAGCCCATTCAACCTACTGCTTTGGTTTTGTAACTGTGATTCTGTAGCTTATGATCTTCTTAATTCTCCTGATGCTAAAGCAGCAGGTTTCACTGACTCCTGGGTATAAAAAACGATGCCAATAAACAGTGCCAGTGGTCCCGGAATAAAAACCCCAGATACCTACCATTTAGTTGCTGCTTGCGTCTTGCTTGCCGAGCTGGGTTTTCTGGTGCAGGTTGCAAATGCTATCAATAAAGGAATGAGGAGAAGCTGAGCAGGAATCAAACTTAAGAAAGTAATGTAATTATTTAAGCAGGAGAGCCCATGCATACATTCATTTGTTCATTCCTTGGACAAAGGTCTGTGTGGTATGACTGTGCACCTGCGATGGAGTTGGACCACGATAAAGCAGTTATTACCTTGTCACTTTGCTTACGGAGAATCACCTCCCCACACCTACTGCTGTGGTTGTAATAACAGCCAGGCAAAGCAAAATGAAAAGAGCATACTCAGTAAAAAGCTTAGGGAGGATACTAGTTCCCCTTGCTGGCAGGAATGCCAAATGATAGCCCCTAGAAAAGTTAAACATGGAATTGTCATGTGACTCATGAGTCCCACTGCAAGTAGATACCCCAAAGAATTAAACACAGGGACTCAAAGCAGATAACTGTGTATCACACCATTATTTGCAATAGCTCAAGGAGGAAACAACCCAAGTGTCAATCGGCTGATGAATGATGAGCAAAATGTGCATTTTTACGTAATGGGAGTTCATTTGTCCTCCAGAACCAGGGAGGCTCTGATGCACACCGCAATGTGAATGGACCTTGAAAGCATTGTATGGCGTGAAAGAGCCCACATCCAACAGAACTAGCGCTGTATGATGCCACATAATTATGTGAGATATTCACAGTATCAAATTTATAGGCAGCAAGAGCATTAGAAGGTGTCAGGGGCTGACGGGTTAAAAGCGATGGTAGTAAAGGCTGATGGCTTAGAGGGTAAAGGACTTACTGCCAAAACTGATGACCCACATTCTCTCCCTGCCCTGAGTTTGATCCTTGTAACTCACATGATGGAGTGAGAGAAGTGACATGTGCTGTGGAACATGCATACCATGAACCCACACACACTAAATAAAAAACAATAAGTTTTCAGGAGCAGGGAGGGGATGGAGAATACATACCTAATGGGCACAGAGGTTCTGTTTGAGTGACGAAAATGTTCTGGGAATAGAGTGGTGATAGCCATACAATATTGAGAACGTCCTAAATGTCACTAGACAATGCACCAAAAAATTAGCTAAATGATGTAATTATATTTAAAAAAATTTAAATTAGACCAAAAATGTTTAACATACTAGAAAATGTCTATCCCTACTTGTTTGTCTAAAATTAAGTAAAATTTGCAGGCACAATAAATATAACCATTGACATTAGAATGGCAAAATCATGTTTTATACATTTTACCACATTAAAAAGTAAATCTCATCCCAGAGTGATATATGGTAGAAAGCCTACTCAGTACAGAAAGAAAACTCTATAGAAACCCCTCTCTTGCTCAGCACAGCACCCAAGCCTTCTGCCGAGCACAGGGCTTGGCCTAGAGTACAGGCATATTTCTTTTTCTGCAGAGCCAAACTGGGAACACAATAATTCTATTTGTAGTTGAAAATGGCAGTGAGGCTGTTGAGTGTAAATTTTACTACCATGGCAACCGTGGAACACAAAGATGATAAAAATGAAAATGCAGGAATATTTTTGGCACGTGGGGTCAGCTGGAGGTAACTTGGTTCCTTGCAGGTAACTGCAGGATTTGATGGAGAGTGAATTGTTAATAATTGTTGTTAAAAACTCAGAATCCCAGCTAGGCTGTGACTTCTTTGTTCCAGTTGAGGGCATCCAGGCTGCTCTTTGGACCAACTGAACCAAGGCAGAGAAAGGATGAAGTTCAAGTTGGTAATGAACTCTAGGAATCTTTGTTAGAAGTTTTCATGGGAAGACAGGAGGCCAACCAATTTTGTCTGCATTGATCCCCACCTAGTTCAGTCCCCAGGAAGACGTACCATGGGCCTTAGAGATCTTCCTAGGCTGCTCACAGAACTGCAGTTGCCTTCTGGGGATATGGCTGGGTAGAGAGAAAATAAGACCACAGTTTGCCCTTTAAGGAAAGATATTTGGGGGCCAACTAAAAGGATGCATCTTTCTGTGTTGTTTCCTAGGTCAGACTGCCTCCCGAAGAAGAAATAGTCTTAGGAAGTCACTGTAACCCCTATGTCTTCCACCTAGCTCTCTCTATGTTTAGGCTTAGCTTACAATTTTGAATTGGAAAGAAAAAAACTTTGCTCCACCTCAATTCCTGTCACCCACAAGCTGGGAGCAGATTTAGAACTCAGCCTGATTTTCACATGGTCCCTTCCCTGTCCTCAGTCTGCCTGTGATGTCTCTATCTAGACTCAGTTCTGAGCTACATGGTTTCCAGTCCTTGGTGTGACGCAGTGACACTGTAAAAGAGCCAGGCCTTCTGACACTGTGGCTGGGTGTAACATGTTTGGAAGACTTTTGGCAGCCTCTGAGGGAAAGTGGGTGATTGTCTGGCAGTTGAATTACTGTGAAATGTATGAGGGCTGAATAGGTATCTCTTTGGACACATGTTAGTTGTATAACTCAGGACATAAACATCAGTGTCATTGTGTATTATGAAATGGATTTGGGGATACCTATATTCCAGGGTTCATAACATGTCATGTACCACAAGCATGTGATATAAGCACCTATATCTTGCATGTAAAGCAGTACTTGGTAGCTACTGTGATTATGAGACCAAGTAGTCATTTGTGGCTTGACATTTGAATGAACTGACACTGCTCAGAATGTAGCAATATAAGATGGTCCTTGGCCACACTCACCACACAACACCCAAGGGTAGCATCTATAGCTCACTCACTGTATCCATATCTTTAGCTACTTGGTTTATATACATCAGGTCTTAATCTGACAGCAACTCTAGGTTGTAAGCATCATTAATATACCTGGCTTCCAGAAGAAAATGTAGGCTTAGTTTCCTTAAATGTTCCATCTAAGATCACCCAACTATGAGGGATTTAAGCCCAGAGCCCAGATGCTTAACCAGTATTCTGGGTACCAATGTGTGGGATGTGTGTGCATCACTGGAATCCACTTAGGGCTGAACCAGGAAAATGGCTGCCTCAAATTCAGAGACTCATGCTGTGCTCATTCATTCTATGAGGCCCTTGTCCTATCGTGGGCATGTTTTCCTGTGCTGCAGGATGTTGCTTTTCCAGGCTTGCCACATCTAGTCCCCATCAGTCATGCAGTAATTAGCTCATTCTTTCCTTCCTCCATCCTGTCAACACTCACTTGTAGAACGGCATCACTGCACTGTGACTGCTAGGTTTGAGGTCATCTAATGGTACAGCCCCAGGCGCTGTACTAGTGAGTTTCACACATTATCGTATGTACTCTGCATGGGAGGCCTCATTACTTACTATTGTGTATCACTTCTTCACAGTTGATTAAATGCATGCTTAAGGCATTAAGCAGAGGGATGGAGAGATGGCTCAACAGTTAGGAGTGCCTGCTGTTTTTGCAGAGGACTGGAGCTCAGTTTCTAGCACCCATGTCAGTTGGGCAGTTCACAAGTACCCATGACTCCATCTCCCAGTAGGGCATCTGCTACCTCTGGCCTCTGTGGGCCCCTGCACTCATGTGTGTCTATACAGACAAACACACATTTTTAAGGCATTCAAGTAACTATCTTTAGGCCCCCCCTTAATTGTGTCACAGCCATGATTCAGATTCTTCAAAGCTTTCTATAACTCATCTCTTTAGTACCCACAGTGTTAGTTGTCTAGGTAGAGTCCCCAAGTGGAGGAGACACTGGATCACCTGGAGGACTTGTTATAATGTAGCTTGATGGGCTCCTACCTCACCAGGCATCCTGCTCCAACAGTCTGGGTAAGGCCTGCCTGGCAGTGTGCATTCATGGCCAGTCCCCTTTTTGGGATGCCATTGTGGTTGGTCTGTGAAGCTCACTTTGGGGGTCAAGGCTCCCACCTGAGGATCCCAAACTTATTGCTTCCCTAGAATTACATAGCACCTAGTATACAGTAGTCACTTGAAATATATTTGTTTTGTTTGCATTGTTCAGGTGCAGATCCTCTGCCTTTAATTTATGGACTTTGTGGTTCTGACCTCTCTGTATGCATTCTTAAGTATTCGCTGTTTAGTGTTTCAGAAAGTTCCATGGGTCAGATGCCTTCATGCCTAGTGCATGGTCCAGGGTCCTGCATATATGGTGTGCTTGGTAAATATTAGCTTGATTGGTTGGATTAGAGATGAATCTCACCGAGACCTGAACTGAAAGCTGGATGGTGAATAAGATGTTAGGTCTTGAGGCACTCCCCAGATTCTTACAGAGGGCCTGGTCACATAGTTGGTGTTCAGATGTGTGTTGTTGAATTCCTGCTACTGTTGTTGCTTTGTGGTCAACAACCTGGACATTTACCTGGTATCTTTAGCCTGATTTCAATTTGGGAGTTCAGCCTTAAAGCTAAAGTTGGTAGATAGAATTTTCTAGCAGCTACTCTCAACCCTGCCCATACATTGAAATCACTGGGGGCTTTAACATGGTGTGATGGTACCCCATATGTCCCACCGCCCCAGAGATTCTGGCTTGGTTAATCTGGAGTGTTCTGAGGCAGAAAGACTTCTAATGCTCCCCTAGGTGATTTAATGTACAGCCAAGGTTGGGGATGTCACTGGGGTATTTGGCTTCCTGATTTTCCTTGGACATTTCCAGAAGGCTGTGCATGTATTATGTAAATATGCATGGGCATACATGCAGAGAAATGGGGATCTGTGTCTTCCTCTTGAATGGTCCATCTCTCATACACTAAAATGAAGATGTAAGGACTGTAGGTCAAGTCTCAAGTTGAAACTTGGCAAAGTCACATGGCCACCTGAGAGCGACAAAGATGCCTGCCACCAACTCCTGTGGCTGTCTTTGGGCAACTGCTGATTGTCACATTCCATGGTGATGGGGCTCTTTTTTTCCAGTCTGGAGGCAGGAATAGGGGATGAATGCAGGTGGTGTGGCTGTTGCAAGGCCCTTTTGTTCTCTCTCAGTTCTGAAGGGGCTGTCCTGCCAGGGGCCGAGGTGTGGGGCTTAGCATTTGGCACCATGTACCTTGGTGCTGAGCTTATTCTTGGGTTTCTTGGTGGAAATACACCCGGCTATGTGAGCCCACAAGCTGGCTGAGAATAATGGGAAAGGTCATGCTGGGGCCTCCACCCCAGCAGGTTTCTTGACTCAGCACAATCCTGGTGTAATTAAGCATGGCAAGAAGAAAAAGGGGCATGGGCTGGTGCTTACCCCTGTGTGCACGCAGCCCGGGCCCCAGAGGGCTTGGGTATTTAGAAGTGCCAGCTGCTCTGGATTTATGGGAGCCAGGGTTTGGCTCACCAGGGCCACCTCCATGTCTGGGACTCTGCTTCAGTAGCCAGTAGGGTTGACTCTCCTAGTGGCACGGCTGAGTGAGCAGCTCTCATTCTGCCTGGAACTTAGTCTCTTCTCCTCTGTCATTTGAAGCTATGAGTGAGACACATGATTACAGCAGCACATTCCAGTCACCTCCGTTGTTTGAGCCTAGCACGTGACAAGGAGCTGTCCTGGACACCAGAATGAGAGATGAGTCTTGCACTTGCCTTCTTTCGGTAGATGGGAAAGCATTGGACAATCTGGACTACAATTACCTACCTGGGCCAGACAGGCAATATAAGTAACTTGGTGCCTGCAAAGTCATAGGAAGTAATAGGTGCATAGTGAACTTGGTTCTACATGCCCAGTCAGGTACTGTGGCACAAGTTGAAGGGTTTCATGTGCTGGAGTGTTGGCCCCATGGCAGTGATACAGTGTTTGTGGGATTTACGAGGTAAGGCCTAGGGCATGGTAATTAGGTCATGAGGGCACCGTCCTTGCAAATATTAATGTCATTCTCTTAACATTCTCTTAAGATTCCAGCTGGGGTTGGTCTGAAGGAGCGCACCTGACCCTGGACTCTCTAGCTGTCTGACTGGCCATTTGAACTCTTCTGCGTTGTGTTCCCTGCATGATGCCTTCTGTATGAAGTTCTCGCCAGAGCTGGATAGACAGGGTCCCTCACACACAGCTCAGACTTAAGTTTAAGTACAAAGTGTTTTGTTTTAACAATAGAAAGTGGACCAGGAGGGTATTTTAAAAGCTCTTTTACCAACTAAATAACAGCAGTCCATGTATCGGGACTGGATGTTGAGCAGCCAGTGTGAAACCCACTTCTGGTCACTGTGGGCATTGAGTTTTCGGATGCGTATTGGATCAGGGTCAAGGCGTCATCGGGATGCAAACGGAGCAGGGAAGAAACTGAATTGACTGGCTATGCCTCCTTCAGAAGCAAGAGAACTGAGGGTCTTAGAGAAGGAACAGAATGGGGTCTCGAGTGCCCTCGGCACAACACCTAAGCTAAGTTGACCTCTGTTCTGCACCCACCTGGTTCCTTCTGGTCTCCTTCCCAGCCTGCACTGTGCCCCATTGCTCGTCACCAGTCTGTGCTCACTTCTTCCCACAGGGAGGGTCATCTGCAGATTTTGTCAGTGGCCTCAGTCCATTGGACTATGAATGTAACAAGAGGGTCTATGAGATGGGTTCTAGAATTAAAGAAACCAGAGTCAGCTCAAGAGTCCTTCTTCTGAGAAGCAAAAGAAGAAACAGCAGACTTGGGCTTAGGGAATGACATTGGCAAGTCCTTTTCTCTGAGGTTTGAAGTCCTACATAGCTTCTAGGGTTCTCTTGGTTCTGATGTGCTGCTATTTTTAGCTCTGATCTCCCGAATATAGGGCTCTCCCACTGTTTTATTTGTCCATCTACGTACCCCTGGCTTATGTTTTCCATGGAGAGAATGCTGCGGTGGAAGTTGCCTTCTTGCTTAAACAATCTGATCCCATGCGGTGCCCCACGCACCAGCCCTGGGCCTCAAGCCACGTCAGAGTCAACAAACCACAGCCTGAAATTGCAGCCATCCAAGGCAGCGGAGTCTTTAATTTGGACTTAAAATAGCCCACAGCCTAAGAGTTTTGTGGGGATCAAGAGCAAGGTGTAGGAATGGGTGTTGGGAGCCTATCTCAGGAGGTAAGGCCATGGGCTGTGGGCAAGGCATGGGGAGGGATTGGGTGCCTGAGTTGGAGGTCCCATAGCTCATCTGAGGTTGCCTCTTGAGCCTCTTTCATAATGTGAGGGGAACAATGTGGTGGTAAAATTACATAGGGTCTGTGCCCTCTGTTTAGAAAGCCTGCGTTCCTCTCTTTCTTCAAATCTCTGTGCATTATAATATTAGCTATTATCAGCACCACCGTGATTATGATGTCTTGAATTACCTTCCAATTACATGCTCCCTCTTGGGTGCCATTTGCCTTGTTTACTGTTGAACAGTGCCCCCTGGAGTTGTGAAAGCAGCAACACAACAGCGGAGAGACAGTGAGCACATCAGGCCAGGAGCTGTTCTAACCACTTGGTGTGCATAAGCTTGCTTAATTCTCAACCCAGCAAAAGGACCAAGGAAGGTACTTATGTTAGAAGTTAACCCCACTGTACACACAGGAAATTGAGGCGCAAAAACCTGCAAGAATGCCCTCAAAAATTGTGCACTATTTCTGTTCATCCAGGACTGTAAGAGTTTGAGCCTGATGATGGCATCCACGTGGTCAGCCATTCTCTTTCCCCTGAGCCATTGTGGTGGGGTTTATTCATGTCACTGTGCTGTCTGCTATTTTTTTTTTTGATTTTTGATCTTGCTGCAGTATAGATGCTTCTACATCAAAGGTCAGCAAATATTTTGTACTAAAGCTGCAAGTAATTACTTCGTTTCTGGTGATCATACAGTCTCAGTGGAATGACAAGGGTCAGTTCTATCCACGTAGAGCAAAACAGCCATAAGCACGTTGTAAGTGGGTGATTGTGGCTGTGTTCCAAGAAAATCTTATTTATGGCTATCAAAATTTGAATTTCATATAGTTTTATGTGTTGTGAAATATTATACGTTTAATTTTTTCCCTTGCCATAAAAACATAAAATCTATTCTTAGCTCCCAGGCCATAGAACAAGCAGAGGACTTGATTTGGCTTGTGGCCTGCAGTTTTCTGACCCCTGTCCCAGAACACATGGACTTGGGGTTTGGGATTTATTGTCATTTCTGCTTCCACATTGAATGGATTACTGGAGGTAGGCTTTGCCACTTCTCCAGATGACTTGGGGATACTGCTCATTTCTAGGGGATGAGTAAACATTCCCCTTCTCAAAGCAAAGGATGGAAAGCCAGTTTCTGTCACAAAGCCTGGAGAAAGGGCAGGTGGGGCCCTTTGTGCTTAGCCTTCACAGGTATGTGTAGGAGGGTAAGGAGAGAATGATTTCTTTTTCTCTACGTGAATTGTAGAGATTTATTCTTCACAAATAGACCTATGAATAGAACGTGATTCATAATGGGAAACAGATTTCTTCCCCCTCAAGATAAATGGAATGTCCCCACCTCCCAAACTGAGAGGAGAATTGTTTCCTCTTTACAAAGGAAACAAATTGGATTCCCTGAGGAATAATCAGGGAAGTTTTTTAAATTGTCATAATAAGCAAGATATGTTTTCATAGATGATGAAAGGAGACTTGCCTTCCCTGAGTCTGGACACGAAGGATGGGTTGGACAATCCCTTCTCCCTCCCTATCCTATTCCTGTCCCTTGGCACTCTATCAGTGCCAGATGGCAGAGAATGACTCCCATCTCAGCATGGTTGGTGGGCCTGCCCTAGACCTACTGGCTCACTCTAAAGACATTCTCTCCCTTTCCAGCTCTTGGATCTACTGAAGGAGGTCACCTTTCCTCAGCCAAGCTTCCTGACATCTTCAGTTCACTTTGATCTAGTGTAGAGGGTACTACAGATGGGAGACTAGCCTGGGCAAGGCATGGTGTCTGGAATGAGCCTGGGGACTGCAGAGGTCTGTTGAATGAGCTGTCTGGGTTACGTTTCTGGACAGTTGGGGCCTTTTATCTTGCAGAACGTGGAGAACCTTAGAGGATTGAGGAATAGGGCCCATGGGCTTGGAGAAGAGTTGGCGTGGCTCAATGTGGTGGTACACAAACGGCGAGAGTTAGTCTACAAGCAAGTGGTTAGGGAGGGGAACAAACTGCCATTGCCTAATTGCCTTCCTAGTCCTTCACTGCATGCTGGAGACCTGGAAGGGGCCCCCTTGTCCTCATTGCTCACAGGCTAAAAAACTGATGTCTTATTTTCTTGAGAACTTAGTAGCAGAGAGCAGGAGCTGAGACATCTAGGTCTGCCCTTTAGAACAATTGTTCTATGGGCAGTGTTTCTAAATGTGTCTGAACTGGGGCAAGTTGTTTAGCTTCTCTTGACCTTATTTGCCTACAAATTGGCATAATAATGATAAGGTTATTATGGGATTGCTAGGAAGACTTAAAGGAAATGAATAGAACTTGATACATTATGAAAACAATACACAGAAAACTGTCATTAGCCATCATTTTTTTTTTAAAAAAAAAAAACTTCCTCAGCAGTAGTGGTTCCTAATTTATTCAAGCCTTTTAAAATTCATCAAGTCCTTTTTTTTTTCTTCACATGATCTCATTTGGTTTTCTCACAAGACCTCTGAGGACCAACAAGGGCTACTAAGCCATTTTGCAGACAACAAAGATGATTTTCCAAAACCACACGATTAGCATATTATAAGATGGGCTGTAAGCCTCTAAGCTACACACTTATCTACTTATTCCTGACTTCATGCCACCATCCCATCTTACAGGGATTCAGAGCTATGTCTGGCTCGTGGATGCTTCTGTAAGTGGCAAGCATTCTTTTTTGTCAAGGAGCTTTGTGTATCATCAAAAAGCAAGAGCTCTATTCTGGAAAGCAGAGAGACCCTGGTGCACCTATACCCCCTATACCATCCCCAGCTAAAGACTGACTAGAAGTGGACCAGTCAGGAGACTCACATGATGCCATCAAATGGCACCCTTGTGCTGAACCTGCAGAGACCTGCCTCTGATTTCCTGCGTGTCATTTGGCAAATTCCCTCCATGTGTGAAACAAAAAAAGAAGCCAACGTTCTGGTGGATAGTGTTAGCTCCAAATTGCATCACTTCACCCCGCCCCCTTCGCAACAGACCTTAACATTATTCTGTGATTACTTAGCATCATCCTTCCCAAATGTGCATCAAATTAAAGAGTTATTAGGGCATGGCAGGACATGTTTATGGGGAAGAATTTCCTTTAAAGTCACAGCTCAGCCTGAACTCACTTTATTAGTGTTTATACAAAGCATGTAGCCAGTTCCAGTGCAACCTATGTTTATATTCTTGCAGCAATCATTGCATTCCTTGGGCTGTTCCGTCCTCTTTTCTTAAAGTGATCAGTGTACCTATGCTACAAGTTCTTAATGTGTGTGCTGTGTGCCTGGCTAAACTTGGAGGTTTGCCCCATTCTGAAGTACAGTCATAACATGTCTCACAAATAGCTGCAGACTGGGTCGGAGACCCAGGTGGATGAGATGGTGGAACGAACTTGTAATTCTAGCATTAGGGAGGCTGAGGCAGGAGGATCACCACAAGTTTGAAGCCAGCCTGGACTACATGCTCAGAGGCCAACGGGGTGACATAAAAGAACCCTGTCTCAAAAACAACACTCACAAAGACATTATGAGCAACCATGCGCCTTGTGAGTAATTCCTTTGACACTTGTGCTACTGTGAGTGTCTGTGGCTGTAGTTAGCAGGATGATTTTAGTGATTTGCCCTAGACAGTCCCATTGTTGACTTACCTAACTCGTAAATATTATTGACATCCTCAGTGGCTTATGAAAGTATTCAACTTGGATAATGAACACAGTGCATTTCAAGGCATTTTCAAATGTAACTCAAATAAAATGCATGGTATGAGGGTTGGGAGAGATGGCTTAGCAGATGAGAGCATTTGTTGCTCTTCCAGGGGACCTGTGCAGTTCTCAGCACCCATAGGTGACCCATAACCACCTATAACTCCAGGTCCAGGGCATCTGGCATCCTCTTCTGACACCCTGGATCCCTACACATATATGGGATTTGCCCTCTTGTAGATACACATAAATAAAAATAATAACAATACATCTTTAAAACATAAAGAACAGTTACATTTAAGAGCTGAAGTTCAGGTGACTCCACCATTCAGCACACGTTCTATGTTGTTTGTGTGTTTGTTGATTATGCCAGATGTTGTGCTGATCCCTGAGGAATTGAGGTATAACCAAAGTGTGGTCCTGATCCCAAGAAGGTGGAGTTTATTAGTTTAGCTAAAATGTTGGGATAGTACTACAATATCCTGAGCAGACGTTTCCATTTGTGTGTGGACTTCATGCTTCAGTTATTTACTTTTTAGGCGTCTGGTACCCTGACCATCTGGATGTTAATGCTGTTATGTTACTTGCCAGCTTGTGGCCCTAAACAAGTGCTTTAATCTCCCTGCACACCCACTTGTGTGTCCATAAGGTGGGGCAACCTCATTGACTTCATAAGTTGGAACGTCAGTCAGTACACATGGTCTCTTCTCTTTCATAATAACTACCCACTTAGCAGAAATTTACTCAGGTCCCCTTGTGGCTGGCCGCAGCACTTGTACCTCAATTGACTGGAGTTATCTAGCCTTTCAGAAATAAAATCTTGTTGAAGAAAACAGCAGAGTCCAAAGCCAATAATAGTTAACACATCATGACCTTAGTGTCTCAAACAGTTAATCTTTTCTAAGATGGAGGAGAACCTTTTCCAAATTCGTGCCATGAGATAGAGAGGAAGAAAAATCACAGATACCGAAGTCTTCAGCCCTTCATTTCTCTGTTGGAATCCTGCCAGGTCTGTCAGTCAGCATAGACTAAACTATGCTGCAGGAACAAATGATTCTGCAGCAAAATAGGAAACTCAGACTGCTGCTTCTTATTATCACAATGTAGTACACTTGGTCTAGGCTTGTATCCGGGTGTGGCTAGTGTTCCAACAGTCACTCAGGATCCCAGGCTCCCTCCATCTTGGGAAACCACCGTCTTTATACATGGTCTCTGTATGACAGGATGGGAACTTAAAGGGGAAGACAGGGTAATGCTGTTGAGGGTGTTTTACGGGCTTGCCTGGAAGTGGCGTGAATTGCTTCCATTCACGTTCTTTTAATCAGTCAGATGGTCCCACTTACATGCAAAGGGTGTGGGAAGTTTCATCTTGTGGGTTGCCAAGGGGGAAAATGAAGCAGTTAGGGGAACATATAGCAGTGTCTACCATAGCATGCTCCCTTTAATTTTTTGCCAGTTTTCCAAAGGCAGACTCCAAATACTTCTGGGATTTGGGGTTGCTGCCTCCCATCATTTGGAGAGTGATTTTGTCCTAAGCTCTCACAGGCAGTGTGGGGATAGCTTTTGAGACAAGATGTTCTGGGGAGACTGTGGAAGGGCCTGAGACTTCTGGGCATGACAAAGAGGGATATTCCAAGTGAGCCTTTGAGGTTGGTGGCCATCAACCCCTCAAGATGAATGCTCAGAAAAGAGTAAATTGCCTTAGTCATTTGAAGAAGGCTTTCTTCTTAAAGAGATTATTTTTCTGAGAGTGAGGGTTGGAATGTTCTGGATTTGTCACAGAGAGGCTGTGCCTGGGATGGATCAGAGAGGGTGACATCAGGGCTGTAGGTTAGATGAGGTGTCTCTTCAGTGTTAATGAGGTGCTGAGGAAGAGCTTATCATCACCTTTACATGTGCTCACATTTTGCCTGGAGGGGTCTGAGTCCCACAAGTTGTTCCCTGATTCCCAGATGCACACCCTCCCCACCTCCATGCACATCAAACTTAAAAAAAATAATTATTAGACAACAGAAGTCTCTGGATGGAGAGTCTAAGTACCTTACCTGAAACCACATCACCATTGGTAAGGTTGGAGTTCCAGAGCGTGCTTTCTGTGGGAGCTCAAACTGGAATGAATGCCTGTAGGAACCAAGTGTGTAAGCCAAGTGAGGAAAGCACATCAGATGGGCTGGTGTCCTGTTGATTTTTGGTTTGAGTCACCTGGGGAGAGGGAACCTCAATTGGGAAATCGTCACTGCCAGATTTGCCTGAGGACATGTCTTTGGGGGCATTTTCTTCACTGCTAATTGATATAGAAGGGCTTATTCCACATTGGGCTTGTTATCCCTATGCACATGGGCCTGGGCTGTATCAGGAAAGTAGCTGAACAAGCTAGTAAGTAGTGTTCCTCTGTGGTCCCTGCCCTGACCTCCCTCAACACTGGATTCTGGAATCTGGAAGTGTAAGCCAAACAACGCCACCGCGCCCCCCCAACACACACAGTTGTTTTTGTCATGGTGTTTTGCAGCAGTGCCAGGAACCAAATAGGACAGCTGGAGCACTTCAAGCTTCACCCTTTACAGAGTGTCTCTTAGTACTAGCTTGTGGTGGCCACAAAGGTCCAGAGTTATCTGATTGTCCGATTTTGCAGGAGTAGTAGGGGGAAGACAGACCAGACAATTCTAGAATTGTCCAGAATGTTGAAAATTGACAGTTAATTTATACATGCGAAAAATCACAAGGAGACCTAGACAAAACAGGTCTGTAGGTCGGAATTCACTTGAGGCTAGAGTCTGCTGCAACTTGCACTTCTGCTTCTCAGTAAAGCGATTGCTGTGTCTCCACGTGTGTGCCCTTTTATGACCTAGAGCATGAAGCTAAAGCAAGCAGGGAGTGTTCCTGTTGCAAGGAAGGAGAGGAGAGACCTCTTGCCTGTCCCTGTGACCCCAGCCAGACGCCCAGGTTGCCCCTTCTGTTTGGCTGGTTCTCTCCCCCCCACCCCCCGTAGGTAGCTGTGTGCATGGGGTTGGCTGCAGGCTTTTGCAGGTATAAAATTAGATATGCCAGAGTGCTGCCAAGTCAGACATGTAGCCCAGGGAGGCTCAGTTCCTGAACAACTATGGTAGTGTGAAGCCAGTTTTCTAAATCAAATTCAGCCATTTCTCTCCTGAATACGTGTGTATGTTTTTAAACTTGTGTTTGGTTATGTAAGAGATGAGCATGAAGTGCAGAATTCAGAGAACACTTGAACAATGCCTCCTGGTGGGTGAGAGAACTCTGTGAGGGATCCACAGGGAAACACAGCTGCCTGGGACCTTGTAGGAAGGGGATCGGGTGGTTCTGGAACACATGCTTACTCTTCTCTGTCATCAGGGTAGGCGAGGGGATGATATGAAGTCCTTGGGCTGGGACAAAGACAGGAAGACACACACTCAGGTGCAGGACCATTTGACTGGCTCCCGAGAACTGTCATTGCGCTCATCATGTGTCTCAGGCAGATGGCCCAATTTGCATCTTGAAAGGCTTCTTTCTACCTTGTACTTTAGCTAGGGCTAACTAGGGTTTTAGATCAGGTGAATTACTTTTGTAGATAAGTTTTTGGTGTGCATGGGAAATTGTCTCTATCAGAGTTGCCATTGTCCATGTCTGTGGGGTATAATACATACACGGAGGATAAAGGTGGGGCACAATTCATCTCCTCCAATGCCTTCTTAAAGACAACTAAGACAATTTTACTCTTTTCTGAGCATTCATCTTGAGGAGGGGGTGATGACCACCATCCCACATATGTAATACACAATTGCCACAGAAAACACTGAATACTAAAAAGCAAAATATGAAATATGTTTTTTTTAAAAAAAGACTATCACCACCAACAAAATATTCTTTGCCTCATGCCCCATGAGATGACAAGTACAGTATACATTTCCCTGGGTGTCCTCAAGGGGCCTTACTTCATCCAAGGTGTCCAGCACAAAGTGTGGGGAGCATCCTTTTTGGTCCTGTGGGAGCCAAGTCAGGCACACAGGAAGCAGGCAGCAGCACACAAGGAGGGAGGAAACGTGATGAAAGACCAAAATGAGTTGTGCAGAGGCTGAGCCACCCAGGAGTTCAGGAGTTCAGAAAGAAAGAAGTGTAGCAGACCTGGGGAGGGGTGTGTGTGAGCCTGAAAATCGGGAGTGTCGGTTTTATGGAGTGGTTGTGACAAGCACCTGGGTGCCTGAAAACCACAGACCCTGCTGCTTCCAGGTTGTGGAGAACAGAAATTGGAAATAGGGGTGCTGGCGAGCTGTACTTGAGACTTTTCTCTGCTTTCCTCCTGGATTTGGGCAGGGGTTGGCAGACCTTGGTGCTCTGCGTCTGGTGGCAGCACGGCTGTCCTTCTGTGTCTGCCTTTGTACGGAGTCATCCTCGTGTCTCTGCTTCTTCATATTTTAAGGACAATAATCACACTCACTGACTTGGAGCCCATCCCAATGAACTCAGTTGAACCTGATTGCATCAATTCAGAGTCTGCTTCAAATGCAATCACATTCACATTAGCAGGGGGGTCAGGGCTTCAGCATAGATTTAAGGGCTTTCAAGACCAGGAAATAAGCTGGGCCGTGGTGGCATATGACTTTAGTCCCAGCACTTGGGAGGCAGAGGCAGGAGGATCTCTGTGAGTTCGAGACCAGCCTGGTCTACAAGAGCTATTTCCATGACAGCCTCCAAAGCCACAGAGAAACCCTGTCTCGAAAAACCAAAACCAAACCAAACAAACAAAATATCAGGAAATAACAGAAACACATGTGTGAGCAGAGTGCCTAGCCTGGTGGCGGGATCTAGTGGGTTCCCAGTAATGCCTGTAGGTTGGAGAAAGGGAGAATCAGTGAGGTAGGCTGTGGATGAGGCCCACCTGGATGAAGTGCCATCGAGCTGACATTAAGCTAAGCACTCATCTGTGGGAAGTTAATTGTGTTGAATGGGGGTAGAATTGCTCTGAGGGAAGATGGCTTATGGCTGCAGATTTCAAGTCACTTCCTTGCTGACTCCTTTTGTGGTTTGGATAGTGCAAGGCCTAAGTCAGCCCATGGTATGCTGCCTGCCCCTTTGTTCTGCTTCCTTCATCCCTCAGGGTCTGTTGGCTTATATTCCTCTACCTGCACCTTTTCCCTTCTGCCTCTCCTCCCTTCAGCTACTCCCTTTCTCCTGGTCTCAGACATAGTAACTATTCAAGAGAGGGCTCCATGCCTGTCCTAGACAAGACCTCCACTTCCTTGCATGCCACCTTTATTCTCCATGACACCTCTGAAGCTATTGTCTGGTTATTTACTTATCACAATCCCTAGTTCTGCCATTTGTTTATGGTCTTCGATGGCATTATGCCTTTTCTTGCTGCCTAACAGTCTCACCACAAAGGTGGCAGCTTCAAACAGTACACACTGGTTACCTCAGAGTCAGCTGGGCCTCTGCTTCATTGTTGGACAGGGTTGCAGTCATGATGTTGCTTGAGACTGTGGACACTTTCCACCTCGTGGACCCATTGTTGGCTGACTGATGGCCTTCTTTGAGGCCTGATAGACTGAAGAAGGCTTCAGGTTGTTTTTAGTCTTCATCAGTTCCCATGCCCAGCTGTACGATGTCAAGGCTGACCCGTGTTCTTGCCATGTGTACTTCCTTAATGTGGCCACTTGCTTTGTCACAGCTGGGCAGAGTCCCTGAACAAGACATACACAGAATGGCATAAAACGTATCAAAAGAGCATCTCGTTGCCTCCCCTGTAGTGCACTGGTTGGAAGCAAGTCACTAAGTCCTGCCTACCAGAAGGAGAAGGAAGGTGGTGACCTTAGCCAGCTTTGGGTCTATCTTCCATACTCACCAAGAGAATTGAAGTTTCTTTAAAGGGAATTTGTTGTTTAGTCTTCTAGCCTTAGCCACAATGTAGTGTCGGGTCCAGAGTAGTGATTGATAAAGATTTGTTGTAGGAATGGAAGAAGGAAGGTGGTGGTAAAGGGAGATGGGAGTCAGGGGAGGGAAGGATGGAGGAAGGAAGGAAGAATTTGGGAGGAAGAGATATGCTCTCTTTTGCATCCCGCTTGAAGAGTAAAAAAATAAGTCTGCTTGCATTTACCCTAAGGCTGTGCTTCTGGGCTTTTATATTTGCTACTTCTTCTTTCCAAAGCCTTTTTTTCTCTCTCACATTATCCCCATGCCAACCCAGCTATGCCCAGCTCATTTTTGAGGTCTCAGTTAAAATGCCACCTTTCCCTGGAACCCTCCCCTCTACGTCCAGTTGCCACTACTCCCCCATCACACTCCATTACTAGGGTTTGTTTATGCCTCTGGCATAGTGGAGAGCATGGGTCTATAAGCTGTGGTCCCAGGGACAACTCAGCCTCTTTGACCTCTTTTCCTTAATAAAGTCTTCTTTGCATATAGCCACACATTGCTCCCTACTCAGTCATTCAAGTCTGGGGCAGTTTTCACACTGCAGAACAGAGCTAAATGGTTGTGATAGACAATATGACTCCCAGGGGCTGGGGAAACAACTCAGCAGTTAAAAATGCTGGCTGTTCTACCTGAGGGCCAGGGTTTGATTCTCAGCACCCGAGTGGAGGCTCACAACCACCTGTAACTCCAATCCCAGGGCATCCAACACTCTATTCCACCAGGCAAGCATGAGGAGCATAGACATGAATGCAGGCATACATATGCATATAAAGACAGCTAGACAGACAAGGAGGAAGGAGGAAGGGAGGGAAGGAAGGAAGAAGGAAGGAAGGAAGCAAGGAAAGAAGGTAGGAAGGAAGAAACAAATCTGGATAACCAGATTTGTTATCTGGTCCTTCTAAGATGAGTGTATGAACTTGTGGCATAGACATTACTGCACTTTATGGCAATCACTCTTTTAATTGTTCCTTGTGAACTGCTCTCTTTAAGGACAAGGCCCACGCCACTGTTATTTCCTAGCATATGTTATAGCCCAGCAGCTTAGTGGGGAAGAACTGTTTGTTGAACGAATACATAAACGAATGGGTGCGTGAATGATATATCAGGAAGAAACAGAAACCAGATGGAAAACTCAGCTGCGAGTTAGCCATGGAGGGTACATTTACATGTGAACGATTTCAGGGCATAGGTGTAATTCAGGGAACCAGAGGAGCACTGTGGAACCCAGGACGTAAAACAGTGGAGGAGTTTTCATCTCTAAGACGGAAGAAGGGAGAAGAAGCTAAGTGTTCAGGAGGCTGGCATGGGCACAGTCCCCAGAAGGAGCTGTGATCTTTGGCAGAAAAGTTTGCTGAGCTGGCTGAGCTCTCAGAGAAAGCCCCAGGAGAATGGCCTCTTTGTCTTTCCTTTCTGCTGCTTCCCATCTCCACCCACCTTACTGGCAGATGGAAGAGCTTCCAAGACTGCCCAGTGTGAGCCATTGGTCACCCCCACACCCCGTTGGAAAAGGTGGAGTAGGTGACTGACATCCAGGCCAAGGCCTTTTGCACCTTGTGCTTTTATTGGGAAGTTGGTTTATGATACACCTTGATTTTGCCCCCTTTTGTTCAGTTTCTGGACAGGAATCCCAAGTCCATGCTATCAGACCTTGTGGTGTATTGCTCCAACATCTGAAGCCTTTGAGTTTTCTGCCTGGCCTTAGTTCTCCTTGCTTTGTAATTCCTACCCCTACCCCTGCTGTCACCAGGTCTTTCCCCCTCCTTGTCCTCTCTTGTTTTCTCTTCTAAAAGGCTTTCTCTGAGTTTCTGCTCTAAGTGTTGTTATTTTTGACACCACTTTCTCTGCCCGTTCACCATGGAATGTAGACCCATCTCTCAACATTTCATTTTGCATATTTTCTTGAGTATCTTATGATTTAGCTGCTCTCCTCTCTTTCTCTGCCCCACTCACTGTGGAATGTAGACTCCCATCTCTCAACATTTCATTTTACATATTTTCCAAATATCTTATGACTTACTTTATTTCAGCTAGACTCCAAGATGCTGAGAACAAGGACCAAGCTACAGTCTATATTTTTAAAAACCAACTTTTAAAAACAACATATCCTAGAATATATTCATCCTAGACCTGAAAACTGACAGGACTGTCCAACCTCCTACATTCACAGTAACCTATAGACTTTGTCCCAGTATGAGTTCACTTCTTGTCTCTGCTTGTGTAGCCTGTGCAACATTGTGTGTGACATCTCCCTCGGTTCTTAGACTGAGACTCTGTTTTCCCTTCTGTGATGCAGAAGGTAGCTCTTTGGAGAGTCATGCAAGGAGCAGACAGATTTAAAAGTCCAGTCTGAACATGTGGGATGTCCTGTGTGTGCAGGTGCTTCTGACCTATGATGATGTGAGTTATATGTCACTGTACCGAAGGTCAGAAATGTGTTTACTAGCCTACCCTCTGAACAGTCTGGCTTAACCAGTCTCAGCAGGCTCAGACACTTAACACCAGCCCAAAGTTGGCAAGCATCATCTACCCCAGAATCAGTTTTACTACAAGCTGTTGAGTACCTCATCTAATTTGTTAAAAACTAAAATGATTGTCTAAGTACTATCATACAGTGGGGAAATTGTAATCTGAACTGCTGTGAGGTGGGAGTCTTTTGTGTGCTTCTCCATCCCAGACAAATATCTTCTCAACTGCATCCCAACCCACACCACCACATTCCCTCCCTACCAGTCGCCAATGCTCCAAGGGTTCTTCCGAGGCCACTTCCTCACATGCTTTCTGTCTTGAGCCTCCAGGTAATCCTGTAGCGCTGACTTTTGGGGTGAGATCTCATAGCAGCAGTTGTCATATCTGGGTGTGAGTGAAGCTGTGTCTTTGCTAATGCCACCCATCTGACTAGTGAGGAAGCTGGGATTCAAACCCACATCCTCTGGCTTTTCCTTGGATGTCTTTTTTCTCCCGCTGTGCTGTTTCACTTGGGGTAGATTTTTACACTTCCCTCTTCCCAGATGTGCTATGACTCAAAGAAAGATCTGTAGGAGCGCTGCAGAGTGAAGGAGCAAAGGGGTCCATGTGTGCTTGTGCCAAGACAGAGACAAGAGCTGGGCCCAGACGATGTTATTTTTGTTTCATTTTTTTCCAGTGTTGCTCTGAATTCTTCTTCCTCCCCACTCCACCCAAGGTGTCAAACAGATGTGAAAATACCACAGAACTCAAACCTCAACCCTGGTTTATGATTCATTCGTTGGGATGGGGAAAACAATGCAGGAGATTGCTATGGTGATGCCTATTTACAGAGGCAGCATGGGAGACACCAGTCATGGGCAAAGATTAGAGAACATCCTTGTTCTGACAGTGAGACTCAGTGTTCCTGCTGCCCAGCCTCAGTGGGAGACAGGGCAGGAACTTTATTATTTTGGCTGGAGCTGGGGACAGCCAAGCTACTAGGTGTATTCCTTTGTTTTTATCAAGGTAAAGAGAGGAGAAATTATGTTCTCTCATTCTACTTGTTTATGTATTTCTCACCCTAGCCCCGTGCAGTAGATAACTTTACACATTGCAAAAATGCCTAGACTTCTGGTAGATGGGCATCAGGATTTTATGGCTAAAAATGACTTGGCCTATAAGATCAGTTTTACAGGGCCCGGGAGGTAGATCATTGGGTCAAGTGCCTGCTGTGCAAACATGAGGACCTGGCCCTTGATCCCCTCACGCAAAAATCTAGTCATCATGGTGTTTGTCTGTATTCCCAGGACCCTAAAGTGGAGAAACAGATTCCTGGGTACTCCTGGGTAAGACAGTCTAACCAACTGATGAGCTCCAGACTCAGTCACAAAAACAAAAAAGGTGGAGAACAAAGGAAGACACTTGATTGTGACTTCTGCCTCAATAGGCACACATGTGCGCGGGCACCTGACTTCTGCATTCAATGCATCTGGCTTCTAATCCTATTTTCATTTACTGTCATGTGATCTCATGGCCAAGTTTCTTTCTGGGTAAAATCTTCTGAAGAGCAGAGGAGACTAGTCTCCTTGTGTGAAAAGCAAGATAATAAACAATGGCTGATGGATTCGAGATGTACACAAAGTGCTTAGCAAAGTGCTTGGTGCATAGTGTGGGCTCGGCAGAGAGCCATTCTTAAGGAGGTTCACCTGCAGACATTCATCTGTTGATGGAAACAGTAATACCTGTTGTTCATACCTGTTAGACAAGATGAAAACCAAAAAGGATAGAAAGTTAAAAGACTTGACAGTATAGACTGCTGTAACAAACAGTCCCTGAATTTGAGTTGCTTTGAAGCTATTTCTGGAATATGTTTGAGTCTGATGTGTATAAATTAGGAGACAAGGAAGGCATCTCTCTCTCTCTCTGTCCCATGCAGTCACCCTGGGACTTGGGCTTAAGTCCTGTGCCACCTCAGGAGTCCTTCACTATTTTCAGAATCCAGCCCAAGATATAGGCCAAGGAGAGGTGTGAAGCATTGGGCAGGGAATTTTAAGGCTCTGCCCTGAAGGCAGCGTGTATTATTTTGACCCATTATGCAGTGCTATGAACTTGGTCACATGGTCACACTCCAGGAAATCTTGGAAATGCAGTCTGTGCATTCACAAAAGTGCTTTGATGGACAGTTTACTAGCCTGCCAGTGTTTGGTAAATAGAGTAATGTAATGCCATAGTGGTTTCCATGCTTGCGTAAGCTCCACCTGGATGGATGAACAACCTTGGTTAAGCAGTCTGTACTGGACTGAGGATGAGAAAGGAACCATTTCTTACCTCATCTCCGGAAGACATAAATGCATTCTTTCCATGACCCATCCTTGACTAGAATGACAGAACTGAGGGTCTCAAAGCAACAGCCATGGGATCACCTTTGCCATGGAGAGCCATGGGACTGGATTCCACTTGTAGTGGTGAATTACATATTCAATAGGCATCTTTTTCTCTTTGTTCCACACCTTTAATGTTATGAAATAGATTGCCCCAAAGATAAAGGCTTGCAGCATTGTGCTTGGGGGATGGGGTCCCTGGTTTCTTTTGGTGAACCGAAACTTCATGGTAGATGTATGTAGGGGAGTGTACTTCAACTAGTTAGAGTAATCTCCAAGACAGAGAATGTAGTAAGTAGTGGGTAAGCACTTGAGTACAGCATCTCATTTAACCTTCAAAAAAACCTCTTGAGGTCATATGTGTCATTCTGATCCTTAGTCATGAGGCCACTCAGGAGGTTGTTGGGCAATGAATTAAGTTCCAGGACTATGTGTGAAGACCCCCATGGTATAACTCCTCTCACCATGTCCTCAGTGCCTCTGTGGCACACTGCATCCTTTCTCATAATGAATATTAGTTGAAAATATCAGCACAGCAGCTGGCAGCATGAGCTGCTGCAGTCCCACGCTGTGTCCTGATAATTAAACCCTTGGCTGCTTTGTCATAGTCCCAGTTGTCAAGGTCCCCACACATCTATCCAGGTTCTGGAGGGAATGGAGAAGAGTGCTTACCATGTTAGAGTAGTTGCTGGATCCCAGCTATCTCTCCACTGGCCTGTGATCCTGGAGTCACCATCCTTCTGTATTCTCAGCACCCTTGTTTGTACCCTTCCTTCACTAACACCCTGTATAGGTAACAGAGATGAAGCTAAGGAACAGTTTGGATGGCTGGTCTAGGAGGGAAAGCTGAAGAAAGGGGGATGGGGTCTGGGTGAGGTTACCCAAGGACATACTTGGTTTTTATCTTACTGTAATTTCTGCTTGCGGCAGAGTTATCCCTCCTCAGACTGATTATTCCTCACACAAAGTGCAAAAACTGGAAACTGCTTTCCTCTTCATCTAATGCAATACTTCTCAACCAGTGGGTTGCACCCAGATATCCTGTGTATCAGATATTTATTATAATTCCTAACAGTAGCAAAATTACCATTAGGAAGTAGCAACAGAATAATTTTATGGTTGGGAGGAAGTCATCACAACATGAAGAACTGTATTAAAGAGAGGAAGGTTGAAAACCACTGCTTTAATGCAAGCCTGTAACTCACAGGTCTTCCTGGAGACTTTTATTGGACAGGTGACTCTTGGTAATCCAGGTAGCCTATCTTGAAGCCTTGGCTAACAACAGACACATCATAGCACTGCTCCCATAAATAAAATTTACCACTGTGTGACATCACAGCTGGTAACCCCGTGTGTGTGTGTGTGTGTGTGTGTGTGTGCGTGCGTGCGTGCGTGCGTGCGTGCGTGCGTGCGTGCGTGCGTGCGTGTGTGTGTGTGTGTGTGTGTGTGTGTGTGTACTCTGATTTTGTACCATGAAAGCAGGCAACAACCCGTTTTCTGAGCAGATTCTGTACATTGAGTGATTGGTAACACTATCAATTTACAGACACCCTGTAGAAACTACACCCTAAAATCTGTCTTCTCATCAGGAGGGCACAATCTGTAGGGAGTCATTCTTCAACATCCATGTTAAGAATTGTAACATTATTTATGGTCCCACCCCTTTTCCATATAGGGCTTGTAGGTGATTTTCGGGAATACAGAATATTTATCCAGTTGTTCACAGGGTTGTTCTTAACTTCAGCGCCCCTTTAACCTTGATTTCCTACCACTCAGGGTGCCTCCTTCACCTTTACCCCAGTAACTGCCATGCTGAGCTTTCAGCTCTGCCATGACAAATGCTCCTAAGCTTCCAAGTTGAGGCAGGAATCATCCATGTAGCTGCCTTTGCCTACTGTGTGGAATTAGCTTTTACTACAGGCTCGACTGTGTTGGCACCTGTTCAGATGCTAAACCCAAGGAATGTATGAATTAGTTAGAAGTTAGACAAGTTTCGTCTGTTAGACAAGATTGTGTTGTCTATTTATATCTATCAAGCTATGTACCCAAGCCAGTGACCATTCTCTTGGTTTCAAGAAGTAGAAGCAGAATGGCTCTTATCATCTTCCGAGTCTAGAATACTGTCCTTTGGTGGAGGCAAGATGGCTTCTGGGAAGTCTGAGCTGGTTTAAACCAAAATAAAAATAAAGTGGGATGGATTGGCTCACAGCATGCTAAAATGCAAAAGTATCTGGCTTCAGACATGAACAGATCCAAGCACTAACATGTTAGACAGCATGGAGAATGTCTCTTCTCTTCATCTTCTGGGCCTGGAACACTGTCCTTCAGTGATGGCAAGATGGCTTCTGGGAAGTCTGAGCTGCTTTGCTACTCCAGTGAACAGAAAGTCTTTCTTTGAGGCATGCATGAATCCTAAAACAATGAAAGAGATTGAAGGGTTAAAAGCCTGGCCTGTGTCAGATGCAGGAACCCCTGGAATTGAGAGGAGTCCAGCTCTAGTTGCATAAATTAATCGAAAATTGGGGGGCCTGTGGACACTGAGAGATAGGTTTGTTCCTTGAAGAAGGAACCATAGAAGACAGGCAGTTAAGTGTAACTGGGCTCTGCTACATACATAATGAATGGCTTATTCCATACAATTTCCTTAAGGTTAGTTGGGCATGCTCAAGGGATATCATTAATCATTGGAATTGCCTTCCCCGTGACAGGCAGCATCCCCCCAGTCCAAGCCAGTCTGCATTGAATTGACTGTAAGTGTAACCTGCAAAAATCTGACCTGAATTTTCTTTCCATTGCAGTGACCTGGACAGAAATAACATTACCAGGATCACCAAGACGGACTTCGCTGGGCTAAAGAATCTCCGTGTCTTGTAAGTAGCAGATGGTGCGCCAGCGAGTTTTAATTTTCAGTTCTTCAGCCTGTGAAAATGTTGCATTGCCCTGACTTCACATTCTCAAGCTCTGGGCCACAGGAATTCATGCTTCTGCTGCAGAAAGCCCTTCATTACTGTACCAAGTGTTCGCCGATAGCAAAGTGTATGGCTGGATGTTGCTGGCTGGGTGAGATGGAAAGAAGAACCCACTTGCTTCCAGTGACAGGAAAAACAGAAGGCAATAAATGAGTTAAGTCAACATGCTCTGCTTCCTGGATGACAGCAACATCAGGTTGACTAACCATGCTTCCCTTCCACAGAGATTATAATTTCTTCCCCAGCTTGTGTATTAAAAGAGCAATCAGGACAGATGTTATTTATCTTCCTGCTTAATGGAGAGGAGGGGAGGAGAGATGGAGAGGGCCAGACAAGGGCAGAAACTTTGCTGACCATTCACAGCTGTGCAGACAGGTTGCAGAATTTGAAGGAGGCATTGATGGAATATGGGCACAAAAACTAATGGGTTTTCCTTTCTGAGTCTTGGAGAATTTTTACCTGACCCCAGGTTTGTGTTTGGTCAGAAGGTGCCTATGTACTAAAGTCTAACATTCAGAAAAATGACAGTGGAGCAGTTGGGTTCTCTTGCCTTCCCTCCTTCATTATTGTTGATTTTTACCCATAGTGTGGCCCCTGCCCAGGAGTACAGCCTGAGAAGTTTGATCCCAGCTTTGAAGTTATTTGTGTCAATGGAATCTTGGCTGGCTCATCTTTATTGGCGGTTATGGCTAACTCATCGCTACCAGATTCCACCTCCCTTAACACATACTTTTAAAAGATGTCATTTTGTGTGTGTGTGTGTGTATGAATGCTTTGCTTGCATGTATGTGTGTGCACCATATGTGTTGAGGCTCGGCAATCACTACGTCAGGCCTTACCTGGCTGGGGGAGACTGGGTTACGCCTGTGCAAGCCCCGCTGCCCAAGCTACCTGGCCGCAGAGACTGGGTTACGCATGCGCAAGCTCCCCTTTTAAAGCAAGCACGCCAAGCGCACCTCTCTCTCTCTTGTTTCTCTCTCTCTTCTTGCTTCTCTCTCTCTTGCTTCTCTCTCTCTTGCTTTTCCCTCTTGCTTTTCTCTGGGGCCCCTTCTCTCTCTCTCTCCCCGCTTTCGGTTGGCCACCAGCTATCCCCCTCTTCCCTCTCCCTTCTCTCAATAAACTCCACGTGGGCGCTCAATCTCGTGTTTGTGTTTCTTAGGCCCTAGCAGCTGCGCAAAAACAACAACAAGATATGTGCCTGGTGCCCTCAGAGGTCAGGAGAAGGCACCAGATCCCCCGGAGCTTGAGTTATAGATAGTTAGTTCTGAGCTGTCCTGTTGGTGCTGGGCATTGAATTGGGGTCTTCTACAGAAGCAACAAGTACTCTGAACTCCTGAGCTCTCTCTCCAGCAACCCCCCATCCCTGTTTCTAGTCACAGTTCTACAGAACAAGATGATTTTGTCCTTGGTACAAGAAGCATCATATTCTGATTTGAGTTGGGATTAATTCCTCATGCAACTTTGGGGAAACCCCTTGGATTTCAGTTTCCCCTTCAGCAGCCTAGGGAGTGAACACTTCAAGGTCCTCTCAGCTCTAGTTGTATATGGAGTGCTCCCAGGCTTTGACATTTCCCCAAGCAGCGTTTGATTACAGCCTGTCACTTGTGAAGCAGAGCTTTGGTAATGTGGATTTCTTGTTTGAGAAGTATTAGTAATCATGCTAATGTTGACAGTCACGGACCTGGTGCAGAGTCATGAGACAGAACATATGAGGTTGGCATTATTATGGCCCCCTCATTGCAGGAGGGACACAGCCCTGGATTAAGGAATCTCAGCTCCACATAGTGAGCGACAGAGGAGTTGGAATTAGAATGCATACTGTACTTCTGTGCTCACACAGGAGGACGATGGGAAGGAGGAGGGAGAAGGGAGGAAGTGCATGGGTTTTTGAGGAGGGAGGACATGAGCCTCTAGTGTGCAGAGTATCACCTGAGTGTTCCTCCGGTCCAGTGCATAGGGATGCAGGAATCTGATGCTGGGCCTGCAGCCACCAGATGCTCCCTCCAAATAGACACGTTCTCTCCTATTTGGTCATCCTCAGAGGGGAGATCTCCCTTGTGCTGAGCCTTTCCTGTGCTCAGAACAGCAGTGTCTACGTCAAGAGAATAACTGCTCAGGTCTACAGCCATCAGAAGGGAAGTTGGCATAGGTATGGGGGATCCCTTGATTCAATTTTAGCATACTTTGTACTAAAAAGCAAGACCGGAGACTGCTGCTTCTAGGTCATTTGCTGATTTAAAAGGCAACACTGTGTTTAGGCTTTTGCTTTGTGTCTTTTTACCCCTATTTCTTCCACTGTGTCTGTAGGAGATGTTTGCTTATACAAGTCAAAATTCACCTACTGCTTCATTTTCTAACCAAGTCAAAAATAACCCTTTGATTTTCTTACTGCTGCATCAGAGAGACTAATAAAAATTCCAATTTCCATATCTGCTGTCTGCAAATAGAAAGTTTAAAATACTCACAAAAGATGACATTAATGTCTTCTGCGGAGTCTACAGTACTTCTTTGACTACAGTTTATCTTTTGAGTTAATTGGTGCATTCTTCTGTTTTGATAAGCAATACCAAAATGCCTTTTACCCCTTCTTTATCGACAGTTAATAGATCTGTTTCATTATCTCCCTTATCAGCTCACAGACAGTCCCTTTCAAGTGACCCTTTAATTCGATGAAAGAAATCTGCTAGGTGGAATAGCTGAGAAGCCTTCTAACACCAATAAAATATCCAAACATTTTAATCGCATTTTCCCTCCATCTATTCTTAGCTGAATAACCTAGAGAACTCTTTTTTTTTTATTTTCTTTTGAAAAGCTTTCATCACATCCTGGCATATTCCCCGTGCCTGTTTCTTATTTACAATTTATGGTGAAGCAATAAAAGACTCGATAGTCTTGAATAATTTGAGCTTGCCCCCCATTTCCATGCAAAATGGCTCATAGCTGCTAATATGGTGCAGGTGAATGGGTAAACACAGAACAGAGGCTGTTGAACTTCTGTCTCATCCCAGGGCGATTTTCCTAAACGAAACAGAGATGTAGGAGTTTGCCTGGGACAATCATCTCTCCCACAGGTTGGGAGCAGGGAAAAGTCTCTTCTGTTGGTATCAATTATATCCTTTTTCTTAGCAATCCATTTAAGGACTCTCCATGTTCACAATGTGGGAGCCAGCTTTATCCCAAATGGGGTTAATAAAAGAGTTAAACTCCGCCTCTGCCGTCATCATATGAGGACCATTTCCGATTCTAACCTAGTGGAGAAAAAAAAAGAAAAAGAAAAAAAAAGTGGCAAAGACCTGAAAATGAACACAGTCTGTGTCCCCCTAACTCAGAACAGATGCCAGCCTTGGGCAGCCCTTGTGGGAACCTAAAAACTACCCTGACCTTGATCCCATGTTCTCCTGCGTCTGGCCAGTAAACTAGGACTGACTGAATTGACAGCCTCCTTACAAACCCTCAGTTTGCAGTGCTGCTGGATGTCTCCATGCAGGTTTTGTGGCTCGATTATCCACGGACAGAAGCTTTTATTGGTCAAGTAGTGTTTACTGAGCCTTTAAGTGCCAGGCATGAGGCTGGACTCCGGTGGGTTTACAAAGCCAATCTAAAAAGCACCCTGTATACCTTTCTAACAGGAACCAAAGGATACTGCAGAGGGCAGGCGAGGAGAGCTAACATGGACTGAGGTATGGGTGGAAGGACAGACTCCAGGAAGAGATAGTACAGTTCCTAAGGCTAGTGATGACAGAGCCACGGCTGCCTAGAGGCCCTGAGGACCAATGGGAAGACCTGGATCTTAGAGCCCAACAAAAGCATCTGTAGTCTTAAGTAGAGGTACACAGTCACCCTAGAGTGGTTCGGTCAGGAAATAGAAGGGCAGATCTCCCAACCCCACTGTTCTTCCACTGTTCCTGGCTCCTGCTAGTAAAACCCAGAGACTGAAGCCAGCAGTAATTAGAGGCCAAGAAGCTCTTTGGAAAAGCATCTGCAAACCAGGTTCGCAGGTGCTGAGCAAGGTAAAGCAGGGACCGAAGTTCACACACGTGTATTTGCACATCTCCATGTCTTGAAAGAAACTAGTGGTGTTGTCATAATGAATAGAGAATTAAGAGATACATTCTAAGAGGTCAGAGTTTAGCACCTCCAAACATCTGGAGGTTGACACTCAGTCACTCTAGAGTTAGTCCTTGTTCTCATTGGAGAAGAATGACAGCCAGTGCTGGCTGACTGATTATAAAAGGCTGGCTGAGCAACCGCCCCCCCCAGTCACTAGTATTGAACTGACACCCTGTTTAGTAAATGTGCTAATAAAAGTCTGTTAGCTTCCCCAGGCCTCCTCGCCATATGTCAGAATGGAGACGAGGAGGGAAGGGAAGGAACATTTATTAAAAATTGCGGATTATTACTTCAGACGCTGGGGTTGATGATTTGTTTACTCCATTTTTATTCTTACCAGTGCTTCCGTGATGTCTTACTTTCTGTATTTTACAAATGAGGAAAACATGTCTTAAAGATGATGACTGTCTTGCTCAATACAGCAGCAGCATCTAGTAAGAAGTAGGATAGAGATCCTCAAGTAGACTCAGGGCTTGAAAGTCCTTTCCTTAGCTGTGCAGTTGCCCTTGGGTAAGTTTCTTAGCCACTCTGTTCTTACCTGTTAAGTGAGGGGCCTGGAAGGAAGTGGCCTACCAGGGACAGAAATCACAAAATGGGAGGTCTCAGAGGTTGAGGATTCCGAGCAACAGGCTGACCCTCCCTCCTGGTCCGTTAATACTTGTAAACACAAACGCGTTACATATCTGAGCCTAACAAATTACCTTGCATGCCCTGATAGAAACCTCACTTCACTGACTCATCTTCTCCTTTATGGAAAGTCAGGATGTGCTGGGCCCACATTTGTGCTTGCTGGGAGTGTGAGGAAGTGAGGGGTCACAGTGCTGGGCTGGGACTAAGAGGAAGTGGGGGGCATGGGGTGCTGGCCTGGGAGTGTGAGGAAGTGAGGTCCTCATCTTTAGTCCTTGGGAAGAGAGGACTTCCCCCCAATGAAGCACAAAGGTAGAACCTTAAGCCTAAAGCATGCTGAAGGTTAAGCTATTCCAAGAGGTGGAGGGTCACCGTGGAAGGTCTATTTTGGAGTGAAGATGCACTGCCCCCTAGGCCATGCTTCTGCCATTCCAGAGGAAACTGTGGCCCTTCCTGAATTCCTCCTCCTCTCAAGAAACAGCCTTCAATCACAGATGCACATCCCCCAAATCCCACGCAGCCACCAAATGCAGTTCCTCTCATTTCTTGGCCCATATCCCACCCAGAATCCATGCATCATCTTTGCGTCCCCTCTGTTCAACTAATCCAATTTAAGCTCCTTTTTTCCCCCTTGGTAAGTTGTGGAAACAAATGTTTGATTGTATGGTCACCTCTTAGGCGGAGCCATGTGCATGGATCAAGCTCACTTATTCAGACTGCTTGGGACTTTTAATCACTTGCTGGGAGGACTTAGAGGTACATAAAGCCTGTGGCTAGGGATAGGGGTGACTTTTGTGAAGTCCCTGTCTCTAGGAGATTGGGATGAGTCTGGCCCTGCATGAGGGAATACCTGGACGCAGGCTAGTCGTCTTATGCACAGCACTATATCACTGTGACTCTATCCTTTCTGCGAGGTTGACAAGGGGAGGCCCCTTTCAATGCAGTTTTTTGAATCCTTGGAGGAGGGAGCTCCAAAGAAAGAGGTTGTTGATATGCATGCTTCCTCCAAGAAGTAGCTTTACCCCTTCCATTTCTGTGTAATGTTCTGCAGTGCTTGGGATGGGGGTGGGGCATTTGCTGGGTACATTCTTAAAATAGAGATGTGGAAGCCAGTCTGTAAGGTAGCAGTGGGCAGGTGGTGGGACCTGCTCACTGTGACACCACACTGGGATGTAGTGATCTTGCCCCAACAGAATGATTCCAATTGAAGGGACCCAGGGATGCTAGGAGGGTATATATAATGTGGCTGCACAGCCCAAGGGCCCTTAACCATTTTAGTCCTTGACCCCGGACTGTTTTTCTGATTCCAGGCATCTGGAAGACAATCAGGTGAGCGTCATTGAGAGAGGAGCTTTCCAGGATCTGAAGCAGCTGGAGCGATTGTAAGTAAAGCACAACCTTGTGTCCTTAAGGGAAAAAAAATGTTCTCTGCGTTTATTTTCTTTTGTTTTGTAAATTGGTCTTGTGGCCTTGGTAAAACAAGTCTTCAGTGTTCGATGAAACGTTTCCTACTGTATTTAAAGTTGCTTTGAAGCGTGTTAACAGAGGCACCGAGATCCATATAAACTGTTCTAGAAAGGACGCAGAGGCGGGGCAGCATCCGGGGCTGGATCTCTTCTTCCTGGGCTTGAGGTCGCCCTTGTTTTTCTCAGGTGGGGCTGCTTCCATCCAGACCTTCTCCTTTCCCATAGGAATGAGCTAATTGTCATGGGAGCCACCAGCAGATCGTCCCCAACTCCTCAGGCTTCTCCTCCTGGGGCTCCTCACGGTACTCTTGTGGGAGAGGAAGGATGGGAGAGTGGGCGCAGCCTTCCGCGTGCCTGCTTCTCCCAGCGAGCGCCAGCCTGTCTCAGGAAACCCACACGTTTCCACGAGAGAACACATTGCCACTGGTTTAAAATAGGCCGCTGTTCTGACTTGATCAGAGGGCGGGCAGCAAGAGAAGTGGGGCTGGGAGTTGGATGGAGCCTCCATTTACTTCACCCATGAATGTTTTTGCAGAAAACTCTGGGGTCATTTTGATGAGGAAGGTTGCTCAGATGGTTAAGTGGGCAGCTTCACCTTTCCTTAATCACAGCTGACAGCTCATAACATCTGGATATTTGCTTTCTGCCCTCTGAGTGGGGATTGTCCCCGAGAGCACTTAGTCATGCCGGTGGGCGGCTCTCATCGGTGCCTCCCCGGCAGCCCCGTGGCCCTGACATTTCAGCTTCATTTTGTACTGGGAGCTGGGGCTGCAACAGTTCATGGCTCTGCCAGCTTACCTGGAAAAAAAACCCACAGCTCTGCTTATCTGTCTTGTTGCCAAAGCTCCCTTGCTTTGAGACAGGTCACTTTTTTGGACTTTCTGGATGAAAGGGACTGCCAGACACAGTGTGCGCGCGCGCGCGTGCGTGCGTGTGTGTGTGTGTGTGTGTGTGTGTGTGTGTGTGATGTGTTGGCATTTCTCCTTGTCTCATGGGGATTAATGCAACCTAGAAAAATGCTTTCCTTTCACTGTTGTGTGGACTATCTTGTCCACTGTTTTTAAAGGATCACACTCCAGCATGGCTTTTGTTGTCAGTAGTTTGAAAATATGACATTTATTCCTAGTAAGAGAAAAAAGTTAGTTAGGAAAATTATGTTATCTTTGTTTGTTATATTTTGATTTTTAAGTTTTCTCAAATTTAGATTCTCCTGTTTTTTTTTTTGACCAAAAGAAAACATAAAATTATCTGTTGAACCTTGTTCCTTTTTGTGAAATAACCAATATTTACATAGAAAAACAAACACATGGTCCAGTGTGAAAAAGCTGTCTCTTGCTTAGTTTTGTGATTAGAAGGGTAAATAAATTCTTAATTTGTTAATTTCATGGTTGTTGAGAGAGAATTAGGGAGGGCTTTGGAGACACCAGCAGCTCTGCGTGTGTGTGTGTGTGTGTGTGTGTGTGTGTGTGTGTGTGTGTGTTCACATGTGTGTGTTTCTACCCATCTGCCAAATTACAACAAGCAACAATGAGGTGTCATTACCCTCATTTTTGCAAATGAAGAAACAAAAGGAGAGGGAGATTAAGCCAAGGAGTTGTCAGGGCTGGGTTAGATCCAAGCCACATCTGTGTGACATCAAAGCCCATGCTCTTTCATGTCCCTGTGTTGCAGACACTGGATGAAGTGTGATCTCTAACGATGGCCCTGCAAATAGCCTCTCACATACCCACTCAAGCCCAGCGAGGCTTGGGGAAATGCTCTGGCAAAGGTCTCTGAGCTCTGGAATGGTGAACAAGGCCAAAATACCATGCATGTCTGGGGAACTGAAGGGATTACAATTGCTAAGCAAACCTGGCTCTTTGTGTGTTTTGGTATATTAGGCGGGTAATGCTAGCTGCAATACTACATAAACTCTCAAATCTCAGTGACTTAGCACAGTGGAAATTTACTTTTAATTCCTATAAGCTCAATATGGACATTCCTGTTAGGGTCTTTCTCTCTCTCTCTCTCTCTCTCTCTCTCTCTCTCTCTCTCTCTCTCTCTCTCTCTCTCTCTCTCTCTCTCAGTAACTTTCTATACCTTAATGCCGGTTTGCAATGTACAAATGTATCAAGTCATCGAGTAGGGAAGTTTCCATGTGAGACCTGGATGACGTATACTATATTCTTACATCCTGTGAACTAGCCGGATAGCTAGAGTTAAACTATGGGGAAGACTGACAAAAGTGACTGAGTTCTATGACAGGAGGTAGATACTTGCTTAGTGGATAGGTAGCCAGTCTGATTTCTGTTGCATGGGAACTGGAGAGGTACTTGGACAGGAAGATGGGTAGTCTCTGTCATTTGATAGGCATCAAGAGTCAGCAAGAAGGTAGGGGTGAGAGAGAGAGAGAGAGAGAGAGAGAGAGAGAGAGAGAGAGAGAGAGAGAGAGAGAGAGAGAGAGAATGAATTCTTATTGGTGTTAATCTGCTTTCCATTTAGCACTCCACTTTCAGTCACACTAACACGAAGTAAGAAAATGCATTATATTTGCTATTAACCACTGAAGAAATAGATGGCGCCATCTGTAGCTCGCTCCAGGGGCTCCTTACGCATGTTTCTGCATTGCATAATAGAATATTTTTATTGGTTCTTTTCTAAAACACAGCCTAAAAAGTAAATGGATTTGGATAATTTCCATTCTGGATGTTTTATTCTTGGCTTATTCTCTTGGGGGCTCACTGGGGAAAGAGAAGGGGGTATTAACTTTCAAGTCTTAACTTGGAATTCTGTTCCTCCATGAAGACCCCTAGACTGAGTTAGGTGCCCCCTCTGTTGAATCATTTCCTATGGCAATAACAAGACGCATGACCTGGGCACTTTATGAAGAAAAGTTGATTTAGTTAATAGTTCTGGAGGCTGGCGATATAGCATTGGGTGAACCCATCGGCCAGGCCTCTGGTTGAGAGCCCCGTTAGCTATGCTACACCATGGTGGATGGTGTCATGATGGGAGCTTACATGAGAAGGACAGATTATTTAGGGAGGTAAGAAGCCAGGGAGCAGGAGAACACCTGCTTGCTCTTACTTTCTTTCTTAAAATACTTGTTTTCAGAAGCTGGGCAGTGGCGGTGCACACCTTTAATCCCAGCATTTGGGAGACAGAGGCACTCTGTGAGGTAGAGGCCACCCTGGTCTACAGAGTGAGTTCCAGCACAGCCAGGACTGTTTCACAGAGAAATCCTGTCTTGATAAACCAGCCAGCCAACCAACCAAGCAACCAAACAAACAAAACACATGTTGTTCTCAGACAAACAACAAACTCACTTTCTCTTGCCAGTATCAATCTCTTATAGAGCTCTGTGTTCCCACTCCACCCCGCACTGTGGCACAGTCACCTCTCACTTGGTCCTGCCTTTTAAAGGTTCCATGGCCTGTTAATCCTGCCACACTTAGGGTGAGGCTTTCTGCATATCACAGGCACACACCTTTCTGTGATGGTGGCACGTCATTAATCCTATCATAGTGTTGGACACCATGTCTTCACTTCCTCTTTCCAAATTGTTTCTCTCCAGAACAGTGATTCTGTTAGGGGCAGAATTATGACTCATTTAGCTCTTTCTAGTCTTAGAGCCCTGAACAAGGAATGAGTGTAGGTACTTAAGGGATATTCACTAAAAGTATGAAGTTTGAAGTTTGATTTTATGCCAGTATATCTGAGCTGGGCCTAAAATTCTCTCTTCTCCTAGAAGATTCTTGGTGATGTCTGGAGACATTTTTTATTTTTACAACTGAGGGCAAAGGTCAATAGTCACTCTGACAAATCTAAAATACATAGGACATCCCCCAAGAAGGAATTCTCCAGCCCCAGAACCCACTGGTGCCAAAGTGGGGGAGTCCTTATGATAGGTAGCATGTCAGACACTTCACAACATGACCTTGGTGTTATAAAATACAAATGTATATAAAGCATGAATTGCTGTGAAGTATTGTTCCTACTATGTTTATGCCAAAGCTGCCTAGGTAGATCCCAGTTCTCTTGTCTGGAACATTCCAAGAGGATGAAGCTCAGAGGAACCAGGAGGGAGACAAGTAGACAAGTCCTTCCCTGGGGTGACCACCCCGATCGCCTCAAGTTCATGCTATGAAAGATGAGGAAGTGTCATTGATTAGTCTACATTTAAGCAACCTAGGATAGCATGAGCAACATAATAGTTGGGAGAATTAAAATCATCAAAGATCCTTTAATTATCTACAACGTGATAATGGTGTTAATGTTTATTGCCTTATTAAATCAAGGTTGTTTGCTAGAATCAGCAAGATATCCTCTAAAAAGCATAGTATGGAATGCAACAGCCAAAGTGAGGGGGAGGGGGAAGGTATGTGACAAACTGTATTGCTAATTCAAATGAGGGATAAAAGGAAAGAAAAATTGCTGGTGAACAAAGGGGCAGACAGACAATAGACAGTAAGGTGCTGTGTGCAAATGCAGGTGTAAGATGAGTTATACACAGATGGCTAAGCCAGCAATTAAAACATACAGAGTGGCAGCATAGACTTAAAAATACACAATACCTAGGTACTTTTTTAAAGTATATTTTTAAAATTATGGCTATGTGTGTGCGTTGCTGTGTGTGGGGTGGTGGTGGTGGCGGCATATGAGTACAAGTGTCAGGCTGTCTCCTAATGATCTCCTAATGATGGACAGGCCATTGAGAACCTCCTGATGTAGGTGCTGAGAACTAACCTTAGGTCCCCTGCAAGAGCAGCAATAGCTCTTAATCACCAAGCTATCTCTCCTGCACCCCAATACTTATGTAATTTTCTAAAAATAAATTAAACATAAAGATGGGGGGTGAGGTTGGGAAATAAAAATGTAGGAGGTAATGTTTAGAAAACACCACAAGAATGTACTGAATAAAATAGTCTTCTTGTAATACAGAAACATTATTAGGTATAAAGCAGGCTATTTCATTCTGATAAAGTAGTAAATACAATTAATAAATACAGCATATCTATGTATGTGACTAAAATCATAGCCTGAAAATATGTAAGGCAAGTGTTTATAGCACTAAAAGAATAAACTGGTTCATTATTATATTTACTCCTCATTAATTAAGAAACAAAACAGGCACAATTATTAACACGCAAATATTTTAATAACTTTTTTTGCAAGTCTGCTCTAATTGATGTGTAGAGAACTGCAGGAACAACTGTAAAATATTCTTCCCAAGCATGTATGAGACGATTACACACTTGATTAGAATGCAAGGCTCAGCTGGAGATGTAAGTCATTGGTATAGAACTTCAGCAGCATATGTAAGGCCCTGGTTCAGGGAAGCAGGGTTAGGATAAAAGGGGAGAAGAAGAAGGGACAGGGGTGAGGAAGAGGGCAAGAATGGGGAGGCAGCCTCTGCAAGTACCAGAGGACTAAAATCATGTGGATCGTATTCTCTAACAACAGAAAATTTTAAAAATCGGAATATTTGTGACTGAGTCGTGTATTTATAAATAACCTCTGCCCCAGAGAACGTGATCCAATCTGATTAGGACACATTAATTAAAGATATGATGTGGTGTTGAATATAAATTGCAGCCAAAGCTCCATGGCTATTTTTTTTCCTTTTTATTTATTTGTTTGTTTGTTTTGCTCTGCCTTGCCAAGTCCTCCCTTCCACATGGACCAACACCTCTGAAACCATAAGCCAAATAAGTAGTTCCATAAGTTGTGTTCATCAGACATGTCTAGTCACAGCTACACAAAAGTAACGGTCATAGTGATGAATCCGAGAAAATTGCCCCAAATTATATTTCTGTTTGCCTTTTCGTAACAACTACAAAGGAATTTTAGGTCCCTCCTAAAATTTCAAGAATATTTGTATTACTTGAATTCAGCACTTGGGAGACAGAGTCAGACAGAGCTCTGAGAGTTCAAGGCTGGCCTGCTCTACATAACGAATACCAGGCCCCCAAAGGCTTCATAGTGGAGAGGAGGGGAGGGGAGGGGAGTAAAGTTTGTTCATAGTGTTTTAATTAAAAAATAATAATAAAAAAACATGGAACATAATTGCCACCCTGGAAACAATGAAAATATATAAAAATACCTATAGAGAAAATAACAATTATAACTGGACAGCTGTTCAAAAATAGGTATAAAATTAAGGTCCTAAAGATTATTAAATAATGATTTAATAATCATTAAAAAATCAGATTTTTTTTTTAAACTCAAAAATGGCATGACTGGTGAAAAGCAAGATTTGAAAGGGGAGATAAAGAATCCTAGAAGGAATTTAGAAATAAGCATTTTAAATGAATATTGCCAATACTGTATGAAGAAGAACAGCTGTCAGAATGACCCTGTCCAGCTCTCTGTCTTACTACAAAGCTATAGTAATCAAGACAAGATGAGATGACTGAAATAAGGTAACACAAGTCCATGGAATAGCCTAGAAATACACCCACATGAGTAGAAGCAATTGATTTTTTTTTTTTTTTTTTTTTTTGAAATGATGTTTCAGAGTTCAGTGGGGAGAGAAGTCTTTTCAACAAACGGTGCTGGGGAAATAAAAATATCCATATGCAGAAGAATAAAACACTGCAACCCTTTACATCTTACACTGAAGGGTTTGGTGTTTGTTCTGTTGAGTTTTCTTGCTTCCGTCTGCTCTGTTCTTTTTTATGCCTCCATTCATCCCTTTCAGAGTGGGAGTAATTGTTGTCAGTGTGTATTGGCATTGTGTAAGTGTTTTATATTTTATCTGGGCTAATAGCTATATTGCTTTGAGTCTCAGACGAGATTTTGGAGTTTGAAGCAGTGTTGGTACTGTTAAAGACTCCAGGAACATTTGATGTTGGACCGATGTATTTTGCATTAGGAAATGGCTGTGAGCTCTGGAGTTAAGAGTGGAATGTTAGAGTTTGGATGAGTATTGTTCCCCATAGGCTCTTGTATTTGAATACTTGGTTGCCAGAGGTGTCATTGTTTTGGGAAGCTGTGGGACCTTTATAAGGTGTGGCCCAACAGGGAAGAAGTAGTGTCTTAGCAGTTATGGCCTGCGCTACATCTGCCTCAAAAGCCTACCTCCCCCTTGTTCTTGGCCTGCTGAGACATGAACAGGAGGTCTCATGCTCTTGCTGCCACAGCCAGAGCCGCTTCTATTTCCCTTCCTTCTCCACCATTACTAACTGTACCCTCGAATTGTGAGTGAAATTTTTAATCCCCTAAAAATCTAGTAAAGAAAGAAATAGTTCCCCCCACAAAGACTTGGACAAAAGAGTCAAGCAAGTCTTTCCCAAAGAAAACGTATAAGGTATGCCCACCTTGGAAGATAACTTAGTGGTTCCTTGCAAAGATAAACACTGTAACAGAAGTTGAGTTGCTAGGGACGCAATGAAAAAGAAGTGGAGGTTTGGGTATATAGAGCACAATGAGGACAAGGGCCAGGCATCTGAAATGTTGCTGTGTGACTCTGAAATGGTGACTCTGGTGCACTGTGCATTTGTCAGAACCCATAAACTTTAGAGCACAAGTACCGAACTTTAATGAATGCCAATTTAAAAAAAAACCATTGTGGAAAGTGACTGCAGGCTTGATGAATGGATATATCAATCTCATTGAAAGTGATGAACTAAGACTCTGATGTAGGTAGCTTTGAAATGAAAGAAATCCATAAGATGGATGCCAAAAGGAGCCACACAAAAGAGCTGTACTTTAGTTGATAAATTTGTTTCCCATGGGGCATCGATTAATAATTTATAAACCACTAGGCATGTACACTGTGATTGAATGATACATGTTGGGTGGTGAGACACATGTCTCATTGTTGAGATTTATGGTCTGAGACAAAGTATGGAGAATATTAGAATGAATCTTTAGTAAATGGAATAGAGTTGGGGACATAGGTGTGAACTCATGATTAACCTAATGAGTGGACTTTCAGTAAATATAACTGAATTTAAGCAGAAGCATTCATTAAAATGTGTATTTACAGGAGTTCATATATAAGAGTTCTATCAACAAAGAGATATCAAAGCAATAGTATAGTATCAGTGGATATTCCTAGCTCTTGGATCTTAGTGTGTGATGCTATTCTCAAGAGGATTAATGTGCCTTTGAGAAATGGTTTATTCTAAGACTGGAGAATAACATATATTGTGCCATAAAAGATATGCTTGAGACAAAATAAACAAAAATAAACAAACAAAAGGATAACAATGTTTAAATTGAGTATTTCAAAATACCTAGTAGAAAGGACTGTTAGTATTCTCAGTAGAGTGTCTGAGGTAATGGATATAATCTGATCACTCCATGTTGTGTACATGTGCCGCTGAGCATCACACTACACTTAAGGATATGAATAACTTCAATGTGTAAATTGATATATATAACAGATAGATTTTTATATATAATATATCAATATATATGTATTATATAATATATAATCTTATATTCATATGTAATATATCAATACATTATATAATATATAGTTATATATAATATATATGTATATATAAAATTTCCCACAATTACAGGGTGTTATCAAAAGGAGATAAGAACACACTGCAAGATCTCTTAAGTATGAAAGTTTGAATCACTGGAACAGCAAAATAAATGAATTAATATTAAGCTAAAATAAACTCATGAATCTTTCAGATATAGATAAGTAGAAGAGAAACCTAAGTGAAGTTCTACATTGCTTTGTAGATTCTCTACCCTGTATGAGGTTGACCAGATCTCTGCATTCCATAGCAGTGAGTTTTTTAAAAGAACATATGCAGGAGTATACAGTAACTTAACAGAATGGAAATCTGAGACACTGTCTCATCCCAGTGATCAATATCAGCATCAACAGTGACAAGTTGTCTTGATAGTTTGAACTTTGATATGATGTGAAGAAAATAATACTGTATTTGTGTTCTTCTCCATAAGAGTCTATTATCTTAATTTAAAAGTGAGAAAAACCTCATCAAAATTTAATTGAAGACGTTCTACAAACACTGGAGTAGACCTTACTGTGTTTGGATCGTTGTTCTCCAAAGAGCTTTGTATTAAGCTTTGACTCCCATGACTTCCCTACTGGGAAATTGCGAACCTTTTTGAAGGTGAGATGGCATAAGAGATCTTTGAAACATTGGAGGAGTGCTTAATGATGTGATTTTGAACCACAGTAGCTCTCATTTTCTCCTTACCCCTGACTCAGGAGGTGAGTGCCTTGCTCTTCTGCAGTTTCCCACACTTGTTAGAAACCCAAAACAGTGGGACCATTCCATCCTGAAATGTGCACTCTAGACTGTCATGCAATGTAACTTTTTCTGTTCATCGTTTTGCTATGGAGATAGTAAACCAAAAGATTCCTCTTTTAAACTGTAAGAATTATCAAAAACAAGAGAATTTGACACAGCCAAACGTAGCTCAGAGACAAGAGAACTAAAGGAATGTGGCATCTTTGACAGGAACCTGAAACAATCACAGTAAAAGGGCACAAGTCAAAACGAAGAACATGTGAGGAAAAAAAAAACTATTGACTTTAGTTAATAGTGTTTAATGATGATAAATGTACTACTCTAATTTCTCTTCTTAACACTGAATAAATTATTATTACTAGGAAAAATTAGGTATGGACTCTATGAGGTGCTTGGTACAATTTCCCAACAAAAATACAAATCCATACCTATTTTCATTACTAAAATTATTTTTAAAAACTGACCTTACCAAACTGTACTTTAATTGTAAATGTGTGAACAAAAACAAAAAACAAACAAACAAACAAACCCAAAACAGTATTAATGTGAAAGCCAGGGCCTTTTGTATACTAAGCTCACACTCTACCACAGAACTGTATTCCCAACCCAAAACAAGTGCTTTTTACAATTAAAACATGCGAATCTAGATGGAATTCAGGAACAAATGATTGCAATGAATGGTGCTTTGGAGGAAATGGAAGATAGCAAGAATTTTTAAAATCCACAGGCAATTGCTGTAGAACTAAAATGGACGTTAAAAAAAAATCAATGGAGATAGACGTTGGGCAGAGTTCTGACTGTTATAGAATGAATCTGAGGAAGAAAACCAAAATAATGGAACAAAAATACTAGTGTAGAAAACTACTATTATTAAAAAGACTTCTATAAGTAACAGATAACTTGAAAGTCCATCTTGAAAGGATACAGAATGCCTTGAAAGTCAAAACTAAACACAGTCTAATAAAATTAGTGCATTTAAAGGAAGGGTTCTCTATACATTCAGTCAGTGGGAGACTTTTAGTGGAAAGAAAGCTAGATTTCCAGCATCCTTTCTGATGTCAAAACATTTTTGAGGCCAGGCATTGGTGGCACATGCCTTTAATCCCAGCACTCAGGAGTCAGAGGTAGGTGGATCTCTGTGAGTTTGAGACCAGCCTGATCTACAGAATGAGTTCCAGAACTGGCTCCAAAGCAATACAAAGAAACCCTGCCTTGATAAAACAAAGACAAAAAAAAACAAAAAAAAAAAGAAAAAAGAAAAAGAAAGAAGAAGAAGAAGAAGAAGAAGAAGAAGAAGAAGAAGAAGAAGAAAAGAAAATGAAAGAAAAAGAACTTTTTTGTTATTAAACAACTTTATTCAAGGAAATAAAATGTGAGCCATGGCCTGACTGCTCAGCCGTATTAGCAATCATGCACAGTGGCTGCAGGCTAGCATAAAGGCATGAAGGTTCCAGACCCCAGGTACAAGTCTCCCATGCAGTGCTTCCTCAGGGGTCCCCGAGAGAACAAGGTTCATTCATCCAGAACCCACAGAAGGCAGTGAGACCAAGTCTGCTTGCACAGTGAAGTGGGGATTGAGGCAGGCATTTGCGTTTCATGGAATGCTATGCCATCTCTGTGGTTCTGTGTGCCCAGTGCCTTTTTCTTATATTTTTGGTTGTGAGCCTAGCCTTTAACTGCTGAGCCATCTCTCCAGCCCCTCAGTGCCTTTTTCTAAGTTGTGTTATCTCAAAATGCCAGAGGATATCAACGTACAGAGAAGGGTTTAATTTGGCTCGCAGTTTGGAAAATTCCAGTCCATGATTGATTTTGTTTATGGGCCCATCGCAAGGCTACATACATATCATAGCAGCAGAGTGTGGCAGACCATAACTTCTCACCACGTGGCTAGGAAACACAAGGGAAAGTAGCAGGGTGGAGGTGTGTGCAAAGGAGGGGTAGGTCTCACAATTACTTTCAACAGCAATTCCTAGATCATTCTCACTAGATCATTCTCACTAGGCCTAGCATTCAGCCCTATTGCAAAGTTTCTGCCACCTTCAATAATGCCACCTTGGAGATCAAGAATTAACATACCAGCCTTGGCCAGACAACCAATGCCCATATTGTAGTACCTGATACACTGATAGCAATTTAGGAACCTGACGTGTTTAGAGTCACCAAATGGGAGAAATCAGTTGTGAGTGGAATGTAGATTTATATGTGAAGGCTAGAATACTCACATCTCTGGAAAACAAGACATTTTTCATAGCCTTGGAGTAGTTGATATTTCCAAATAGAACACAGAGGGCCCTGAACTTCATGAATGAAGTATATAATTTGCTTACATTAAAGCAAATAGCGTTTATTCATTTGGATACATTATTATAAAGCCAGGAAACATTATGTCACAGTGTAAGTGAAGAGATCGGTTATTGATAGAGTAGTAATATTGAGAATTTATAAGAATGCCTACAAAGCAGTAAGAAGACAATCAGCCTGGTAAAGAAAGGGGCTAAACTTTGACGATCCATCTGGAGGTTTCTCGGGAAGCTAAAAATAACACTACTGTGTGACTCAGCTATGGTACTCTGGGCATGTACCCAAAAGACTGTATCCCCTGTCACTGGGATACCTGCTCATCCATATTCATTGCTGCTCTAATCACAAGAGCTAGGAAAAGAAGGCAGCCTAGATGCCCAACAAGTGATGACAGGGTAATGAAGACCTAGTACATAAATACAATGGGATATTACTCACATACAAAGAAAAATTAAATTAGCCAGAAAATGGGTGGAATTGGAAAAACTAACCTAAGTGAAGCAATCCAGGCCCCAAAGGACAAAAGCTGAGTCTTCTCTCTCATGTGAGGATCCTCGCTACAATATTTTAGTATGGCAGGAAATAAGGCAGGAAATAAGGAAGGAAACAGGGTCGGGTGAGAGGCTACTTAAAGGAAAGGGGATCATAGGATATAGGTAAAAAGAAAATAAGATGGGGAATACTGTGGATGGAAAGATTTAGTCCAAGAGGGAGTGAGGGATGGGAAGAGGAGGGTACAGGATGAGGGGAGGAGTATGGATAAAGGGAGGAGGATGAAACCATTGGGGGGAGCAAGATATGCCTATCTGTGTAACAGCAGCTTGACTCTTGGAGAGGGTGACCAACTCCCCTTTGAATAATTCAAGACCCACTCTAAATGGGGGTGTGGAGGGAACAGAGAGGGGGAGGAGTAGGGGAAGAGAGAGAGGGAGAGGTAGATAAAGTAGCTAAGAATTTTGAATAGACAGTTCACACAAAGATATCTAAATGGTCAACCATGATACATAAAGTTGCTTCATCTTTAGGGGATTGTGAAATGAACCACAGTGGGTGGGCACACTCATGAGACTGGCTAGAAGTTACAATACTAGTTGTTGGTGAGTGAAATGACTATACTTGTTATAGCCTATTGTGATAGTAATCGATATCTTTATTCTGGGACACTGACACTGTCTAGTGAATCTGAATGTATACATAGTCCAAGATCCTACAGTTCCATTCGTAGGTGTGTACTCCACAATATGGCATATACAAGTATGCTCATATTAGCATTGCCTAGGATAGCACCAAACTGGAAACAAGCTAAATGCTCCCCAACTGTAAATAGAACCCATTGTGCGTTCCGTCCATGGAATCAAGTAAGAAAATGGAGGAAATGACACACAGAAAAATTACCGCTGCCTTTCTTGACACAGTGCATTTCAAAAGCATAATGACTGACAAAGCTAGGCATGAAAGCTACGTAGAATAATGTGGTGATTTATGTCAGGTTAGAAAACAGGTAAAAACTGACCTATGGTTTGAAATGGGGCAAGTAGTTAGCAGTGGAGAGCAGTGAGTTGAAATGGGCATTAGGGTTTGGGGATGTGTGTCTTCACTCAGTTACAATGGAGAGTCTTCACTGGGTGCAAATTCTTCAGGGTGTACAATTTTGATTGGTAGATTATTCTGTAACACAGGAAAATAAATGACCCAGAGACTGATATCGAGGTTTAAGCTTTAAGCTAAAGTTCAGAAAAGCAAAGTCACCAGCCACTAGCTTCTTACCTCTACATCAGTCTGAATGGGTTGATTTTTTCTCCAAGTCTCAAACTGTAACCTCTCCTCATCCATTCATTCAGAATGAATGCTTCATACTGAATACTTGCTCCTGTCTTTTATATTTCGCTAGTGCTGGGATTAGTATGTGTGAGCTATAATTCTCTTTTAAAATAATTCAATCTTGTGTAGATCTGGGTGGCCTTGGGCTCACAGAGATTCGTCTACCTCTTAATCCTGAGTCCTAGGATTAAAGGTGCGTACCATCATCTCCTAGTTTCTAGCTGCTGGGATTAAAGTTGTGTATCACCACTGCCTGCATGATCTCTTTAGCTTGAGGCTGACTTTGCTTTTTTGAATCCTCAGTTAAGCTTTAATAAATCATAAATAATAAATCGCCACATTATTCTTCAAAAATAATTGCAAAGGAAATAAGAGCTAGAACAACCAACCTGAATGTATGGCTCACAGTGGAAAGACTGTATGAACTAAAATGTGGAGAGAGGTAAACAGACACGGAGTGTTGCAATATTAGGACATTCCCATTGACTTTCCGATAATGATACTCTAGGGCCTTAGAAGAACCTTTTTAGCCTTTTAATGGGACTGCTGGGCTCCTTAGGGGTCAGTATCCTGATTTCTATAGTTTGCATTGATATGGTTCAATAAAAATAGAAATAAATAATGAAATGAAAATCATTATTGAAAATCTCAGTGGTGGATGTGTGAATACAGTTAGCATTTTAACATGTTGTATCTTTAAATTTTTCTTTTAATTACCACATCCTTTGTGCAGATATAAAAAATTCTGAAGATCAAAAAGTTAAAATAACTCACCATGTGGGATTTGAATCCAGGACTATTCTGGATCTATGTGCTGGGAAAAGAAAGCACAGCCTTCAGGAGCTGGAAGGAGATTGAGATACTGTATTATCCAATTTCCTCCTTTTACAGAAAAGGAAGCAGGCTGGAGAGGAATTTGACTTGCATGAAATTTTAATGCAGCATGCAGGGTTTGAAAATATGAGTTGCCTTGGTTTTTGATGTTTTTCCAAAGAGCAGGAAAAACTGTGGTGTGTTTAACCCTAACCAGAGTTCACAGTCACTCTTTAATTATCTGTGATACAAATAGATTATGTATATTTAAATGCATATGGGTGGCAAATATATTCTTTCACTAAATGGCTGCAGTTCTCTTCCTCCCAGTGGTGAGAACCCTGCTTGCCCCACCCATGCCAGTGTGTGTGCTGCTTCTCCGTTGACCACTCAGAAGTGACACACTACACAGCTCACGAATGTGGCCTCTCCCTCATTTAGTACCACGATCAGAGCCTGCCATTGTTGTTAAGTCAGAATCATGCACAGGCTTTTCTTTGTAAAATTTATCGCCTGTGTTTTTCACAACTAAATTACCACAGGTAACAAAGACTGACCCCTTTGGATGTGGTTTGAAAGCTACCAACAGCACATACCACTGCGGGTGGATGCTTTTCAGTTATTTATTTCATTTTATTAGTCTTTATTTTTTTTTAAAAAAATTTATTTTGGAATTTATTTTCTTTTCAGCCCTTAGGAATTTTAAGTCAGAAGGGAAGCCATAAAACTGGGAAAATATGAGCATAAATATTAAATGTAAGTGTGGTAATTCTAGTTAGGAGGATCGTCTCAGTTTGGAAGATGATTGTTGTCATCTTTGGGCATCAAGTGTTTGATGTCTAAAAACCATTTCACATGGTTCAGTAAAGAAAACAAATCCAGAAAAGGAAAAGTGATTGCCAATTCTAATGCCCATAATAAGATACTTAAAATCGGGGCAGGGGGGGGGATGGTCAAGGCTTCAGGAAACCCCAGCAGGATGGCAGGCCCCAGCCATAGCAGCCCTGTGGGAACCCCTCCTAACATATCCCTTGAGGGGACTAGGATGGTGAAGAAGAGGTTGTTGGGAGAATTCAGCCTGTGAAACCTTTAGCACCCAGAAGCTGTCTCCCTCCAGAACAAAGCAAGCCAAGTAGTGGGGAGATTTTCAGCCTCTGGGGAGGAAGAAAATAGAGTGGGACAGTGGGGGCACTGATACTGGAGTCCAGCCCATGCTCACTGGCTGTTTGACCTTAGGCAAATTAATGGACCTTTCTGAGCCTTGGTGTCTTTGTCTATAAAATACCCATACATGTATATCATGTAGTTGAGAGAACTAGATGGCATCCATGGAAAGCATTTAGGAGGTGTCTGGCCCATGGTAAATGCTTAAAAGCATTTTGCCACAGCCTCTGAGGCAGGACTGAAAAAAAAATAAGACTGATTATATGTTTCTGAGAAATTGTAAGACAGGGATCTTCATCTAAGGGCATTTGCAAAGCTTTTTCCAGCAATTTCCTCTCTCAGACAAAACCCACAGCAGCTCATCCACCCCTAGAGAGGGGGCAGCAGGCAATGCTGTCATCCTGGGTATTGAGACAGTTCCGCTTGCATTAACTGAGCAGGCACTGCCTGAGTATTCTGCTAGCACTGAAGAGTGTAAGAAGAGAACCTGTCTCAAAGAATCCCACAGTCCACTAGGAAGGCAACTGTATACAAACATACCTTTCACCCTGGCAGACACCAACCCCTTGAGAGTGTGTGGGGCGTGATGCTGTTGGGGGGGTAGCAACAGGAAGTCTTCATCAGTGCTTGAACCAAGTCATCAGAGTTAGATAGAAACACATCGTCTCCACCATCACGCCAAAGATAATGTATATAAGGGCTCTCAGTAAAGAAAAGGGCAAGCACACCAATGGCTCTTCTCTAGAAGTTTCTGGATGCCTCAAGATATGCTGATTTAATTGGGATCTTTGTGGGAACTAGCCTAACATTTAAAAAATTGTACTCTAGAGTTTGGAAGACATCCTCATCTCAAACCGAGTAAAACTACCTACTGCACTGAAATATCAGGGGAGTGTCTCAGTAGCCTGGAGGACCACCTAGGCAGTAGGTGTTGAGTAGAATGACCTTGTTATTGTTTTGTTTTTCTGGAGATTTACATTTGTCATTTCATATTAATGTATGTTTTGCCTGTTATGCGTGTGCTGTGCCCATAGAGACCAGAAAACCATATCAGATCCACTGGAACTAGAGTAACATGATTGTGAGCCACTATGTGGATGCTAAGAACCGAACCCAGGTCATCTGCAAGAGCAGCCAGTGCTCTTAACTGCTGGACCATCTCTACAGGCCCTAGACTGGACTATTAATAATTCTGCATCTGAAGTTTCCATGGAAGAAATATCCACCTTGATTGATGGTTCTCACTCCATACACAAGGCCAGCAGTGGAAAATGCCACTGGCCACTGGAACCAGGTTCTGTCAAGTGTTTAACATCTCCATGAACAGCACTTTAGGATGTGAAATTGAGGAAAGGGCATGATCTTATCTGTCACCTCAAGATCATTCCTAGACTCTGGTTCTTTCTATTTAACGACTGTAGAACCTCTCAACACCTTCACTCTGTAAACTTCTCTTGCTTCATTTCCTCCCTCCTTTTAATGTTTCGCTGAGTGCAAATTGGTAAATACTCCATTAACCCATTTTCAGAGGCCCTTAGAAGATTATCCATGTAAAGGACCCAGAGTGATTGGCACACATCCCTCCAGGAATTTTACCTCCATTCCCATCATCTCACAAGCCAAGAGTGATGAATAAGGAGAAGGAGAGAAATTTATTTGAGTAAGAGAACCAAATGACTGCATTTTTTGTTCATTGACTTTTTTCCATCTCCGAGGCCAGCACTTCATGCCAAATGCATACCAACTTGGCATTGTTGCCTTGTTCTCTCATTAGAAGTTCCTGAAACACATAATTCTCATCTGGAAAAAAAAAGAAAAGTATTTTTCTTTTCTCTGATGGGGGTGAAGGTGTTTACAGAAAGCGTCCAGCTGCTGAACAACTTCAAGAGGGGACTAGATGGTACACACTGTCATTTTGATCTTTGTCACTGTTCCCTTGTGTAAGGTCACATGGTCTAATGAAGGCTTGCCCCAGCCCCTTCCCTTCAATATCTTCAATATGAAAATAATTTTAATCTCATGGGTTGCATTCCTTTGTATATCCTATTTTCTTTGCTAGGGTAAAAAAAAATATCTGAAGGATTAGTTTTCCATGTTTTACAATAGAATGGTTGTTGTTAAGAGTGGGTGCATAGCGGCTAAGATTTGAATTGTGTGTGTGTGTGTGTGTGTGTGTGTGTGTGTGTGTGTGTGTGTGTGTGTGCGTGTGTGTGTGTTGCATTCTCTAAGATGTGGATGTTTGGAATAAAAATGGTAATTGACCTTTAGCAAGGGAGCTGAGAGAATTGCTTCTGTATATTATACAGCTGTGAGCTGGATTTTAAATGTTTGATTAAGTTATTAGAGTGTTTTGCTTTGGCATAGTGTACTATAAATTCACGATTGCTGGCCAAAGCAGTTAGTCATTGGAGAAAAATAAATTGTTTTGAGAGGTGCTGCTTCAAAACCTGGGTTTTATTCTCTTGGAAAGATAGGGCTTTAAATAAATCACATAATACAAATGAGAATTTCCATAATTAAGATTCTAACTAGGGGGCTTGCTGCAAGCTTTCAGAAGAAGAAAATGAAGAAAGACACTCCAGGCTGCTTTAATGTCCTTTTCTTTCTTTAATTTGTGTTTTGAGTGTTCTACTTTGTTTTGGGGTGCCTTGAAATCAAATATCATGAGACAAGGGCACATGAAGTGTGTATTGTAAAAGACTAGTCTCTGAGATGTGAGGGCTTCTGGAAGACAGACATGCTAAACAGATGGCTTCATACAAGCCCAGGACGGCTCTTGCTTCAGAGGGGACAGATCTTTGTCTGTCTGTCTTTGTCTCCATTCTTCTTCCTTCCTCCTTCCCTTTCCTCCTTCTCCCTCCATCGCCCCCTCCCTCCTCTCCCTTTCCCCTTCTTCCTCCCTTTGCTGGTTTCTGCTCACCCCTATCCCTCCTCTGCCCTCCCCTTCCCCCTTTCCTCTCTTTCCTCTGTTTCCCTCCCTTCTTCCTTTCCATCCCCTCCTTTTTCTCCTAGGTTTCATTATTGCCAAGCACTCACTCTACCCCTGCCCATACTCCACATAATTCCTGCCTGGCAGTCTACAGTGTTTGTCAACTTTTGGGGATTTTAGTGTGTATGCCCTGGCCTGGGTGTCTAAAGGAAATCTTTCTTAAATGGCAAGATCCCTCTGCGAGATAAATCTTTCTGGCCTCCATCTTCCTCCCCTAGGTTCTTCTAGCAATTTCCTCAAAGCCCTGCAACTTCTTCCCAGTACTGCCAGGCTCATCCCCCAGGAGCTCCTAAATAAATAAAATATAATTAAATTTGTGTGATTGGTCCTCGTGTTGCTCTATTTATTTGATATATGTACACATGAGAGAACTTTATACAGTAGTGTATAAATGTACCGTTTATAATGGGTTAAGTGGGGCAGCTGTGGTCACTGCTAGGAAGAACATGCCATCAGGCTCTCCCCTGGGAACCTGGGCACTTCCTTAGACGTGATTCTAGAGGATCAAACAAGACAAAATTGGGACTGATGTCCTTGGCAGAAGATCACAGAACGCTACCCACTAATATGGCAGCATGCTAGTTTTTGTTGGAGATTATTATGGTGAATAGAAATAGGCTGAGTCCTTGGGTAACCTCCATTGAATTTCAGGTCCTTTACTGGCCAATTGGGTAGCCTAGGTTGATGCCTTCATCATTTCATCTGCACTGATGCATTCCAAGTGTCCAGCAAAGCACAGGCCCTAAGTCTTGTAATGCCTACAACACATAAGTTACACCATCATTGTGATCATCAGACTTAAGTAATGCTGGTTAGAAGAAAAAATTTCTGCTGAAAATGTAAGCATGTACAGGGCAAGAAGGAATTGTTGAGCTACTCCCTAGCTCATGAATACCCAGATCTGTGCATCTTAACATGTGTCAATGGCTGTATTGATATGGCTCTCATTGTGCTTTGGCCCAGAAGCACTTTTCTGTTCCCTGTGACCTCCATACCTCTCATTTACTTATGGTCTTGTACATTTACTAATTTCTGGGGCAGGCATTTCCAAGTGTGTTACCGCTTCCAGCAAGACTTCCAGCATCAGGATTGAGGGAAACAGTCAAAGAAAGTAGGAATTCAGGAGAAATCACTCCTGGCCTATTGCTAGCTCAGACTTAGCATACATGGACTTCAGCATCTACAGGCTCTGTGGATGCTAAGATCTACCTACGTTCAAGTCCCCGAGACATATGTCTACACTGGAGAACTTTATACGTTAGTGTAGAAGTGTGACATTTATAATAGGTTTAGTAGGGCAGTTGTGGTCACTGCTAGAAAATACATGCCCTCTGGCCCTCCCTTGGGAACCGGAGCTAAACTGGTTTAGTATTCATTGGGTTCGTGCGCATCTTCTAACATGCGTTAGAACTTTCTCTAGATTACTTGTAATGCCAGCGCAGTGGGGATGCTGCACAAGAGTGTGCTGCACTACACTGCTCAGGGAACATAAGTGCCTGTACATGTTTCAGCAAAATCACATCTTTCCCCAGCAATTTTGTTTCACAGTTCCTTGGATGCGCCAAAGTGTAACCTACGAATATGGAAGACTGACTGCATCTTGTTGAGCAGCCTCCAGCTGCAGCATGTAAAATGCCCTTCTTCCAGCAACCCATACTGTAAGATGCCCAATGAAATCTAAGTCAAGATTGTAGCCAAAAATAAAGTAAACCTGATCCAAGGCCTTAAATGTCTTGAGACCTACCACTGCATGCTCTGTGACAAGGTGAGAAATGGGACTGGGGGATAGCATGGCTTCCACCTGGCCCTCACAATGGAAGAGTCTGGCATTAATTGGCATTAATGAGATACCTTGTCTTTGTCAGCCATGGCACATGGTGACCTGGGCTCTGCCTGATTATTTCTTTTTTTTTATTTAATTAAAAAAATTTTATTCTCTCATATATTACATCCGAACTGCAGTTTCCCTCACTCCAACCAAACATGGCATACCAAGTTGCAACAAGACTAGGCACATCCTCTCATATTAAAGCTGGACAAGGCAACCCAGTGAATGAAAAGGGCCCCCAAAGCAGGGAAAAGTCAGACAGCCCCTACTCCTAAGAGTTTCACAAAACGACCAAGCTATACAACCATAATATATATGCAGAGGGCCTAGGGCAGCCCCATGCAGGCTCCCTGGTTGTTGGTTCAGTCTCTGTGAACCTCTATGAGCCCAGGTTAGTAGATTCTGTGGGTTTTCTTGTGATGTCTATGACTCCCTCTGACTCCTACAATTCTTCCTTCCCTTCTGCAGGATTCCCCAAGCTCCGCCTAATGTTTGGCTATGGGTCTCTGCATTTGTTTGCCTCAGTTGCTAGGTGGGGCCTCTCTGATGACGATCATGCAAGGCCCCTGTTTATGACTATAGCAGAATGTCATTAGAAATCATTCCATTATTTTCCTGGCATGTTTGGTTTTATTTCTCAAGGCAAGCATTATTACCATCACTGTACAGATAGGAAACAAAGGAAAGGGAAGTTACCTGCCTCCAGCTCTGTGGAGCAGTGAGCAGTCCCTAGAGGCAGAACTTTCCTCCTTCAGGGTGCCCTGGGTCTACAGGGCCTGTGCTTAAGTAAAAGAAAGTGCTTTAAACCCACTTCTGCTCTATCTTGACAATAGGGAAGAGTTCAACTCCTCATCCTGAGAAATCTGTCCTGCCAGTCAAAGGTGGGACACCCTCCCCTGCAAATGCCTGCATGTTCCCCTTTGCTCACCATTGCTCTATAAGAGCTCTGGTTTGCAAAGACCTGCACTCCCAAGGCTCCCAGATGGGAGTGGTGAGTGGGAGGACAGTGGGAATTCAGGGTACCAGGGGCTAAAGGAAACTGTTTTCAGAGCAATGCATAGGCCTCTGGCCTTTTGTGTGTCTCCTTGCCTCTGTTGCCATTGTTGCTGACCTCATCTTTGTCATCATCTTATACTTGAGGGACAGTAGACCTCTCTTCCGTGACTGTTCCCACTCCGGCTTCTTGGACATTGTTCTTCATGCTGAAGCCCCTAGAGTGGACATCTCAAACACAGACTGTTTGAATTCCATCCAAAGTTTCCCTAGGCTGGCAGGGTAGCAGAGTCAGGCTTCTGTTTCTTGCCGTGGTGCTCAGAACTTTGAGGGATTGGCTCTTGCCACCCTCTCCTGTATTACTCTCCCTTCACTTTGACTTTCTGTCTGCCAGAAGCTTTTGCCTACTGTCCTGCCTTGGTAGCATCATCCATCTTTCGGTACCCATAAGCTAACTTACCTCAGGGAGCCCCTCCCTGACCACAAGCTTGCTTGTGTTCCCCTCACACATTCTTCTGGGATGGCAAGCCATTAGTGAAGTTGGATTGGAACTTGTCACCCTTGTGGATATTCCTCACAGGAAGCCACTTATTTGCACAGTATTGATATACCTGTACCTGTCCAGAAGATGCATGCATTAATGCTGCAGGATGTGAGCAGTGTCCTGCCTTAGAGTCCCAGTGAGAACATTAACCATTCAGCTAGATGCCCAGGCCCTGTTGTTGCCCTGCACTACTGTTCCCATATTTCCATATTAGAGAAGATATGCTTGCTTAATCTTTAGCTTGTCTCTTCCTACCCACCTGTGAATGGGGATGACAAGACCTATTAGTTTCTTCCTTATGAAGCCATTCTATCTAGTGAGGTACCCACTGGGAAAGCATCTCTTTTAGGAAAGCCTTGGCTGCTTCCAGGCTGTGGTTTAAAATTTGTCAAATAATAGGTTTGAGAATTTTTGTGTGCAGAAGGTGCCCAACAACATATTACCTAAAACATCCTTGTAAGCAGCATTTCTTATTGAGGTATTATTTATGTCAAATATAATAAATGGATTTTATGTGTTATTTTATATTTTAGTATATGCATTTTATTCTTAAAATGATTAAACATTTTGTGCTTTGTAGAATAAATATAGCGTAGTAAATACAGCATATATTTATATTATTTAATAAATTGGGAACTCTGTTTTAATATAATATTTTATTGGTTTTTTGAGAATTTAATACAATCTATTTTGATCATATTCACTCCTCCCAGATTCAGCCCCACCTCCTCACCTCCTTCCAACTTCATGTTCTCTCACTCTTCCTCTCTCTCTCTCTCATTTAGTGACTCTCTGAGTCTGAGTCCAATTTATGGTACCCATGTACTCGTGGGTGTAGGGCCATCCACTGGAGTGTGGTTGGCCACAGTCTTAAAGAAAACCGACTCTCCCAAAAGCTATTGACTGTCAATAGCTCTTAAGTCACAGATGGAAACTTTCAAAGCCCCCACCCCTGGGCATTGTCTTATCCCAGGAGTTTTCTACTATCAAATTTCTATAGTGACATCTTATGATGAGCTTGCCTACATGTCCATATCGTGTCCTTACTGTAATTGAATGGAGTCTGTGTTCATATCCTCACATTTTGCCAATAAGAAAAGTGAGAACTGAAATCTCCTTGATGTGAGCAGTAGAATCCAGGTTTGAAAGCAGCTCTCTTTACCCGCAAGTCAATTAATTTGCCATCATCCTCCCCCAGTGTATCTTCTGGTATAATTAATTGGTACTAGGTGAGGTGTGGTTACAAGTCAAAAGCCTACCTGTTCTTTCTACTTTGTAGATTGGCTCTGAAGACAGAGCCAAAGATGAAGGACCTACTTCATCCCTCCCCATCTTCCATGGTCTCCTCCTTTCCCTCTGTGATGCTGCCACAAATGATCCGGAAGAAAGATTCACAGGCATCCTTGCAGAAACAGATCTCTGAGCCAGCCCTTGGGAACAAAACAAAGTCTTTGCTGGATTTGTTTTTCTTGGCTGATTTATTTGACAAGGACCCATTTCGTACATCATTTTTGGAGTTTCAAAAACCCTTTTCATCTGCAAAGGTCTCTCTTAGAAGCCCAAAGAGAATAGAAGAGAGCCTGTGTATGTGATCTCCCAGGCAATGCTTTCTGGCCCCTGAACTCTGTCTTTCCATTTATCTTCTGACCCTGAGATCACACAGGTTGAGGATCAAGGTCTGAAGAGTGCTAAATCCCATCAAGTAGGAGTCTTATTTGCATTGATCCCTAGTGGCACATCCCTATCGCCTTTGACTTGGTAGGACACCTACCTGCTAAACCCATCTAGCAAGAACATATGAATTATTCACTCTCTGACAAGACTTTTTTGGTGAGATGAGGTGTTACAACCAGCCAACAAAAGCAATTGTTCCTGATCTGGCTGGCTGCTGATTCAGTTACTGTACGGTCCTTCTGAAGACAGCCTATTCTAAGACATCCTTCCTGCAGATTTTGGACAACAAGTCAGTCTTGGAAGCATCCTTCATCATTGCACATAGCTTGTCAGATGCAATCAAAATGGGCACCAAGCTCCCTGGGAACTCTCTCTGTTTTCACATATGTTTCAGCTATGGGAAAGACACATGCATAAAACATTCAGGCTGAATATACAATTGCTTTTAATAACCCATGCAGCTAAATTTATTAGATCACACTGCCCCTTTGAACTGGGGTAGGAATTTTCCATGTAGCGCAGTATCTCCGGTGAGAGGCAGACCTTCTCTTTTGGGTTGTTTGTTTCTTCTGTCTATGAATTCCCAGGCTTTGGCTGTTTTGTTAAGAATCGCCTTGATCAGGTTGTCTGGGGGCTCTCCATCACCATTCTTGGTACTTCTGTCAGGGTGACAGTAGCTGCAATGCTAATCCTTGTGCCAGTTCTCCAACTGCCTGAACAGTTTAGGTGTAAGGCTCCAGGCTTCCTCCAGAGATACTAAAGAAGAACCCCTTCATCATGTTTGACTATTCTGCTTTCTTGTTTTTCTAACAGTAAGTTATGGCTTAACTTTGCCCATTTTCTCACACCCTGGTACTTCAACCAAGAAGTTCAGAGCAAACAAAGATGTTTATGTGATAACTTCCAAGTCCCTAGGCCTAGAGATGAGGAAAGTTGCTTGATTAGATCCTTCCATGCTCTTTATTCATCACAATCCTGACAAGTAATTGTCACCAGAGATCAAATCAATCAGTCATCAGCAAATTGATATTGAACATCTGCTGAGCACAAGTTTTCTTGTTGGCAACGGTGGAAAAGAAAACGTCACAAGGTTCTGACAACTTCTGTGTTACAGTTTTTCTTTCAAGTGCTATGAGGTGTAGCACACTACACAAGTGCATGCTATTTTCATTTTCATCCCTATGGAGTGCTCTTGTGTGTGTTTGAAATGTGTGTTAAATAAAGAACCCTTTCAAGTACATGGCCTGATAGCTGCATTTACTTAGAATGAGGCTACACTCAATGTTTAAGTGAAAAATCCAAAGTACAAGTTAATTTGTGTGTGTGTGTGTGTGTGTGTGTGTGTGTGTGTTTCATTTGTCTATTAAATAATTTAGACAATACTGAAGAATGACAACAAAATGATATATACTTGATTAAAACTCCCTGACACTGCCATCCTAAGTGTATTTAAAAACATACATCCCCCAGGAAGCAAGTCAGTTTGTTATTCAGGGAGGTGATCCAAGAGCCTTTGAGTATCTGACAATACCTGGTCATTAGCTTGCATGGCTCACCACACAGCCAAGCCATAATGGACTTTTAATGAAATTGCCCTCACACACATCCTTGTGTTCTCCCCATAGTCCACACTGTAGTAACATTAACAATAGCCCACACCCCTACAACCTTGACTCTGACTGAGCAAATAGTGTTTCCCATTAAACTGTACACATCACATTCTACATTATCCTTGAGAGGGGGACACCAGAGATGTGGCAAAATGCAGACGTGTCACTGGGAGCTGGTTGGTGGCGGTCAAAGGAGCAACAGGGCTAGAAAGACATCTGGAGGCATGGCAACTGCTGATTTAATATGCCACAGCCAGAGAGGAGAGTTAGTGGCCACCAGCGCCTGCAACAGAAGCAGCGATCAGATTCCCCCATGCACCACTCTGAGGAGCCTTAAACCCATTCAGATGTCTAATACTGTTGAGTGCAGTGAATAGCTGAACATGATCTTGGCATCTCTGTGGTGACTAATTTGTGGGCTCCCTGATTTTGTTCTGACTTAAGTGGTCTTTATGCTCCAATTCTGGCAGCACTGAACAGTGATATATTGTGTCCACGATTCCGCCTGGCTTATTGGCGCTCACATAATGACAGCCTGTTGAATGGGAAGAAGTAGTGTATAAACAAAACAGCCTGAGCAGAGGGGAAGCACTAATTTTCTGAGCCATATTCATTCTGAGTCATCATATTTTCTTCCGATGGTGTGGGTCAGGTTTCTGAACCCGACGCATATGATTCACTTCCGCCCCCAAGACCTTACAAGAGCTAAAGTTTGGTTATACAAGGAAGCCAGCAGCTGGCACATGGGGACCTGGGTGTAAAGAAGAAAGTACTGGCTGAAATCCTGTCCCCTTGCAGTGCATAGGGCAAGAGCATTAGCTTTAGGATTATAGCAACCTCTTCTAAGGGCAAGCCTAACAGGGTGTGCATCAGGGCAAAGTACATTCACTCTAGAAGCCAGACCAGTGTCTAGAGCAAGATTGAGAGGAGGAAGCATGGGGTGACAAAGGGTCAGAGAGCAGAAATGAGAAGATGGGCATAGGAGAATTGAGGAAGGGCCACCGTGTTTGTCCCGAAGGGCACTGTCACCTGTTATTTGATACCTGTGCTATGCTTTAGGGAACAAAATTGATTTGGTGGGCCAGCTTGGAGTAGGCATGTGGCAAGTCATCTTTCTCTCACCAAGTACGTGTGTTTTTTATTGTCTCTGCTGACTGATGTGGATGTTGAAAAGAGCGGGTATTGCCTGTTCATGGTGCAAGGCCGTCGAGGATTAGAAGTCAGTAAAAGGTATGAAAATTCCACACACTTACCTGGGTCCTGGTTCCCCTTCCAAAACTACACACTAGCTCCTTTCTTTTATGTACTTTGGGAAACCATTTTCTTATACAAACAGGAGAAAGGAAAAAAAAGAGAAAGAGGGAGGGAGTGAGGGAAGAAAGGAGGGAGGGAGAGAAGGAGTGGAGAAAGGGAAAGGGGGGATGGGAGGGAGGGAGGATGGAGGAGAAGGGATGGAATGGACATACAGCATTCAGAGCCAGCTTCATCGGTAGGTGTGGAGAATAATCATTGTTTTGGTGGGGTTGAAGAAAGCCAAAAAAGTCCTGTGTCTTAAAAAACATCTCCCCAGCGCTTGCCCAGGTGCCAGGATCCTGTAAACCATTTGAGAATTTTCTTTGAGTTTTTTTTTTTTTTTTTAACCTCCAATTTAAGATTTTTCTTGCCTTTGTTTAGGGCCCATCTTTTAGTTTATAATGGAGAAGGCTTGTTTATACTGGGCTGATTTTAGTAGCACCACACCTGTCTCCTCCCACCTACTGGACTACTGACCACACCCGGAATAGTGCTCATTTCCTTCATACGGGCTAGGGGCTGAATTTCCAGGTCAGGAGGGGTTCGGCATGAATGAGAGGGATCCTGAGACGTGCCTGGTGAAGTAGGCTGGGTGAGGACCCTTGAAGGGCATTTGCTTGGGTCCACCTGCTGAGTGAGTGAGTAGACTTGCATTGAATATGCTTCCTGGAGCAGATACTCATGGCATCCCAGGACTTATCCCGAAGTACATGGAGCAGTACACTGAGGGAAGACAGCTAGGGACATGTCAGGATCTCAGAAGGCTCTCTGAGTGTAAGAGGGGAAGCTACATGGTGAATGCTCAGTTCCCACAGTGTACTGTTGTTGGCCAATGCCTTTCTGTAGTTTCAGTAATAAACTACCCATGATCTTATTGAGATGCTGTCCTATGAGTGAGCCTAGGAATCCCAGGATGGAAGCTCATCCACACCCAGCGTTCTCTGGGCAGCACAGGTGACAAGACACACAAGACAACCAGCCTGCAGGGGATAGTGATCCTCAAGATACAGACATGGGGAGAAGCACGTGTATGACTCTTTTAAGTAGTGATGTGAATTGGGGGCAGGTGTCTTTGCCTCTCCCAGCTGTGGTTTTTCTCAGCAATTGATGAGACTGGTGGAGTGTGGACCTTGTATGAATGTTGGAAGGATTAAATCAGTTGAAATATAAAAAGTAGGGAGCTGATATTATGGTCAGGGATCTTCCTAGATCTCTGCCGTGTGACAGGCTAGTGCCCATCTCTGCTGGAGGTTCGAGGTGCTCTGGGGTGGTCTTTCGTGATTCTCCTGGTTTTGAGCCTCTGCCTGGCAGGGCTGCAGATTCACTCTTTTAATGCCCCTGTCCTCAGGGAATGGGCCCCAAGGCTTGCAGCCCTCTTGTTTGCTGATCTTATCAGAAGAGTGTTTGGAGCCTGTTTCACTATTGATGTTGGCTCTGGGCCTAATCTTTCTGTCCTGAACTGCAAGTCAAAGAGGGTGGGCCAGATGCAGTTCCAGTGCCCCGAGGGCTGGAGGCTCCAAAGCCCTCAGTGATAAATCATTGTACCTGGGGAGGATCCTGTATCAGTGGAAGCCTCCTCTAAGCTTAATTTCACCAATTTCATCCCTTTGTAAACAGCTTGTTACCTAAAGAGTGGACCGTTATTCTGCCTCTGGCCTTGAGCCCCACATTTTCAGTAACCATCACTAGCGTCAACACTTAGCTGCCGCACAGCTGTGTTAACCACGTCCATATACACCAGGAGGCCCCAGAACTGCCCAGTGCACTAGCTCCCTTGCCTCCCATTTGCCCCATGAGGAATAGAGGCCTAGAAAGTTCAATCACTGCCCGAGGTCAGAAAACCAGCAAGTGCACAACCAGAACTAAGCAGTCTGTCTGCAGCACTCAACGCAGAAGCCTGAATACTCCCATGAGTCACCTGGACATGTGGTTGACAGACAGTCAGATTCAGTGCATATGATATATGGCCTGAGTGTATATGTACACGTGCATGTGTGCTCATGGAGAACAGAGGACAACTCCATGTCACTCACATATGCACATGCACATACCCTTCGTTCGTCCATCTATCCGTCCATCTGTGACTCCCTCCCCCCTCCTTCCCTCCCTCCCCTTTCTCCCTCCTTCCCTCCCTCCCTTCCTTACTGGCTTGGAACTTGCCATGTGGAGCTCACCATGTAGGCTAAAAGAGTCTAGTCTCTCAGGCAAGTGAAAACTGTGGGCCCACTCTCTGTGCCTCTCTGCACTGGGACTACAAACATGTACCACCCTGCCAGCCCCACATGTATTGTGGGGATTGATTCCTGGTCCTTATGCTCAAAAGGCAAGGACTTTACTGATGGAGCAATCTCTCCAGTTCACCATTGCACTTCCCACAAGCTCCTGTATGATGCTGACATTGCTGGTCTCCAGTTCATGTACTGAGTGACCAAGCTATATACCAGGAAACTGAACATCTCTGGCTGCCTTGGTTAATTATCTGTCTGCCTATTTGGTTGGGTCTAAGGTATGACCCCCATAAGAAGCCACATGGCAGCCATGCCACGTGGGCTTCTCAGTAGGTGGAGAGTTGAACCTTGGGTAGCTTTGGGGTGGGAAGCACTCTACGATGTGATTGGTCTGGCTTTGGAAGTTGAGGCAGCACAGCCCCCTCACATCTTGATTGAAAAGAATCCTCTTCAGTCTTCTGTGAGGTTCTGCCTCCCTAGTCTTCATGGACCAAGTTGGCCTTCTAGGCTGAGAATTCAAGGAAAGTTGCTGTGACCTTTATTTGTGTCACCCAAATCTTTATTCTCTGCATCTCCCATCTTTGATTACAGTAACATTCACCTTTCCACTCCTTCCAAACCTTTCTGTGAACCTTTTTCCTTTCTTAACCACAGTCTTCCTTATGATGTCAAGTCCTAATGATTCAGACTACAAAGTGTCTCTGTCATCTGGACATCTCAAAACCTAGAGAAAGAGGCTAACTTCCAGCAGCTTCTTAGCAACCTCCATTAGTATTTATTTGATAGCTGTTATGAGAATCATCTCCTTTAGTAAGCCCTTACTACCATCCACTGTGGTGATATATTATTTAGGATTTATTAAAGCTTGCCTCGATTCAGAAAGCAAAGTCAGCCACAAGCCATAGAAGCCAGGCACACATCTTTAATCCCAGGACTCAAGATTAAGAAGTAGATAGATCTCTGTTAGCTCAAGGCCACACTGTGCTACACGAACTTGATCCAGTCCTAAAGAGAATCAGCTCACACAAAGATGATCTCAGCACTTGGGATCATACGCCTTTAATCCCAGGACTCATGAGAGGTATTTAAGACAGGAACAGGATCTCAGAGCTGGCATTCATTCTCCAGCCACATTGACGATAGAAAGACATTGAAGTCTCTTGTCACATTTGAGGAGAGCATAGTAGTCTGAATGACTCTGAGGAGCAGTGAAGTCGGGAGAAGTTTGAGGATAGCCTCTTTGATCTGAGCTGAGGTAGAGGTTAAGAGCTAGTGGCCAGCTACTTTGCTTTTCTGATCTTGAAGCTTGAACCTCATTATCTGTCTCTGGGTCTTTTGGGTCTTTTAGTTTTCATGTTACAATGCAGCATAGGTCAGACATGGCACACAGAGACTTCTGTTACAAGGCTACTGCTCCCTTGTGAACCCTGCAGTGTTGCTGTCCTCCACAACGCTGCCCCTTTCCTTTTCTTCCCTCTTTTCTACAGCTCGAGGCATTTCCCCAAAGCCAATACTTATCCAGTGCCTACTTTTAGTAGCGGCAGCCTTAGCTGAGGGCTGGACAGCATTCTATTTACCTTCAGAGCTCCATGTCTGACCACAGTGTTACCACTGCTCAGCCATGTGGCTTTGTGGCAGCTTACTCAGCTCACTTGACCCCCCCCCATGACCCACAGGAACCTGTGCTCTTATTTACAAATGAGGACCACTGTAGGAGTCACACCACAGGCATGTTGTGTATGTGGGAAGGTGTCTAGGAGCACTGGCCAATGGCAGGTGCACAGTAATTTCACCTGAAGTTGCAGGTGAGTTAAATCTAGCTGTCTTGGTGTGCCATTCAAGAGGTCTCCATTCTATACACCTACCTGGCACTCAAGGTGAAGTATCGTTTATCCTCAGACGTGACAGTTGTGATAGTTGTTTCTAATTGTCAATTTGACTCAATCTAGAGGCACCTAGGAAATGAGTCTCAACCAGGGAGTGTTTAGATTAGGTTGGCTTAAGGGCAAGTCTGTGCGGGGATTGTCTTGATTACGTTAACTGCCATTGGAAGATCCAGTCCACTGTGGGGGACCCCATTTCCTAACATTGTATTCTAGACTGTATAAGGATAGGAAGGGGACCGAACAATAGTGCACATGTATTCTTTCTCTCTTCGCTCTTGACTCTTGACTTGGCTTCAGGTTCCTGCCTTGATTGCCACACATGATGGATTGTAACCTGGGCTTGAAAGCCAAATAGACACTTGTCCCTTAAAGTTATTTTTGCCAGAGTATTCTGTGAGAGCAACGGATGTGAATGTGAAACTAGAATGACATTCTTTGCTGCAGCCATAGCACAGCTCACGGCACAGTTTTTATTCTTAACCACATACTTCTCTGCTGCCAAACACCTATCCAGTCTACAAAGTCCAAAATAAATATTGCATCTTCCACTCAACTTCTACAAGTCTCACATATGACGATAGTTCTGTTTTAGGAGACTGTTGTGTAGTAACAGCTCCTTGCCTTGCTCACCTTACTCCATATTCCTCCTTCACTGAACTGGTAGGTTCCTGACGCTCTCCTTTGTCTGTCTTATCTTCACCGAGTGCAACACTTTCCAAAAGAACCTTCTGCGGTTAGGGTTGGGGGTGTCCAGTATAATTGCCACTTGCCATATGTAGCTATTGAGGACGTAAGATGTGGCCAGTATAGCCAAAGGCTGGATTGGAGATTTTATTTCAGTTAAGTAGCCACAGGTGGTCAGTGGATAGTGTGTTGGACAGTGCAGAGAGTTGTTGATCAAAGAGTCACAAGGAACGAATGGAAAATAACAATTGTAACAAGCACCATGTGGGAGTGCATTGTTGCCAAAAGGCATTGTGGGTTTGATTTGATGTGGTAGGCGTGCTGGTCAGGGAGAACATTCCTGAGGTAGTGATGGCAGGGGAAAGGTTTGAGGGTATTAAAATGTGACGTAAAGGTATGAGGATATTAATGAACACGTAGCACATGCAAATGGTCTGTGGTCAAAAGGGGCGTGGCTTAAGAACAGACCTCCAAGCCATTCCAGGAGCAAACATGGCTCCCCTGCCTCTTCTCTGTTCATTGAAATGTATAAGCACTTCCCACTCTGCTGTGCAGTTGGTGGGCTCGAAATAAAGTTTCCGGTTTGGCTCTGAGACTCCACACTGAAGTATCACTTCCTTTACAAAACCCTTTCTGAAGAACCAGAAAGCTGCAACATTGTTTCCTTCCATCTCCAGTAGGGAACCTTGGGCTTTTGCTTTAAGCATCCTTCCTTACCATGTGAATTGGCTGGTGATCTGCCCTGTTTTAGAACTGTGGGTGATGTTCTGGATATTCCGAATGAGCTGTGCCCTTGGGTAGATGCTGGCCCCTCCCTCCAGATCATGTCCCATTTACCAGGCTCATTCATTCAGCAAACTTGTATAGTGCCTTCTACAAGAAGAGCCAGTTTGGGGCATGGTTATTCAATAGAGAAAAAAAAAACTGTGCTACATCTTTCAGAGAACTTGGACAGATGTTCTCAGGCAGCTGGGGCACCAGTTCTCCAGCACAGCTCCAGTGTTGAAGGTCTGGTGTCCTGTCCTCATGGATCTCTACAAAATTCAAGCATGAGGTTTCCTAGTCACCGCATATTGGTGCCTCAACCTCTCTGCCACAGAGTTGAGCCTGGAACTGCCAAATACTTTTTCAATGAGCTGTCCATAGCTTTGTGCATTCTCTCCAGGAACTCTTCCCCCTGCTTACAAGTCGGGAGCCTGTGCATTCTTCAGAGAACCAAGGTCTTTTATTAAAAGAAACACATCTCCACACCAGTTCCCCTTACACCCTGGGCTCACAGAAGAACTCAAGTAAAGTTTAGCTCCTGAGTCTGGTGGAATGGTAAGAAGCCCAATTAAAAAAAAAAAAAAAAAAAAAAACTATCCAAGTTCTTGTCCAAACAAGTTGTCACTAAAGAATGAAAGCCAGATGTTATGTTAGGAGGAATAACTATGTGGCCATGCTGTAGATTGAACCTGGGGTCTCCTCAGATGGTTTCCACGTGCCACAGTAGCTGAACTCCCAGGTAATGGTGGTTCACACTCTTAGTCTTTTGTCTGAGACACACATGCATAGATGGCTAAGGAACAATGAATGTTCAAGCCACGCCCCTTGCCACATCTGTATCATGTACCTCAAGTCAGGTGTAGACCATCCCAGCCAGCTCTGGTGGGCTGTGAACTCAGGACAGGAAGCACAAACCACTGTCAGAAAGGGGAAAGGACTGGTCCAGACCGAGCTGCCTCCAGCTCCTCAGTGAGGGATCTGCTTTTGTTGGGAGCCCTCCCACCCTCTCAGTAGCATGCTTCAGATAACCATCTACGAATTAAAAATGAAATCCGGCCTTGGAGTGAAGGGTGGCCCTTTGGGGGTTAGCATTACAGCCTGCTCTACCCCAAGGCTGATTCAATGGCAAGCTTTTGGGCCAAAGGAAGTGTTTTCTCTAATTGGCTAAATCTCCATAGGAAGGCCACTGAGCCTGCTACTGCTTCTGTCCAGGCATTTCTCATCTCTGATTGTTCTCACACTTTTCAAGTTTTGGATGCAATCCATTGTTCACTGGCCTTTGAAACAAGGCATGCTGGTGTCACAGCTTCCTTAGAGGGAAGAGAAAGATGAGAGAGGGATCACGTGATGGGATAGAACTCAAAGAGCTGGTGAGGACCAGAGCAGAGAAGAACCCAGTGGGCAGAGGCATCAGTGTCGTCCTGGAGACACGGTGGATCTCAAGGGTGAGTCAGGCAGGTTTGCACAGGTGTTTTACCCCGGGATGGGATCCTGGCTCCCTGGCCAAGCCAGGTAAGGGTAACTATGAAAATCCCAGAGGAGCAGCCAGCCAAGGGTCTATTTCCAAGCTCTTGAAATGCCTCTAGGGTAAGGTCTAGAACCACCTGTGAGGAAGCTCTCTGGGGTTCCCTTCTGTGAAAACCGAGGACAATAATAGTACATGCTTCCCCCCTCGTTTTGAACAAATTTTAAAAATATGGTTTTTATTTTTTTTAAAAAAAAAAAAACTGAAAATAAATAAAAATGTTACAGATCAAAATTAAACTCTCCCAAAGTCTATACAACCCATCAAACTTCTATATAGTTAAAGTAGTCATTCGGGATGGAAGCTGTGAAGCTTTACATTGAATTTTACACTGGCAGAATCAAATGTATTTTATGCACTTATTCACCACCAAAGTTTAAAAAAAATCCAAGAAAGGATGACAGCATTAGAACTAGATAGAACAAAAAAAGAAAAAAAAGAAAGAATGAAGAAACAAAAAAGATAAAACATTAGTTTTATATTCTCTTTCTTAACTCATGTCCATCATCTGACTTCAGCCCTTCCTTGTCCCCTTATATTTAGCCTTTCTTGTTGTTTTCTCTTCATGTCATGGTGAACCCACATGTACATTTATTTAATCAGTGGTTGTCAATCTATGGGTCATGACCCCTGGTTGGAAAGGGGACTGACCTTTCACAGGGGTCACCTAAAACCATCAGAAAGCATAGTAGCAAAATTGCAGCTATGAAGTATCAATAGAAACAATTTTATGGTTGCGAGTCACCACAATGTGAGGAGTTGTATTAAAGGGTTACAGCATTAAGAAAATTGAAAATTACAGGTACACACACATGCACGCATACACACACTCGTGTGCGACTAGATTCCACACTTGGGAGGACATGCAATGTGGATCTTTTTCTTTCTTTGTTTATGTGACTTTAATTAATTTTATACATTCCATGTCCATCCATTTTAAAGGTGAAATAGGTTAATATTTATAATGTCTTTAAAAGACCAGTGCTCAGTACATATGATTATTATTTTTATTATTTAGACATGAAGAAATAAGAAAAGACAGCTCCTTGTACAGGAATATGATCTTAGGAGTTTATAAATAAGAGGGGATTGGCATTTGTATGGGATTGGCGTTTGTACCATCCATCAATTCACATCCACTCAAACTTTCCTTCTTTACTCAAATGCCACTGGTGAACAAGGATCTCTTCTATACCCAGAGATGGTGGAGAGCTGGAAATGGCAAACTGTAGCCTGGGAGACAAACCCAGCCATGCTGCCTGTTGTTTAAATAAAGTTTTATTCTAACTCAGCCATGCTTATTCATTTATGTTTTGTCTGTGGCTTTTTTCATGCTTCATGGGCAAAGCCAAGTAGTTGTGACTGACAGCACAGAGCCTGGAGAGCCTAAAGTGATTACTGTCTGGCTCTTTACAGAAAGTGTTTGCTGGCAACAGCAATAAACTTGAGAGAGAGTGAGAGAGAGTACTGAGAGCCAAGGGAAGTGTCAGGTGGCCATTTTACACAGGGTGCCCTTTCAGCCAAGACCTAACTGGTGCACAGGTGTGAATAAAGAAGAGGAGAGGAAAATATTCCAGACAGTGGGAATAACGTTTGCAAAGTCAGGGAGATGATAAGGCAGAGTAAGTTCAAGAGCTGAGTGAAATTCAGAAGATGGGTGGCATGGAGCTACTGAAGGATTTTTAGGAGGAAATTGACATAATTAGGTTTAAATTATAGGGGGATATCTATAATTGGAAGAATGGAGAGGGAGACTGAGAAGCAGTACTGGAGGTGAGGGGACCTGTGGAACCCATTTCCACAATTCAGAAGCAGCCAGGACTGCACAGAAGAGTGGTTTGGAGACATGGCAAGAGGCTGTGCTCCAAGCATCTGTCAGTGGGGCAAGTGGGAGCATCACACAGAAGGTAGTGCAGCCTTCTGCTATTATAGGACAACTGATTCAGGATGGAGGAGGTGACCATGTCCATCCTGATATAGGTTGGGATAGCTATGAGGAAAAGTCTGGTTGGATCTTTTGTTTTTAACTGCATGTGTCCCTCATTTTACTACTTGAATACTTTGGGAGATTTCTTATTAAGTGTTAGATGACACATAGGCTCCTAAGACATTTATCCCTATCCATCCTCACTTCCACTGAAACTGACTCCCTTACCCCATTGGATTCTGTTGCTACTCTTGGGCTCCTGTAGTCTCACGGGCTTCTCTCCAGTTTCCCAATCCAGCTAGGCTATTCTTATTTTCTCTTTGGGGGTTCCTGGATTCTCTTCTTCATATCTCTATCCCCTTTCAGGCTGTAGAGAAACATTTTTATGACCACTGCCTTTCAGAGTACTTTCCAGTGACTAGCCATTGGGTATCCACTGTCTCCTGCATGACTGGGGAGCAACTTACATACTCTGTTTTCTCCCTTTGATGGATGTTCTGTGTTGGTAGCTTCCTTTGGTAGGTGTGTGTGTGTGTGTGTGTGTGTGTGTGTGTGTGTGTGTGTGTGTGTTTCCCCCTTTAACTGATGAGAAAACAAACTTGATGACTTTATTTAGTTCCTTCAAGTGGTAGGTGGCAGACTGTCTGTCCATGGCTTAGCTCCCAACCCTGGCTTGACAAGGTCTTCTAGAACTTTGTTATTCATTTTTTGTTTGTCTTCTTTTTAGCTTACTATTATCCCTGCTGTCCTATGATAGGAATTTAATGCACCGTAGGTTCATTTAATTATCAGTTCTGTGCTATGCCATGCTCTGGTAACTATTCTTGGTGCTGAAGATAATAGTCAGAATGGAACATATCTTAACCCACATGGACCTTACAGCTTACTGGAACATGAGAAATAGTACATGTAATAATTAGGTAGTCAGGGAAACAGGGAAGTGGGTCAAAGATTGCAGGATTGGATCTGTAGTTAACCACTGATGAGAAAGGAAGGTTCTTGGGAGAAAGGGAAGTTTGAGCATATTTCTGAATGAAGCGAAGATGTCACCTATTATAATATAAGAGGATGTTATTGACGTGGAAGAAAAATCAGGGAAGATACCCCAAAGAGGGTGCAGAGAGTCGCAGCATATGAAAAGGTATGAGAGTGATGAGATAAATTACAGAGGGTTCTGGGATGGGGGTGGGTAGATCATATAGGGATGCCTGGTAAGAATTTTGATCCTTACTCTTGAGTGAACTGAGAGTCATTGGGGATTTTGAGCTAAGTAATGATAAGTTTGACCTGGTTTGGAGATAGTTGCTGTAACAACTCGTAGGAAATGGGATGTAGGAAATAAGAAGGGAAGAGAAAGCCATAAGACAGCTATTGGCCCCATTCTCTGCTATAGTAGGATTGGTCAGGTCATCCTTCTAGCTAAGCATCCTCTAAGCCTCAGTGTCTTATGAAATGTGTGTTCTTTTTCCTCATATTTGGGTCATGGGTTTGGTGGGTGTGGCTGATCTCAGTTGGCCTCATAGGATTCAAGTTGTAGATTAGACCTAGAGAAGATAGTGTTCTGATGCGAAAGAGATGAGATCGTATCAAGTTATATAAATAAGGTAGAAGCCACTGCTCACATCAGTCTTCTATTGACCAAGTCAAATTATATGGCAAAGGTCAGCATCACTGAGGCAAGGATGTATGTGTGAAAAAGACACAGAAATTAAAAAAAACCTTGAAGACACAATTTTATAAGAGGGGAGCATTGGAACAGTGGACTCACCTGCCATACCCTTTCTTCATGTTAGTGTTCTGTGTCAATGATCTCCTTCTGTGTTCTACCACATCCTAACTTATCTTGTGTTTCTTTTCATCCATTCTTAGCTCGGGTCCTTTTGGCTTACATCCCAACTTACAACTGACACATTGATGTCCTTCCTGTCTTCCTTCCTAAACTCCCACTTTTTGGTTGCTTCAAATCCCAGCACCTCCCAATAGCTTTCTTCTTACCATATGGCTTGTTCATCTCACATGTATTTAGAAAGCTTCAGTGACCAGCCATTAAGCAACAAAAAATTTTGTAAATGTCACTATTTTTTCTTCATTGACACTGTCAATCTGTGTGACACTTGACTCATATTAAACTTGACTTTATGTCAGCTTCATTTTTTTGTCTTTTTGATAAAGATTTGCATTTTAAACTCATTAACACAAGTGTGTGTGTGTGTGTGTGTATTTCTCACCCTCTGAAATCTTGAGGGGTATGTCCACTGCATTTTGTGACCCTGGCCTCTTACCTTTTCTCCACCCATTTAGACTTCCTTTTGTATTAGTCAAGATTGTCTAAAGAAACAGAACTGGTATAATTAATAGGTATACATACATAAACACAAAAGCACACAGAGGATTTATTTATACATACAGACACACACACATGGAACTTATTGGAATGGCTTACAGACTGTGGTCTAGCTGGTTCCACGATGGCTATCTCTCAAAGGAAATGGCAAGAATCCAGTAGTTGTTCAGTCCATGAGGATGGATGTCTCAACTGGTCTTCACATTGAAATCCTGAGAAATATGTTCTAATGTCAGCAAAGGAATGTTTCAGGCAGCAGGATAGATAAATTTGTCATTAATAGTGAGGGCATGCAGACAAAAAGCAGGAACTTCTTGTGGGTCCTTTAAGGGTGCTACCACTGGAAGGTGTGGTCTAGATTTAGGATGGGTCTTACCATCTCAAATGACCCGATGCAGAACTGTTTTGGGCATGTCTAGCTCCTGGGTTTCAGTTGATACCAGGTGGAGTCACACTAGCAGCCAATGTTAGGCATTGTTAGGTCTCTTCGGGTAATGGTAGGCCTTTCACTGTGTGTATGGTCATCAAAAATCATTTGACTATGGCTTTGTCTCCCATCATCTTCTGAGCCTGGAAGATTCTACCCTTTTTCCTTTTCCTGTTCTCTAACAATTGCCTTTGTAAGCCCCTTCACCTCCAGTTAGCCCTGCCTTCTTTCTTGACTTTTACAGTACAAGCCATTGCCAATTTTACGATTGGCCTTGTAATTTATATTTGTTGATCTTATCATTCAGGTTGCAGGTACTCTAGGATCCTTCTCATCCAGCCCATAAGTATCCTTGGCCCTTATCTCTGCAGATAAAAATGCTATTTTTATAGGGCATTACATCTTAATGTGTTTGACCACATACTTCTCCTATATCTCTCCATTTTCTATTACTTGCTTCCTCCCTTCTTTCCTTTCCAGTTGTTACTCAAATATTATCTCCTCCGTGAAGTCATAATCAAAAGTGCCCATTCTTTTTGGACAACATGAAGTTGTCATATATATTATTGATTCACATTGATACCTATTTTGGGATGCATGGGACCTGTGGACCACAAGTGTGACATTCTTCTCCCCAGTTTTATGGACATCCTTCTTAGCATACATCACACATCCCCTTGATCTTAGTAAACCTATTTGCCTTTCTCATCAAACTGTAAGTTCCCTTACAATGAGATATTGCTGGATTTGGTGTCTCAGAGTATGATACAATAAACACTGTTTCTTATTTGGTACACAATTGAGTAGTTTGAGTATAGGTTCTTTGATAGTAGGTCTTGCCATTTCTCCCTTTTATATTCTATACTTTTTGCTAAATGAAATGTAGGAGGTTGATAAATTCTGAGCAGTCCTTCCATCCAGGCTATTGTAACAGAATACCATGGTCTGACGGACTTATAAACAACAGAATGGTTTTTTTCATCATTCTGAAGGCTAGACATCAGATTAGTTGACTGGTGAGGACTTGCTTTCTGTTCATGGATGGTGACATCAACTGTGTCCTCAAATGGTGGAAAGGCAAGTGGTGTGTGTGGTCTGTTTTAATAAGGACCCAAATTCCATTCATGAGCACTTTACTCTCATGAAGAATCATCTCTCAGAGACCCCTCCTTCTAATAATCTCACCTATGGAAGGTAGGGTTTCAACACGTGAATTTGGAGGGACACAGACATTCACCTTATAGAAGATATAAAACACAGGAGACAGCTAAGGTGGATAATGCAATGTGCTGCCAGTTAGACAGACTAGTAATTTTAAGCCCTTACAAGTCTTGAAGACCACAAAAACACTACATGATTCTGAAGACTGAAGGGAAAAAATGTTTGAGAGCCCTTTTCCTTTGTGTATAACTGAAAAGATATCTTTTATGTGAGACCATGGCACACCAGCTTTCCCTCCCCGGAATGGTGCTGGGTTATTTTCTGTGGTGGTGGTGGTGGTGGTGGTGGTGGTGGTGGTGGTGGTGGTGGTGGTGGTGGTGGTCGTGGTTGTGGTCGTGGTGGTGAGTGTGTGTGTGTGTGTGTGTGTGTGTGTGTGTGTGTGTGTGTGTGTGTGTGTGTGTAAAATAGAGTGGGAGAGACAGTGTTCCAGAGGCCAACACACCTGGAATCTATTTATGAGGATCGATGGTACAGGCCACAGCTTGGGCCATTCATTTATTTCTCACAAAGTGAACATCTGGGATTCAGTTTGGGATGCCAACAAGTTTGGATGGGAACTTGAAGCTGTGGTTGGGATGTTGGATTGCTTACCAGAGGGGGTGGTGAGTAGGGTGAGCAGGGCTCTTCAGCGAATCAAATGAAACAGCCAGCGGGTTAAGGAGTCCTTCACACACTGGAAAGACACTCAGAACAAAAGTGGGGGGGGTGCGTAATGTAAGGAAAACTTAATTGCATAAATGTAATAATACAATCGGAAAAATACCCCTTTCTCTTTCTCACCCAGTTCCCTTCCCATCCAGTACTTCTAATAATATCCAGGTATTTCCCTTTTCTAGGAATAAAATAATAAGAAAAAATTCTTGGACTTGGACCAGGGAGGAAACGCTGAGAGAAAGTAAAACTCTAATTAGTTATAGATGAGATTTGGTCACAGATAATTACTCCGCATTCTTGGGCTCGTGCCTTAGAGGGCTTAAGATCTTTATTTTTCCCCGTTGCTAGGTTTGTAGATAACTCTCTAAATGCCTGGCTAAACACAGAGCCTTACACCATAATTAACAGATCTGCTAGGGCGAGAGTGTTTGGAAGAAAAATGAAAGCGAAGTTTGTCATTCACAAGCTAGGAGTGTCGGGATCTTGGCTGCCAGGGCTTTCCCCGGTGCCCCCAACTTCTAACTTTGAACTCACTCAGAACAAAAAGCAAAGGCCGATGAGTTCAAACAGGACCATTTGAAGCGGTACAGTTTGAGAAATTTTGTGCTGAGTTGCACCTGCCCTCCCTGACATCAGCCAGCTATAGTATTTCTCTTTCAATTTGCATCTGTCAGTTTCCTACCTGTGTGGGTTGAAGGGGTTTGAGGTCTTGAGAAAGGACCTAGAATAAAGCGGAGAGAACATGTAGTCTGAGGTGGCCCATCATGTCGTCATGTTTAGAACCAGCTTTCTTGTGTTGTTTGAGGAATTTCTAAGTATAAAAACATTCTTTGAACTGCCCAAAGTGTTTTCCTTTTAATTTGTAGTAGAAACAACTTGACATTAACCATGGGCTGTTCATGGCATGCCTAATATCTTAACGGAGCAAGCTTTCTGCAGAGCAGTGCTATGGTCCAAGGAATTCTCAGCCTCCCTTCCTTGCCCCTAACACAGTTTATATATTATGGTCAGGCAGCATGTGCACACACACACACACACACACACACACATACACACACACGAGAACATTAGGCCTTTGTGGGTCATCCAACTTTCACTTCTGCATCCCTCACTTTGCTGTTTAGAAACCTCTCCCTGGCAATGTCTTATCTGGTGCAGAGACCTGACTCCCCTCTCTGTTTAGACGCTGCCCCTTGACCTTAGCAATACAGTTAAAAAGATGCAACCTTATCTCCAACTCTCACTGTGCTGTTGCCAGCGTGGCATTGAGCATTCCATCTATCTTGTGAGTGTGACTCTCTGATATCTTGGTTGATGTAGTCTTGAGGGTTCCTAATAAAATACTCTGGTTTTCACAGCCAGAAGAGGAATAGCCAGCATAGAGGTGCTTGGGCAGTATTGTGCAACAATTTTATAGCACTTTTAGGTTTTATAAAGTCATATTCCTTCTGTGTGATAGGTACAGTAGGTATTCTCTATGTGCGTGTAGGGTGAGTGATGTTTGTACATGTAGGGTTGTATACATGCATGAGCAGGTGCATGCACGTGTGTGTGTGTGTGTGTGTGTGTGTGTGTGTGTGTGTGTGTGTGTGTATACAAAGGCCAAATGTCCATACCTTCCTTGATAACACTCTGCCTTGTTTTTTAGACAGGGTTGCTCATTATACTAGAACTCATCACTTTGGCTATGATGACTGGCCAGTGATTGCTAGGGATGTGTCTGTCTTTCTCTCCCTAACATTGAGACATATGCCATGCCACCCTTGCCTGGCTTTTATGTGGCTGCTGGGAGTCCACACTCAGGTCCACATGCTTGCACACTGGGCACACTGGGCACTGACTGAGCCAACTCTGCAGCCTTTGAAATCATCATTACACCAACCAGCTATCTAACCAACTGATTGACCAGCAAGCATTCACTGAGCACCTACTACTAGCTAGAAACCATTCACTGTGCCAGATAAACAATTCCCACTCTCATGATGTTTAACATCTGATGGGGGTGTCATGATTCCTGTTTGTCACAGGAAGAGACAAAGATATGGGGAGGTTAAGTTGTAAGCCTGGCTGTTTATTTTTTGTTTTTCTTTTTTTTTCAAGACAGTGTTTCTTTGTGTAGCCCTGGGTGTCTTGGAACTCTCTCTGTAGACCAGGCTGGCCTCAAGCTCAGAAATTCACCTGTCTCTGCCTCTGAGTGCTGGGATTAAAGGTGTGAGACTACACACTGGGTGGGCTCTTTACCAGATCTTAGACAGAGGATAAGATCAATCTTAGGAATCATGCAGTCCAACCTACTGATTCTGTTGATGGAGGTAACATGATCTCAGAGATACCAGAGGAGTGGAGCTAAGATGTCTACTACAGCTCTTCTAAGCCTCAGCCTCATGCTGTCATGCCCTGCAAGGGCCCAAATAACTCACAGGCTTCCATCTTGTTCTTGTGCTTCCTCTCCTCCTCCCTCATGCAGCCCAGGTTTCATGGCTGTCACTGCTGTCATTTGAAATACCTTCAAATCCCTGACCCTCTCTCTTCCTCTGTCATCATCACTTGGAAAAACCTGAACCTTGGCGGAATCCAGTCTGCTGCTGTTTGTGCTCTTTCAGAAAGGGTACTTTATGTGCTGAGTAAAAACATCTATGTGAATAGATCCCAGCTATTGCATTGCTGGCCACAAGTGGCCATTTGCTGCTGCCCGCCCACCCCCACCCTCTCCTAGACAAACTATTTCTCATTTTGTCTTCTCAGTCATCAAACACCTCCTTCCCCTCCTCCTTCTCTGCTCAGAATCTGGTTTCCTCTTTGCTCTTAGAAAACAGAAGAGGCTGCAAGAGACTTCCAATGGCATCTCGATCTCTACTTGCTACCGTTCCTGTCCCTGTCTTTCCTGCTAGTGACAAAATGACCCACTCTTGGTCCTGTCACAGGCTGGGCCTTACCTTTTGCACTGGAGTTTTCCTTGTCTCCTATATAGAAGTCTCACTTTGCCCCCATGTAGCAACATGTGGTGGTGTGTACCTATAATCTCAGCACTTCCAAGCATATTGTGAACATGGGAGAGGGAGTTAAGAGAGGAGGACATGAAGGATCAGGAAGATTGAGTCAGGGAAAGAACAGAGGAGAGCAAGAAGAGAGGTGCCATAATAGAGGGAGCCATTACAGGTTTTTAAGAGAAATCTGGCACTAGGGAAATGTCCAGAGATCTATAAGAATGACTTCAACTGACAAGGTAAGCAATAGTGGAGAGGCTACCTTAAATTCCCTTCCCCAATAATGAGATTGATGGCTACCTTATATGCCATCCTAGCGCCTTCATCTAGTAGCTGATAGAAGCAGAAGCAGACACCCATAGCTAAACCCTGAGCCGAACTCCTGGAATCCAGTTGCAGAGAGGAAGGAGTGATAAGCAAAGGGGTCCAGAAAAGGCTGGAGAAACCCACAGAAACTGCTGACGTGAACAAGGGGGAGCTCATGGACAGCAGACTGATAGCTGGGAAACCAGCATAGGACCCACCCAGACTCCCTGAACGTGGGTGTCAGTTAGGAAGACTGGGCAGTCTATGGGGCCTCTGGTAATGGATCAGTATTTATCCCTAGTATAAGAATGGACTTTGGGAGCCCATCCCACATAGATGGATACTCTGTCAGCCTAGACACATGGGGCAGGGCCTAGACCCTGCTCCAAATGATATGACAGACTTTGAAAAAACTCCCCTTGGAAGGCCTCACCCTCCCTGGGAGCAGAAAGGGGATGTAATGAGGGTTGGGGGGGGGACGACAGGGTAGGACGGGAGAGTGCAGGAACTGGGATTGACATGTAAAACAAGCTTGTTTTAAATTTAAATTTAAACCTTATTTAAAAAATACAAAAAAAGATAAAGAAAATGAGGCACAAGGGTCATGAGTTCAAAGCTAGCAGAACTCCAAAATAGCCCCCACATCTTCTAACTCAGTGGTTCTCAAACTTCCTAATGCTGTGGTCCTTTAACACAGTTCCTCATGTTGTGCTGACCCTCAACCATAAAATTATTTCATTGCTACTCCACAACTGTGATTTTGCTATGGTTAAGAATCATAATGCGAATATCCAACATGCAGAATATCTGAGATGTCATCCCCAAGTGGCTCGCATCCCACAGGTTGAGAACCATTGCACTATTAGAGTCAGCTTACCATCTCTTCTGGATCATTCTTACTTGCATATTAATGTGGCACAATTTTCTTCGTCTGAAGAAGAAAATAAAACAGTAAAACCTCTTTCCTGATTCTCTGTCTTTTCTTGTCAACCATTTTTCATCTTCCAGCCACTGAAAATGCCTTAATGTCCTTTCTTTTCTTTCTTTTCTCTTCTCACTCTACTCCATCACTGCATCTCATCTCCTGCCCCATTAGATAATTTCTAAGATCTTGGCTACGTATTGTCTCCACAGCTTTCACCCTAGGATTGGAGAGAAGAGCAGTCCCACTGAGGAGAGCAGCCAGTGTAGCATCATGAGACAGGGCAAGCAACAGCTTGGTCATTTCTCAGAAGGGATTTAGAGGAAATGTCTGAGCCTGGGAGAGCTGCCTAGTGCTGGTCCATTATGAGATGTGGGGTACAGAAGTCACTGATAAGATCTGAGGGTATTACCACATGATCTGACTGCCTAGAAAATCTGTCTCTCCCTCTCCCTCTCCCCCCCTCCCCTCCATCCCTCCCTCCCCTCCCCCTCCCTCCCTCCCTCCTTCTCTCCCTCCCTCTCTCTCCCTCTCCCTCTCCCTCTCCCTCTCCCTCTCTCTCTCTCTCTCTCTCTCTCTCTCTCTCTGTTCACAAAAATGTATGTGTGTTCTCTCCTACCCTACCTATGTTTTCCTGGAGTCCTAACCTATAGCTGCTTACATAATTTCACACACAACCCTCTGGGGTTTCCAGACTCTGTGCACGCGCGCGCACACCCACACACACTCACACGTGTGCACCCACCCATGCACACAGATATGCTCACCCTTGCATGTACGAAAGCCAGAGATTGATGTCAAGTATCTTTCATTACCTTATGTTTTGGAAAAGGTGGGGCTTTTGTTTTGTTGTTTTAGAGAAAGGATTTCTCAATCAACCTTCAGCTTACTCCTCAGCTGGCCTGAGTGCCCCTGGGATCTGTTTATCTGTGCAGCCCCAGTGTGGGGTCACAGGCATATACCACCATGCTTGGCTTGTTACATGGGTGCTGGGGACCTGAATTCAATTCTTCATGCTTATACAAGAATTTTACCCACGGATCCATCTCCCCAGACCCGCAGTGCTCTTGGCTTTCATCATTCATAAAGCATTATGTTGACTGCAACTTCAGATTCATCTCCACTTTTCTTGGCAAAGGCGACTAGATCTGAGAGGCAGCAGCGCTGACGCCAAGGGTTTCTTGGTGTCCGTCTCATTTTTGAAAGTCTATGGGTCTCTGCTGCAACTGCATAGACAGGAACCAAGCCTTCATGATCCCCTGCCCCTGCTTTCTCCAGAAATCAGTCTTCTGGATGCATAGGCAACTGTACCTTGTTACTGGTTCCCTGTGGGGATTATTGAACCAGTTTCCTGTTACCCAAGCAACAAAGTCTTGAAAGCAAAATGGCAGATGGTCCAAGCCACAGGCTTTAGTGTTCAAGAGTCCTCTGCTTCAACCTCATTTAGGAACTGTGGGATTTTGGTTGCATGAGTTACCTAATCTCTCTTGTGCCTTGATGTTTAATTAAAGAGTTTCTTAAAAGACTAAGTGAATTGCATATTATAAAGAATCTAGCATATCTCAGTGCATAGTGAGATATTAACATTTAAAAAAGGAGGAAACTAATGAATGAGTCAAAAAAAAAAAAAAAAAAAAACAAGATAAAGCAATGTTGGTTATTACGAGAGTCCACACCAGGTAGCCAAGGCTTTCTGTTGGTGCCCAGCTTCCTTTGCAATGCAGTTTGGGTTATGTGATGTTAACGGCCAATAGGCTAACAGGGTCAGAGGGTTATGAGATCCTTCAGGTTCTCTCACTATTCCTCCCTTTCTTGACCCAGAACTGTCGAATGCCATGTTTTTCCTGTGGTCTCAGAGAAGAGGAAAGGAGCTCTTGTTTTGAGTTTTGAGTGCAAAGTAAGTGCACATTGTTAGCCTGGTGAGATTGTGGGGCTCATTTGTTACTGTCCTACTGACCAATACAGTCATCTGTGATGGAAAAGTCAATCTATATTTCTGAGCTCTTGATGATAATGACAATAACAGTAGCTGTAACTGTTACCATTTATTGAGCCCTGGAGAGACACTGCAAAGTTGTTTGCAGAAGCTAAACCATTTATCCCTCTCAGGTATCATGTTAGAGACATGGTTCGCTATTACATAATAATTGTATTCTTAAAATAATCTCTTTTAAGTTTTTTTAAGTTCTCATAAACAACTTTAATGATGAAAAGACTGCTCGGGGGCAAGAAATTCAGTCTACAACAGAGTTAATTCTCCACAGAAATCTCTAAAACAAAGGTTTTTAATCGTTCTTAGGTTACTTGGGAGTTGCAAACTAAAAATAACTAATCTTTAAAATTGGCAGAAGCCAACCCAAATGTCATGGAGCACATGCTGAACACTGTGGATGCCAGTGTTTAGTTAACTTACTTCTAAACCAGGCAAGTCAATTTTGAATTGGTTCATAATTGCTATTATTAGGAAGACCCTTCATCCATCACTAAACCTGTCTACTGCCACTACCATTAAAAAGAGAGCCCAATGGCAAAGAACAACAGTCATTCAACTCAAGTGACCCTGTGTGTAGATGCTGTTGGCCAACAGACTGTCAGGCCTCACACACAGAAACTCTACCCAATCAAAAGCCTGATGGCTTGCTGAGTCGGTTAGATAAGGACAGATTGCATCAGGAAACTTCATGGATTGGATTTGCTGTGTGTGACAGTTAAGTCATCTATGCTACAGCAAGCAGCTGATGGAAGCAGCCCCTGATCCAGACTCCCAAAAGTTTCATCTTTGCTCCAACTTAGAGTGATGCCTGTAAATTTGGGGGGTGGTGTTGGGGGTGATGGTACCAGTGTTAAGCTGAGGTCAGAGACCTCTTCAGTGGGTTTTTGCCCTTGCCCTGGGGGTTGCTGTAATCTTTAAGGCTTTCTAGCTTGGATCCTCACCATCCTTCCATTGGGAGCCTCTGTCTTGGAGGACAAAGTAGCATTGATGCTTTCTGTGTAGACAGGCGGGTGTTTCTGAAAGTGTCAGTAGACTGAGAATAAACACAGGCTGCTTGTGACTAAAGCAAGCAGTCCTGGTGACCTTTTCGGGTCAACACACACTGGCTTGCTCCCTCCAGGGTCTAGCCCAAGACACCTGGACATTCCACTACTCCCTTTGTAAAGAAAGGGGCCTGCTGGCATGTGGGTGGTCCTAGAGGTCACCCACCCAGTCCTTTCCCCAGGGAGGTAAATTGGTGAGCTTGTCCCTTTCTTACCTTGTATAGCTGAGCCTGAAAGCTGGGACTCTGGAAGCATTTTTCCCCCTCAACATGCACCCCATACCTAGCCCAGGGAGACATCTGCTTCCCCTGACTCCCCCAAGTGGCCACTGCTGACTTTTGGTTTATGCATCAAATTGAACAAGCCTTTCTTAAAGGTCCCTTGTGAGCCTGCTGCTTTTTGTCCTTGGAACACAAAGAATATGCTAGACAGATTTCCCACTTTGGGAAGATGAGACTTGTATATTGGGCATTGAATTAAGACAGTATATGATGAAAGCCTAAGTTGCCACCATTGGCTACAGGTTTAGCATCAGGCATCTGGCTTCAGATCCCATATCTGCAGGTTGACTGTTTGGCTATGGGCAAGTACCTGATCTTTCTTAGACTATTGTTATCTTTTTTTTTTTTCCGGGGAAGCTAAGAATACTGGCCTCCAGGCATTTCTATGGGAATTCAGGGAGAGAATGTGTGCAAAGTGTATCAGATGGAGGTTGACTCATGGTTTTAGTGTTAGTACTAGATTTCAGTAGATGAAACACATTTGGGAGACCTCAGTGGTACAGAAATTTGGGTTGTAACACATCCCCTTCTGTGCTCTGCCCATCCCTTTTCTCTTCCATTCATTAGTGATTGGAGATTTTGACTAGGAAGTTACCCAAACTTGATCTCAGGGGACAACTTTTTACTACCTTCATTGCTGCCAATCCCTAAACCCTCACACACATTCATTCACAAGCCCCTATTGATTACACCTGGTCTCTGTCTCCGCATTAGTACTTGATTACTACTAATTAATCCCACACTGATTAGTTCAGAACCCTCTTCACTGCCCCTTAATTCCAATGTCACTCCTTCCAGCTCAGGTCTAATTCTAATCAGGCGATCACTTTCTTGCTCAATCTTTCAGTTGCTTATTATTTTACACAAGTCACCCCCAAATTCCTAACAAAAGCAGTACCTAACTGCTCCCCAAACATCCCACAGGCCCCTGGCATCCCAGCGAATGTATGAACTCTAAACTAGAATCCTTTGTTCATGGCTCCTGAAGAGTCACACTCACCCTTCTAAGCTGCATCCAAACCCTCCTTCCTTGTTTGGAACCTTTTCATGATCTTATTCAAAAAAGAAATGGAAGCCAGGTGGTGGTGGCAGCACACCTTTAATCCCAGCACTTGGGAGGTAGAGGCAGGTGGATCTCTTGAGTTTGAGTCCAGCCTGGTCTACAGAGGGAGTTCCAGGACAGCCAGAGCTACACAGAGAAACTCTGTCTCAAAAAAGACAAACTGAACCAAAACAAGACAAAACTCATGCATTAAAAAAAATAAAAATAAAAAAGAATTTGTGAGAGGGAGGGTAGAGTGACAAAGGATAGATGATGATGATGAGATGATGATGATGATGTTGATGATGATGATGAATGAGTACTTGGATAGATGGATAGTTGAGTGAATAGAGAGGTGGGTGGATATATGGCTGACTAAAATGGATCAGATCAACAGTGGTCAAAACTTGTTATCATATTATATACCCAGCTAAATGCAAGAAGGTCTTCAACTACCAAAGACAAGACTGTATTTCTTAAAAACTCACAGTTGGCATTGAAAACTATGACTACAACTCAGCAACCATTGGGCTTTTGACCTTGTTCCATAGGAAAGCTCAGAGGTGCTTCTGATCAGAGAACAAAGGGGACATGTGTGTGCCCTATGCTAGTTTAATCAGGCTGCCTCCTGCTGAACCCCTACATCAGTGCTGGCCTCGTCCAGGTCCATTCAGCTCCACGTTCAACCCACAGTTCATTGTGGCTTGAACTGTGGCTAGAGATTGCCACCTCCAATGCCAGAGCCCCATCAAAGCAGGTGACCAACAGCCACAATCTGCAGCTTGTTTCTCTCTCTTTCATACTCAAGAACTCTGACAAGTGGACTCCTTGCTTGAAGTTATACTTCGTTTCAAACCAAGTTAGTGCTCCTACAAAGAGCTTTTAGAGGAAGACCTTTGGCGAGTTGTTTCCCCAAGGAAAAGTGTGACCTGGAAATATAATATTACACTTCTGATAGAGAACTGGCATGTGACCCAAACAAGAGGCAGTGGAAAGGGCCTGGGGCTACTGGGATGAGAGCCCAGTCTGGCCGCCAAGAACCCTCATTCAGGGGCTGAGAAGCAGCCGGCAAAGCACCATTGGCTAAATTTGGTTGTGTTTTTATTTTTGCCCAGCCATAAATACCGGCAAAGAAATGAAAGCTATTCCTTCCTTTCTGGGAGCTTTGGAGCCAAGCTGCCTTTATTTTTAGCTGCAGCTCTGGTCTAAGGCTTCTAGCACACCGAACACCCTGCTCACCACTATAAGAGGTGGACTTTAGGGATTTTGCCTAGACCTGAGTGTTGGGTGTCTGAATGGATTTCATACCAGACTAAATGCAGCTGTGATGGCAAGGATGGTTCCAGACAGACCCAAAGACACAAGGGTACCAAGAGAGTCCTTTTCAGGAAGGGCAGTGTACTCAGAGCAGGTCAGTGTCTGCTTAGTGTACAGAAAGTCACAATCCTAGATGAAAAGAAGCAGGAAAAAAGGGGAAAGGGCCAGGGCACTTTTGTTCTGTGAAGGCTTTGAGCGCTCTGGTTCAGGACCTGAAGCCAGCTGACTGTCCAGATCCCGCTACAGCACCCCTGAGAGATGCTGTGGCCTCCATCTGGCCTGGATCCCTGGTTTTGAATCTATTATGTAAGAGACAGGGATAATAAAACCCAGGTCTTAAGCTCTGCTGTGAGTCTGCCAGGGCAGCATGGAGCACAACACTTGGTATGCAGGGTGGCAGGTGGGATCAGCCATCATTGTCACCATTATCAATCAAACCTGAACCCAGCACTGGTTAACCCCAGTTCTAACACCACGCCTCCTGTGGGTCCAGTGACTTCTGCATGCAATGACCATATAGGAGCTACTCTTAGCAGGGGACTGCTTTTCTCTGCCTTGGACTCCCCAGTTTCATGACAGGAGCCTGCAAAGAGGATACCAGAAGTGATTTTCTTTCCTTCCTTTTTTCCTTCCTTCCTTCCTTCCTTCCTTCCTTCCTTCCTTCCTTCCTTACTTCCTTCCTCCCTCCCTCCCTCCCTCCCTCTCTCTCTCTCTCTCTCTCTCTCTCTCTCTCTCTCTCTCTCTTTCTTTCTGTTTTAAAGCAGAAAGCAAACTCATAAAGACAGAACGCAGAATGGTGTCTAACAGAGCCTGTTAAAAGGGGAAACTTGGGAGTTGTTTAACAGATAGTCTTAGCTGTGTGTGATGAACGTTCCCTGGAGATTAGTCCTACAACCACACGACTGTGTTCCATGCCCCCGAACTATGTGCTTAGAAACTGAGAAGACAGCTAATTTCATGTTGTACGATTTTTAGCATCGTTTTTAAAAAATTAGAAAGAGAGATCACATGTACTGGAGTCATACCATTGTAGAGGCGGCCCGTGGGTTGGAGTGCCTCCTGTCCAGCTTCCCAGACTTTTTGTTCCCTCCTCACTCTGATCAGAAGCCTCCTCAGCAGCATCCCTGGTCCCACCCCACATGGCACAATCTTTGTGAGGGCCAAGTTGAATGCTTTTTGAAAGGCGCTTATTAGGCGACATCGTAAATGCTGCTCTTCCTCATGGTTGGCCTCTTCTAACCTCCTTTGAGCCCCTGGTTCCACTGAAGCGTTCGTCTATAGGATGAAAGGAGGAAATAGTAGGCAAGCTCCCTTAGAGAGTCATATTTTCTTGGAGTACATGTAGGGGAAGGATCAGGCTTAGGCTTCACTTCTGAGAAGTTGGGTGCAAATCTTGCTTTTTCTCCTCCATTTGCCTTGCTCTGACATGGGGGTCACCGTTGTTCCCTGTGATTGCTTTTCACCTCTGTGAGTAGATGCAATGCAGACCAGTATGGAGCTAGCTAGGAACAGGGCCCCCTCTGGCTTGATCACCTCAAGACAGCAGCCCTCATTAACATCACAACAGGGGCTTGGTGTCCCTTGGGAACCTCTGTGGCCCTTTCTGTGAACATTTTGCATCAGTGGTGCCCAGGAGACTCTTGGGCTGTTTTCTGAATTCACCTCTTTTGAGCCACTGACATAGATAAGGAAGGAAAGACTGCTTTTATTTGGCTCTATTTTTCGAGTTTCAGTTCATCATGGCAGGAAGGGCATGGAGGAAGGAATGTGTGATGGAGGCAGTTTGTGCCATGGTAGACCAGAAAACAGAATAGTGGAACCTCCCAAGGCCCTTTCCTAAATGATAAATTTCTGCCTGCCAGAACCCACCCTCTAAAGGTTCTTCAGAATCTTCAACTAGCCCTGACACGGGAGAGCCTGTCTGGGACATGGCGGGTTTACATCGTAACAGCTCTATTGGCAATTGCCCCGTGTAGTCATCTCTACAGGACTGAGTTTAACTGTGAGCCATTCTTTGCACCCAGAGTTTGAGCCAGTTTCTCTATTAGCTGAGGTGAGGAAAACCCATCACTCTGTCACATCCCATAAATATATCTTAATTGCTTTTAGCTTAGAAGAAAATAAACTTTTAGCTTGAAATAAATTCTTTCTAATAGAAGTATAGCGTACTTATTTTTATACTAGCACAAATATAATATGTAAAAATTTCTTATGGACAAATCAATCCACAAAAAGCCAAAGGACCAAAGCCCATGGCTGTCAAATGCAGCCCTGCTGTGCCCCCATCGCAGAGACTGGTTTTGGGTCCCTCAAGCTATACTGATCTGACTTGCCCTCTTTCCATTTCCTATGGTAACTGCCCCCCTGCTCCCCTCCCTACTATTATTTAAGATTTGGAACATTTTCTCTGTTATTTAATTTATGCTGTGAAAAGCTCAAAAGTGTTATCTGGAGTTCACAGGAAAGAAGGTTGTCACCAATGAGTGATGTCTGTCCTAGACTTGTGACCAAGGAGGGAAGGCACAGCCAGTGTGTCCGGTTTGCATCTATGACTGTTTCCAGCCTGACTACAAACTCTGTTGTTAATGGTATATACGCCTTACATGTGTTGAGCATAGCATGCTGAAATATCTAGAAAGTCTCTTAATTCCTGGTGCTGGATTGATTGATCAGAGCAATGTCTGTGAATATACTCTCTGTACTCAATAACCCTTTGACATCTTTTCATTCATCTTTCCCTCACCAGACGTCTGAACAAGAACAAGCTCCAGGTCCTTCCAGAGTTGCTTTTCCAGAGCACACCAAAGCTCACCAGACTGTGAGTAGCATTCACGTGTAATCACTACCTTGTATCTCACTTGGCTTTGGTCTCATGGACACTGTGTGGTTGTTGTGGTTATGGTACCCATGCCATATGGAGCTTCAAAGCAAAGTCTGCCTGCTTTCTCGCTCCTTCTGTCAGAACTGGGTGGCTTTATTGACCAGTGAAGACTAGCAATGTGTGGTGATGGATTGTTTTCCCTTGAAATGAGGGAGGAAGGAGATTCTTCCATTGGGTCTGAACTTACGACATGGAATTTCCCTGAGAGGGTGGCTTTATTCATCAGAAGCAGCCTGCGTGCATTCTTAATAACAGTCCAGACTAAGCTCACACTGCCTTGCTGGTTGGAACAGTCCCTGCCCATTGTTCACTTCTTACCATTGACAACAGTCCAGGGTCTGCAGGTCTATGGTTTGATGGAAAAATAAAGAAAGTTTGATTTTCGCATTATTTTCCAGAATGGTGACAGCCTAGAAGCTTGAGGTGCAGACTGTGGTAGAGACCATGACTTATGGATTATGGGTGTTCTCTGCAAGGACTAGTTCTTGATGGTGAACTTGAAATTCTGCTGGCAGAGCTATGCTGCCCAAGGGCGCTCTGAATGGAGCAGTACAGTGTCTGACAAGCAGAGTCAGAGAAGACACTGACGTTACTGTCATGGCCGCCAATCTCCTTCCCCATGGCTGGGTTTAATGCCTACTTATGCAATCAAACCGTGCATGTAGACTGGAATAAACTGGAAAATAGGAAACACATGTCACTGTGTGCACTTAAGCCCTGAATTAGGAATACATACTTATGTATGTGCGTGTGTATAAACATACACACACATACACACCATGCATGGTAAATACATTTGGAAAGAGCAAGAAGAATGGGCCTGGGCAGGCTGGGATTTGGTAGATCAATGGTCCTGTTGGCTTTCTACAGGACAGACCTGTACTTGCCACCGTCTCTTCTTTGAGTGTTCCCCTGTCTTTGGTTCTCTTGCTTACCTAGTTAGTTGGCTTTGCTATAAGTAAGAAAGGACATGCACAGCCTGGCTGCCTAACAGAACTCAACAAGCAGCGGATCCGCCATAAATCACCCTGTTTTTATCATCCCCCTTCCCTGTATATTTCTTACTCAGTATCCTTGGATCATTGATCCCCAGACTCTGATGGGTAACTAAATCCTCAGCTGCCTGAGTCCCTCATATAAAATTGGGAGATATTTGTATCTAAATAACTATGTACGCCTTCCTCCATACCTTAAGTTATTTCTTAGATTTGTCAGTCTTCCTTTTTTAATTTTATTTATTTGTTTGTTTGGTTGTTTGGTTGGTTGTTTTTTCGAGACAGGGTTTCTCTGTTAAACAGTCCTGGCTGTCCTGAAACTCACTCTGTAGACCAGGCTGGCATCAAACTGCCTCTGCCTGCTGTGTGCTTGGTATTAAAGGCATGCACCACCACTGCCTGGCTTAGATTTGTCCTTCTTCTTCTTCTTCTTCTTCTTCTTCTTCTTCTTCTTCTTCTTCTTCTTCTTCTTCTTCTCCTCTCCCTCCTCCTCCTCCTCCTCCTCCTCCTCCTCCTCCTCCTCCTCCTCCTCCTCCTTCTTCTTCTTCTTCTTCTTCTCCTTCTTTTAATAATACTTTTTATTTAAATTTGAAACAAGCTTGTTTTACATGTCAATCCCAGTTACCTCACTCTCCCATCCTTCCCTGCCCCCCCATCTCCATCCTGTCCCCTTTCTGCTCTCCAGCGAGAGTGAGGCCTTCTATGGGGGATCTTCAAAGTCTGTCACATCATTTGGAGCAGAGCCCAGGCCCTCCCCAGTGTGTCTAGGCTGAAAGAGTATCCTTCTATGTCGAATGGGATCCCAAAGTCCATTCATATACTAGGGATAAATACTGATCCACTACCAGAGGCCCCATAGACTGCCCAATCCTCCTAACACTTTCAGGGGGTCTGGGTCAGTGCTATGCTGGTTTCCCAACTATCAATCATAATGGGGTCCCTCTTTAGATTTGTCATTCTTAACAGAATGGAAATACTGCATAAATAGTAGGTGTATTATATGTGTTAGAAATGCTGACCAGGAAGGTTTGTGCATGCTGAGCGGAGGTAGTTTCCTCTCTAGCATTTATAATCTACGTGGTTTACCCCACAGAAGAGGGGCTAGCAGAGACTCACTCGATGCACCCTGAGTGGCCATGTGTTCCCCCAGGACTTCATTGCTACTTTATCACCCCACTTTTACCAAGTACCGCAGACATATGCTGTTCTCCTGGAATCTCAGCATTAGTTTCTGGGTGGAAGAAGGCTCTGGGGGCTGCAGCTGCTGGTGGCTTTGAGGGAGTGGAATCGGATCTGAGGACTCAATTGCTTTAGGTGTCAGCTGGGTTGCTTTCCTATTCACAGATGTCTTCCTCAAACCATCAGGCAATGCCCATTTTGTGCCAAGAGTCCTGAGCCAGACAGAGTAGTTTCAGGTGTTGTTAACCAGTGTCTGGGATGCTGGTGTAGGCCCAAAACTGGAATGCACTGGTTATGCACTAATGGCCCTTTTCTAAAGGATTTTGGAGAACCCCCTTTCCTTCCTGTGCCTAAGTATCTATCAGTAAATGAGCTCCCTTCCTGCAGCCTCTCAGGGCAACTATGATCACCTAGTGAGATGATGGTGTCACTGAGCTTTCTAGGGTTGAGAGCGCTGGGAAAGTTGAAGGGCCAGAATGCCTATAGTTGCCTCTAGAGTTTTGTCTTTACAACATCAGCTTAGGGAGCAGGGAGAGATCTGAAGTTGCAGTGGGCATTGAGATAAATTATACTAAGCTTTTGCCTCAAGCCAGGGAGCTGCAGCTGCGAATGCAGGAACAATGTTCAACTCATTTGGTGACTGTCATTCTGGGAGTCTTTGGCCAGGCACAAATACTGGCACAGTTAGGCACTCAGACAATGATGACTGACTGAGTAGTAGATAAACGAATGATATGGGCCCAAAGATACAAAAAGTGCTTTCTGAGAGGTTTGAGTCTTTTATTTGCCATTCATTCATTCATTCATTCATTCATTCATTCAGTATGCTTCCTTTGGTTGCCTGTTATAGCTTAGTCCTTGGCTCTAAGGACAGAGCAGGAGATGTGTAGGATACTTAGCTCCTTCCATTCCCAATCCCGACACATTCTGACTGACTGCCAAAGGCTGAGAGCTAAATATATAAATATGTTTTAAATCGAAGCAACTATATTAACTCAGGTTGGAGTGATAATCAGCCATTGCTTTTGCTCTGTGGGCTTGATCTTTGATTTTTTCTCTTAATGGTCCCATTATGTCTTTGTCTTATTTTGTCAGCCACTCCAGGGCCTTTTTGGAAGTAAGCAGGGTACAAATTAGAAAATCAATAAATGTGCAATCATGGGTATGTATACACATGCTGTCAGCTCTGTTAGAAAAAGAGCTTTGCCTCTCAGGAGACATGCAAGCCAGTTCCCTGGGGAGGCAGACTCAGCATGGGCCATGCAGCTGACTGGTCTGTAGTAGGCCGTGTGGGGTAGCAGCACTTTTGGGCATTGCTCTTATTATCTCCACTTCAGTGTTCATCCTGAGGATATTTTTATAAATTCTTTGATAATTTCATACCTGCCTCCAATTTGATCATACTCAGCAACTCTCCCTCTTAGCTCCTCCCAGATCTACCCACTCCTCCCAACTTCAAGTCTTTAATTTTTTAGTAGGTTAGCCATTCTTGTCTCTGTGACTAAATACCCGACAGGAAGTAGCTTAGGGGAAGAAACATTTATTGTAAGGAACACGCTCCATCACGATGGGGAAGGTGTGGTGACAGGAGCAAGAGGCTGCTGGCCACATTGCATCCACAGTTCCAAAGTAGACAGCAGACAGGAAAGCAGACTAGGCTGTGAAAACCTCAGTTCCTAGCCCACCCCAGTGACTCAGCTCCTCTAGTGAAGTTCCACCTCTTAAAGGTTCCGTAACCTTCAGGAACAGCATCACCAGTTGAGACTATGCCTTTAAAAATCTGTGCCTATGGAGGACATTTCACATTCAAACAACAACATGTGTCTTCCGGAATGGCCGTGGTGGTATCAGAAGACATGTTTGAAGTGCTGATGTCAAAGAGAAGCCATAGCCTGTGCTCTAGTATAATACTTCCAACTAACAAGGAGCAGAAATGAGACTAGAGTCAATTGAACCCATAGGAAATCTGTCAGGCCATGTGACTGAGAAGCCAGTGGTAGTAAAGACTTCTGGGTCAACTAGAGTCAGAGCCTAGGAGATAGCATGAGGACTTGATGTTGCATCCCTTGGAACAGTGGACACAGTGGTATAAGTCAAAGCAGAAAACTCACAGTATGCTAATTTTAAATCCCCAGGGTGAAAAGGACTAGGGAGATCTAGGGTCTGTAGCTTGTACTCAGGGATTGCCTAAGGAGACGATCACTGCTAATGTGACCTCTTATCAAACCAAGTGTGTTCACGTGTACATCTCACTTGTTTGGACAATAGGTTCCCTGCAGAAAGTGTTTGTATGAGAAGATACAGTAAGGAATGCCAGTCATTAACAATAATAGATGTCAACAAGTTTATGCGTATCTACTCCGCACAGTGCTTTCAATGAGTGTTTCGGAGCCTTGCAATAACGCTTTAAGATAATAGCACCAGGAAGGCCTGAGTGCCAGGTGCTGTTCTGAGCACTTTATGTCTGCGAAATCGCTCAGTTGTCCTGACAACTCTGCAGGATAGGTGTTGGGATTTGTACTGTGGTTAGTGTTGTTATGTGAGAATGAAGCAGAGGCTCAGAGGGCTTGAGGAGCTTGCCTGACATGGTTCAGGCAGAATCCAGATCTAACTCTGGATAACTCCAATCCAGAGAGTGCTTTTCTCCATCTCCGCGAGTGTGTTCCTAAGCCTGCCACTATTCCCATTTCATGGGAAAGTAAGGCTCAGCGAGGCCAAATGACTTCTCCACAAATCCCATAAATTTAAGTGGTAGCCCCCTCCTGAGAGCTTGGCCTCGGTCTTCAGCTTCAACCTTCACACCGATATTGCCCACAAACCAACATCAAATCTATTTCTAAACCCCGGAAAGTGGAAAGTACGCTAGCTTTCCATCCCTGTAGCGACAGATTGACATCATTAGCTTATAAAGAGGAGATCTCTTTAAACTGAGCTTTGGAAGATGTAATCCATGACAGAGTGGCCTCATTATTTTGGACCTGTGACAGGTCAGCAAGCCGTGTGTGAAGCACACGGAAGAGCACAACCTTATAGTGGGGAGTCAAACAGAAAGAGGAGGAACGGTGGGATGGGGTCTGGGCTGGATAGTTTTATGTCAGCAAGACTCAGGCTAGAGTTATCAAAAAGGACGGAACCTCTGTTGAGAAAATGCCTCCGAAGATCTATTTGTGTGGCATTTCCTTAATTAGTGATTGATGGTGAAGGCCCAGTCCACTGTGGGTGGTGCCAGCCCTAGGCTGGTGGTCCTGGATTCTATAAGAAATCAGGCTGAGCAAGCCAGTAAGCAGCCCCCTCCATGGGCTCTGCATCAGCTCCTGCCTCCACTTTCCTGCCCTGTTTGAGCTCCTGTCCTCACTTCCTTCATTGATGAACAGCATAAGCCAAATACGTCCTTTCCTCCCCAACTTGTTTTCACCATGGTGTTTCATTATAGCAGTGATAATTGCTGACTAAGGTCAGGTCTCAGAGCACGTATATGGCTCTGCTAAGTCCTTCTGTTTTTCCACCATCTCACACTGCCCTGCCAACTATGGAGAGTGGAAGTTATTCTCAGTTTTGTCTCAGGACTGCAATGGGCCTGTCACCTGTCCAGGTTTTTCTCTCAGAACTTTGCTGTTCACTGTCCCTTTTCTGGGTGCACACTCATAATGCATGTGTGCCCCCCAAGTCTGTTCTCCAGTGTAAGGGGTATGGCCCAGATATCCCACTGCTACAGTGTACACAATGCCAGTAAGGTTTCTGCCTTGGGTGCTCAGTGAATCTGAGCTCTTTTCATCTAAAGAAGAACCAGAAGTGGGAACTGTGCTTCTGCTTTTTCTGAGAATCCCTGGTGAGCTGAGGTTAGGAGGTGATGAAGAGAAAGGGCTAAAGGCTTTCTGAGAACAATTTAAGAACGATTACTTCCCCCTGTTGGTCTCAGATCATCATCAGAAAGGTAGGTTGTAATTAACTAATGTCTCTGGGGGTGTTGTGTGGATAAACGGATACAGAGATAGTAAGTGCTCAGTGAAAGACTGCAGTCAACTCTTGTTAGCTAGTCACAGAGCAGTGCACAGACTGTGTTTTGGGGTCTGTGATGTGAGCACTTCAGCATCTAGTAAACAGTCCAGACTCCAGAATTGAAGAGAGCTCGATAAACGATACACTCGGGTTGGTAAGAACCAGCTTCTTTGGCTCTGCTACTCATAAACTGTGCATCCCTAGGTGTGTTACTTTGCCTCTCTGATCATAGTCCTGTTATGTAGCTAAGACAGGATGGCCCGTGGCTTGTTTTACCACCTGGAAGCTATTGATGTCTCATTCCTGCTTGCACTTCCAGCCTTTGCTTTTAGCCACACACAGGTGAGGTAGGGTAGGCTTTGGAGCTTCTAAATGCTAAAGAGGTAATATTGCCCTAAATTCTTTAGAAGTAGAAGGCAGTGTGAAAACAATGAGTAAAGACCTGAATTTTCCCAGACCGCACAGCGTTGGACACGCTGAGGAGGTGACCTTGTCATTGGAGGTTGAGAAGACTGTTAGAGGTCTGCTAGGTCACCTGGCCAACACATCCCACATCCCTTCGATACTAGGTAGTGGGTAGCCATATTAGCAGTTGTGCTGGTGTGACCAGGGATCTGATTATCCTCTTCTTAGATCCCTGAGGTGTTTGACAGCTTTGAAAACATGACACTGGGGTTAAGCCCATTGTCACTCACTTGGAGCTATGGAATTGCAAGAGGCTTGGGAAGTTAATCCCCAGACAGCTGGAAACAATACAAAAGTGGCCAGGGAACCACTCTCCGAGTCCTGGGCTTCTGCTGTGGCCAAGTGACATTGCTGTCTGAGAGAAAGGCCATGAGGCATCTATTTCCAGGGATTTCCCATGCTGAAATGCCTCTGTGTGTTCATTGGCACAAATCTCTACCTCTATTGGGGCTCACTGCATTGCTTCATTGTCTTGTTTATGACTGTTCTAGGTCCCTATACTAACTGGAAGCTATGTTTCTTAGTGTGTCCGTTCCTCTCTGAGGCAGCTCAATAGCAGCAAAGAACAGGAGCCTAGGGCCTTCCAGACCTAGCCTTGAATCCCTATTTGACGACCTTAGATGAGTCACCTCAACTATCTCCGTCTCAGATGTCAGCTCCACACTAGGGTTGGCCATCACAGTTGCTGTCCAGTCTGCTAGGTCTGCTTTCGAAAGTGCCACAGACTAATGACTTAAGCTACAGAAACTGTGTCTCCAAGTTCCGGAGTCTGGAATCCAAACTCAAGGTGGAGGTCAGGCTCTGTGTTTGTTTACAGTGGCTGTCTCCACACACCTGCTCTTCCATGCGTGCATGTCCTCATCCTTAGGAGGACACCAGTCTCCTTGTCTCTATGAGGACATGAGTGGTACCAAATATGAGCTCTAATCAAATGGCTCCATTTTCAGTAAAGATCCAAAGTCCACACACAGCTGCACACTGAGGTCCTGGACCTTGGAGAATCACTCAACAGGCAAGCTTGGACACAGGTCAGCCCACAGAGCTACTAAGGGAGTTTTTGTAAAGTTAGTAGGTCAGATGTTCTTTCTAGATCAGAGCTGTAAGAGTTAGACATGCCAGTGACACATTTTGGGGGTAAAGAAACCGAATCCTAAAGATTTGAACGGCTTCTCATGGCATGGTGCCACTAGCTAGTAAATCCAGAATGCAAACCCAAGCTTCCTTAATTTTGGGGCTCATATTCCTAACCAGACTGTCTGTACTGTTGTGAGGAAAGATTAGTAAGGGGAATGCCAGCTGCCTGGGGGGTGGCTTGCTGAGTGCTGACTCCTGAATCATTGAAAGGCTCTACCTGAGCCCTGCTTTGCTGAGTGACTGGAGCCTTGCACCTCAGCAGTACCATCTGCAGCTCACGGAGCCCTCTGCAACTGCCTTGCTCTGCAACCAATTTCTCATTCAACTTTAAAACACAACTACATGCAGTATGTGTCTCTATAAAACTCTGCAGTGATGTGAAACTCTGTAGTGCTGTAGTGCTGAAAAAGCGAAAACCCAGTGGGGAAAACAAAAGCCACGCTAGCCAGCTTTCCAGCAGGGTTGCTATCTGATGTGGTAAAATGACAGTATGATGGTGAGAAGCCAACCCGTGGGGATGGTGAGACTGCAGGCATCGGCGCCTGGCTGGAGCCAAGAACTCGGAGACCTGGGTGGTCCTCACATGCTGTGTTGCCTCTCTGGGATTCGGTGTCATGTCTAAAGACGACTGGATGGAATATAGTCTTCTGTATGACCTATGGGCTATTGAGGTGGGAGTTGCAGAGTAATTAGGTCATGTTCTCTGAGGGCATGGCCAAAGCAGAGCTCAAGGGACATGGACATAAAAACTCCATCTCTGCTTCATCTCCCTGTATTGACCCCAAGTCCCACACTATTGGAAGTAGGGTCATTCGGTTTGTGAAATGCCTGGAAACATGCTTGAAGACGTGTTTCTCTTCAGTCTGTGTGTGAATAGGTCATGAATAATAGTAGGTACCACATCACTTCTGATGTTTTTATCTTGTAAGCATTGACCAACCGTGCTTGCACCCCATCTCCATCGTGGTCTCTTTCTTGTTCTCAATCTGTATATTACTTTAAGCCAGAACTAGGAGAGTAGACATGAAAAATGTGACATCTCCTCTCCCCCATCAGGGATTTGCCCTGCAGAACCAGAATCCTTTGAACTTCACCATAGAGTTGGCTAGAAGGCTAATATTTGAATTGTCCTGTGAACTTCTATAGTGCATGATATTAGAACCAGGAGTAAACATTGTTTAGACCAGTGGTTCTCAGCCTTCCTAATGCTGTGCCCCTTTAATACAGTTCTTCATGTCATGGTGACCCCGAGCATAAAATTATTTTCATTGCTACTTCATAATTATGATTTTGCTAACATTATAAATCATAATGTTAATATCTATGTTTTCTTATGGTCTTATGTGACTCGTATAAAAGGGTAGTTTGACTCCTAAAGGGATTGTGAGGCCCACAGGTGGAGAACCACTGGTCTAGTCTGATACTTCTTGAACTTGACTGGGCATCTAAATTCCTGGGGATCTTGTTAAAAGTTGGACTCCAGCCCCATTGGTCTGAAATGGCACCTGTGAATCTGTATTTCAAACAATGTGCCAGGCAATGGCTGCTGGCCCATTGCCATATGTTCTGCATAACAAGGGTAGGCTCTAGTTCTTAGCAATCAGAAAAGACACTCCCTCAATGCTGACTCTTAGGCTGTGCACCCAGGATATCTAGCTTGTTAGATCTGGAATGGACCTGGGTATTTAACTTTGTAAGTAGGTGTGCTAGGCAGTGTTGGATGTGTCACCTGTGAGTACACCTTTGGAAGCACCTATCAAAGATAACCCCTGTTATTTTGTGGATTTTGGAGGAGAAAAGGAACAAGCCAGCTGTCAAATGCACTTTCCAGTCCTTCATAAGAATCCTGCCCATTACGTAGAAGTTAAAACAGGCCTGAGCATTTAATCACCCAGGCTATGGTAACCTACAGGTCTTAGCTGTATTTTTGCACTCTATCATGTATCTCCCATGTTGAGACATGTTTTAAAGGGGTTGTGGACTGAGAATGACAGAGAAAAACCACATATTGATGAAACTTTTACGACTCAGTGTTGTAAGTATGCATGCTCACTTATGTAAACATACCCATGTTTGTATCAGAGACTTCAGATATTAAAACTTTAAATATTAAAAGGGAAAAATCTAGAGACTTAATGCTAGCAATAGTCCTTTCTAGATTCCCTATAACTTATCAGTGGTAGGAGTTGGGTTTTACATATTTAGTCCCTTTAGCCCTTTGGATGAACAGAAGATTTCTTCTCTAAAGTGATCAGGAGAGAGACCATTCTGGCAACTTGGAAATTATTTTGAATCTTTTTTTTTTCTAAGAGGCAAAGAAAAGTGAGCTGTGAGTTTACAGTGCTTTGGAATTGCAGAATATGCTTGTAATTTTTACAATTCTGCACAGACTTCTTTGCCACATCTGGTTGATATTACCGGCGGGGATATATGGGGGAATAAACCATGGGTTGGAATGTGAAACATCCCACAAAATGAGTTTCTTATAGGTCGCTGCATGAAGCATTTTGAGTCTCCCTTGCTTTGGAAGGGTGGCTTAAGTGATTTTGTGGATTTAGTATTTTCTTTGGTTGGAAGGTAAGGGGTTTTGTTGGTTTGCCTGGTGGGGGTTCCAAGATGATTTTCTGAGGGTGTGTGTCCCACTCCCAAGTCATGCCATGAGCTCCCATGAGAGAAACCACTCTACAAGGAAGCCAGAGAAACCTTTGTCCAACAGCACTGGACGGGGTGGTCCCTTTGATAGCAAACCCTTGGGGGCAGCTGAATTGCTGCAGGAAAACAAAGACTGTGGGGAAGGTGTTACCTGTGTGAGGGCTTCAGAAAGGATCCTGAATCTTGGCTGGTGATGCTGGACAGCTGCAAGAGCAACTCACTTCCTGGTTGACAAAGGTGAAAGCCTGTTCAATCCAATACATTCGCTATGCTGTATATGTAGTGAGGTTTTTTTTTTCCTGATTGGAAAAAAATGAAGGAAAATAAGAAAGAACAGATACCAAGGATTGTCAATTCCTTGTAACATTTCTTCCAGTCCCCAGGAGCAGGACGGTGTGACCAGGGATGCCTTGCATGTTCTGGATACCTACTAGATTGTGTGTTGCCCCACTGGGTTGGGGTGTTGAGATTAGAGCCCAGAGATGTCCAATGAGCCCAGAGGGTGTGACTATGGGCTTCTTGCCACCTGGCTCCTTCTCTGACTTCTTTGCTGAAACCCACCTGAAGAGTTGGAACCCTGACAGCGTAGCTCTTGCTGCACAATACCTAGGCTGCTCTCAGCACCCTGTGGCTTGTGGTAGAGTTGGCCAACTTAGGCAGGGATTTGTGACCATTCCCAAGAATGCAAAGATAAAGAGTATAGTATCTGTTACAAATGAGAACCCAGAGCCAACTTTCATGCACATCATGGCATCCTCATGCACCTTAAGAGGTAGACACTGTCTCAAGAATTAAGCATTAGGGCAATATTACATTCTACATTAAAAAAAAATAACCTTTGCAGGTGGGCAGACGCCAAGCACACTTCCTTGTAATATCTGAACCATACAGATATGTTCATATTAGATAATATTGAAATAGTGTTCCCAAACTACATTCAGCACCAACACAAACATTTCTAAAAAGCGGAATCATCTCTCATTTTCAACCAGTGTTTGGTGGTCTCCCTCAGGAACAAACAGGGGTCTGATTTTGATGTGATGGATTCTAGCATAATTTCAAACTATAAACATACACACATGCACGCGCGCACACACACAGACACACACACAGACACACAGACACACACACACACACACACACACACACACACACACACACACACACGCACACACCTGTAACTTTCCTTTTTCCTGGCTTTCCTAGGGGCTTATGTCCTAAGTTTGAACATTAAAACTGTTTGTAAGGTTTGCAGTTCATTTACAAGTCTTGGAGATTGAGTCCCAGAATGAAAGTGTTGACATAATATTAACAACAGCAAAACTATGATAACACAGCACTGTCCAAACCAAACAGAAATGGAGACATTTAAGTAAATTTCACATTCCTTGCCTGGATTTGGTGTGCAGGGTCTATGATTTTGATTCATGCCTTAGAATAATATTTTAATGTTTAATTCATGATGTGTTGTTCTTCCCATCACTGCTCTGTAAGTCTTCTCCTTACCTTGTAGATGGTGATGAAGTCTGCTTGGAAGCATGGCTTCCCCTTGATTGACATTGGCTGTTATGGAGCCAAGAACTCTCCGTGGTTGTCAAGGTGGGACATCCTGCCAGGGAACCAATGGTTTGGCTTCTCTTGGTGTATGTAAAGAGCTCTGGACTTGAAGTTTTACTTGATAAGTCAGCTCTTGATTGAAGTAGACATTCCAACATTCCCCTGAAAAGGGGAATACCTCAGTTCCAGAAGATTATGTAGCCACTCTGAGAAAAAAACTGATTTCTAGAAAGTGACCTAGAACTGGTCCCCCCCTCATCTCAGTTAGGTGCTACAGAAACACCACACTGTGAACCAAAATGTTTAAGGAAATCTAACTTAAAGTGAGTGTTTAAAGCTGAAGAGGACCTGTGTTATCCACATGGAAATAATGGACCACAAGTTTTTTTTTTTAATTACACAGTAACAATGCTATTATTCTCTATGCTACCTACTCCTTTTCAAAAGGGCAGGGCCAGAGAGATGGCTCAATAGTTAAGAGCACTGGATGCTCTTTCAGAGGTCCTGGGTCCAGTTCCCAGCAACCACAGGCAGCTCATAGCCATCTATAAATCCAGTTTCAGGGGAATCTAACACCATCTTCTGGCTTCTGCAGTTTCCTGCATACAGTGTACACATATGTTCATGAAGGTAAAACATTCATACACATTAAATGAAAGAAAAGAAATCTTTAAAAATTTATCTGTATATAACATGTATACATACCATATAGTACCATGCTTATTCATATAATACACCATACCAACCATATACATATACAGGCCCTACCTTACAACAGTCATATCATACCACACACATAATCATACTACAGCACACACATAGCAAACTCCACTACATACCATACCACACACACCCTCATCACACACATAGTCAGTCATATCACACAACACACATGAAATCATACTACACCACACACATAACGAACTTCACTATATACCATACTATGCCGTACCACACATACCCCTCATCAGAACATGCTCATGTACACATTACACCATACTCATAGATTATAACACACCACACATTCATGAAGCATAACACATACACTGAAAATACCACATACCTGTATACATGCTAGAGCACATAGTATACATATCAGACCATGCTATGCCCATATAAATATGATATACCATGCACAGGATGTGTCATACTACACCAGATACAGACAGAAAAGAAATAAAAACTTGATGGATAACTGACATTCCTTTCTGGGCACTGAAACAACACAAAGGTGTTGTTTCACAGTAGTAGAGGACCCTGGTAAGGAGGCTCCAATTACTGAGCAATGCTGTGCTGAGTGCTTAGACACTGGGGTTGTGAAGCAGCATCCAGCTGTTAGAGGAGAACTCTGTCTCTTGAGCTTGTCATTGGTGTTGGTGGTGCATAGATATTGCAATGGTGGGTCTGATCAAACACAGTGAATTGTTACTGCAAATGTTTCTGGTCTCTGGAGAGAGCCTCACTTTTCCCTACAAGAGACTTTCTAGGGTCACTCCTCTGTCTAAGTCCTTCAGGGACTTCTCTCCTATTTTAGAACTCAAGACAAAGCATTGTCAGGCACCAGATCCTAAGGGCTTGTACACTAAACAAAATTACCTTAGGAAATAGTCATTATGGATTTTGTTGTTAATGGTGCTCTCTGCAGACCCTCTTCCCTTTGCAAGACACTTCCTTTATTGAAATGAGAATGAAGGATGGGAGATCATTAGGTCTAATGAGCCCAGAAGGCAGCAGACAGAGAAAGGGCTTCCCTGGGAGCACGTGACTCCTTTCTCCCTGTGGACAGACACTGGCATGAAGGGGTAGGGTCAGAAAGACTGTCAGCACTGCCTTCACCGTATATTCCCTTTGTCAACCACCTTCTGTCTCAGGAACATCACTCCAGGAACAGCCTTGCCCTTTCTCCAGGAGACGCGTTCAAGGGCATCCTCAGTAGACAGCTAGTTTTTTCTCATGCTGCCCTGCCATCTCATCCATCCAATAGTGACCGTTCAGCACTGACCATCATCATTTTAAGACAATATCAGACTTTCTCACATGCACATTAAACCTTCAAGTGACTGATTGGGCCTGCCAGCTTCAATACCCTACCATCTAGGTGCTTCCTGCCATCTCCAATACCTTACCTTCTAGCTGGTTCCTGCCAACTCCAATGCCCTACCATCTAGCTCCTGCCTCTCTCTCTGGTGGCACCTCAATCCACTTTCTACCCACTGTGCTCCCATGGGCCTTTCTCCTGTTGCTACAGTGGCTCTCATCTCCTCTTGGCAGTCTGTTCCTTCTTGGAACATGCAGATTCCAGATGTCAGCACAGCCCAGTCCTTGAAATTCAGGTCCTGGCTCCAACTTTACTTCCTCAGAAATCCCTTCTGGCCCCTGTGTGTGTGGTGGGTGGTGATCTCCTGCCTTACTGTAAGTTGACCCTGCTCTGGTTTCTTTAGAGCACTTCCTGCTACCTGGATTCGCTGGCTCATTTATTTGATTACTTGTTTACTCTCTGCTCTGTCACCTATAATAGCATGTAAGCATCTAGGGAGCCGGGATGCCGCCCATCTTGTTAACTCTGCATCTTCGACCCTGGTATGCAGCTCAAGGCGGGTATTGGATGAAAACACTGGGAAATGAGATAATGAGAAAAGAAACCCAGTCTCTTCAAAGTTGACTTTTTCTTCTCATTGTGTGGTCAAAGAGACTTTCTGTGGTAAATCAGAGCTCTTTCCTCCTTGCTCTGAACAGCCCCAAATGACTTATTAAGAGCTCGCATGTAAGTGCTTGTCTAGTGCAAGCACACATACACAGGCCCATGTCTTGTATGCTGGAAAGCACACACATGGGGGAGAGGGGAGGAAAAATTAACAGCAGGAAGGATTTTGCACTTGGACAGTGGGTCTCTCCTGCAGAGAGAAATAACCCATGGTAGGATCCCTCTCTAGTAGATGTAAGACGGTACCCAACACAATGAGCTAAGGAGAGGAATGCTGGTTTTGATGATTATTTCAAAGGGCTGGGAATAATATTCTCTGATAAAATGAAATCAAAAGATAAATTGTTGGCTTCGTCTCCAGGCCTCATTGATTTTTGACTTCTAATGGGCATTGAAAGGGGTAGTAATTGGAAGCTTAAGCTAAGTGAAGGCTTAACAAAAAAAAAAGAAGAAGAAGAAGAAGAAGAAGAAGAAGAAGAAGAAGAAGAAGAGAAGAAGAAGAAGAAGAAGAAGAAGAAGAAGAAGAAGAAATAAAGACCAAGGGGGAGTCAAACTAAAGCCCTTTCTGAGGGAAAAGGAAGGGGGAAGGGGAAGAGGGAAAAGGAGAAGGAGAGAGATCACACTAATTTACTGAACACTGGTCTAAACTTCCAAATTACTTTTCTCTTGATCTGGGATCTAAACCAGAGGTTGTTTGAAAGACATCTGGTGAATGAGTCCAAAGCTGAAATGAACCATATCTTCTAAAATGATTGAACCAGAACCACTCTGGGACATCAAAATATTACTGTTTTCCAAACCAACTCTCTCTGAGACTATGCAGTGCAGAGTGCTGTATAAACGGAAATACTAACCTATCATTTGCCGCTCTTCTCCCCTCTGCCCTACCCCTGTCTGCTATTTCTCTTTCCAGGAAACCCACCACCATTCAACATCTCTCATAGTGCACTGCAGAATGTGGGCACTCTTCACTATCTCATGTCAGTGAGAGATGCTGCTGTTGTGGATGACCTGATGCCATCTCTAAGTCCATGCCATGAGGAAAAGGGAAATGACTGTCATTGAGGCTGACGTCATTAAAAGAGGGGGGGTGCAAAGAGAGAATTTGGAGGAAGGCCAAGGGAAAAGAGAGGGAAGGAGGGAGAGAGAAAGAGAGGGAAGGAGGGAGAAAGGGAAGATAATAAAATATGGAATGGGCACGCAAACGAAAAAGACACAACCCAGGCAAAGCAGAGGGGATCAGGAAACTTTTCGGGATGGGGGATGTGCCAAGTTTGGTTTTATATTTTGCTGGATTCTCCCAAAGCAATGAAAGAATTTCTGATCAGACACAGGGCTCAGATCTGTGTTAAGCTGCCCATGAGCCTTTGTCTCCTCCACCATTCCACAGTTATCTTCATCAATGCCAGAACTGAATGGCACCTTCTGTAACTTCAGACCCGTGTTCTCATTTTGCTTTTGGAAAACTGAGTCATACAGCAGTAGGGGACCCTAGATCTGTAGCTCTCAGGTTTCTAGTCCTGAGGTGCAGACTCAGCACCAACGCACTTGCCTACCTTAGCCATGATTTCTCAGTAAGGAATGGGGAAACCATGCGAGAAAAATGTCAGCTTAGAAGTGTGGAGGATTGACATTTGCCTGATGTCAGCTGGCTATCTTTTAAGAAAAGAAACATAGGCACCAAATCCACCAGTCCCTGGATCTTACGCTTCTTGGCCACCATTCTTGTGAGAAATATGATTGTGATCTTCATGAATCAGTTATCTGTGAATGCAAAAGGATTCATCATTGTTACTCATTCTTGAGCGTTCTATGGGAGCATGCTGATCATGGCCCCGACTTGAGGCAGGGAATTGAAAGAGTAAACCTCACTGCAGAGCTGGTTTAAGGAGAGGGTCAGTCTGCAAGTTAGGTGATCTGAAGGAAGGTCTAGAAGCCATTTTCCCAAAGCTGCTTGCTGCCTTCACATTGGGAAAATGTTGGAGCCACCCAAAGACATGGTGGAACCACCCATGATGGGAAGAGTAGGAGAAGTCTTCTTAGGGTAGGGAGGGAGAGGAGACCACTGCCCAGAGTTCATCTCTTCCAGGTCCAGACACCTGGGACAAGTCAGCCCTAGGGATCCTAGGTGTTAACTCACTGCGTGAGTCAGCACCAGAAGCTGACATCCAGCCCTAGCTGCTTGCTTCTCTTTTTCCAGAAACCTGTTCATATAAATAAATAAATAAATAAATAAATAAATAAATAAATAATAAATAAAAGTTCCCAGCTAGTGACTACGGAGGCGCTGACCAGGTTTTCCTGGTGGACATGTCTGCTGGTGTGCCCTGCTCACCTACCATATATAACCCACTTACCTGCAGCTAATTAGCCAAGCCTCAGTGTGGAGCCCCAAATTGCTATGTTAATGATGGCAGCCTTCCCTCCCCCAGCAGCGCTGATTTACCCCTGCGCAGCATGACGGACTTCAATAAGATCTCTTTCCAATGATATAATTTGATTCCTCCATGGGAAACTGCTTTGGTCCTAGCTCACTTAGCACTAAATCTCTCCATAGATATTCTCATTACTTAATCTTTTCAGGCCCCGGACTAGCCCAGGCCTCTTATTTATTTATCTGGGGCCCTGTTTACTTCCCCATTGTAAATTACTTCTGGCTCCTGGCGGTCTGATTGCCTCAGTGATAGACTAATAGCGGGGAGCTTCTGCACATGCCTTGTGTGATGAGGCAAATAATACGCTTAGCTTATGGGAGAGAAAGACACCCTCTATTTATTTCAGTGGGGGGAATATTACTCAGAGGAAAGGGTCAAATCATTTACCTCATAGCTGCTAGTGGAAGTCAGTGTAATTACTGACAGAATTATGGGAAACAAATTGTCAGGCCTATAAATCAGATTCTCTGGTTCTCCAAGGCAGAGGGGAATTCTATTGGTTTGAAGGGGCTCTACCTCTCACACGGGTTAGGTTTCTAAGATAGTGTCAGTAGACAGATGGTTAGACAAAGGGGTGTGCCCCTCACTGGCTCTGAACCTTTGCTAAAAGTGGGCAAATACGGTCTGCAGACCTGTCTAGCCCCTGCCACCTGCGATTAGAAATGAACATGGCCGGGCCAGTAGTATACATATTTTCAGCGGCCTATGAGATGTGGTGCACTTCTGACAGAAACTGTATACGCCCCCCTCCAAAACTGCAAATAGTTACAATCTGGCCCTTGGCCCTTTATAGGAGAGTTGGTAGACCTTACTCTACTAGTAAGTCCTTTGTAATTCTTTGATATTGAGTTGGAGGGATTAAACTGGATCACTCTTGCGGCCTTCTCTTCTTCCAGAAGATTCATTTCCTTAGCAAAGAATTTAGAAGGAAGCTAGACTAGTTGGTCCTTCATCTTATCACTTTAATATCTCTTCATTACGGTGTCTCTCAACCACCTGCCTGGTGGCTTAGTGGGCAGCATGAACCGATTTGACAGAAGAGAAAATGGAGGCCCTGAAAGGTGGAGCATTTTGCTCAAGCTCTGATCGAGAACTGGGATTCATACTTTACTTGTCTAGCTCTGAATTCTTATTTCAGCGGAATCTTCTGTTTCCATGGGAGGAGGAGAACTGGCTTTGGCAGTGGGAGGAAAATTGATCGATGCTTGGCGTCTCTCGGCAGGAAAGCTGCTGAAAGGAGGTCATGAGCAGCCAAGTCAGAGGAAGCATGGGCGAGAAGTGAAGGGATCTTATTTACTCCAATCCACACTCACTCTTGGGTGGAGCAGCCCCAAAAGTATGTTATCATGTAGGGCAACACAACAAGGACTTGTCATACAATGAGGCAAAACCAGATAGAGAGTTTATTCATGGCCCTGTGTGGTGTGGCCTGTTGGAACAAGAACTTGGTCCACATTACCTTCTTCTGAGTTCTTTGTGGCTGAACCAAGAGGCAGACCCTGGCTCTTGCATCCTTAGAAACACTGCTCTAGGCTTAGGAGCAAAAAAGGATTCTCTGAACTTCTGGCATGGATATGGGCAAGCTGGTGGGTGGGCCCACAGGCCCATGGGAATCATCTCCATATCTGTGGCAGCTGTAGAAGCATCAGGGTGAGAACAGGTATTTTTGTCTTTTTAAGTTTCTGAGAGCAGAGCCTGGAGGAGAAGAGAAAATGGTGAAAATCATAGCAGAAAACAAAAGCAAAAACACAGGCACGTGCAGCATTGGTAAGCACTGAGTGTTGTTTTCAGCACCATGGTCTGCAGGGTCCCCAGTGTTCACAGCCATCGTAAGGTAGTTATTTCTGCTTTGTTTCAATGAGAAGGAAGTGAGATCCTGGAATGATAATTTGCTCAAGCTAATATTGCACATGTGGGAGCTGGGAAACCAGCACGGCTGATACCTTGGCCGATTGCATGCTAGTGGCAGGAGGTGGGGAGAGCCAAAGATGAGTGATCAAGTTACCATAGCTCAGCTTGGCTACCAGGGCCCCAGGATTTGGCTGTTTTGAGTGTTCATGGCTCCTGTGTAAATGAATATGGCATTGGCCAGAGATGGGGGAACACCCAAGGACAATGGCGTATTTAAGCTTTCTGGTTGTCTGGAAGACCCCAGCAAGCTCTTCTTTGTCCTCTCCTTTCTTGCCAGCAATGCTAAGACACAGCCCAGGCTTCCCCCTCAGTTCCATTCTTGTTCTTTGCACTGTGCTGCAAGTGGGATGCTCCAACCCAATATCAGCTGTTTCCATGGAGCCACAGTTATGGTCCATACAGCAGACAGAGCATACCCAAGCAAAAGTGGGTAGAGAAGACCTGCTGATATCACACTTGTTTTAATGTGAATTCTATCAGTTCAAACTCTCCTCTGCTGAACCTTCATTTCAAGAGTGCTAGGCAAACCTGGGCTCCTGCTGCCTCTGGACATCTGTGCAAAGACATAAGCATGTGAACAAGCCGTGGCACACATGTGCCCTCTCCCCTCCCTTTCCCTAGACACACGTTCCCCTACTTTGTCCATGCCACTCCATGCTCTTCCTGCTGATCACTCTCCCTGCGTGGGATGTCCAGCCTTCTTTCTCGAGACCTATCCAAGCTGAGCAACAGTGCTGTATGGTTTTTGAAAGAATGAGCCTTGTCTGTGGTAGGGTTACGGCAAACCTGAAATGCAGCAACCCTCACAAAGCACTTGGCATAGTGCCCTGCATTCAGCGAATGTTAGCTGCACTTACACTACTCTCAGGGCTCAAAACCTCCCATTCAGAGAAGGCTTTGTGGCCCATCTCGCCCAACACAGACTCCTGCATCCATCCATCCATCGAATTCTTCAGTGCAGTCATCAGCATCTCATTGGTCACACCTTCTTAATACTTTGAGCATTATTTCAGCATACTGCTGGTTCATCTTTAGTGTTACTAAGCAAGTTGTTTCCTGTGTTTCTGCATTCTCCTTCCAGCAGCACGGTGTATAACCATGCTGTCTATGGAGTAGGTTTTGCACAAAGTAGCCAGTTAATTTACCAGCCTTTTTCAAGGAGCTGCCAGGTTGAGGGGTTTGGAGGAAATCACACACATGTGTTTTTCTTCCACCTCATCGTTCCTCATTTATTTATTTGTTTTTCTTCTTTTCAAGAGCATGTGTCAAATATGCATGAATGTGTGTTTTCATGTTTGTATGTGTGCAGATACACATGTGTGCAGATGCAGTCCCTGCATATGTGTAAGTGCATGAGTGTGTGCCTGTGTGTAGGCTTGAGGTTGATGTCAGGAATCTTCCATCCCTCGGTCAAGCCCAGAGCTCACTGATACAGCCAGTCTCGCTAGCCCAATAGCTCTCGGAATCGTCTATCAATTCTAAGGCTGGAATTCTGAGTGGTTGTCCATGCTCCCCTAGTGTTCACTCAAGTTCTGAGGATCCAAACTCTCGTTTTCAGGGCAAAATTTTGAGTCTCTGAGCTGGTCTCTGTCCCTTCTTTTAATGAGACTATATGGTACAGTCTCCAGGTGGAGTCTTGCTTACAGAGGTATTGTATTTGACCTTCACACTTGATTAAGAAATAGGTTGACTATATTTAAAACTAATGTGGATGAAAAAGTTCAAGTTTTTTTCCCTACCCATGTCCCAGAGGTAGCATCACAGAGCAACATCCTGCCTGGTCTCTCTCGGGGCACTCTCCCCAGTGTTTGCACTGCCCACGTGACTCCTTCTTTACTTTGTAGCACTTAAGGCCTGTAGGTTTACAAACACTCCCTTATTTATTGTCTAGTGGTGTCCCACATACCAGTTCCACAAGGCAGGGCCCTGGCTTCCGAGGATGAGAGGCAGGAGCATTATGGGCTCTGATACCCTGGGCCTGCTGTGGAAACAGAATCTGATGGGCTTGGTCAATATCTGCTGTCCTTTCACCCTTACAAGTAGTCAGGCATGATGGCCTGCCTCCTATAGAACAGGGTGCCCAACAATGTAAGTGCCTGCAGGTGCTCTGATGGAGCCTCAAATCCTTGGATTAGAGGCAGAGGAAGCATGACTCATTTCCACATGGAGTCTATGTGATCTGCTGACCTGCACAAAGCATCCTCCATCACCATTGCTGCTACACCATACCCATCATTTTGGTACAGGTCTGGAGGCATAGAGAAGACATCACTCTAGGATCCCTTACCCACCTGAGGACACCTCATGCCAGGAGAAATTTTCCCTTATGGGGAAGGTACCCCTCAGCACCCTGTTCATACCATAAGGCAGGCCTTCCATGGAGGCTGAAGTTACCTCATAGTCAAGTTCAGCCCTCATATCCATCCCTCTGCCCTGAGTCAATGGAGAAATGGCCAGGTCTGTTTTTTACCTGGAGCATCTGCTCCATCTCAGAGTATTTTTGTGGTTTGGAAGCTTCTCTGATCTCCAGATCTTAGCAACATTATTGATTTGGAGTATGCTACCAGCCGCACTAGCAGTGGTTCTCTGGCAGAGATCTGTTTGTGGCAAAGACACTCCCTTTGCCAGTGGTCCCCTCTCTATCTAAATCGTGAAACTACCATTCTCTTTTGTTTGATGGCTCAAGAGCCACTGGACCCAAGACGTTCCCTTATGAAATGGTTAGAAGCAACCAGCTAATTCAATTTCCCTAGTAGCATCACAGAAACTGATTTCATTATTTATTTCAGAAAAATGCCTATTTTTATGCAGTGTATACAGAGATGCACCACAGAATGGTATATGAATCTCAGAGTCCTTTGAGAGCATCCAGCTTGGATTATTGTAATGGTACCCAAGGTAGAAATGCTGCAGGAATTCTGAGGTCCAGCCAAGCCCACAGAGGCTTTGAGATATGGTGAACTGAGACCCATGGTAGCAAGTCCTAGATTCTGTCATCTCTGGTGTGACTCATGTATCCACTTTGAAGATGATTCAACCTGTAGGTGAAAGGCAATCAGAGCAGCACTTCTAACCCTTTCAACCCCTCACGGTCTGTGGAACTTAGGAATCTGTGCTCTTTGGGCTGATGCTTTTCTAGAGTCACAGAGCTTGAAAGGAACCTTAAGTCCCTAAGCCACCCCTAAGCAGAATCCTTGGTGGCATGATGAAGAAAAGGAGACAGAACAGGGTGGTCTCTTACTCTCTGTGGAGCAGAGTCTTGGAAGAATGGGCCCACCCCAAGGATCAAGGAGCATCTATAGATCTATAGTATGTTTCTTTCTTTCCTGTTGTTAACCCCTGCAGGATCAATTGGGTAGCTAGTCCACCAGGTGATAGTGGAGCCTTGGATTGGATGATATACTACTGTGTGGTTTAAGACATTTGGCTTGTATGCTTTCTGGGGATTTCACAAAATAACCGGCACTGAGTCATTCTGAAATAATAAAGGCTTGGTTAATTCACACCTCTCAAGGCTGTGTGGTCCAATGGAGTCTGCTGGGATCTGATAAGGGGGCATGAGGCTTCCTCTCTCACCATAACCTGGGAAGATGTCATATGGCCAGACAGAGCAAGCATCTTAATTACTTTTTGTTCCTGTGAAGAGACACCACGAGAAAGTTTACTGGGGGCTTACAGTTTCAGATGGTGAGCGCATGCCTATCATGGCAGGGAGGGTGGCAGCAGGCAGGCAGGCATAACACCAGAGCAATAGCTGAGATATTACATCTTGAGACACAAGCATGAGACACAGAAGGGGAGGCTTTTGAAAGCTCAAAGCCCTGGTTCTAGTGACACACCTCCTCCAACAGGACCACACCTTCTAATCCTTGCCAAATACTTTCACCAACTAAAGACCAAGTATTCAAACATATAAGCCTAGGGACGCCATTCTAATTTAAACTGCCACAGCAAGTATGCTAGCCAGGCACTGTCTTCTTTTACTGTTTCTTTGTTTCGTTTGTCTGTTTTGCTGGCCCACCCAGAACTCACTCTGTAGTCCATCCAAGCCGGCTCTGAACTCATGACAATTCTCCTGTCTCAGACTATCAACTGCAGAGGTTATAAATATGCTTCACCATGCCCTGTGTCTTCCTCATGTGCTAAGGACACTAATGCAGGGGGCCTAGAGAGATGGCTCAGCAGTTAGGAGCACTGACTGATCTTCCAAAGGACTGGGGTTCAATTCCTAGCACCCAAATGGCAGCTCACAACTGTCCGTAACTCTGAGATCTGACATCTTCACATAGACATACATGCAGACACATAAAATAAAAACAAAAGTAAAAATAAGCCACTAATGCCATCATGCATGAAGCCTCCACTAGTATGGCCACAATTTAATCCTAATTACTACCTCTCTCAAAGGCCCTGCCTCTAGATAGCATCAACAGGCCAATCTGAGGATTACATTTCTAGTACTTTGGGGTAAGACATTCAAACCCACAACAACAATGAAAAGCAGTCCTGGGTTTGACTCTCGACCTGGCCACTTTAAGTCTTGGCCAGCTTCCCAGAGGCTCTGCTTTCTGTACTTGGTTTTATTTTTCAAGAAGGATCCTTGCACCTGCTCATGGTGCTGCTGGGTGTAGAGCTCATGGCCCTGCAGAGCAGTTAATTAACACGGGCTCAGTAAACGTTTTGCTATTTTTATCGACTGGCTGGTGGAGAGCAGTTTCCCCTGTCTGGAGTCTACAAGGCACAGAAATGCAAAACCAAATTATTGAGCAACCCCTGTGTGCTGGTAGTCTGCAGTCTTGAAACAATAGGAAGCAAGGTTGTCGAGTATTTATTATTTTCTAAGAAGTTATTTTTCACCTTATTAAAAATGATTTCAGCATGCAGGCTTGGGAATAAGTGCTTGGTTATGGTTTCCAAAGGCATGTAGCTGCCTTCCGGAGATGACTTCTTCGGCCAGAGCTGTAGAAAGGGGTGCTCTGTATGCCTGGAGTGAGAGACCCAGGAAGACATGAGGGATTGAGTCCTAGGGATTTGGGGCAAAGGCTGATTGCTTGAGATGATGGGGAACCCCCGTGGGAAACCGTTATCATTCTGGGCTTGGTTACTGAAACCCTAAATAGACAGAACACTAGAGCTCAGTCTCCAGGGTGTGAGGCCAGGAAGTAGTGCTCTGGGTGCTGTTGAACGCTCACCTGGGTCCTGGCCAAGCCACCTCCTGTGGAGTTAATGGCCTTCTCCCATTTCTCCTCCTTGGCTGATGTCTAGCCGTACAGCTTTAGAGCCACTAGAAAGGGGCTTGGTGGCCCGTGGGGCAGCAGCACAGCACAAAGTACCAGAAGTCAGCCTGCCTGGGTTTGAATCCTCTACTGCTTGGACAGATTATCCAGCCTTCAAGACCATTCTGTTTTCATCTGTGCACTGACAGCTAACTGAGGCAATGACATGGAGTACTACCTGAAATGTATTACAGCACAGTCTGGAGCCAAGCAAGCTTCAGACCTTGCTTGCCAGTAGGCGTCTTTTTAACATGGGATTGTAGGGAAAGGCTCTTGTGACAATGTTCCAGATTTTGCATGTGACATGGGGCACAAAGAGACCTTTTTTTTTTCTTTTTACTTCCCTGAGCTTTCAGTAGTTATGGAATAAACCAGAATCTGGAAACGAGTCCAGTAAGGTCAGGGAGCCACTGGGTTGAGGCCCAGGGAGGGACTTGAGTACTCCTGGGCCTCTGCTAAGTGCTGCCAGCTATACTAACACAGTCCAGCAAGTTCTCTCCCTGCAAGTGAGGAGGCAGCTGCCAAGAGAGGGGCTTTGTCAACACATGTCTTTGAGCCACTGGTCGGTGAAGGCCTTCAGACACCATTGTGATCGGGGTGGGGTGCTGAGAACATGCATGGGAGTGAATCAGAGCAAATGGCCTGTCTGGTAAGGGTCTTAGTCTGGTGGGGATGTGTGAGAAGCAGTGAACCGTGGGATAGCTAGAATGTGCATACCTTGTAAGTGCTCTGCAGGAATGCCAGGCACAGAAGGAGTTCCAAGTAGGGCATGGAGGGCGGTTTTAGATAAGGTCATTAAGGAAGGCCTCACAAGATGGGGACTCTGGCTGATGGCCTGGGGTAACTTGGGGTTAGAACTAAGCTGGCAGCTAAGTTATGTATGAGTGGGTGAATGAGTGAGTAGATTAATGAATCAGGGCTGAAGAGATGGCTCAGTGGTTAAGGGCACTGGCTGTTTTTCCAGAGAACCTGGGTTCAATTCCCAGCACCCACATGACAGCTTACAACTGTCTCTAACTCCAACTCCAGGGGATCTGATACCTTCACACCGATGTACATAAAATAAATTTAAATGAGTTTTTTTTAAATAAATCAATGAATCAGTGAAAGAGTAAAGCAATTGTACAGATGAAGTGTGATTGAAATAAATTAAAAGTATTTAGGATAAAGCCTAATGCATAGTATGTCTTGAAGAAATGCCAGGTGTCTTAAATTCAGCAGGGTGAGTAATGAAGTTGCTGTCACTTTTTGTTTCCTGAAAAGTCACTTTCTTTTTTCTCTCTCCCTCTCTCCCTCTGTCCTTCCTTCACTCTCACCTACATGGCAGTCGTGGAAATGGAACGGGTCTTTGCTTATTCTAGGCAGGTACACCCTGAGCTGTGTCTCCAGCCTGAGGCAGCCCTCAGAGGGTTTGGAAGCTTTGGCATTCTGCATGGTTTGTTGCCTCCAACAGCCCTGTGGAGTTGGCAAGGCAGTTCCTCCCACTTCTCACCCGTCTTGGAGAGGCCAGTGGGTCAGGCATTTCCTGAAAAGCTACCCTCTACTCAGCACCCTAATCCATTCACTGCTTTGCAAGTGGGCATCACCTTCCATAATCCTCAGAGACCAAAAGGATGGGCTTGATCAGACCTGTTTGAAAGGTGGCAGAAGTAAGTGTATCCAGGACTACAGCCAGCCCAGGATGGCCCAGCAGGAGGCTTGCTGTGGGGCCTTCGAAATCATGGTACAATATCTGCTGTGCTGTGCACAGTGAGTCTGTGTCTGTGTTTTTCCCCACAGCAAGCCTTGGAGTACCATATCAAAGGGGTGGCCATGCATGAGAATGCTGGAGGCAGAACTCTCAGGTGTAGTTCAACTGAATTGGAAAAAACTAGCCACTGAGCCAGGATCTGCTATTCCTGACATAGGGCCTTGCTGGAGATGAAGGCAGCTTGGACCCTGAGAACAATAGCCACATTCCTGCAGGGAAGGGCACTGTCATCACCCCCAACCCAAACAACTGCCTTTTATCCAGCAAAAAGGATGGAGGGACTGGCTGGAGACAGCCCAGAACAAGGCTGAGTCATAGGGGTGACAGATCAACTCAGAGGGGGTGGGGAGAAGCCATGGTTACCCAGTGGTTGGCTTGGGGCTGAGGAGGATTGTACCCTAGGGCCTTGAGGGAAGTTGGCACTTCAAACAATTGGGTAAAACTGGACCAAACATACTGCTGTGCCTGTTGGTGAAGATGCCGTGGTTCCCTGCCATGCCCTGCTTTTTGAGTTTAGAAGGAAAGCTTGCTTAGTCTAAGGGAGTCAGATTCAAGGTAACCATTTCCATCCTGTCTTCCTCTTCCACTGCCTGAGAGTTACTACTCTCGGTGGGGAGTCTGAGGGTGGCATTTAGAGGCCTTCCACAGAAATTCTAAAACAATAGGCTAGACTCACAAATATGTGGTCTGTTTAGATGTCTGGGGTTGCTTTCCCTTGCTTTGAATGAGAACATCCCAAGCATCTTGATTTGCTAAAAATCTTTCCAGAACATAAATCACCAGGACCCGGGTGGGCTCTGGGCTGTCAGAGCTCACTGTGAGATGGGTCTAGTGCCTTCTCCCATGATCCTTTGCACTTTCCCTTTTGCCCCCTGTCATCTGGGTCCCCAGGCATTGCTTCTGCCTAAGCTCTGGGGAGAACTAACAGGGCAAAAGTCTCAGAGACTTCACAGGAAAACTAACCTGAAAGTGAAAAGACCGGAAGATGGCACAAGTGCCCATGTCCCTCCATGACTCACGAGACTAAATATCTATTTAGTAGTCCCTTGTATAGTTAAGGATAAAATAACATATCCAACCTTTCTACCCAACTCTCAGCTATTGTACTCAGGGCTGATAGCTCATATATCTGTGTAGCCTGAGCCTCCAGAGCAGCGGGGAACTGTGGAAAAATCATAAGGTCAATATTTTTCAGCTGTTTCCCCCTACACATGAGTTATATCTTACCTATTCTCCCCAAAGGAGAGGGAGGTGTTGAACAGAGCCTGGCACAGGAGTCTACATCTGGGATGGGGGTAGATCTTGGCTGTTGGATTTCCCAGCTTAAGGCCAGGCTTTGTATATTTGAGGCTGTGTATGCAATGTAGCGACCACAAAAGTTAAGTTGATTTGGTTAAAGAAGTATCAGCCCGGAATACCTGATGATTTCCTTTTCTAATGATCTGTAGCAATACTTTCTTCTGTCTTTTCCTGCCCACCCTCTGAGAACTTTACTGAGTTGAAGTCCTGTTTGCCATTCTCTGTAGCTTCCTCCTCAGAGCCATCTCCCCTGTGCTGAAGTGAATCCTGTGCCACTTGGTAGTAGATGCTCATGCTGACCCTAGCCACTAAGCCTACGAGGCAGTGGCTCTGACTTGATTTTGTCCTTGGAGCACTTAATTTCACCGAACTGGTGAAATTAAGTGATTTTTCTAAATTCCACTTGTGGTCTGGCTTGATTTGACCTGAAGCCTCTGGCTCCTGGTGTGTTGTCTTCCAGGGTGGTCTGTGTCTTAGGTAATTCCACATCCACGCTTGGCTTTTCTACACAGTTCGTGGATGTGGTTCCCCCCAGGTCGACATCCCCATGACACCTAGCACAGTACAGCGGATCCAGATCCACCTAACCCTGTTGTGGGCTTGCAGCTTATGTTCACTTTGCATGGTGACCTTGGGACAGGAAGGAAGGGACCTTACTTCTCTTGCTCAAAGGGGAATGTAGTGATCTAGGGCACATCTTAAAGATCCTCCCTCCCACTCTCTTGGAGGGCTTGTTACAACAAATTGCTGGATTCACTCCCAGAATGGCTGAGTCAGGAGGTCCGGGTGGAGCTGGGGAACTTGAATTTCTTTCCACGTTCCAACATGGTCAGAGGCTTCATGATCGTAGCCGAGGTACGAAGCAACATATCAAATCCCACCTCGGCAGCTCACTGCCTGACCGTGGGAAACTTTCCAAGACTCAAGGAGTAGGGAACATCCCCGGTAAAGAATGCAGAGTAATGCTAGCAAGTCATGAAAATTTATGGAATATCACATTTGCATATCTGTGCTGGGCATCGAATTTATAGCATTTCTTTTCCGAGCACTGATACAGCACTCTCCATGTGCTAGGCACTGGTTTGCAAATACACACAGTTCCCGTGACAAGCCTATGTGGTATTCCTTTCCATGTACTGTCTTCATTGTGCAGAGACGGAGGCCAAAGCCCAGAGACATTCTATAATTTACCTGGATTACCTGGATAGTAAATGTGTGTGTGAGTGTGTGTATTTGTGTGTGTGTGAGTGTGTGTGTGAGTGTGTGTGTGAGTGTGTGTGTGAGTGTATGTGTGTGTGTGTGTGTGTGTGAGTGAGTGTGTGTGTGTGTGTGTGTGTGAGTGAGTGTGTGTGTGTGTGTGCAGCTGGGCAGTAACCTAGGCAGTCTGGCTCCTGGTAGTCATATTTAGTCTCTGTGTAGTGTGTGGCACCAGGCTTGTCATCAGCAAGACTTCCCCCTTCCCAGGTAAGCTAAGAATTGCTTGCTGAAAGACAAGGAAACTTTTCTTTTTCTAGTTCCTAGGCAGATTAACTAAATGACAAGGAAGCATGTTTTATGATCACCACTTGGAAATCCCACGCTTGGCTTCCTCTCTGATACCAGTGTGGTTGGCTCTGAGTGGCTGCTTTCTCTTTCCATCCCCCTGGCATTAAAGTTTATCATTGCTCAAGAGGAGGGTGTTTGAAAGAGACCTGTTGGCTGAGGGAGTGTAGGAGTTGGGTTGCGGGTCAATAATAAAAGCAGAGAGGCGTTTGTTACCCTCCCATCCAGAGCCTTGGGAGTCTGTCCAGCGGGTGGTAAGGAGGATCAACCTGAGGAAGGGCAATGATGGACAGGGTGGGAGGGGAGCAAATAGTTTCAGCCTGGCTGAGTAACTGAAGCTAAGAGGGCAGGCAGTGGGAGAATTCCAGCTATGTCATGGGAAATGGCTATGGCCAGGGCTCTGATTAGCTGTCCACCACAAATCCCCTGGGATCCTGCCAGGGGTCAGGAGACTGGGGCACCACTTGAATGCCAAATGGTTGCCTTATTTTCTTGTTAAGGAAGAAGGAGGCAATTTTGTGTGTTATCCCTGTATGTATGCACTGGCACTGCTAGGAGCTGAGAGATGGGTGGGGATGTGGGAGGGAGAGCAAAGCTAGAAAAATCTGCTTTTCATTCTACTGAGCATAGAGGCAAAACCAGTCCATGCCACTGGGGCTCGGCATGATCTCAAAGCTGCTTTAGTCACCACCTCAGAGGCAGTCTGCCCTTCCCTTCCCTCTCTGCAAGGTGACACATCAAAGTCTCCACCCTGTGAAAGCCCTAAAAGGGGAAATGTTGACCTGGATCCCTCACAGTTGAGGTGGCATGGAACAGTGGGGCTGCAAGAGAATAGATGGCAAAGGTGAGTCTCTCATGGTTTGCTTGCTTGACATCACGAGCCTGGAACTGAGCAATGAAATGTGGGAAAATCAACTGTGATGGCAGATGAGCCCAATACTGTCCCACGTGGGCTTCTGGGAGGAAGAAGGTGGTGTCACTTAAACCCATTCCTAGCTTAAGCCTTTGGAAATATTTCATTAAGGAAATAAAGAGGCTGATTAACTGTTTATTACTCGTTTCTAAAGAGTTGAGAAATGGAAAAACAAATGTCTGGAAATTCTTCATGGATATTTGGTGAATAAAATCTTTCACTGAACCATTCATGGTTCTTTGTCACAGTGGAAAGAAACCTTTCTGCTAGGTTAGTGGTCACAACGGTTAGTAGTTCAAGCCTTATAATTAGATGAGTCGGATATGCAGCAGGTATGTGAAATGTATGACCTTGGACAGATCATTTCTCCAAGTAATGATTTTCTTGTCATTACACAACAAGGATAATGGTAGAGTCCTTCCCTTCAGTTCATTGATATGGCCACTGTGAAATGTTAGCACAGTGATAGATACACCAAAGGAGGGTGTATCTTTTTGGAGCTGGTGATGTTTAGGGTACAACTGCAAAGGGTAGAAGGCCCTGCAGAAACAGAATGCATACAAGGTGAAGGTCTATTTTCTATGAACTAAGCATCTGCAGACAGGAGGACTAGAGCACATGTGACAGATGCTCCAAGATCCAAGTTGATTAAGCCTTGTGTTTCAATGCTGCCATGCTTTGCGCTTATCTCAGTTGTCTAAGTTCAGTTTGAAACCATCGTACATTTTCCAAAGATACATGGAAGAGTGGAAGACAAAGTAAAGGGGGAAGGTCATGTCACAATAGCATTTTAAGGAAAGTAACCACATAATGTTCTGCTTATTTCACATTAGCTTAGGGTTTGTGCTGCTTTTCCTAAGCTACAATCACTGTCTTTTAATTGGTATATTTAGGTCATTTACATTTAATGTAATTATAGGGATGTTAAGCCTGTCATTTTAGTTTTCATCCTCTGCTATTTTTCCTTTGGTTTCCTTTTCTTTATTCTTGTGGGTTACATGAACATATTTTATAATTCTATTTTGATTCATTTATAGTGTTTGGAACACCTCTTTACTTAGCATGTTTAGTGGTCCCTCTAACCATTACATTGTGTGTGCATCATATTGTATTGGCATCAACAATTTACCATTTCAAGAGAAACCTGAAGACCACACCTTCCTTTAGAGCCCTTTACTTTCTTCCATTTGAATACAGTCTTAAATACTTCCTGTAAATAAACCAAGAACCATACCAGTTTCATTGCTTCTGCTTCAAGTGCCAAACACAATTGGGATAATTTAATAAAGAGATACATTTATCCATATTTGTATTCTATCCATTGTTATTTTGTCTCTGTTCTAAAGGTCTTTTATTCTTTGTTTAGAGACTTTGTCTTTTTTAGATTATGTCTTACTAATTATGACAAATTCTCTTCGTTTCCTTTTATTTAGAAATTTCTTGATTTATTTGCTTTATTCTACAGGATATTTTGGGGTGTGTACACTGCTCTGACATTTTTCTCAAAGCTCTCCAAAATAAAATAAAACAATAAATAAATTTAATGTGTTGCTTTTTTTTTCATGGCCTCTGATAAGAAACACGTTATTTGAATTATTTTCCCTCTTTAGGTACATAGGTAAAACCTGTTTCCTTCCTCCTGTCTTTAAGATTTTTAAAGTTTATTTTTCAGTTTTCAGAAATTTGACTGTGACATTTCTTGACCTGGATTTCTCTTAGCTTGTCCTGTTTCTTAACTGTTTACATTTTGAATCTGTGGATTTATGTCCCTTTCCATTCTGGAAATTTTTATCACTTAGTATTTCAGTTACTTCCTGATATCTGTTGACATGGACCATGGATTTCTGAGGTTCTGCTCATTTATTTTCATTCTATTTTCTCTCCTTTATTCAGATTGGGTAACTTCAGCTATCCTGTTATTCCACTGTGGGGCCTATACACTGCGTCTTTAATTTTGGTTGTATATTTCCGTTCTCAAATTCCCATTTTGGCACCCTCTTGAATTCTTTTTCTTGGCTAAGACTCTAGTGTTTCAGTTTGTATCAAACATGTTCTTAGGACTGAAGAAGTGGCTCAACAGTTATGAACAATAACTGCTCGCAGAGTTTAGTTCCCAAGGGATCTAATGCCCTCTTCTGGCCTCCAGTGGGATCTGCATGCATATGATGAACATAAATTCATGCAGGCAAACATGGGTACACCTAAAATAAACAAATAGGACATTTTTTCTTATTGTTCATAGAAGCCTTTGAAGCTTTCAAGCATGTCTCCTTGAAAATCCACATTTGATTGCCTTTACAGACTTTTTTTTATCTTATTTTCCTTGTTCTTGTAAGATGAGTGATTGAACATTTTAGGTGTTACATTGTATAACTCTAGATCTTCTGGATTCTGTTGGCTTCCAATGCTGTTCTGGTCCCCACTAATCCCCGAGAGAGGGACTCCTCATTACAGCTAGGAGACTGGGAATTTCAGCTCTCTACTAGGTCCCTGTTGCTATTGCCTTGGTAGTGGTGCCTTATTATATTGCTTACATAGCCTATTTAGGAAGGATGTTGTTTCTTTACTGTGAGTAGTGTCTTTCTATCTTCTATCTTCCTGACTCCTCCCAAAGGGTGATATCCTTGGAAGGGAGACACCTTGTCACCTACTGAGACTAAGATGCTCACATGGTCTTCATGACATGGTGCAAAGAGATTCTGCTACTATCCAGTAGGAATAAGTTCTTTCCCCTAACCTGGCCTTCTGTGGTTTTACTTATACCTAAGTAAATACCAATATACCTAAGTGAGGACTTAGGTATATTGTTACAGGTAGGTGAGGATAGATGTATATTGGCACAGGCAGGTGAGGTTAGAAGTCAGGGTTCCTTATTCACTCAGTTGGATAAAACTGTAATTGTATGAATGTTTAGTCTTCATAGTTGAGTGCTTGCCAGGTGTTATTTGTTTACTAGGCTACCTCCTTCCCGATTCTTTTGATAGCAGCAACAACCTTCTCCTGTGCTTCCGAGCATACTCATCGATCACATCTGCAGACTGCTGGTTTCCCAGCTCTTCTCTAGAGGATGTGATAAAGAAAGAAAAGCCAAGGAAATACCATGCCTTGCCTCAGGCCCCAGGCCTTAGTCAGCTTGCTTTCATCTCTCTTCTGCTAGTCTATGGATACTTGTTTCATGTAATTCCAGGGCTTTAAATGGAACCCAGTAAAATGAGTAAGCTAAAATGTGTCTCTATCATCTACCTTGAAATGGAAGTCATCTAAGATGGTTTTTTGAGCATGTTACCAAGTACCTTGATTGCTCTGAGGAGGCAGATGAGACCCCAGGTGCTTTGCATATTTAAGTCCACCTGCTGAGTGGTTTTAATGAGCCTACTGAAACTTGGTGTTCTGTGTGCTGTCACTAGTGGGGTGCAAGATGCTTGCTATCACACTCTTGGTGAAATTTACTGCAAATGAAAGTAAACAGCCTGAGACAGAGTGGAAGAGGAGCAGATCCAGCACCACAATCAGAATTCTCTTCTGCAGAGCTCAAGACCATTCTGTGGGGACAGGAAGATTATGTATAGGATAAGATAATGTCAGTTAGCTATTGGGAAGGGAAACTAATCAAGACCATTAGCACCATTAGATGGGGTCTCTTTCTCTCTTCCCCCCACCCCGGCCCCATGTGTGTGTGCCTCTGTGTGTGTGTGTGTGTGTGTATGTGTGTGTGTGTGTGTGTGTGTGCCTCTGTGTCTGTGTGTGTATGTGTGTGTACGTGCGCGCGCATGCATGCATGCACGCATACACCCAAGTACATATGCTTACAGATATATTGTGGCTTTCTGTATACTATCTGTCTTAGAGGATATCTTTATTTTCAGGAGTTTTCCTTTATCACCAACCACATTTATTTGTGGGCGGGATTAAGGTGGAATGACAACCATTGGTTTTCCATTAACAGTCAGAAGAATGGCCTGGGCGGCTCAAAATGTCAAGCCTGACATTCCCCTTTCATATTTCTGGAAGCTTATTTGAGCTGGTAAATTCTGTAAGGTTCTGTGGGTAAAGATGTATAAAAACACAAAGTTACAATAAATAACACCATTTGTTCATGAGAATGTCGTACAATTTTCACTGTGCTGCGTGAAGTGTGGGTCTGCAGTATTGTGAAGTCTTGCCAGAGTCTAGATCCACTGTGTTAGGAGTATTGTTCCCCACTTGTGTCTTTAAGGGACATCTAGTGGGAAACATGGCTGTGGACAAGGTTGAACCTTTCACAGTTTTTAAGGGGAGGATACTTGGAACCAAGCTTTGGCACTTTCTTCATCCACTGTGCCTACTTTTGAATTCCAGGAAGTCTAGCAACTTGGTGTCGCTGCTTTAGATTCATGGCCCCCACAGTTTATTTTAAAAAAGAAGAAGTCTTAGGATGCTGCCTTGAGTTGAGCAAATGGTTTCCTGCAAAAGCCAAATAGCCCTGGCTTCCCAGAGGCACAACTCATGGCAGTCGTGGAAGATTCAGTGTCTTCTTCCTGCCTTCAGTCCAGCACTGTGCACATAAGCACAGAGATCTCTGCCCATCTAGGGATTATGCACATTGAGTTGATGCTGCCTGGGGAGAAGGTATGGGTGTTTGCTAGCCTGTGCAGCATTGCGTATGCCAGTCAGTTTGTCTTAGATCCCAATTGTCAGTGTCTTTGCACTCCTGCACTATGAGAACATGACTCGGGCCAGAGAAAGGCTCAGATTGCTATCGGTTGCAGACACCGTGGTGTTTGACAGTGGTGGGAACAGCCTTGCTTTGTTTGAGCAGGAATGCAACTTCTGAAAGCTGACTGTGTTGACTCGAACACATTATCCTTTTGTGGAAGCAGTGTGAGGATGTGCTTGGTAAATGGACCTTTATCTGTCTTGAAGACTCAGGGTGGCTCTGTCGAAAATTGCAACTGCTGTGCATGTTGTCATCCCTCTAATTGGTTGTTGAGCTGGAAGCCACAGTGACTGGCTTGAATTTTGTCACCTTAGAGCTGATTCTTAGAGGATTTCTTTGTGGCTGCTCAAAAGGAAGCTTCAGTTTCCCATGACATGTAGCCAAGTGTCAGAGCACTGTTGCTGATGGGGAACCCTAGCAAGGAAGACAGAGACACCATCATTCCTTCAGCCTGGGCCTTGTCAATCCAGGGGCTGATGCAGGATGAGTCCCCAAAGCCGTCTACAAGGGGCCTGTCCCTGTCATCCAGCATAGTCTATCCCCAAAGAGAAAACTTAGTCCTGGATATTAAAAATAAAGTCAGGTGTCCAAATAGTGCATTGCAGTCTATTAGTGGAGGTAGAAAAATGTTAAGAGTTGGGTTTTATGATAATCACCCCTCTACTCATTAACATAAAACACTATTGCTGCCACACATTGCAGCATTTATCAAGACCATGGAGATTCTGCAAAGGGACACGTAAACTTCACGATAGAATTCCATGCCTTCACAAAGGCTCCAAGTTAGATATTGGGCTTGGGGTCTGCAGGGATTATTATGGAAAAGAAAATCACGGTCTTTAATTCATTGGCAAAATTTCCCAAGCCGAAGTAGCAGAGGAAAGATGTTGGGGTGTTCCTTACCACTCTCTGGTCCCTAAATGAAATGAGGGGTGAGCAGAGGAATCTGCTTTGAAGTAACTTGTCAACATCTCACTGTGAGTTTTGACCTGACCTTTGTCAGCAGGAGTGACATCCCTTCCATACACGCCCCAGGAAGCGGAGCTGGGCTGAAGTCAGAACAGAAATGGCTGTGGTCTTCTGCAGGTATTTTTGGAATGCTTTTAATCTGAACAAGGGACAGTGCCATCTGTCCTGGGACTGTGGCTGGGAATGGCTCACAGCAAACCCATGCTAACATATAGCTGGGAATGGCCCTCTTTGGCTCCTCTCTGGGACTGGTGGGGGTATCTTTTTATGTTCTGACATTGTAAGATGTAAAGGATGGGGTCAACTGTGGCCTCCCACTCTCTCCCTTAATTCCAAGACACAATAACAGAGGCAGAAGTGATTATTTAATTGTATGTTTGTGAATGTGGCTTTCAAAATGCATGGACAGAGTTTATAAAAACCCTGAATACTTTGATCAGGCCTGCTGGGCCACTGTTTGAATAAGGAGTGTAGGAGTCAAGGCAACATGTCCAGATAGCCTTATACTATACCCTCAACTCCTGCACTGAAACTCTCGGTTAGTCCTCTCAGCACACAAGACAAAGAATTATATATTCGACTATGCAGTCAAACTCATCCCCTATACACACCAAATGCAGTCATCCTCAAGAACTGTGTCCAGAGAGCAGACTCTACAGGGTATCTTCAATAGACACTAATCACAACGGTCAACTTCCATTCACAAACCAACCTTCCTCCCTCCCTCCCTTCCTCCCTCCCTCCCTCCCTCCCTCCCTCCCTTGTCTTGGTCTTCAGCCTGCTGAGGTGCACATAGGTGAGGTGCCTGTAGAAGCCAAAGTAGCCTCAGGTATTGATAGGTTTAATGTCCCTCTCCACACTCATCAGGCATTTGCTTGAGGCAAGCAGCTGTTGCATTTGTCAGTGTGCTCTTCCTTTGAGTGTCCAATGTTGGTTTTATGCAGTTGCAGAATAAGAGCAGGCATTGGTGTGAGGTCCCTTGACTTCAACCTGGGATCTTTCTACCAGAACCATGTGGTCTCCCTTGTGCTGCCAAGGCTGACCTGTGGCAGTGTTAAACATGATAGCAGCCCATGAGAACTAACAGCCCATCTTTGGCTAAGTTTTGTATGTTTTCTCTTTATTGCTCTTAAAACACCATTTTGAGAGCTGGTTGAAATGGTATTTGCTCATAATCCCAGCCTCTGGAAGGCTGAGGTGGGAGGAGTGACATAAATTTGAGGTAGCCTAATCTACATGGGAGGTGCCAAGCTAGCTAGAGCTATGTAACATGATCCTGTCTCAAAAGCAAAGACAGCAACAAAACTCAGAGCAAGTGCTCTGATAGTCTCCATTCTGAGATAAGGAAACTGAGTCATAGAAACATTGAATAAGATCACTAGGCTTGTATGAAGCAGAGGCATGATGTGAGTCCAGAGCTAGGTGCCTGCAGAGTCTGTCCTTCTGGCCACTCTCTCCCATCAGCCCTCTCCCAGGCACTGCTTACCATGGTAGGAAGAGCAGCGCCCTAGACACCTAGTGGAACCTGAACTCTGCCTTGATCTGCTCTAGAACCTGGGAAGTGAGTAGCAAATGGCCCTGCCATCTCGCTAAATAAAGTCCCCAAGAAAGTGACACTGATGTCAGGCGAATGTGCAGCCAGTGCTGACAGGGTGCTTCGATATGGACACTGTAATCTCACAGATCATTTGGGTCCCTGACAGGAGGGTCGTCCCAATATTGATTTCCCTTCGGTCAGAGCTATTACTCCAGGCTGGCCTTGAAAGCTGTTACCTCTTTCTTGATCGCACACCCTTAGAGAGGTAGGCCATCAGAACCATGTCCTCACAGTGCTCTAGAGCTCAGGGATGGCTCAGAGAGGAGAGCTGGAAGTCTCTCCCTGAGAGAGGGAGACTGGAAACCATGCAAGCCAGAGGAAAGCACACTCTAGTCTATGACGGACTGTAAATGATACAGTTATGACTACAGAGCAAATGCCAATGCCAAGAGTTGGAGCCTTGCTTAGCAAAAAGCAAAGAATGATTGCTGCTTCTGTCTAAACACTGACCCCAGTGTCCTTCACATTTAGCCTCTCTCCCTTGCTCCCAGCCCTGATTCCTGACCTGCCACCTGGCTTCCAAGACCAGAGTTTTGGTGTTGTGGGGAGGGTGTTTTCCTGCTCAGGATCACTCTGACCCAGATGTTCAGCTGCAGAAAGCATAGGGCTCTCACTTGGGGGCAGGAAAGAGTTGAGTTTTGTGCTTTCTAGATTGCTTAAAGAGTTCATTTCAGTGATGTTTCTAGCACCTGGAGTATGAGTTCAATCAGGGTTCCCAAAAGTACATGCAATGTAGTCCTTTAAGTCACTGACCCATTGCTAGAGACCCTTCCCCCTCCTCTGGCCATTCACAGACATTAATGGGACCAATCCTGGAACTGGGATCTGTTCTTCAAGGTCAAAGTGCTTTAGTATTGACCCAGAACAGGAGCCAGGTTACCTGATTGCTAGTCAGCTGTGTCACTCCCTGCATCCCCATGGTTCCACAGGCAAAGTGAGTAGTGAGGAGGGGGGAAGATGCTGGTCCATTCCAGGTCTCATCATCCCTCTGTGCGGCAGTGGGAGAAAGAGACAGAGGCAGAGTAAGTATATATGCCTAATGAAGTATGCTGTGTGTGTGAGTGTGTGTGTGCTGCCCACGTGTATGTGTTTGCAACTGGATAGGGAACTATTCCTTGGTTCCCTTTTGGGACTGAGACTGTTTTCTTTTCCTTATTTAGAACTTTGTTTAGACCCAAGTGTCATCTGCTTGTCCCTGAGAACCTGCATAACCTCATGGCTTTATCCTTATCTTATTTTATATTTAACCTCATTAGCTATTTGTGGGCCAAGCCTGGACCAGATCATAATGGCAGGCTCACAAGGAGGGGAAAGTCTGATGTTTATCTCTGATGTGGAGTGTCTGGAATAGTAATTAACTTAGAGGTTCTGGATGTAACAGTATATGGGAGGAGGGGACAAAAGTCAGAAGAGAAAAAAGGGCTAATTTGCAGAAATCTTCATGAAGTCAAAAGCAACAATTTGTTTATTTGTGGCTCATATACCCCTCATGTATGAGCATCTGCACATAGTTGCACATGTGCAGATATTTCACAGCAAAGAGTTTATTTTGTCGTTGAATTAACTGAGTAACCTGGGGGAAGTTGTGCTGTCAGTTAACAGTTTCTTCTCTAGAAATTTGGGGGTGAAACAAGATACATAGTTATAGCACTAGCAAGGTCTCGAACGTATAGGTAGAGGCATCAATCAAGGGAGGTTGACCAGATGGCTGTACCTAGTTTGTGCTGGGCCACATCCATTATGTTTACAGATCAGATTCCTGGTGAGTTAGGGATGCCTAACACTGGTCATCCCTGACTCTGGAGTAAAGAATGAGTAGGAATTTGATTGTTAAAGACATTCTCCAAGACTGCATTAGTTTATGATACTGTCATGTAAACAGATTTGAAAAATTGGTTTACATAATCTGTGCCTTTGATTTCTCAAGTCTTTCAGCATCAGACACCTTGTCCCTCTCAGATTTCATAGTCACCCTCAAAAGTAGGTGAGTAGTTGCCCATTTCAGCTCCTCATTTCTTTTATAGCCACTAGAGGGTGCACCAGGAGTCTCTGGGGTCTGGGTCTGTTGATGACGGATTTGGACAGTTCCAAGCCAATCATTGTAGACCCCTCTGAGGTCAAGAACCTGACTGCAGTGCAGATGACAGGGACAGAATTTGGGATCTGGAATTAATCAAGGAGACTTAGCTCAAGAAGGCATAAAGCCTGTGGTGTGTTCTTCCATAAGGACAGATTGGATGCTTTTGTCTAACAAGAGCATGTACAATTGTTTTGCCCCCAAACAATCACTGCCTACAAGATGCTTTTCTATAAGCAATCAAATAAAATTTGTTAGTATCATTTCCTCTTAATTTGTCATGCAATTAGCATGTAATTAGAATCTCCCAGGCTGTGTTTCTTCTGTGTTAGACAGCTGAGCAGCTGGAAGTCATGAACTTTACAGTGAGAAAGGTCCGCCTTCCAACCCAGCTTTCTCCAGCCACTTCCATAGCTTTGGACAAGTCACCTCTGTGACCCTCGGTTTTCTCCGCTGTGGAAGGGGACTGATGCTACTCCTTCACAAGACTTCTGTGACTATTTGATAAGTTGAGCATCAGGTCTGGAGATAATGGTTTTTCAACAAATGGCAGATGTTGTGATTACTTTGATTTTTTTTTTTTTTTGAATGAAATTGCTAGTCACAGATGCCATTACTCCTTCTTAGACACCAGTTTCTGACTTTCAGGTTATAATTAAATATGTCAGCTCTACCGCTGCCACACTTTAAATTTCATCCACCACGACTCCTTGTTAAACATTTATTAGACTATTTCACAAATACACATTTTATAGAGAGCATCAATGCCAAATCAATTAGGAACAATTTTTATACCACACATAACCAAGGTCAGGGACTGTGTATATGAGACGTCAACATCCTAAGCAATGTGCAATGCAAATGCTGTGCCTTCTTGGCCACTCTTAACATTTCAAAGCAAGGTATTGCATTTAATTAATCTCTAGAAGGTTTCATCTCAGGCTTATTAAGTGCATTATTTTTGTGAAAGCAAACAAACAGCCCTGCTAGCAGCACCAAGCATATTTATTCCAAATAGTTAATTAAATTGTGTCAGTTCCTGCCCTGGAGCTTTCAGGCTATTCTGTTTTTCTACCCATGTGGACATTTTGTCATCATTCATTTTTATTTCCTCTCCGGCCTTTTAAAGAGAGGCACTGAGCAGTGGCCCAAGCATGTGCAGAGCTGGAGCGTTTTGCAAAGTCAAATTGGTTAAATACAGCTGAGCTCTGCTCCTGGAGCTGGCTCCATTTTTCTAGAATCCACTGGGGTTTTCCAGTATCAAAACAAACCTGGACAGTCTGACCCTGAATGTGAACAATAGTGATCCCAATATTCTTGAGCCCACCCCCTCCCCTTGAGTGAAGCTGTGTGGAAGGGGAGTGTGGCTAGAGCCAGGGTGCCAGGAAATGTGCTTTCTTAAGTTGTGGCACCCCCTTGACTACAGATCTAAATAGGAGTATTAATGGGGAAGCATGAGGAACTTCCTTTCGGCTTTAGAAGTACCAGTCCTGCAGGAGACAGCAAGGGGATGGGATACAGGAAAGACATTCCACTCTATACTAACATGACAGTAGGTGTATGGTCTGTTAAAGATGGGGGACTCCAATTCTTAGACACACAAGGGCAGGGATGCCAAGCACATCAGGTTGTATGAGACCCCCTACTTCTAGTAGCAGGAGGCTCAGCTCTCATCCTGGCACTGCTAAAGCCAGCTTAGAGAGAAAGCTGAATGGGCCAGGTACACAGACCATGTTTGAAGTGGTTATTAAGCCATTAGTAACACCATCTAGCTGTGGTTGCAGTACTGTGTGTAAATTGTTATCAAATGTCTACTTAGCCATTAACACTTTGCTTGTCACAAGACTCTTATATACTGAACCCTTTGCCAGCCTTCTGTGCTGGGCACTGGGAGCCTGTTTGGTAAGAGGCCTACCTCTCTGTTTACAGGCATGTCTTGCCTTTACTATGACCCTGAGCTGGGCCATCTGAGAAGAAGCTCATGAATACACTTGTCAAGATGCTTTAGTGTGCCGGGTCATAATAGCAGTTGTCATTTATTGATCAAGTCCTCTGAGTCGGGTTCTAAGCCCAGTAATTTCCTATATTTGCTGCAAGTGGTTCTCCAGAGTAGGCACAGCCATGTCCATGTCACAGACCACGAAACTAAGGCACAAAGAAACTAAGCTATGGGTTCAGGGTCACCAGCTAGTGAACCACAGTGCCAAGATTCTGCAGTGTGAAAAGGTAATGAATGAAACCAGGTGTAGTGGTGCACACCTTTAATCCCAGGACTCAGGATCTCTGTGAGTTCAAAGCTAGCCTGGACTACAAAGTGAGTTCCAGGGCAGCCAGGATTACATGAGAAACCCTGTCTCAATAAACCAAAGAAAAAAGGAAAAAAAAAAAAAAAAGGTAATTTTTATTCCTAGGATTTCACTTGGGTCCTCATGCTTGCAAGTGGGGGTGTGGTAGCTGCCAGTCCTGGGAGACAAAGACAGGAGAATTCATCGAACTTTCTGACCAGGCAGCTCAACCTAAGTGTTGAACCCCAGGCCCCAGTGAGAAACTGTGTGTCTTAAAACAAAGTGGATAGTCATGAGGTACAGGATCTGTGGTTGACCTCTACCCCCCCCCACACACACTACCAATGCTGTGGATTAAAGATAGATATGTTAATAGCAGCTTAGTTAATCCCTGTGCCAAAGAAAGCTTAAAAAATGTCAGCAATCTACACTAGAGTGCAGAGAGAAGGGACAAGCTTCAGAAGCTGAGTTGGGCAGAGGCAGCATACACCTGGGAAGTTATACCAGTAGGGTTTTAAGTACTCCTGAAGGTGGACAGAAGCAGGGCAAACATCTAGGGGACAAAAAAAAGGGGGTGTGCAGGTGGCAGTGCAAGCCAGATGCGCCAGATGATCAAGCAGGTGGACAACAGAGAAGGGCAGGGGTGAAGGCTATGGCCAGCTGGCAACTAGACAGCTTTGAACTTCAAGCCACTGCCATCAAATCAAATCAGGGAATATGAGGTGTGATAGCCTTGTGTGTTATAGCCCTGTGGCTGATGGAATTCTACGGGACGGTGGTCTCCCTTGGGGTGGTAGAACACCTCCTTCCAAAGAGAGAAACTGTCGCTAGTCAGCAGGATTCTGGCTCAAGCCAAGTGTCACTGTGACTTGGCAGCATCCACAGATGCTGGAGAGGGAATCTATTTATGTTTAAGAGCAAATGCTCAGCAGACTGCCTGAACTTGTGTTCTGGTTCTCTTGTTAGTTGTGTGTCTTTAGAGAAATGAGGCGATCTCTCTATGCCTCGGTTTCCTCTGTGCCATAAAATGAAATGATGCGTTCCTTGCTGAGGTACCTCACCAAAATATGATCTATTGTTGATGTAGTTTCTGCAAGGCAGGAATATTATTATAGAACCCCGAAGCTGAGAGGGACAGATAATTTAAGAATAAGATGCTTTGCTCCCATATTGTATTGTCCTCTGCTCCTCAGTCATCTAAGGCCATTAGCTCTGTTAAAAGGTGACAAGGCACCCCATGGGTGGAGGCAGACCCTTGACTAGGAAGGACTTAATTACAGTTCCATTACCAGAAGGCTAGTAACATAGGTGGGCTTCCTTTAACACAGAGAGCCTCATTAAGCTGGGGTCTTGGGGTCTTGCCTGCAGCTTTAGACATCCCCAGCTTCTGCACATCTGTGCCCTGTGGTTACATCTGTGCTTCAAGGAATAGATTTGGCCAGGTGAGAGGCTGGTTGTTGTGCTCTTGTCCTCAGTAGACCTGGTGGGCACAGAGCAGTAATAAACTGCACTTCCTCTCCAGTCTAGGAGACAGGAAGCTCCAGATTGGACTCTAATTAACTCTGAGGGAACAATAGTTTTCTCCAGGGCCTGGCCACTCTGACCAGGTCTAAGGAGGTGTCACGCAGCCTTGGAAAATAATTACCACCAAAAGGATGCCTCCAAAGCCCGGATCCTGATGCTACACCTCCATCAAATGTGTTTCTCTTTCTTCACAAGGTTCGCTGCCCTTAATTGCCACTCTGCTTCATTAAGGGGCAATTAGTTTTGTGACTTGGTTTTATATAGTGGTGATTGTAAGGTGAGGACAAAAAGCCCACAGTTAAACAAAACAGAGTGGGCTGGGTGTAAAGGGTGCTTTCCCCGAAAGATTAAAGAAGCCAGGAGGCTGCATCCTAGTCACACAGCATTTTCTCCCTTGGCGTTCTTTCTTCAATTTACGTGAGCTTCTGCTGTACTGGGAGGGAACCCATTTCTTTCTGCCCTGGTTGTAGGCCTTTGGTTTGGGGATCTTGGCCAGTGGCCGTCTTCTTGCCATAGAAGTCATCCTGAAAGACAACGTTGTGCCCAGCAAACTGGGGCCTTGAAAGGGTTTTAGGATATGGCCTCCAAAGAGACCATCCTCACACAATGCTCCAGACTCTACACATTAGGGACACGTTGTAGCTCTCTGTCATTCTAGATGTGCCTCCCCTTCTCTTGGCAGTCACTGCACGTGAACTGAGAGTGTTAAATGCCTCTTGAGGTGAAATTTGAGTGAAGGAGCATGTTCTGTGTATTTAGGAATTTGTAGTCAAGAGAGCTGGATGCTAAAGAAATAGGAGCCTCAGTTAGTCATGGGAACTGGCAAACTGTGCAGCTTCCCAGGAAAGGACAGTGCAGGAGAAAACAGGGCCACCAGAGAGGTCTAAGAAGATGCCTTAGAAAGTGGCCTCCAAACTGAAGGGGGGAGTGGAGCTCTGTTACCAGGTCACTGTCATTGTGAGAAGGAGGGGCACTCTGGTCCCAGGGAGAACACACACAAAAGTTCTGAGTCAAATGATACCACCCAACAAGAGAAAATGAGGGTGACAGTGCTGCAGGGATGAATGTCATGAGATAAAATGGCAAGTCGACAGTGCAGTGAACCTCAGTGCTACCGTCCCTAAATCAAGATGGCAGTCCCTTGCCTGGTCCACACTGTGGACAGACAGTGAAGGTGAGATGCCAGAAAAGCTGTGCGGATGTGTGATCCACTTGTGAGGTTCACAGAATCCTGGCCACATGCTTGACTTTTCCCTGGCCTTGACTGTGATGGGTTTGTAAGAAGGGAGTGGCACCATGAGGAAGTGTGGCCTTGTTGGAGGAAGTGTGTCACCGTGGTGGCCGGCTTTGAGGCCTCTCTTGCTTAAGCTCCTTTCAATGTGACAGTTGACTTCCTGTTGGCTGCAAGATGTAGGGCTCTCAGCTATTTCTCTAGCACCACATCTGCCTGCAAGCCGCCATGCTCTCCGTCATGATGATAATGGACTTAACCTCTGAAACTGTAAGCAGGTCCCCTCAATTAACTGTTTTGTTTATGAGTTGTGATTATGGTGTCTCTTTACAACAATAGAGCCCTAAGTTAAGACAATGACCATCGGAGGCTGGGACTTAACGACACTGCTTTGGGCAGTTTGAGACACAGGGTCTTCTTCTTTGAGCCTTCTGTCTTCTAGCCCCTGCCCCAAACATGTGTCCAGATGAGTCTCCCTCTTGTAAGTTAACTCTTACAAATAGACACACGCATACTTACACATTCAACTGCTGGTGTAGACAAAAATAGAAATCTTACTACAGTAATATAGTGTGGGTTTGAGCATGGACCGTAGTATCAAACTGAGCTTGCATCCCAGCTATACAGGTTGCTAGCTACACAACCTTGACAAAGGTCCTTAATCTCTTTAAGCCTCTGGATCTACCAGATGCAAACTGTACACCCTCCATAACAAAACATCAGCATCTCACATTTATGGTGCTGTGCGGCACAGCATCATACTGACACTTACTTGGTGTTTGATAACTGATAGTGTAGCTAACGGTGTCATGCTATCCCGGAAGGCTCTAAAGCAAAGAGGCGAATGAGTAGCTCACAGAGAAATGAGGGCTGCTGGCCACTACACTCACGCTTTTCTCCTCTTTGCTTCTCTTTGTATCTCTTAAGAGTGAGAGAGGTGGCCTCCGGCAGCTGCAAGATGAGTCCTTCATGTCCAAGCAACTTAGAAAGGAACACCACTTCCAGCTGTAAAGTGAACACCCCCCTTGGGAACTCCCAGGGATTCTGCATAGACCTTGTTTTCATTACAGGAACCAATCGCTGTGACCCCAGGTCTGAGTTGGAGCGATAGGTGCTCATAACATGAGAGGAGATGAGAGCAATGTTAGGATAGCAGAGGCAGTTTGGCCCATGGAGGATGGGGAGGGGGACAGATATGGGCACTGGGGAGAACCCCCTCATTAAGGCTTCATGCTGTTGACCCTCCTGCAGCCATAAGAGGAGTGAGCACACCGAGAGACGGGTGCATACCACGCTTTCCTCTGGGACCTAGACGGTCAGGATTCCTGGTTTGCACTCGGTGTTAGCACTAATGAACTGCTTTCCTATCTCTGTCTCGGGGCTGAATCCAGTGGGCAGTGACCCAACACCACCATGATTGGTGGCCCTGCAGGAGGAGGGGAGAGAATGATTACGGAGGCAGCAATTACTCTGCCCAGGCCCCTGCCTGGCAGGGCCTTATCTTTATTTATAGCTGGCTCAGCCGCCCAGGCCCAATTTTTGCCCTTGAGTGACTAGTGCACTGCAGTTTTAGTTCATAAAACACTGTTTGTTTATAATCCTTAACGGATTCTGTTTTATTAAAAGAGAAGGCTCCATGAGGGGTATAAATAAAGTAACCAGTTAAGGTTGAGTTTGTATTCACAGTGAATATGCAATGGATGGGAGCCCATGGCAGAATAATGCACACTCATGACCTGAATTCATTTGAAAAAGTCTTTTTTCAAGGTCCTTGAGGTTGAGGCTGAACCATTTCCAAGGAGGGTAGTGAGTGGAGACAGAAATAAGACCTCCCAACTCGTTTTGCTATAGTGGTTTTCTTTAAAAGTCGATGTTTATTTTCATTTGCGAGGCATTGTGACAAGCAGAATGTCGTCTGTGCTCAGCTCCATGATTCGGAGGAAGAAGGTGTGATTGTGGTGGATTTAGAGCTGTGGCAATGAGAGGCAGGGAGCCAGCCTCCGAGAGGAGAGGAGGCTTTTTGGAGCAGGTGGCATGAAGGATGAGCCAGAATCTGACCAAGAAGGAAGCTAAGAGTGAAAAGAAGTAGGAGTCAGATTAAGAGCAGCAGAACTGTTACAGATGCCTCAAGGACACATGTTTGTACAGAGCACAGAGATGGCTCAGGAGACTGGTGTGGGGGTCATATCCTGCTGCCAGTGAAGTCTAAATCCAAAGGGTTTTGTTTTTTATTCGGATGCAGAGGGCAACCTCTGGGGGTGATTATATTAATATTGATGACTATGTTGGCCCATGACTGGAGGCACGTCTCATTTCTGCTCTCTACAAGTTTCATTTATCTGCTACCAACCTTCCTCCCATCCCCTAAAAGTGATGTCTGAGCCCTGGAAGAATGCCCCACGGTGACTTGCTTCTAGCTACCATCCCCCACTCCAACTTTTGTGACCCCTGCAGTCTCAGGTGGTGGCACTGAAACGTTGCACTTGGGATTTCGCAGTCTCCATGATAGCAGAAAGATGCATGCCCTCTCCAAGACCTACCATGTGCTTCTGTGGCTTCTGAGTAAATATGCCCCGGGGATGGGAAAGATGCAGCCACTTTACAGAGGTGTCTTAGCATCTTAGCAAGACTCTAGGAGCCACCAGCACAGCCTCCTGCAAGCTTGCCTCTATTTCTCTCTTCCTACCAGTGCCAGTAGGTGCCTATCAGGCAGAGCAGGTTCACAGAATAGCCTGTTTTGTTTGTTTCCCTTGGAAGAAGCTACAAAGACTACTTGGGAAGAAATGATCCCAGAGTCAAGTGGCATATGCAGCATTAACCATAAACATCCAGAAAAGACCACCAGGAAATTGGCATATTTGTAGGTACCCCTCCCATGTGCCCATGGCTGACACTGTAAATCAGTCGCAGAACACCAGACCATGGATGCCTCAGAATCATTCTTGCCCTGGTCTGTCCTAGTAAGATTCTACCTCAGTTTCTGCCTGTCTGGCATCTTGGCACCCTTACTGTATAGTGGTCATGTGACCTTCACACTAGACTGACTATACAACATACTATGGGTCCACATGTATGCAGCCCAACTACCAGCCTCTCTTCCCTCCTACTTATTTGCACCCAACCTAGCACTTTCTATACCCACCCACAGGTCACAGACCCATTGACCACAACTGGAAGCTGCCAGTGATATGTGACACTAGGAGGCAATAGTGAGGGTGTAAGGACCAATGCTGCAGGACACAAGATGCCAGGGTCCAACCCTGACTTGTCATTTATTATGTAGGACCTTGGCAGATTAGCTAACCTTCTGGGGACTGTCTCCTCATCATTAAATGGGGGTTTGCTTAAATAATCTTCCAGCCCTGCCATCTTCTAATGCAATTACTTAACTATAACACTTTTAAATGTACAAAACTCAGTCTGTTCTCTTCCTTAGGAATAGAAGGAATAACGTGAGACAAAGAGATGAGGTGGTTTCTGGTTTTTATTTCTCTGTAAATATAAACAAGAGCTCCATCATCATAGCAGGGCTAGTCTCGACTCCCAGTCTCCATTAGCCTGTCAGCATCATTATCAGGGCTTTAGAGCACCTCATTCTCCAGGCCCTTGCTCCTAGCCTAATTGAACAGCTCTGCAGTTTGTACAAAGAAAGTGATGGTGGTCCCCTGAGCTCTTTATGGACAGACCTTGGTTCCATTTCCAGCCTCCTGGACCACTTGTCCATCATCAGGAATTTTTTTTAGTATTCCCTGGACGCGTGTCCTCTAGCTAGCCTCGGTTCAAAGGCCCTACAGAGATTCCTCCACTGGGAAGAACAGCCCATTCCTGGCTCTGGGCTGTAGGGAGGTGGCCACAGGCCAGCCAACCCGCTCAGTGCTGAGTGTGTCTGCTGCTCTTACAGTGTTTGAGCTGTGGTTAATATATCAATATTTGCTTGGGAGGGTATCTGGCACAGAGCATGTCCCTGAGACACTGGCAGATAGATTGCCTTCTCCCGAAGCATTCTTCATTTGAGGGGGACAGGGATGGAGGGGTTATAGCTATTGAAAAGCAGCGTAGAAAATGTTCCCCTGTTTTTCCCAGAAGAGCGTCAGCCTCACAGCTTGGCACTATATGGTCTTGTCACTATCTCATGTTGTCTCTATCACTAACTTCTCCGGGATGTGTTTCCCTCATCCCAGCTGCACTGCAACTTTTCCACACACATTTGATTCGACTGGGAGCCCCAAGGGTCTGGCGAGTGCTCGACAGAGTAGAGTGTAGTAGCTGTGAATGTGAAGCCAGGATCAGACAGCTGTGGATGAGTCCCATTCTCACCAGCTAGCCATGTGTATTGGACAAGCACACTCACCTCCTGGAGCCTCAGATTCCTTCTGAGACACAAAGGGCTTGAGAACAGAATAGCTGTAGGGAGTAGAGAGCATCATGCACACAAAAGAATTTGCAAAGCACTTTCTGCATAGCAAATGTCTGTAAATGTCCTATGCTGCTCATCATCCTTCTCACTCAATAAATGGTGACTACTGGGTGCTCTCACCTACTGTACATGTGTCAGGGACAGAACCCTCTATTTTCTATACCATCTGTTTCTCTTTAATTAGCACGCACTAGGTGTCCAGAAAAGCTTGCCCACAGTTTTAAGGTTTTAATGGGACTAACCTACACCAAGGCCAGCATCTAGGAAAAAGAAAATGCTAAGCACTTGTGTTCAGTCTTAGGAGAAGGCTTATATTGGTGCAGAGAAGGGAGATTCTGTTTATAGTTTCATTGAACGAAGAGTCTGGCCTAGGAAAGGTCTCCAGGAAGTGCTGGAGCATCTCTCTGCTGTGATCCACTGTGAGGACCATGTTACTGAGAAGCCCTCAATCTCACCAGTTGTTCTAACTCAGGAGAAAGCTCTGCGGAATGCTGCCACTGGTACCATTTCCGTTCTGAAGAAGTTTCTTGGTGTGCACATCAAATACTGCGATAGCTGGGGTGCCCAGCATCCACCGTGTGTTGTGTAAAAGAACATTAGATAGCAAGAATGGGAGCAGGGCATGTGGCAGGAGGGCACAGTTCTGTAGCACCAACTGAGTCACACTGTGCAGGAGCTCACTGTGTGCTGGACTGGCCCAGCAGGTACAGGTGATAAAGTATGATGCAGTGCTTGGAGAAGGAAACTCCGTGAGTGCCATAGAGAGGGAAACCGGGTGATGTTGCTGCCTCAGGAAGAAGACCACATCTCCTGGGTCTGCACCGTGAACACTCCACAGGTCTGCCCTCACCTGAGACGATCACACACCCCCGTTAGGCCTTAATTTACTTCCTGGGAGAGTGTGGAGCCTGACTTTCTGTGTTTCTGGTTATGCTACCAGTGGCCAGACCTCACAGAAGAGAGAGGAACAATTTACCTACCTTGTAAAACGGAGCTCATAGCATCTACTACTGAAGGCACAATGCAGAGCCCATTTTCTCAGATGACGAAACTGAGACCTAGAATGTTCATGTCATTGGCCCACTGATACCTGGAACCAGGGATCACACCTAGGCATACATGCTCAGAGATTGCCCTTGTCCTCCACCCTCTGTTAAATCAAGGTTGGATTTGGGGTTGCTACTGTGTGACCATCCCGTTGTGTCAAGAACATTCTCAGCTCTGACACTGGAATTCCTGAATCCTTGGAAGTCCTTTAATGTGGACAAAGGATGGCAATTGGTGGCTGGGAAGATGAGGGAGAGAGGAGTCAGTGTGATACCAGGCAGTGTGACTTGGTGAGGCAGTTCAAGGAAAGCAGAGCTGTGATTTTTCTCTGCTCTGCCTGTGGCTGCTTAGGAGATGTGGGTGAGGGGGACTGAGCCAGGCAAAGCCCAGGCAGGATAGCATCCTGTAGGGGCCAAGCAGGCAGGGTGGTCTGAGATCCAGGGTGGGCACAGAGAGGCAAGACTTGTTCTGATGGCTGATCGGAGGAGGCGAGTAAGTTACCAGCCCCCTGAGGCCTCCTCAGGGAGCTTGCCAGAAATAGATACCCTTCTCCTGCCTCCCGCTTTGAAGCAAGCTGTTTTGCTATGTGTGCTTGTGAGTGGGAGGGTGTGAGGGGAGGGGGAAGGGTGTGGATTGATTGAGAGAGAGGGGGGTGAGAGAGAGAGAGAGAGAGCAGAGGATGTAAGTCAGGACTGATCCAATGAGAAAATGTCCTTTCAAGTTCTTGCTGCAGCCATAGGCTGAGCAAGGTGAGATAGATCACTGAGCTTCCAAGGGCCTGGTCATCCAAACCAGAGGAAGCTCCTGTACAATCATTCCCCTTGGTGAAGCTTTCTGGTCAGGATTTAAGTGAATGGTATGAGCTGAAGTCCAGAGACCTCAGAGCAAAAGAGGGTGCCAAGTTCCAGGACTGAGCCTTGGGCTTTAACGGCATAACTCTTATTTTTATATATATACACACATATTTATACATATTTGTGTGTGTGGGAGAGAGAGAGAGGGAGGGAGGGAGGGAGGGAGGGAGGGAGGGAGGGAGGGAGGGAGAGAGGGAGGGAGGGAAGAGGGAGGGAGGATGAGAGAGAGATCGTAAACACACATCATCTCTTTCTAGGCAAAATAATTGTCATGTTTTTCCTAATGGGGAAGCTGAATCCAGTCCTAGACTCTGGGATTGGCTTTTTAGGAATTGAGAGGAGGGCCAAAGCTCACCATGGTTACCCTGTATAGAGGATCAGGTTAGCAGTTAACTCTGTAGCATTGGTGCCCAGTGCTCTAGTCTGACTGCCAGGTGGATTGTCATTACCTGCCATTCCAAGACTGAGGGTGGCCAAGGCAGCATCCAAGGTCGCAGGGCTGTTTATACTGACGTTCTATCCAACTTCACTCTAGTCAAATGCCTTGGTGGCACTGGGCCTGTGTAAGGGAGCAGCCAGGACTGGGTGTGGGGTTGGGAGATTATGTCCGGAAATACCTGCACCTTTTGGCTGGAGTAAAACTCAGTCATAGAGGGCAATAACTGATCTTTTTGCATAAGAGGCCCTACACTTACCACTGAGGTCACCCACCAATATTTCCCAATCCAGGTAGCCTACAATGAGCCCTGTTTTAGAGAGGATGAAGGACCCTGCTTCTTCTGGACATGCTAGGTTCTGATGGTGCTGGCTTCATTCCCTGAGCGTCATTTAATCAGAAGGGTAAGAGTCAGCTTCTTTCTGATCCTTCCTTCTTGTTCTCAGGGCTCATCCCTGAGGGTTTCAGGAAACTGTCCCTGGAGTGATCCATGCTGAGAAAGGGCAGTTTCTCTTTCCCTGACTGGGCTACATGAATGTCAGGACAGAGGGGGGCAGCCTTTCTCATGACCCAAGGCAGCTGCCTAAAACTTCTTTCCCAGCTCGAGCCAGGACAATGCCTCTTCCACTTAGGTGTGCCTCTCTCCTAGTTGTACAGGGACAGCATGGGGAGGGACCTCAGAGTGCCAAGGCTGGGACCAAGCATAGACCTTAGAGACTACCTATTTGAATCATTTTCTGGGTTGTGTGTGTGTGTGTGTGTGTGTGTGTGTGTGTGTGTGTGTGTGGTGTGTGCACGCACACACACGTGCACACATACGTGGGTGCAAGCATGCATGTTTTCAGGTGCTGGCCATAGGAGGACATCATACCCACACCAGGGTTTCTATGTAGATGCTAGAGATCTGAGATCCTTATTCTTGTGAAACAAACACTCTTACCCACTGATCCATTTCTCCACCCTTGATTTCCATGTTTTGAAAACTTTCCAACATCATTTTTGTGCCCCCTTGAAAGAGAAAATTTTGAATAGTTTGTATCATGACCAGGAAACAAATGCATATATATGTATGTGTGTGTGCATACATATGTACATATATACTGACAGAGAGTATCATGAAAAAATACTCTTGTAACCTATGATAAGGGAGTGATTGTTATTTCTGTTTCTAGAAGTTTCTCTTTGTCTTGAAATTATTATTAGTCTTGACAGTTGTTGAATAGATCTCTTGAACCCAAGAAGAGGAGATGATCCATGGGTTAAGGAAATATTGACCCAGTCCACTCTTATTTTGTAGAGGAGAAAAAAATGACACATGGTAAAGGAAAACAACTTTCTGCCATCACAAAAGAGAGCACATGTGTGTTTATCTCTTACTATAGTGTAGATAGACCCAGATGGATAGGGACACTTCTTATAGGGTCTTTAGGAAAAATATCCTCAAGAATATGAAATTTAAGTCAAGTCCTATGGAGAGAACAAAGGGCTCTAGATGATGGAGGAGAAAGATTTGTAGACATGGGGGGGAGGTTATGTGCTTGAGGACAGAGAACAGTACATAAAGCCTTAGATCGTTTGAAGAAGAATGCAGTTGAAGAAAGCCTGGAGTGTACTGGGGAGAGATGCCAGGTGGTTGCCAAGGGGCTGTGATGTCTCCTTTTACTAGGTTGCCTGCACTTCTTTCTGGTCTATGAGTAGCTACTGAGAAGACTGAAAGCAAGTGTGACATCAGTTTTCACTGTCAACCTCACAGTCTAGACTCACCTGAGAAGAGGGTCTTAGTGAGAACTGTCTACACTAGGTTGGCCTGTCTGGGGGAGATTCTCACATCAAGTTAATTAATGCAGAAAAACTCATCTCATTGTGGGCTGCAGCTATTCCTGGACAAGGTGTCCAGAAACACCTTAGAATGGAGAGGTGGACTTGAGGGCAAGCAAGCAAGCAAGCAAGCAAGCAAAGGAACATTCACTTTTTTCCTGCTCTCTTGATTGTGCACGTGACATGACCAGCTGGCTGGTTTACCTTCTTGCTGCCTTCACTTTCCCACACGATGGAATGTCACCTGAACTGTGAGCCAAGTAAACCCTTTCTCCCCAGAGTTGTTTTGGTCAGGATGTTTTGACAAAGCCACAGAACTGGAACTAAGATGGCAAGTATATGGCAGGAACTAATGGATGGCTCTAAAATGCACTGTTCATCAACAAGAGACAAAGAGCACATTATCTCAGTTCTGTGCAGTCTAAATAAGTTGATCTCATAGAGGCTGAGAGAAGAGTGGAGGTTAGCTGGCGCTGGAGGGCTTGGGCAGAGCGTGCTAAGCTATAGTTAGATCAGAGCAAAGTGATCACACATGCTCTTGCACAGTTGGGTGACCACAGATGACAATAGTCTATTGTGCATTTCAAATAGTTACAAGAAAGAACTGATAGATGTTTGCAGAGATACATTACCCAGAATTCATCATTACACAATAAACGTGCGTATTGAACATCTCATGGTACACTATAAATACGCATAAACTTTTATGTGGCAATTTTCAGCAAATAGTAGTAAGATTTCTTTTAAAACTATGATAAAAGAGAGAAATAACCCATGAATAAAATAAGATGTGAACTGATCTTTGTTACTAACGGTAATGTTTTTTTTTTAAAAAAAAAAAAAACCTTTAAGATTTTTAAATAAAACATCTGTTGGCTTTGGAGACTACAGGGAGGAGAAGTGGCGAGGGAGGCTCAGTGTGGCAGGTTGCCCATCCGTGGACCAGTTGGTCCTTGCATACGGCCTCTAGAGGGAAGCCAATGGATCTACCTGTGTGCTGGCCCAGAGTTTTGCACATTTAGAATGGCTGCATTATTAATGAAACATTTGCATCTTAGGAAATGATAATACAGGCTGCTACATGTAAAAATTAAGTAACTCAATTTGTTTTAACAGCTTGTGCTCTAGTACAGCAATTTGTTTTGGCATATACACAGGACTCCATCAGAACAGTAATTATGCCATGCTAATTATTTTACTGCATTGTGTACATCTGACATTTAATTATGGGAAAGTATGTGAGGGGAGATTTTCTTTCTCCCTCTGTGTGCCTGACAGGTAGTTTTGTTTCCTGTACCTTCTTTGCACTTACATTGTCTTTATGCCAACTTGTCATCTGCGATGGAAGTGCGTTTCCATGACAGCTGTGCTCAGCCATGTTGCCTGCAAGTTTCAGACAATCACCAAAATAAACAGTTGACACAGATGTTATTCTTATCCTGCCCATTCCACAGCCCCCTCTCCCCTGATCTAGCACCCACAATAAGGATTTTCTTTTATCCTTCCCTGTCTTTGAGAAGGAACATAATTCCTGTCAACATGGAGCATCTTTTGGTCCATCATCTTATCTCTTGGTGGTTTCTCCTGTCACCTCTGCCCTTCTCCATGGAAACGGTTAGCACACCCACTTGCATATCTGTTTGCATAGAGGACACAGCTCAGATGATATGGATAGTGGCCCAGCAGCCTCTGGGTTATGTTCCTAGGAAAAGTGAAAAACATGGACTCCTCACCCAAGACTATACTAGCTTAGTCCAAAGGTGGGGGCAGCCTTTCTTGGGGTATACTGACAAGCCTTCCAGACATTGATACCTGGGCCACACTCACAGAGGTGAATCTGAGCATGGAAAGAAGTACAAAGCAGCTGTCCATGGAGAGGAATACTACATCCCAGCTAGAACAAGGAGATAAATAGGACAGGAAACTTTCATGCCTCTTACTGTCCATCATCTGAACTGTTCTAACAAGGTTTGCACAAGGATTGTAGGTCCCTCTGTTGGAGGGGCTAATTAAAATGAGAAAAGTAGGCTGAGGAGATAGCCCAGTGGTTAAGGGCACTGGCTGCTCTTGCAGAGGACCTGGATTCTGTTCTTAGCATCCACATAGCAACTCACATCTGTCTCTAACTCATGTTCTAGGAGATCTGCATCATCTTCTGGCATCTGCATACACATGGCACATATACACACATGCAGGTAAAGCAGTCATACATAGAAAAGAAAAATAAATCTTTAAATTCTATTTTCTTTCAAGAGAAAAGACCCATAAAAGCAGAGCAGGGGAAAAGGGAATGGCTTCAGAGTGAAAACTACCAGAATTGGGAAAAGAACTTGGCATTTAAAACAAAACAAACAAAACAAAGCCTTGTCCCAAGACTCTGTGAAGTGTAGCAATTGCTCCTGGAAACACCCTCACCACCCTGTTCCAAATTTAAAAAGTACAGAGATGAGAGATGGGGGACCCTTCCCAGAGCTAACGCCAGAGGCATTCTTCCTTCTTTGTGTTCATTATATCCCCTTCTGTTCTTGGTGTTGGCCAAGAAATTTGGTACACCGTGGGGAAATAAATACAAGACACATAAAGGCCTTCAGCTTGGTACAGAGTGTGCACTCTAAGCAGTCCTGGTTCCCGCTTGGGTCAGGCAGTCTTAGATTTTTATCTTTTCATTTTTGGGTTTGGCTGGTCCAAACCTAGGGAAGCTTCAAGCCCTTGGGCCGGGAATTTGCAGAAGTCAGCATTCCCCATGAGAAGCAGGCAGATCTCTGCTCAAAATATGGTTTCTGGTGGCACATGGGCCATTGAAAATTTTTAGTCATCATGTGTTGATTTTAATGTGCATTAAATATGTCTGAGCTATGTCTTGAACCTGTGCTTTAATGGCTGTAATAAAGTTCCTTGTGTAAATGCAGGTTTGGCAAGCCTCCTTCTGCCTCCCTTCCCCGCCTTTCCTCATGTTATAAACTTGCTCAGAACTCATTCAGGCACCCTCAGGATTCATACTTGGCTGCCTTTGATGCTGTTGTCTTCTCCGCTACTTCCTCTTTCTTCTCCCAGTTATCAACTCCCGACATTCCTTAGGGCCCACTGCGGCCGAGCATGCTGGGGGTCCAGCAGACTGGATACTGTCCAGCCGCAGTAGCAGGAAAGCTGACAGCAGGAGTGTGGAGGTCTGAAGGAAGCAAAATGGCATGAGGAGCCCTTCCCAGAGAACCTGGAATCTATGTTCCAGACCCTCCATCCTTACAAGGGACTCTCAGCTTATTGTTTACACAAATGTCACCTGGGAGGAGATTTCTCTGGACTGATTTATATTTAGGAAGCTCCATACGGAGCACTCTGTCCAGTCTGCTTCCTACACTTATGCCTAGCAGCCATGGAGTTGGAGGGGAAGCAAGTTTTCGGTTTAAGCCTCTGTACGGAGAAAGTGATGGAGAACCGAGTAACTGGTGCTTAAAGGGCAGCTAAGCCACAGTCAACAAGGAGGGGTATCGCATTGTGATAGGCACAGTGATGGCTGGCCAAGTTAGCAGACTCCGTAAATGTTGAGAACTGGAAATGAATTTGGACCTGGAACATATTTAATGGAATGAAGAAGTGAAATCAGAGATAAAAGGGACTGACTTAGGCCCAGTAGAAAAGGAGCTGCAGACGCAACTCTGGCAGGCTTGTTAGAATACGTGGCCGGGTCCCATCTCAAGCTCAGCATTCAGCAGGCCTAAGGTGGCCTGAGAGTTGACATTTACAAGTTCCCATATGGTTCTGCTGCTGCCAGTTGGTCTGGGAGACCCCACTTGGTCAGCCTCTGTGCTAATGAACTGCCAACGTGCAATTTACAACCAGCAATCTGGTAACAGATTTTCCTAAATTACGCAATTTTAATTTATCCTTCCTTGTGTGTTCTTTAACAGCTAAATAACAGAGTAGCAGATAATCAATGTAGTGAAACGGCCAGGAAAGCTCAGTGAGTTCTAGGTGGCCTCGCTTGGAAGCCAGAGAACCTGGCCTGTCTCAGAGGTGACCGACAGTGTCCTCAGACACTCTGCCCTTCCCTAGGGATTACCACAAAGGCTGAACATCCCTGATCCACACACCCAGAATCCACAGTGCTCCAATGTCAGACACTTTGAGCACCAACAAGCCATCACAAGTGGAAAATTCTATTCTGAAAATTTGTTCCTTGCACAAAATTATTAAAAATGGTGTATGAAATTACTGTCATATTAATTTGATAATAAATGTACACATTGTATATGAAATATGCATGAAGTCCATGCTTAGACTTAGGGCCTAGTCTCAAAATATCTCACTATGTATAAACAAATATCCTCAAAGAAAGTCAAATCTGAAATTCTCTGGTCTCGAATTTCAAGAAGAAACAAAATAACCTGCCCTGTGCTTCAGTGAACCTTCCTGGCCCATGCTTTTCACCTCTTAACCGCATTAATTATTCTGTCAAATGTATATGAAAACATTTTATATATTTCCAAACGAGTTTTCCAGCATTATACCACATGTACCCTTCTACATTTGCATCTCTCACCATTTAACTGGGCTCTGTCATGCCAACACACGTGAGTTCATTTAATTGCATTTAACTCTATAATATTCTGAAATTATATACCAGAGTGTGTTTATACGCCCCCTCTTTTAGGTCACTTTCTATAGAACTACTGAGGCTTTGATAGTGTTGATAGCAGCAGTAGGGTGCCAGTCAGAGCAGCTGTGTACATAGACTCGCCCATGCAGCAAACACTGGTCTGAGTCAGTCTGTTTTAGGAATAGGGATTCAGCAAGCATAGTGCAACCCTGTCTCTCCCCTCCTCCTTCATGGTGCCCACACCTAAGACATTTGCAACAACTTGTGGTGGTGGTCTCATCTTACAGACCAAGAAATGGAGCTCCTGTGAAGTCAAGTGACATATGTGCTCTCAATGAAGAGAGTTTGGAATCCAACTATCCCATCTGTCCAGTCCCATTCCACTGAGATTTCTGATGAGCCAAATAATCGTTAATATTCATTATCTCCTAAAGGCCATGATCTTTTTTAAAGTAGACATTTTAGTTTGAAATAATTTTAGCAAAAAGTTTCAGAGTTAACTTGGAGAGTGCCCAATGTAATCTAGTCCAATTTCCCTATGACTAACATTTGTTTAGGGAGAAGTGTGTGCAGATGTGTACAGGTGGGAGACAGGGAACTACCTTGAGTGCCATCCTTAGGAACACCACCCACCTTTGAGATAAGGTCTCTTGCTAACCTGGAGCTCATCTGTTTAGGCTAAACAGGCAGGCAGTAAAGCCCCCTAACCCTGTCTCTGCTTTCCCAATGCAGGGATTATAGCGTGCTTCACTGGCCTGGTATTTATGTGGACGTGGGGGGCTGAACCTAGATTCTGGTATTTGCAAGCCAAGCACTCTACCAACCACATTGTCTCCTGCCCCAATATTTTATATTACTATGGTATACTTATCACTAAATTAAAACATTGATACTTACATATTAAAACTTAAGCTTAATTAATACTGATACTTATATATTAACTTGAGAACAAAAAAGATAGCCAACCAATTTTTCCATTAATGACCTGTCTGCGTGCTTCAGGAACCAGCCCAGGGTGTCTTTGTTGCCTTGTCTCCTTGGTGTCCTATGGTTTCACAACTTCCTTAATCTTTCTTATTGCTCATTGCTTTATCATCATTATTTTCACCTTATTCCAAATGCTTAATAAGATACAAACAAAGATGAAGAAAACTGTGCTCCTCTATTGGAGGGCTGGGGTTCAGTCATTGTCCACATATGAGCAAGGGTACTTTTCTAGACTGCTGCCTAGACACCAGGATAACAGACAAGGGACTGACATGGATCTTGTGGATAAAAGGCCAGGTACTCATGAAGTAGAGCAAATCATGGGCTTCACAAGGAGTTGTATTCAACTTAACTACTGATGTCCCAACCCAGTCACAAGTGTCCTGACCACACTGCAAGCCCCCTCATCCCTGCAAGCCCCCCCCCCCCCCGCAAGTGCAAGTTCTGCCCTTCCCTATGAGTCTGTTGTGTCTCTCAAAAGTCAGTTCGAGAGCCAGGAAGATGTCTCTTTGGTAAGGCACTTGCCAAACAAGTCTAATGAGCCAAGTTTGATCCCCAAAACCAATGTAAAAGTGGAAAGACAGAACTGATTCCACCAAGATGGGCGTGTGCGCACGTGTACACACAAACACACACACACACACACAATTTAAAAAAACAAAAAATTCAGCATGACATCTATTTAAAATTCCTTAGTTCCCATGACCCCGAGTACAACTCTGTCTTCACTCAGTAGGGATGAACATGAAATGCCATCTCCGGGCCCTATGGCACTGACAGCAGGCAGGGTTTAACCATTACATTTGCCAGCCCTACTATGTGAGTTGCCTGACAACACTGAGGGATCAGAAAACACTTGGAAGTAATGTCCAAGTTGTTGGCCCAATGAGTTGATGTGCTGCAGAATGCAAATTCTCAAGAGAGAGTTCATTCTTAGAACTCACTAACTACCCACCTACTTACATACTTGCCCCCCCCACCTCCATCTTCCATCACACAATCTTCACTGCAGGAATTTCAGAAAATAATATATGCAAGGGAATGTCGTCCACCCACTTCCCGAAGAAGGCTACTGCTCATTAACTCATCTGTCATCTCTCAGCGCAGGATCTTTTAGAACATGTGTCCTAACACCTAACATCATTTTATATGATTTCATTCAAAATCATCGTGGGCACTGTTCCTGTTCTTCAAATGCCTCCACAGCAGTGTTTTGTTTAGGTAATCTTTGCCCACTTAATTATTCTGTTGCACATTAGATAAAATTTCAATGCTTGTTAAAGTGTTTTTGAAAATAGGGTGTTTTCACCCACATTCATTAGATTATTTTTATAAAACCGTTTCCTACAGTGGGATTATTGGGTTAAAGATGAAATAATTTTAAGGTTTTCCATGTACTTTGTGGTATAGGGAAAGCCAGTTTTATTAGAGATCTGAAGGCATCAAGTAGTAGTGTTAAATTTTAGGTGCTTTCTTGCTTAGATGAGCGTAGACTTAACCACAGAAAGCAAAAACACCCATTCAAACATTCATTCACTCATGAGTCTGGATGGATCAGCCCCTTCCCAGTGCTGAGCACATTCGGAGCCCCATTCCTCTGTCTAGAACTGGACTTAGGAAGCCCCTTATTGGTCGAGAGAAAGGTGTCAGATATCTACCACCAGCAGCACCACTGCCTGCAAGCTCCCTGTACAAGAGGCCTGGTGGCTTGGTTCACTGGCTTCCTGAGAAGATGTACCCTTCACACTCCAGGAGACAAAAATAAAGCAACCCCCAGCCCATCCCCAGTGTCTGGGCAAATCCTTCTGTAGGGAGTTAGAGGAGGAAACCGCTGCTGCTGCCCTCATCAAATAACTGACAGGTACTTGAGTTTCTGAGAATTGAAATTGTGATCCGGGCTTTCCGCAGTGGTTTGAAGATAGCGCCTGTGTGCTGTCTCTTTGGCCTGGCTGTGATTGCAAGCTTAGTTCCCACTATGATGATAGAGCAGGGCATTTAAGAGATGGGCCTAGTAGGAGGTTCCTAAGCATTGAAGGTGCACCCCCAGAGGGGATTAACTCAGTTTCTTCTGGGACTCCGGTGAACCCCAGGAGTCTCTCTCTCTCTCTCTCTCTCTCTCTCTCTCTCTCTCTCTCTCTCTCTCTCTCTCTCTCTCTCTCTCTCTCTCTCTCTCTCTCTCTCTCTCTCTTCTCCCTCCCTCTCCCTCCCTCTCCCCCCTCTTTCTGTCCTTCTGTATCCTTTTCCATCTCTGTCTCTCCCTCTCTCCTTCCCCCTCTTTCTGTGGCTTCTGTCTTTCCGTGTGATCTCTCATACACCTCTCCTTGTTAATGCTGTGGCCACATCATCATCCAAGGAAACTGTCACCCAGAGACTAAACTAAAAGAGCTGCCTCCTTTGTTTAGCCTCCAAAGCTATGAGCAATGCAAGGAAGCAGACTAACACAACAGTTGCCTGCATTAGAAAGTACAGCCCTTGATTTTATGCCTATCCTTCCATCCTTCTGCCCCATATTCTGCCTTACACAGAGGCTGGTGATAAATCTTTTCCTTTCTCATGATGATAAGTGGGTGTGAGGGGCACCATCTTGAAATGGATTCACAACGGGACAGAAGGAACAAATTACCTGCTTCTTAACACCCTGTTACTGAGACCAGCATTAGACTGACTCTGCAAATGAAGCTACACTATGGTATAAGTGTCTGAATTGCTTGCATCCCTGAAGTGAGTGTAGGTCTTTCATTGTGAGGTGTGACTCACAGAGACCTGATGAGTCCCAGTGGGCCGCAGTCAGGAGTGACTAACGGGTCATGGACTCATTTGGTTAAATTGGGGAGAATGATCGGGGCCACCAAGGGCAAGTGTGAGATGGGCCCCATCTGTGGCCAGGCTTCTTGCAAATGCTGGCTGCTCCTGTCATGGGGGGGGGGGGGGGGGGGTATGAGTCACCTGGTCTGCATCCACAGCATGATTAGAAAGAATCACAGACAGTCTGGCAGGCTCACACATCTTCTGCTTGGCCCCTAGTGCCCCACGCCTCCAGTGGTCGATATTGTTGTGTCAAGGGAGCAGAATCTGTGTCTGAGAGCAAGGCCGATGATGGAGTGCTGTGAAAGGCACTGTCTGTGTGAGCCATGATGTCACTGCAGAGGTCACTCGCCCACATTGTGCTTTGCATGATGTCACTGTTAAAGTCACTTTGGCTCTGAATCAGAGTTGCTGCTGTTAAGGCTGCTTAGTTAATTAGCAGATTGAGAGGGAGAGGGTTCTTGGGATTACAAAGTATTTTTCCCTTTACGACCCTGTGCTATAAAGCGTGAGGCTGTGGTTTCCACACATCACCCTCTGCATTCTGTGTATATCTGATTTTGCTTTTGAAATTTTTCTGTGTACTTGTTGTCTGAAAGTATTGGTAAAATGTATGATTCTTAGAGTTAAAAAATTGTCTTGCATCGGGATATGTTCCTTGAGGACCCTTGGGTTCTAATAGTGACCCCTGGCATGCTGAGAGCTCTTCCTGGATGAATATGTGTTTCTTGCTGTGATTCCTTGAGTCCCTCTCTCTGGGGGGGGGGTCCTCAAATTAAACATGTCACCATGAACTGTGCTGAAAAACAAGCTTTCCAAAATGAAGCCCTCATGGACTTTGACCTCTGAACACCAGTTGTGGATCTCTTACCCAAGACAAGGAGTGTATTTCATCTTTTACCAGCTGGTTTCCTCTATACCTGAGGCAAGATAAAGAATTCTGCTCAGGAAATGTGAGCTGCTGTCCCCAGACTTCTCTCCTCCCCAGCTGATAGACAGGCATGGAAGGAATGCATTTCTTGGCAGGAATTAGACAGTGCCTGGGCACAAATGGAGTCAATTCTTATCCCCATGCTCTCTCTGCTTGATGTGGTATGTGGGGTGTGCTCTTCAGGGAGATAGGTGCAGAGCAAGTTGTCAGCTGCTACTTAACAATGGATCCCAGCAATAGGACTTGGTGAAAGCAGATTGAGCAATGGAGATGGGACCAGGAACAACTTCCTTGAGTGAGTTCTCCAAAAGAATGTTTTTCTGCCTTGTGTTCTGCTTGTGTCCCAGCCCTATCCTCACTGTGACATTTAGGGGGTCTTTGCTTCTCTTGCCACCAGAAGGCTTTCTTGGCAAGCACATGGGTAAGGTAGAATTTACAAAATATAGCTAATCAAAGCCCAACTCAAGCGATTCTATACACTGAGATCCAGAAGGGTACTGGACCACAGTCCCTGGGTTCTCTCAGGTGGCCCATGAGAATGAGCATGATAAAGATACTTTGAAAACACTGACTTTGAAGCCTGACACATCTTACAGTGATGCTGCGTGTACCACCCACGCAACAGTATAAGAACGGGCAAGTTTGTACATGTCTAACTTTCGCCTCCTCATTGTTAAGGGGAGAAAATTGAGTATATTCTATATAATGAGTGGTTAAGAAAACCAGAATTGTTGCCCCAAGTCTCTAAAATGGAGGCTGGGATTCTAACAGAAGATCTTAACATGGCCCTGGCAAAATATGAGGATGAGACCCAACTATAGGAAAACTGTGAGAAGGATGCTGGGATGTGTGTGTGGGGGGTAGGTAATCCCAACTCTAGCAGATAGAACAGAAGACTCTCTTCTGCATATAATGAGCATGGAAAAGATTTAGGTAGGTGTGGGGACATGGTGGAATCCTGGACCACAGGCTGTATCAGATTCTTAAGGCCAATGGAACACATCACCATACATCCAGGGGGACAGAGTGACACAAACACTAGCTTAGAGTTTTTGCAGAATAGAATCTGAAATGGATTGCTGCAGCCAACATGTTCGTAGAACCACACTCCTAAAGGATAGGGGAGAGCCTGGGTCCTTGCCCTTTTCTTATCTAGGGGCCACCTACATTCCTTGACTTTTGATCTCCATCTTCAAACAGCATCTTCCCATTCACTCTCTGCTCTCTTTTTAGACCTGGAAATGCCTCTGAGTGGCACCAGGCAGAAATCACATCGCACTGATAGGGATCTCCAAAGGATCTCCATCTGCTCTGAGGAAGATGAAGAGAGCAGGGAAAATCGGTCCCTCTTTCTTGTCTAGGTTGATGCCAACCCTTCGAGCTGAGCCCTCTCACTATATTGAGGCTAACAGAGCTTTTTGAAAGATCAAATTAAGTCTAATTTTACATGGGCAGAAAGATATCTGTCTTTACAGTCCCTTAACCAGATAACGTCCTTGCCTCTTCTCTGATTCCTCCTGTACATGGAAGAGGCATTTAAACAAGCTAGTTTTGAAAGCCGGGAACTCAGCTCTGAGTACTTCCTGATGAAAGGGCTTTTATTGGCCTCCTATCAGCCCCCTCTCCCTTGTTCTTTAAATAATATAGCAAATGAGCATTCTGATACATTCGTCTTTAGTGTGGTTTCATGGGTTGACATAATTAAAAGCCATTTCTACTTGGCAGTTCTTTGGGAAAGCCATCTACGTCATATGCACAAGGAAATTAACTACTTAACAGCTCAGGTGAGAGCTTGCTCTGGGGAAAGATGTGAAGATGGGAGAGCATAGTGGGGATTTGGTGGCTCAACCTGAGACAGGGGTCCCTGTCCCTTTCCTCCTGCCCCCACACATTTCAAGAATGTACACCTGAAATCAGATATGAGCTAGCTCCCCACTGCACCTGCCCACCTGCTGGACAGAAAACAACGATGTCAAGGAAAAATAATTGTGTCTTCGATTCCCTCCAGATCTCATGAAATAAACATCACCTGGCAGTTCCTTCCAGAGTGATTAGGCATTATTTCATTGCCTTCAGTCCTTCCTGCTGGGTTAATCATTGTTCTGAACAATGGCTGCATTAATCAGCATGCTAACAGTCTCCAGTCATTAACAACATAATGGGTTCAGTGCCTAGAGAGATCCCTTCATTACACCACCTGGAAGCTCAGAACTCAATCTAGAATGGGTGCTGTCTCCTAGGAGAGCCACAAGGGCCCAACCTCCTGAAAGTTTCCTTTGGGTGATTTAATATTGGATAGCTTCCAGGGGTCATCTGCAGGGCCAAGCCCAAAAGTTCTGTTTGGGTGGAATTCCAAGACTTTGGCTCAGGGTCAGCAGTGTCTTTGACTTCTCTGCATTTCAGCTTTGATGCTTTTCAAAGCTGCAAAGACAGTCTGAATATCATGGTTAGAAACACAGTCTCTGGGGCCAGCACACCAGAGGAGCCCATTTGTAAGACTTTAGGATGAATTGAATACTTGGGGAATAAGTCTAGTTGACTGTATCGAATTAATTTTCCAAAGTCAATTACTGGGGCGGGGGACTGAGGAGCTGAGGAGGCTGAGGATGTAGCTCAGTGGATAGAGTACTTCTCCAGCTTGCATGAGGCCATGGGTTGGATCCACTACAAAGCATAAAGTATGGTGGCACATGCCTGTAATCTCAGCATTTGGGAGGTGGAGGCAGGAGGATCAGAAATTCCAAGTTATTCTTGGCTGCATAGAAAATTCTAGGTCGAACTCGGGCTCTCTTAGACCTTGGGTGTTTGTTTATCTTTCTTTAATTAAAAATGAGAATGAAAAGTTTTAGAATAAGTATTCTTTCAAAATACCACTGGAATTTTTTTTTAATCATGAGGTTCTGTCCTATCTTCTGAGGTCTTAGCAGAATGGGAATAGCCCGAGGAAAAAACTAAAAATACCACAAATGCCACTCTAGGTTAAAAGGTGACCAGTAACTCTCCCTGTCTAAGTGAGTCATTCCTGGAGTGACAGATATATAGATGACAGGTTCCTGAGAATTCAGGTGACAAAACCTGCCTTTAGCAGCTGCTGCTTTCGCCCCAAATGATGTCTGGCTCTCCTCCTCAGCCCAGCTTAGTTCTGCACCTCAGGCTTCCTCCTCCTCCTGATTCACAGCTGGTCCTGGCCTGGCTCTGCCTAGGATTTAAAGGGCAAAAGAATTGAGCCATATACCCCAGTTTTTCCTCCCTGATCTTGGTCTTACCTATCAAACGTTAAGGAACACTCCAAGATTAAAAGCACACCTCCAGGATGCTGGAGAGATGGCTCACACTTGTTGCTCTTGTAGAAGACCAGTTGGATTCCCTGCACCTAGGTGACAGCTCATCTGAAACTCCAGTCCCGGGGAATTGGATACCCTTTTCTGACCTCAGCCTCAGTGGTCACCAGACACACATGTGGCACACAAACATACAGGCACACACACAAAGTAATAAATAAACGTAAAAAAAAATTTTTTTAAGAGCATCTCCCTACAGCCACTGGGCCAGGGGAACCAAATCTAAGAGGAAAAATCAATGCAAAATGCTTCTCGATAGCACAACCTGTCTCCCCAGTATGTCTATCTATCCAATATTAGGGATATAAACACTCTCACAACACACAATGGTGGACATTTGTGAGTACCAAGAATATCCGTGTAGAAAAGCCCAGAATTTCTTCCTTGCTGGGCCCAAGCTGAGCAGCAACCGCTGGGTTCTGCTAGTGTGGCCTTCATGTGCCAACTCACGCATGGGAATCCATGTGGCATGTGAAGGGCATAGGACAGAGCCCAGCGTTTCTGTTTAGTCTGTTCTGGCTCCTGTATTCAGAGTTCATCTTGCACAGGGCCACAGGCGTCTTCTCTATCAGGGAGATGCAATCCTCTTCTGGTGGCAAGGCAGAAAATTGATCAGGTATGCCCATGCAATAGAGCAGCTTGCTGGTTCAGTGACTCTTTTAAACAAATAGAATTCTGTTTAGCACCTTCCCCAAGTCCCTAGAAATCTCCATCCCTCCTCCCTACATCAAGTTTGGGGTGAAGTTGGGGCTGGCAGCAGCTATCATGGCCATTGTGTCCAAATTCCTCTATTTCTGTCCTAAATTTGATTTTCCTGGCAGGCTTCAGCCAATTCCTAGTGAAATATATCCACAGGCTTTCAAAATTATAGACAAAATCCGTCTGGCAAGAAGAACAATTGCGAGTGGGGGTGGGCTGAGGAAAAAGGACCACAGTAATTACCACAAAAGGTCCATCGAGGTGGATCTGCCCAGAGGAAGTCATTTCATGTGGGCTCCGCTTACTTACTTCCGGTTTGGCTCTCCTGGCTCCCCAGGACTGGGCACAGAGCCTCACTTTTTATAGACTTCAAGTCCATTTTCAAGTTCCGTATCTTAGTGGTTTGTGAAGTTATGTTTTCTAATTTTTACTGGGTGTTCTAGGATGGTGCAGATGTTGGTACCTTCTCTTTGTGCAATATTGTGATTATTTTAAAAGCATGGCTGCCCCAGCCCCTCATAGGAGATTAATTACCTGTAGAGTACTAAGGCAGCCTCTGATTTGCTGTGTGCCCCTCAATGAGCACATTCCTAGACATCGAGGGATGAGGATGAAGTCCTTCCCGAAGGATTATGCAGATCTGGAAGTCTCTCTGGACTTTGAGGCTGGCCCAGGGAACACTCAACAGATCAACTGCCCCTGGCTTTTTAGTGGATCCTCTGTACAACTTGACTGGGTTTGCAGAGGGCTGGGGGCAGCATCAGCCTCTGGACTTCCCCAGCTCTGGCTCTAAGCAATTGAGGCATTTTTTTCAGAAGACAGCCTTTATGGGCCTGGTTCTACCTCACACCTCAGACCTCTGTTGAGGGAAGACATTACAAGTGGAAGAAGGGAGCAAGAATAATTATCAGAAAGCTCATGCACTTGGATTGTCTTCAGAATGACAGCAATAGTTGATGCCACGTTCTCATCAGTCACCAGGTTCTGTCAGCTTGGCTTTCATACTGTTCTGTTACTCCAGGAACAACAAGTAGCAACAAGTTGGGCATTCCAGTCTTTCCTCTTATTCACCCCAAACTCTATAACCACATTGCTCATCATAGAGCAATGGTTCTCAGTCTGTGGGATATGACCCCTTCAGAGTCAAGCAATCCTTTCACAGGAGGCACTTAAGACCGTTGGAAAACATAGATATTCATGGCAGTAGCAAAGTTCCAGTAATGAAGTAGCAACAAAAATAATTTTTCTTATTGGGGTCACCGCAACATCAAAGGGTCGCAGCACTAGGAAGGTTGAGAGCTGTATCTTGACACCTCAGCCTCAAATATTCACTAGTTCCCAATTAATTTGTATCTTGGCATCCAGATCCCTATATACTGTGCTTTTCACAACTGTTTATTGCTTGCTGTCTCCCATCCTTGCACTTTAAAGATAAGCAGCCAATCAAGTCTTCTTCCCTCATGGAGAATCCCTGACAACTCTAAGCCTGCTGGGCTGGCTGGTATGCTCTGTCACTCTTGTACATGTGTACTCGTGTGTGTGTGTGTGTGTGTGTGTGTGTGTGTGTGTGTGTGTGTGTGTGTCCATCTCCATCTTTGTCTCTAATTTTCTAACTTCGTATTATATAACTGGTTCATATGATATATGAAATATGAACCCTGAATACAGGCATCCTCTCTACCCCTTGGAGGGCCCATGTGCTGATGTGCAAATTGACCTCATCCTGACTACAAGCTGCCTTCCATGGTGGTCTGTAGCTCAGGCAGGGATTTGGTCACACTGTGCTGTACAGCCCACTTTCTTCATTGACAGTATGGGATGTGATGAGTCCTAATTAACAGAAATCGTTGTAAGAATCAGACATTATGGGTTAGGCGCTTGGTACAGTGTTCAGGTGTGCTCTTTATCATTGAATAGATGTGTGTTGATGATTTGGGATTCTGGGGATGAGATCCAGGTCCCTTCTAAGGACTGTGCATTTGGCTTGATGTCTCCATTCCTGGCTTTTGTACATCTGAGTATGTCTTTTTTATCTCCTGTGAGACTGGGAGGAGTGTGAGACCCAGTTCCCTGGGTGTTGAAATAATCTGTAGTACCCCCACTTTGCAGTGCCAGTCTGTCATATCCTGTGTTTATGAAGCTTCAGTCAAGTCCAGCTGACTTGTCTGGTTCATACCTGAGAGGGGAGTGTGGATTGAGAAGTAATGCTAAGAAAAAGAAAGACACAGAATAGAGTCAGGAGGGCAATCCAGTGAATATTGAAAGCCCCAAGTTTATTCTTCAACATTCTTAAATATCCCAAACAAAGGGGAACGTGGCAAAGGACTTCTTTATCAAGATACAAGGAAGAAACAGACCTTCTTCTTAATGCTCCAAGTATTTGGTAACCACACCTTAGACTAAATTTCTCGTTATCTGGCCTTGATGGTCGATAACCACACTTTGGTAACCACACCTCAGAGCAAGTCTCTTGTTATTTAGATAAGATATCCACAGCCAAAACCAAATATCCTACAGTAGCCATGCCTTAGACCTTTGACTTTTAGAACTTTAGCATTGGAAGAGTAAGAGAGTTTTGAACTCTCTGACCTTAAGCCATGATGAAGTGAAGCCAATTTTATGGGCACAAACACCTGGGTGGTTTTAAAAATTGCATTGTTGGTGGATATGAGAAAGGCCTTCTCATAGGGAAAATAGCTCTATAAAAGTAAAAATCCGTGGGGGACAGGGGACTCAGAACTTCTGTAAGTCGAGGGTCAGGATTGTAACCCACACCACATCTTGTCTTTCCTTCATGGCTTTTTTCCCCCCAGTTTTTGCTTTCTGTCTAGATGAGGTGGCAGAGAGACCCTTACAGGTGTGAATTCATCATTCTGCCCCCAGGCTCCCCTCTGCCCACTCAGTGCAAACCAGGGATGGGGAAAGTTCTAGAATTTCAGAGAGTGGTTCGTCTTCCTCGTTTTCATAGTGAGAACTTTCAAGTGGCCAAGGTGAACTAAATTACCTGTTTGCTCACAGATAAGTTCCCTTCAGAACCCCCATCCCCACTCCCACCCCATCCCCACCCCACCCCCACCCCCAATGTGCTCACTTGGCTCTAGGCTGCAATTCAGAACTATTAGCCTTTTCCTCTTCCAGCCCTCCCCCGCCATTTCATCAGCTTCATCCTGGGGTGGATAATGTTTCTCTAACTGCCTAATTGGGAGAATTTAGCTGGAAAATTGCCATGGCGTTCTTTTAAAGGGTGCCAGGCACTGGAGGCTGCCAGCTGTAATGTCAGTGGGTAATCCTGACTTTACTGTTGTGGAGCCAGGAAGATCCACCATCCCCTGACTCCTCCTCAGGTGCTTTGGGCAGACTTTGGCTCTGAGAAGACAAGACACCAAAGCATCGCAGAGGTGGCCAAGAAGGAAGCATCCAGCCCAGTCTGCCTCCTCTACCTTTGGTTTCCCTAGCCTTTACCACTGGGGGATTCACTGCAACCCAGGGTGTCTCTGTGGTGTAGCCATTAGCTGTGCACACTGCAGCAGCATGGATTTAGACTGGGGCTGTAGTGCTCAGGGAGGGACAAAGTTAATTGCTGAGGCTTATTCATTACTTTAAAGGATAGTGAAGTTTTTCAGCTTTCAGAGCTGACTTCCAGCCTTTGCTACATTTTGGGCAAGTTAGAGGCTCTCCTAGCTTCATCATTTGTAAGACAAGATAAGAAACACTACCGCTGACCTCTGGACCACAAGTTAGAGAGAGCCAGGCTCATCTGCTCCTCTGCTGCTGTTACCATGAGCCAGCCAGGATCTCTCGGCACAGTGCCCACCCACTTGGAAAAGGCATCGAGACTTGGGTGTGGTCGGTTTGTCTGGCTGAGCTCAGCAGGGCTGCATCCCCATCCTAACAGGTTTACAGGTAGGTTCTAGAATGACACTACTGGCGCCAGCCTAACAAGGCAAGGAGGGTAGTTTAGCTGGGGCTAAACATTATCATCTTGAGATGAAGAGGAATCCTCCTCATTCTGCCATACCACAAAGCCTTCCTAATTACAATATATGATATGTATGGAGTGCACACCAGGCCTCAGACACTGATAATTAATTGTGTTAACTCTGTTATTACTCAACATGACACAGGGATACAGGGGTATATTAGGATCATAGGCATCACATGGAATATTCAGAAGGAGAATTAAGAAGGGTCCAAGGACATTTGCATTGCCATGTGTACAGCAGACCAGCTCAGGGATGAGCAGACAACCCTGAGAAGAAAGATACAATACAATATTCTTCAGCCTTAATATGGAAGGAAATTCTGACACATGTGACAGTGTGAATGAATCTTAAAGGCAATAGATGCCCTTCACAAAAGCATAAATACTTTATGATTCCAGTTACGTGAGTGAGTTACCTAGAGGAGAAAATTTACAGGGCCCGTATGTGGAATGGCAGTTGACAGAGATTGGAGGCAAGGGCAAGGAAAAACGAATTATTACTTAGAGGGCGCAGAGTTTCAGTTTTACCAGATGAAATAGTTCCTGGGGAGTAATAATAGTAGGATTGTGAATGTACTTAATACCACCAGGTTGAATGTTTAAGAATAGTTCAAATGGTGAATTTTAATGCTCTGTTTTCTACCACAATTGCAGTCAATTGTAAACAGCGTTTAAAGAAGGCAATGTTTACAAAGATCCAAATGGGTTATAGGTGTGTCTGGGTGATGTCTGAGCCCAGAGGGAGGAGCAACCACAGGTGGTTCCACCACCACCACCATGTGAGCAGAGAGAGCCAGGAATTCAGGACTTAGATGAAGAGAAAATACCCATATAGCTAGTTATCCCCAGTCTATTGAATGGGGAAGTGGGTGAAAACAGGATACAGTAACACACCCTAGGTCACAGTTAATGATACTGTTGGTCTAGAACAGTGGTTCTCAACCTTCCTAATGCTTCAAACCTTTAATACAGTCCCTTATGTTGTGGTGCCCTCAACCAGAAAATTATTTTCATTGCTACTTCCTAACTGTAATTTTGTTGTTAATATGAATTGTGGTGTAAATATCTTATATGTAGGATATCTAATATGTGATACCCGTGAAAATGTTGTTCTATCCCCAAAGAGATATCACCCACAAGTTGAGAACCACTAGTCTAGAAGGAAGAGGAAGACATGTAAATGTCACAAAGGGCCGTGTTGTGATGGCCATTGGGTTTTCTCTTTGCTGTGGTAACAGAGAGCTTCATTAAGTAACTTGACCAAGGTCATGCAACTGATAGACAGCAGGCCCAGGATTTTAGACTCCAACCCTGAGTTCTTTCCACTGACTATGTGACCTTAGGGCTGAAAATCCCTCCCTGTCACCACCATTATCACCAGCATCAGGAGGCGGTCACCAAGGCACTGTTGCTCTCTGCTGTGTGTTTGGACAAAGGGAGCTACTATGCACAGACCCAGTGTGTCTCCCACCCCCTCTGAGCCTTCAGCCTGGGGCACAGAGACACAAAAACTCTGACCCTCCATTTCCCACCAGTAGACACCAAATGCTGGGACTGAAAAGGACATCTGAAACCTTCTACCAAACCTCCCTTTGCCTGGACCAGAATGCCCTGGTAATGCAGCAGGCTCAGACACTGCATCCACTCAGCCCCAGCAATAAAAACTCGCAGCTAGAACAAGACAGCTGCTTCCCCTGGGATCTCACACACCATCTCTTCTTCCCATATGTATGTCTGCTTCCTAAAACTAGACTCCCAAAGCTCTGGTCCTCGGCTAAACCCAGACTGCTGCTGCTCTGGTAACCAGGCTTTCAATACCATGTCATCACCCCTGTTTGTGTTCTTCTTGTCTTTGATGGCTTTTATAAAGGACCAGGAACTCAGTGGCATTAAAAAAAAAATAAAATAAAATACTTCCCTGTAGTCCTGGAGGTAGAATTGCAAAATCAAGATCTGGGCAGGGGTGAGTCAAGGTCTGGGCAGGGGTGAGTTCTTCTGAGGGCTGCTAAGTAGATATTGCAGGTATCTCTCCTAACCTTGCAGACTTAGTTGTTCACTGCAGCCTCACCAGCCTTCCTTCAGCTGAAGAGCCCAGCACGCACGCTTCCCCCCTCCTTACTGATGCCTCGGTGTGAACTGTCTCCTATCTAGCTAGTACTTCCTTTGACTTCCATTCTAAACAGGGTCCTCTCAAGGGCCTTGGAAGGTGCTTACCTACAGCCACGGTGCTCTAGGTGTGTTTACAACTAGAATCGGAGTGTTTGCCATCAGATTAGAGTCTCCATGAGGACAGAAACAGGTTGCTTCTGTTTCCCAGAAACATACTGCCCTATGATCTGGAAGCTCTCCAGAACCATCCACCAAAGATGAGGCATAGGACAGAGAGAAAACAGAAAGACACTGGAGGCCCTGTGCTTGAAGAGCTCTGGGTCGAGTGAGTGGAATAGTGTGGAAACAGAGAAGAGTCCAGTGTTCTCTGCACTACCACAGAGCAGACGAGGGCTCGTTGGGGCACAGATGTAGACCACCTAAGGCAGAGGCAGAAGACAGTAAGGTGGTGGTACCTAAACTTAGTCTCATGAGTGTCCCTGGTTTTCCCTTCCACACAGAGAGAGCAGGGATTTGAGACCTGGAGGCTGCAATTTGTTTGCTTTGTAGCAAATTACAACAAACTTCAAAGGTTTACATAACACATGTTCTACCTCACAGTTTGTGTGGGGTGGGAACTGGGCACATCTTATCAGGCTTCTCTGCTCAGTATCTCACAGGCTGCAGTCAAGGTATGGGGGGAACCACATTTTGCTCTGGAGGCTTGACTGGACAAGGAGATCTGTTAAAGTAAATAAATACGTACGTTTCTGTGGCTATATGACCGAAGGTCCTGTATTTTGTTGCCTGTTTGTTGTCTGGATGCCACTCCTGTGTCCTGTCAGCCTTAAAATTCCTTGCTAAGTGGCTTTTTCAATGCACCTTGTGTTATCTACTGGCAAGGAGACCCTCCAGGCCTTGAACACAGTCTGAAGCAAACAAATGAAACCTTAGCATGACAATTTATCATTTGCCATGTAACATACCTGTAGGAATGACAAACTTTTGCTAACTTTACCTAATCAAGGGAAAGCTATTTGGGTCACCTTGCCACATTATTAAAGGTTTTATACTCACTCAAGGTGTTGTGGGAGGCAGTGGTGATTATACAAAGACAGATGCCAGTGGGCAGAGAATTATGATAGTCCACCTACCATAGACCTGGAAAAATACATGCATGAGGATGCTAACTGCTCCCTTTGCTACACAGCTCCCCACTGTACTAGAGACTGGTTGATACTGGAAACATGGAGAACAACTCAGGTGATCTGGAGTGGGTGAGTGTTCATTAGAGTAGCCTGGGAGCATCTTCCCTCTGAGAACCTGACATGTAGAGGACCTTCCATCACGGAATCCTAGCCTCTCTTATGTAGGTATTAGAAAAGATCACTGGCTAATCCTTTGCTCTGGTTGTTTGCCTTGGTTTGACTATGGCTTGTTTCCCAAACTCATGCAGAATGTCAACTTTCAAAGTCAATGGTATGAAGAAGGGGAGAAATCTGATCTGCCTGTGGTGTTTAGAGTGGGAGCTTTGGGAAGTTACTAGGTTTAGACAAGGCCATCAGCGTGGAGTCCTGAGAACTTAGTCCTAGTAGCTTTATAGGGACAGAGACAAGCCATGTAAACATAGACACCTACATATACCCTCTGTCTCTTGCCCTGGGTGCTTATGAGCATGTGACATGAGAGCTGCCAACTGGAAGACAATCACAAAATGAGACCCCTAGACCTCAGCTCTCTTTAGAACTGTGAGCCCTGATAGGCCTCTCTTCTTTATAATCTGCCTCCAGTATTTTATTACAGTAATGAAAAATGGACTAAAATTCTATGTCTCAGAGACTTTGGTGTTACAGACATACAGTTGAAGATGCCATTTTTCATTCTTACAATAAATAACCTAACCCATCTTGGCCTTTTGCCCTCTTCCCCCTCGGTCACACCCCCAACCTGGCATCTTCCCTAGCTTGAAGGAGTAACTTGGAAAAAATCCCTCTGGACTCCACACCAGTAGCAGTAAGCTTCCTGTTGGCACCTGAGGCATGCTGCGCCAAGTCTGTGCATGAGTCTGCCAAGGTTCTTCTGTCAAATGTTGTATTCCCACATCCTAATGCCATAGCAGAGATTACCTGCAGAGACTGCCATAGCCCAGGCTGCCTGGCTCTTGTCTTCCACTGTAGCCTGTGGTCTGAGAATATAATTGTCTTGTCCTCTGTCTGGAGAACTTTCCTCACTTATTCCATGAAGGCTCACCACATGGTTACTTGGTACTACACATTATTGTAAAGAAACATAACCATAGTGAGTGTGGTGGGAGAGAGAGCTGTGATCAATGGAAAGTGCAGCTGGTAGAACCTGAAGGGAGAGTGACGTGGTGGGGGGGGGGCGGAGCTGTCTTTGAGCTACCCAGGGAAGCTCCCCAGAAGCAGGGATACATGAACTGAAATGAGGAGGAAAAGGAAGCTAGCTAAGACCACCCTAGGGGGTAGTTGGCACAGGAATCCAGGCAGAGGACACAGTGTGAGCCAAGCCCTGAAGTCAGAGAGAGTTGGGAGGAATTAAAATCTCATTGGCTGCAGAGATGAGAGCCAGGTGGCTGTTTTTCCTGCATCTGTAGCCAGACCTGAACAGAGAAGAAGGCTGTAATCCCACTGTATTCCTAGGCTCCTGTGATCCGATGTGGCTGGATCTGGGCCTCCTTCCTGGGGCTGCCACCCCATGGGGGAGGTTATCACCACACAGAAATCTAAGCAGTCCCCTCACCACACTCAAGGCCCACAGCTAAGAATAATGACAGTTCTCGTTATGGCTTCTGAAATGTCAAGCCCAAGTCTCCATCTACTTGGAATGAAAGAGCGGGGTTATGGCTCTAAGTCACAGGAAATTGTGCCAGCCACAGCTCTTAGGAATTTCAGTAAAGCTGAGAAGTGCAGTTAGTTTAGTAAAACGTGGGAGAGAAGCTGGATTTTCTGCTCCATCCTCTTCTAACACCCTTAGATTCCAGAGTACAGTTGTCCCTTAATATACAGGGAAACGGGCTATGAGGACTGTTTCCTCTGGGGACCTCAGAATCCATGTAGTCTCAAGTCTTTTGTATAAAATGACAAGCCATTTGCATGTAACTTATGTGTGTCCTCACATTTAACTAAATCATCTCCATACTACATATGAAACATAACACTCTATAACTAGTCACCATATACCACATTGTTTAGGGAAACTGTGACCAAGAGGAAAGAAAAAGGGCTGGGCATATTGAGTAGAGATGCAATTGTCTTGTCACTATTTTCAATCCAAGGTTAGTTGACTCCGTGGTGCAGAGCGCATGGCTATACAGAGCAGGCTGTGCAAACTTGAGCTGGGAGGGAAATGAACCGCATGGTTGATCTGTGAAAAAGAGAAAGGAGATAGACACCCTCACTCATCTTTTCTGCCAGCCATGAGGGGCACAGTCCAGCCATATGGGCAGCCGAGAGGAGGCAGGGACTGTGGGGCTTGCTCAGCACTAACTAATTAGGAGCAAAACCAGGGCCTGGCTGGAGTTGGCTGCAAGGACACCCAGCAGGGACCATTTCCTGCGCAGGCAGGCAGCCCTGGATTAGGGGTGACAGGTGCTGCCTCCTCTGACACTTTTGGCAGCATCTTCCCCATTCCTATGGCTTGTCCCTAGATGCAGATGACCTTGGGAATGTTCAGGGAAGTGGAGCCTGGCTGAAGAGTCTAGAGAAAATTATCTTCCCAGTGCCCTTTGTTGAGCAAACAAGAGCTGAAGGACTTCTGCTTCCATGAAACATGGACGGGTGGCCTGGCAGTCAAGCCAGTAAACTGCCAGTGTTTACCAGGATGCCTAGAAGACGGCATGCTGTGAGGAAGCAGGGATGGGTTTGTGGATGTGGAGAGTAGCATTAGGAATAGGGACACTCGAGACAAAGAGGAGGAGATGGCAAAGAGTCAGGGGTACATGATGACTGTGTGCATTGTTGATGAGGGTTTTGTTTTGATTTGAGTATGTATATGTTGATCCAATAATTTTGAGACCAGAATGACTGTCTCCTTGGCTTCCTTTAAATGACCCACTTCTCATTGGAGATACCGAAGAAGCTCCCGTTGGGCAGGAATCTCCACAGCCTGTCTCTTCTCCTTTTCATGTCTGTGGTGCATTGTCACTCATAGTCTCATTGCCATCCCTGCACCCAAGTGCTCTGCCATCTGTCCTCCATACTGTGGCTTCTACATCCTAATACAAACAGGAGGCTGCCGACCATGATCCCTGAATCCTGATCTTCCTACTTCTCTTTGCTCTGAAGCTTGTTGGTTTATACAAGGATGCCCTGCAGATTAGTCTTTTTTTTTCCTTCTTTCCCTACTATCATGTCATACACAAGGCAGGCTAACTTTAAAGAAAGAGAGAGAGAGAGAGAGAGAGAGAGAGAGAGAGAGAGAGAGAGAGAGAGAGAGAGAGAGAGAGAGAGAGAAGGAGAAGGAGAAGAGAGAAGAAGAAGAAGAAGAAGAAGAAGAAGAAGAAGAAGAAGAAGAAGAAGAAGAAGAAGAAGAAGAAGAAGAAGAAGAAGAGGTTTTTTTCAGCTCATGTATCTAGCTGTTGAAAATCCAAACGTGGTTTTGCAAGATCTGGCAAGGAGTCCCCTGGCATGTCACTTCATGGTGTATAGCAATGACAGGGGAAATGTCACATATTGTGAAATAGGTAGCCAGGGACTGATGAGGTCTTGCATTTCTTACCAAGAGTATACCCTAAATGACATTAGGTCACTCTACCAATTCTACTCCTCAAGGATTTTATCAGTTTCTAAATGACCTCACTGGAAGTCAAGCTTTGCATGGACTTTGTTGGGGGCCCCCTTACAGTGTACCCAAATCAGAATACTCTTGAAGGCATCTCCAACATGGAGAACATTGCCTGCCTCTGCTGCAAACTGCCCTTTGCATAGAAATAGGCCAGGAAGTTGGACCCTGACTATTTCATGGTTTAAAAAGAAAAAAGGGGAGCCTTCTTAATCAGTGTGAGCGTGTACATATATGTGCATTAGAACCATTAATGGCTCTTTGGAGAGAGGTTAAATTTATGTGCGGTTTAACCAAATGATGCGTCTCAGGGGGAGGGAGAGGGGGAAGCCGTCTCCCACTCCCATTAAACAGTATTTGTGACTCATGGAAAAAAAATAAAAGAAACTCTGAACTCCACTAGCGTGAGAAAACAAAGGGGAAATCGGAATTGCAGATCTGCCAGAAACCTGCCATTCACAGAGCCCACAAATCGCAGGAAAACAAAGAGAAATGGAAAGATTTGGTATTAAAAACCCATTCTCCCCTGAACCCGTGCCAGCACCCATAAAACAATTACATGCGATCATACTCTGAGCTTCTCCGAGACACTAATTTTTCTCTTGACAGTCAAATGTTGTGCTTGTTTCTTTCAAACTGTTGTACCCCATAAAGAAGGGCACATGATTAGAAGGGTGGACCCAGAAGACTGGGCAGGTCAGTTTTGCCTCTAAACATGGGAATCTTTGTAGGTTTCTTCCTACTCAATTCTTTCGGTTTTCGTTAGAGCTGCTGGTTTTTGACTGGGCTATTGCAATCTTGTCTGGCTTCCAGATGGATTTTGTTGTTGTCGCCAAGAAAGCAGACAAGGGAGGTGGGATAGATCTGCCAAGTAGACCCCTTCAAACTAAGAGAAAAGCTTTCTGGACCTCCCGACCAGAAGAAGATGGCAGGGATGGAAGCTGTGCCCAAAGTTAAATGAATGTGTTCAGTCGGCACCTGGGAAAGCCGATCCTCCCAACCGTTTTTGGATGGGAAGTTCATCAGCTCATTCAATGGTTCTTTGATTTGGGATTAAATAAGACCCCTATATGAAGCTGGCTGTTAGGTTCTAAAGCCTTTGCATTTTGACAGGTGAAACTCTCATCAGAATTACCCTATGCTGAGATGTCAGGGAAAATATACAAGAGGAAATTGGAAAATATGATTGAGCCTGAGTGTGAGCTTCCTCTACCACAGGGTTCTCTAGGGCTTGCTTGTTTCCTCCTGTTGGTCCTTGGGATGTTTTCCCTCAAAGAGGGCCATACATAGAGGCTCACAAATGGCAAGTGATTTTGTATATGCTGACTCCCTGTGGCCACAGCGTCATGAGTGCACCTTGTTCAGATCAAATGGGAGGTTCTTCATAACAGGGCTGTGAGGGGTGGAGCCCAGAGGAGAGACAAGAAGAAAAATAGGCGAATTAAGTGAGAAGCATGTTACAGGCCAATTTAATCAGGCCTAATATATCAAGCCTGGTATTGTTTTTGGAACTGGATTGGGGAGTAACAGGATCCCTGACAAGTTGTGGCCAGCCCCAGTAATGGATGTCTCTAGGGTTCACAGACCTGCCCGAAGAACACTCCAGCACAGTACAGCAAGTGGCAGGTCCCCTCTGGTGGCAGTTCCAGGCACAAGGCCAGCCAGGGCTCATTCTGTCCCTGATCTCCCTGCTTTCCAAAGACTTGTGGCTGGCCTCCTGTAAGACAGATGGGAAAGGGATGACTGCCTGTGCTTTCAGAAGACCTCTGTGTCTCAGGCCACAAGCAGTTCCTTTTTGGGCCTGGAAGATGGTGCAGAACCTCACATCTCGCAGTCATGGCTAGCAGAGACCCCAAACTTAGAGACATGTTATGTAGTAACTACGTTTTTGTGAACAGAAGGGAACTCCATAGAGTGAGAAAGGACCTTGCCTAAGGGAATGAGTCTACCGACTACTTGCTTTCAAAACTTAGCATGAAGCGTCAACTTTCCATTACACTGGAATGTATGTTCTCAAAGTGCTTATACACACACACACACACACACACACACACACACACACACACACACACAGATTCTCATTCTCCTAGGCCACAGCTTTGCAAGCCTATTCTTAAAGTAGCCTGGGCCTTTGACACTCATTGAGCCTACACTTGTGCCCAGGTTCTGTCCTGTGAAAGATACCATCAAGGACTCAGCAGTGACCTTGATGTGACATCCTGAGCTGTTCTGGCTTAACTTTTGTGCAGTCCACCAAAGGTTTCTTCGCTCCCTGGTGCCCACATCCATGGCTATTTTTCTTAAATGGTGACAGGCTTTCCTCTATTCCTTAAAGGTAAACACTACCTTTAAACATCTATGGGATTCAGGGTGAGTCCAAGTCATCAATATTAAGTTGCTGTTTGTCAAAATAAACAATTCAAAACCAGTTAGCCAGGATGAGCCAGGGAAAGCAAGACTCCTATGTTCAACTTTCCTTCTGGTTCCTACAAGCATGGGGGCATTTGGAGAGGCAGTGGCTAGCACTTTCTTACCAGCATGGACCATTGGTCAATTGAGTTCACTGTGTCAGCTTGTTATAACCCAGGGAACAAGGAAATTCTGGTGAGACAGACTCCTCTCACACCACCTTTGGTAGCATTAGTGGGACCTGGAACTGGTCACAGGACCAGTGGAAGATGAACTGATACATTATTGCTTTGCTTGAAGATGAATGTTAAGGCATACTGTTGGGATACAGGCTGCAGATACTGGGTCTGGTGTGCTATCCCCATCCTTATATCCTTGGGGTCTGACCAGATGACCACATGGGAAGGAAGGGACCCCTCACATCATCTCCTCTGCTAGGCCTCTAGTTTCTCTCCACTGCCTAGTGAGAACATGAGCAACATCCCTCACTTCCCTCTTTTGATTAGACTCCCATTCCTGCTTTATTTTCAACGCTTATTATTGCCAGTCTTTGTTTTGTATCCAAGGGAACCTGACCAAAGGTACTATTTTCTTCATATGACTAACATACAAAAGCTTATCTGGTGTCTTGTGTTTCTGTTGTCGTTGCTGAATACCAAAGGCTGGTTAGTTTATGAAGAACAGGAGTTATTTAGTTCCTATCTTTGGGGCCAAGGAATCCCAAGGGCATGGTTCTGGCATCTGATGAAGGTTTCTTGATCCATCACTACATAGCCTAGGGCATCACTTGGTGAGACAGAGCAAGCTGCATGTTTAGTTTTCTCTTCCCCTTATCAAACCACTAATAACCTAACAGTGGCCCCTCCCTGGTTAGCTCATCTAATCCTTATTGTCTTCCAAAGGCCCCATCTCTAGAGATCATTAAAATACTAAATTTGAGAGCAAGTCTTGAACACGGGTGCTTCAAGAGAGACAGAACTCAACTATAGCATCCACTTTGAAAAGCCTGATTTCTCAAGATTCTTATCCATGTGCCAGGACTGAAGCTGATTGTCAAGCCAGAACTGTTTGCCTCCTCTCCTCCCTGTTCAGCTCAAAGTGCTTCACCACTGACTTTATAGGCCTTTCCTTGCATTGGGCCAGGTTGGTGCTACTCTTGATGCCAACTAGCAGTGCCAACCATCATAACCTGTTTCTTGATTTCTAGCAATATTAATGTGTCCAAGGGAAGCTGTGCAGGTGACACTGTTAGCAGAGGTGACAAGATTAAAGGCTAGTAATCTCTGACGTTCTCAGCAGGGAAGAGACTTCTTCCCTAGCCTAGTGGGCAGACCCTTCCTGTACCATTTGGCAGATGTCCTCCTTCCCTTTGTGACTTACCTTCCATGTCATCTCATCCCTGTGGTGTTTCTTCCCTTTCTTGTCCATTGGCAGGCAAGTTGTCCCTCCCCTTCAGAACATTTGCTTCTATAGTTCTACTTGCCACACTGTCACACTCCTTTCTGTTACCTATAGGCCTTTCTCAGCACACAGTGCACACAGTAAGAGGGAACCTAGTGTTCTGTGGTAGGCCTCTGCTGTGGTTAGACCTAGGATGAACTAATATGAAGTCAGACTCCCTCTAACCACTGGGTTGGAAGGAGAGAGAGAAACAGGCGGAAGCAAGAGTTGATTGAATGTAGCAATGATGAATGATTGCATAGCTGATGTGCAAGTGAACAGGTCATGCATACACAAATCTCAGAATGGGCCCCAAAAATACCCTAAGTATTTTGCCTGTAGCTTGGTTTTACTAGGTCTTGTCTTGGGGACGTGGCGTGTCTGTGCCTATAAATGACCTACTTTGTGCAAATGCAAGCAGTAATTTAGAGGTGTGCTCCACATTGAAGGGGCAATTTCCTTTGGAAGATTTGTCCCTTCAGAAATAAGGTGGGTAGGTCAGATGAAAATCAGTCAGAGGAGGCAGGAGAAGTGGTGGGGTTGGGAAGAGGCTTGCTTCAACCTCCAGGTCTCTTTCAGAAGGCCAAGCAACAGTAGTAGGTTTATGAAATGGATTTCAAGCTTTCAAGAGCAGCCTGTGAATCCATGCTGCTAACAGGGCAGGTATCTGCCATCTGACCTTGCAGCACACCACTCTGCATCCTCATCGGCCCAGGTGTGTGACCCTCCTACCCTCTGGAATGTGGCCCACTGGAGATACAATCAGCAGAATTCCTTTGGCTTCTCAAGAAATGCCCCTTTGGGAGAGAAAAGTCCAAACAAGCAGGAAAAATGTGAAGCGGTCTGCTTCTGCCTGAACAATTGTCCCATTATTATGACCATGTCCAATAAGGTGCTTGAGTGATCAAGTAACAGGTTTGCCAGAAGCCATTGTGCTTAACCTTCATATTGTCAGGTACATCTGAGGTGGACCTGTCAGCATCCTCAACTCCAGCTACTTGGGTTTTTGTGCCTATTTTTTTGTGCTGTGTCACATCTAGTAAACTGTTCATAGCATCTCCCTTCCTAGAACTGTCAGGGTTGAAAATATGCAGCCGGGATCATGCAGTGTGTGAAATAGGTAGAGGACCTGCTGATGAAACGGAATCCTCTGTGCACACCAGGATTTACTCAGCTTCTGGTTTGATGCTGTAAAAACATCTCTCCTAAGTCCGAGCTCGGGAATAAAATCCTGCCTCTACTGGGGGGGGGGAAAAAAGACTTTCAGCATCTGTTAGGAAAGGATTCACACTGGGGCCAAAACTACACTTGATTGTGTGCAGGGTGTGGGCACCCACACACATTTGTGGTTTGGGCAGAGGGTGCCCCCATTTTGAAAAGATGAGGTGCTTTGCACACTGATAGAAACCTAGCCTCTTGGCTCCATGGGCATTCTTCCTAGAGTAATTTGTGACTGAATAATGATTCAAAGCATGGAGCACGATGCATGAGAAGTTAACTCTCCAAAACAAAGGAAGCAAAGCCAGGCCCTGGCACTACCCACAGAATGTGAGGGCAGCAGGCAGAGTCACCTTCCTTTCATTTGGGGTCATTCCTCTCAAGGTTTCTCCCAAATGAGGAGAAAGCACCTGTCAAGTTTATTTTTCTAGAAAATAGAACTTGAGAGCATTTTGAATGGCCCCAGCTCAGGCCCCCTGGAGGTCCCACTTGTATTTTGTAAATGCTATGGCTTTGGCAGCCCTCGCCTTTTCAGCTGTCATGAAGCAAGATGGAAAATATTCTTGATCCTCCAAGTTGTGACTGGAGGAAAGGTTTGCACCTACTAAAGTGCAGCTGAGGAAGAGTATTTGGGAAACATTGGGGTTCAAAGCAAGCTATAAAGTGTCATTGTCAACTGCCCCACTACTCCTTGAAATAATCTTCATCCCCCTCCAAAGGTTAATGCATGTCTAATGAATAAAAAAAAATACATATGCATTTCACAGCAGAATTTTCCTCCTCTTTGCCTCTTGTCATCGTTTCTTCTCTCTTCCCCTTTTGCCTTCCTTCCTTTCTTTGTTCCTCCTCCTTTTCTTCTGTCTACCTACATGTCAGTCATCCAGCCAGCCATTCGTCCCTCCATCACTTTGTTCTTTAATAAATAGCTCATGTCAAAGGGCTGGACCAAGTGAGGGTCAAAAGTGCAGCCAGAGGGTTAAGGGGCAGCTTCTTGGCCTGATGCACAGGTTCAGGTGCATGCCTTAGGAAGAGAGGATACGTGATTGTGTTTCAACATTGGTTCTAGGTGCTGAGCCACAGTGGCCCCTGTGGAAGTGATGCCAATTGTATCAGCACTATAGCAGTGCATGTTCCCAGGGCTCTGGTCCACCAGAACCATCAGATTCATGGAATGTAAATGATTGGCTAGCTCTTTCTTACCTGTCTGCCCTCTCCCTCTTCCTCCCCTTCACAGTTGGACAGCATTGTAGGATCATGGTAAAAAATAAACAAAAGCAGAAAACAAACCACAGGCTTGGAGCCCTGCTTCTTTCCTATGAATCCAAGCTCTACTTAGGAGCAGCTAAAGAAATATTTAATGTCACACAGCTTCAGTGGACACAACAGGAATGCAAGTTCTACGACTTCACTGAAGTATGAAGGAGATAATTGAACTAAATATGTAGGTGGGTGCAGAGTGGTAGGCAAGGCACAGCTCGGTAAATGTTCGTAATCTTTCCTGCTGTAGTATGAAGCCTAGAGATATCCCAGGAGCAACTAACTGATGATGGGCTGCTTGGAAGGTAGGCTCTGCACCAAGGGCAGCAGATGGTGGCTTTAAATAAAACTCTACCCAGTAGCTCTACCAAGTCATAGCCATACCCATTCATTTTCATATCTGTACTGCTTTCTAGCCAGTAGGGCACAGCTGAGTCTTTGTAACAGACCCTCCACTTGCTGGCCTGCAAACCTTAAAATGTTTACTAACAGCCCTTCCCCAGGAAAACATTCACCATTCCCTGATCTAAACGATTAGAAAATGAAGTGCCATGTAACCTACCCTGGAGAAAGACACTGCACTAGGAGACATCCAAAGGATGTTTATTACATCATTATTTGACTCTCAAATAGCTGGAAACAATCTAAATATCAATCACAAGAGGAATGTTCTACTTAAGCTGTGGCAGTTGCAAAAAATGTATTCTGTCTACAGGGAATAATGAGGACAAATCTCCAGTAGGGATTGTTGAGTGGGAGAAAAAGCAAAGATGTTACTATTTGTATAAAATATGGGAAACATACTGTATATCTCCTGCCAGGTCATGTGTAAATATGTAAATGCAGAGAAAGGACGGGGGTGGGGGATGTATTCAACAGATAGATAACAATGCTTGCCTTGGGGAAGGATCTCAGAGGATTTTTGCAGTAGAGTTCGGTCCTATCTGTACTGTTTACAGCAGGCACTATGACCAGGAAAATGTATTTGTGTGTACCTTGTTTCATCAAAATGGATTACAACAACAGTGTGTATAAAACATAGGATACCTGGATAGACTATTGAAGGATGGGCATAGTTCTAACAGTTGGCTGAGGGAGGAAGGAATGTGATAGAAGAAAAGCAAGGAACACTGGAAAGCTGATAGTGTCCCAGAACAAGGAAGACATGGACCCGTGTAGCTGGAATGAGATGACAATGGGGGTAGGCAAGTAATTGTCATATGGGAAGTCATTTCTCACAGTGGAGGGTGCTAAGAGAAATTGGTGTTACACGTGATGTTACAATGGGCCAGGCCTAAGAGAGGTAGCAGGTGGAAAGGCTACAGTCACCCAGACTGGGAGAGCTGGAGTCCATCTGCCTGGTCAGACTGGGGTAGTGTGATCGTTCTTATTCCTTGCAGTTTCGCTGGCCTTTAATATTTTAATTTCTTCCTGTAATGCCTTGACAGGAAGGCACCAGAAAACATGTACCTCTCATGGCTTCCAAGGCAGTCGGATTTGGTTTTAGACTTGGTTTATGTCATTGAGGGCCATGCATGTTTTAAAAATCACTGCCACTGCATGGAAGAGTGCCGGTCGGATGTGGTTTGTGGCAGTATTAGTCAGTGTTCATATTTTTAACTGACTAGTATTTTTAACTGATTAGTAAATCAATTGGAAGACAAATGCACTTCCTAGTATGATCGGCAGCTGTACAATAAGAACAAAGAAGCAGGGCGCTGTTTGAGATGAGTGGGGCCTAGGTGTGAACGCTCAGCAGAAACAGGAAGTGGGGGATGGTGGTAAAGGCTAGCCTGGGCTACCAACTAAGTGCCAGGCCACCTTGCCTATTTCCTACATCAGAGAGAGACAGGCCTGGTAATTTAGGCAAGCCTAGCTACTGGAGAGGCTGAAGCAGGGAGGTCACGAGTTCAAGATTACCTGGGCCATAGAGTGAGCTCAAGGCCAGCCTGAGCAACTTCTCCAAGATCCAGTCTCAAACATGCGGAGTATAAAATGCACTGGTGGATTGAGATCAGCTGTCAAATGCACGCCTAGCATGTACTGGGCCCTAGTTCAGTCCCTGTATTACAAAGTAAAGTTTGAAGCTGCAGAGAGTGGTTTTCCTGTCTTCATCTGTTGAATTATGTTGAATTTGCTTCTGCCCCACCCCAGGGCGATCCCTGTGGTTTTAGAGATACAACTGAGTCATTATTCCCCTGGGTGCAGGGGCCTGTTGGCAAGCTATTGCCACAATGTAGCAGACAGTAAACATGTTAGACTTTTCATGACATGTAATCTCTGCCCTTACTCCTATTCTGAGTATACAAACCCAATCAACATGGGATAGAGCCCTTTATCTCTGAGTCCCACATATATAGATCTAGTCACCTGTGGGTTGAAAATCTTAAAAATAAAAAGCCAAGAAGTTCCAAAAGGCAAAACTTGAATTTGCCATGTGCCAAGCTCTATGTACATCCACATGAATGAAATGACATGTGGGCCTGCATCTATCATATGCTCTCACCCTCTCTGAGATGCCTTATTTAAGCCTTGGTGTGTGGTGTTGTTAGACATGCAGTAGCTGTGTCCTGAGCCAGCACAAGCTTTCCCTTGCCATTGTTCCATAAGCAATACACAGGTGTTCACATAGTATTTAAATTGTATTAGTTATTACCACAGAGATGGTTTAAAGTAAATGGGGGGCGGTCTTTGGGGGGTTGTATGATGTGCTCCACCATTTTATAAAATGCTTCAAGCATCCTTGCATTTCAGGGTTTCTGTGAGTCCTACATGTACATGAGCAGACATGGCTTCGTTCTGGGAAAACAGCGCAAGTCTGGACTTGGCCCAGAGGTCATTGTTTGAACACCTTTGTCCTAAGAGCAAAGATTCTGTCTGCCACTGCCACAGTGTGTCGAGTCTTTTGTCTCTGGATTTCTAGTGAGCTTGAGGTGGTCTTGAAAGACAGTTTGGGTGTGGATTCTGGCAAAAAAAAAAACCAAGCTCTGTTATCTTGCACAAGTGATTTAATGTCATGAGCTTCAACATCTTCATCTGTCCAAAAAGACGAGAGTTAGTACAGTAAGACCTCAAGATATAAAGTAGAGATGAGGATGTTCCTAACATTGGACTCAGGTCCTCAGCATAGAAAACATGCCCTCAGAAAGAAAGTGTGTTGCCATCCATCTCCTCACAAAGTCGCCATGCTGGCTGGCACTGCTTTTCCAATACCCAGGCTCATGTGTCGGATTGGCTGAGCCTAGGTCACATGACTATTCCCTTGCTGCAAAAGAGGCTGGAAAAGTTCCCATTTAGATTTTAGTTTTTAAATTTAAAAAGTTATTTTAAAATTCTCTCTCTCTCTCTCTCTCTCTCTCTCTCTCTCTCTCTCTCTCTCTCTCTCTCTCGGTGTGTGTGTGTGTGTGTGTGTGTGTGTGTGTGTGTGTGTGTGTGTGTAGATGTATACACATGCCCACAGGCAGCCCTTGGGGCCAGAGGCATTGGATTCTTCTGGAGAAGGAAATTACAGGCAGTAGTGAGCTGCCTTGACATGGGTATTGGGAACCAGACTTATGTCTTCTGTAAGAGCCAATCTCTCTGACGCCATGTTGGCTTGTTTAATGACTTTTTTCTGGCACTAAATAAAAATTATAAAAACGGGACAGGACAGGACAGGATGGCCTATCTGACCTATTCTACAAATGATGCCATTCCTGACTACTTACTCGATCCCTGTGGCCTCAGCAATTGCTGTAGCTCCCTGATGTGACCAATCCCAGCTACTTTGGAGTTGCTTTTCCGAATCGCTCTGTGAAACTCACTGTAACATGTCACCAACCTGGACTGTCAGCCGGTTGTGTTTTCCATAGGCTCTCAGCCTGTCCCACACCATCTGTGAGCAGCCTTTAAATCCAGTGTGAGCACTGAATGATAACTAATTATCAGGCTGAGCCAGCCGTGCCTCAGGCGTGGCACACGTCTGCTGTGCCCTGTGGAGAAGAGAACTGGGCAAGGCACAGTGCTGAGGGAGCCACAGCCCCCATCAAGCCTGCCCTCTTTGTCATTTCCCTATGGTCTCCCTGGAAACTAATCCCATCCCTCTTGACCAGGCTGCCTGCTTCTGTGATTGTCAAGGTAGCTTATCCCCTCGTTAATTAACTGCTCAGGAAAATGCTGTAAGACATTGTGCCGTTTGGCTTGCAGCTTGTTAACACAGGGGACTACGGAGGAACTTTGACCTGGCTGGCCCATGGCTTCAAGTTGTGTGACTCAAGAGAAAAGCCAAATGGAAGAAGCCCTTTTGTTTTCTGTGGCTTTCCATTATTTCTAAAGGTCACAGGCTAAATGGATGGGAAGAGTGGGACCTGCAATGCTGCTGGGAGGTGGTGCTGAGGACAAGTGTCCTTAGGGGAGGATTGGAGAAGAGGCTGGTTTATAGGGTAGATGTGTGCAGGGTTAAGCTAAATGGCTGGAAAGATTATAATTTGGTAGAATTTTTAAAAAATATTTTATATTCGGGGTGTGTGTGTGTGTGTGTGTGTGTGTGTGTGTGTGTGTGTGTGTATACATGCATGTGGATGTCTGCACCAAGGCCAGTGCAGGGCATTGAATCCCTCGGAGCTGGAGTTCCAGGTTCATATAAGCTGTTGATGTGGGTGACGAGGCTCCCACTCTGGTTTTTTTGCAAGAGCAATAAAAACTCTCTTCTGCCTTTTATTTGGACATCTAAAATAAGATACAAAGTATGCCAGTGGCACTGTGGAGAGAGGAGGAATTGTGTCTCCAAGATGGAGCCCCACCCTCAAGGAAGCCAGCAATGGGACAGATTAGATAGTACCATGCATGGTTTGACTCAGCATTAAGGGACAGTGGCCCACTAGGGGATCACTGTGGAGGGTACCATCCATTTCTTGTGCCTGCCATAACAAATTACAGCAAACCTGTAGCTGTCCCTTCAGGATGAGCACTACCTCTGGAGTCTCTAGAGAGAACTTGGTCCTCAAGTCTTTCAGGGTCTGGGGACATGAGTGCCACCCCTTGGCTTGGGACTGTATCAGTTCAGTCTGTCTTGTCCTTCCGTCATTTATGTGAGCCCCTTCTCATTTATGTGTGCCTCTCTAATGAGGACACATACACCAGCACTTAGCATCCACCCACAAACCCAAGGAGAAACACTGCCCCTTAGCCAGTGTTTCTCAGTCTATGGGCCATGACCCCCACAGGCTCACACACTGAACATTTACATTACAATTCAGAAGAGTAGCAAAGTTATAGTTATGAAATTGGAATGAAATAATTGTATAGTGGGAGGGGTGGTTCACCACAACACAAGGAACTGTATCAAAGGGTCACACCATTAGGAAGGTTGAAAATCATTGCCATAAACTAATCACATCTTCTAGAACCTAATGTAACATGTACTCCTACTCAAGTAAGGCCATATTCAGAGGTTCTGAAGATTACAGGATGCGTACTGTAAGACCCGCGAGAGCGTGGTCCCTCGCGCTCCCACTCAGGAAAGGCGGCCCCCCCAAATCACTCACGAGAAGCGGTCTTGATGCAAACGCATAAGGTCCTTTATTTATATTCCAGTATACTGGGGTCGTCAGCCATGGTAGAGGGCTTAGCAACGACCGAACAACCCCTAGCACAGAATTGAGACAGCTTTTATAGGGTTACAACAATGCCCACGCATCGTGAACCAATCACCTCGTAGCATCCAGTACAGACCAATTAATTTAAAGCATCCAAGCCCGCTCTTTGACCAGGAAGTCTGCTTTCGCACAGGCTTCTGGGTTTGGCGACAGGGCTCATTTCCTGTGTCCATTCACTCACAGGCTACCGTAAACATTAAAGTAGGTGAACATCAGCTTGGGATTTAAGACTCCCAGCTTCCTGGGTTTTCTGGGGAATTAGGCTAAATTTTTCCATCCTAACAGTATAACTTTGGGGACCAACTTCCTGGTGCTTATCTTACCTTCAGGCCAATTATCTGCTCATTGGCTATTCCTTTGTATCTAGGTAACTCACCACCCAAGCGAATACAGGGCATCCAGCAATGGAAGTGCATCTTTAGATGGCCAGCCCCAGGACCTCACATTTGAGGTGATCTGAGGGTTGACATAGGAGGTCTCTGCTAGGGCATTCAAGAGACAGCTTGTAGCATGTGCAGGAGTCCTGATGCAGGCTGAAACTCTCAAGGGTGTGAGGAGTCAGGGTGACTAGGCACCTATAGCCCAGAGAAAAGGGTTCACCAGCAGGGCAGACAGTGAAGGGAGTCTGGTGTGGGAAGAGTTGGGACTGGTGTGGGAAGAGAGTTGAAGGCTGTTGTTTTCTTGGAGCAGTAGGGAATATAACGTGTCTTAGCATATCTTATCTGAACCACAGGAGAGCAGGGACAAAGACCCACGCTCACTGCTGCCAACCCTGTGGGAAGCAAACAGCAAGGTTTCTCAGGAAGTGGAGAAGCACACAACACAGAGATGGTATGTGAAAGAACCAGGGAAAGGTTTCTGGGAGTTTCTAGACATTTCCAACACGTGGGGATCTTTCATCACTTCTTTGCTAAAGGGACCTGAATCCAGTGCTGACCAGCCAGGAGGAACAGAGAGGAGATACAGGCTGTGTGTGGAAAGCTGCAACATACTCTTTAGCCCTTATGTTTGAGCTGAAGTACAAAACTGACAGAGTTACAGCCTAGACAGGTGTACTCCAAACACTGGCCCCTGCTTCTCTATGGAGATTCACTCAGCTCTTCAGAGGAAGGGCCTGGTATCAGTGTCTTCAAAGCCCCTCAGAGATGCTGATGCATGGGTGGGTGGAGCAGGGAGGGCACCCAGTCCAGATTCTTTGAAAGAAATCTTGGTTTTTGACATGACTGTTATTCCTTCCTGCTGCTCCATCCTCTTGACGGGTCCTGCTTACTCTTGAGTGAGCCAAAAATTCCCAGTTCAAAAATGCTGTTGCCATGGAAAGGGTTTTGTGCTATGATTTCTTTGTCTTCATCTTTTGATTTTATTATTACTACTGCTGTTGTGTCAAAGAATAACCTCTTCTAAGAATAAACTTTGGGGAATAGGGAACATTACAGCATTTTGCTCATACCCTTATGGGTCCTTGATAGCTCAAGTTATACTGTATCTTCCTAGAACCCCCACTGTGCTACAACTACCTGGCAAAGATGGGTGAGTGCACTTGGGCTGGCTTATCTTACCTTTCATGGCAACCACTGTCTACCCCAACCCAGCACCTCACAAACTGGTTGCTGCCCTCCCCAAGGAGGGCCTATGTTTCCTGCATTAGATAAAGGAGACATCTGCCCACAAAACAGCAATGTGGTGTATCCCCAGGGATGCAGTCATTAGTTTTGTCTTCTAGGGGTGTCCTTGCCCTCTGCCCTCCCAATTCCTACCTTTCCAAAACAAGCAAAGCCCTATCCTAAGTGTGTTCTAGATGGAACGAAGAGTAAGGAGACAGACTGGGGCCATTGGGGTAGGACGTCAAATTAGAACTTAGTGCATTGGTTTAAGGAGACATTTTTTTCCTCGTTCATAAAGATTAAATTCTACTTGACTGTCAGAAGTGTATAATCTTCCCTGTAAAGTTTTGAAAATACAGGAAGCATAAAAGAAACTAGAAAAAATGACTCGTGACATCAATTATTATCCATATTTTGGCCCATTTCTTTTCAGTTACTATAATTGTATTAGAAATACTTTTGGGGTATGTGTGTGTTTGTGTGTGTGTGTGTGTGTGTGTGTGTGTGTGTGTGTGTGTGTGTGTGTGTGTGTGTGTTCTAACAAAATTATACCAGGACCATAGTGACAGGTTACTTAGTGTTCTGAAAATAGTGTGGGTGATCTCATGGTACTCACCAGGGTGAGCATGGTTTGTATACCTAAAACCGCCTCCTACTGGCCTGGCAGATAGAGCATGAATGTGTAAGGTATCTAAGCTTCCTGGATGCCCAGTATCCCAGACAGGCACAGTACAGACCTCAGGTTGCTTCCCTGCACCCCTACAGATAGTTCAGATCTGGAAAATAGTGGCAGGTATTATAGATTTGCCCCAGACTCCCTGGCCCACACTCACCTAGGAAGGGAGGGCCACATTTGCAACCAAACCTCAAACGGTGTCCCTGTCTTCCAGTCATGTTTGGGCCATTATTGTCACCCCTTTCTGGCTCTTACTTGTTCCCACAGCCTACCCCAGCCAATCTACTTAGGGGATGTCTCTCAAACTCTGTGGGAAAAGGGTCATGTGGGAAAAGGGTTGTGTGCTCTAGTTTTGTTTCTGTAAAAGACAAAATAACATGCTTTAGAGGGTGTACATATTTACTCAATTTCCCAGCTGCTGACTCTTACTGCTGGCTGACAGCAACCAGTTCCAGGCTCAGCTTTGGTCCACAGACCTGAGTGTGCTGGCCAATGGAGCTTCCCAGATGCTGAACTGTCTCGCCTCTCCCTCTGCAATGTTCTCCCCCCTACCCACCCACCAACCAGACCCTTCTGTAGACCCTGTTAGAGAGCAGTGAGTGTGCGTTGTCTGTGCAGGTCAGCAACCCTCATCTAGAAATTGGAAATGTGAAACTTAGCTAGTATCTATATGATACTCAAACAGCTCTGGATGTTGGAACATTCTCTTATTTCTGGATTAAGGATGTGCAGCTGCTGACGTCATTGCAAAGACTGTAAAATGTGAAAGACTTCAGAGTCTGGAACACATTTGATTCCAATCATTCCTTGTCAGGGATGGTTGACCTTTGCTAGTAGTGAGAAAATAAGCATGTGAGCCTTGATCTCTGTCCTTATTTCTAATCAGAATGAATGTCCAGAAAGCAAATTAAGAACAAAGGACTTGGCCATGAGGTGGTGGCACACACCTTATCCCAGCACTCAGGAGGTAGAGGCAGGCGAGTCTGAGTTTGAGGCCTGTCTTAAAAAGCAAACAAAAAGATTGAAGGACTTGGCTGTTCTTCGGGCCCTTGATGCCTGATATCAGACTCCTTTCAGAAATTTGGTACCAATTTTGATTCTCACGGGCAGGCATTAAGAGGTCCAGCTTTATTGAACCCCTGCTAGTATTGACATCCATTTAAGGATTTTTTTTTTATTCCATCCTTACACTATGGGCAGTCAAAAAGAAATACCATCTCTGTGTGTTTCTCATTTACATTGCTGGTCCAGCTCAGCATATTTCATATGTTCGTTTTGTAAATGGATTTTCAGGCTCAGTGGTTAGCCAACAAAACCTAGAGGGAAGCCCCTCACTGGTGCTTCATTTCAGAGCCTGTGCCTTCCTGGCCCTGTGGCCTGGGAGTCTGTGGACCACTGTCAGAGTCCTTCCTTAGAGCCATCCCTCCAAGTGGCTGTCGCGTCAGCTGATTTCAGGAGCTCCACCCCATGGCTACCCTTTTCGTTCCTTACAGTCTGCCTGCTTCAAGTCGGCCGAGCTTTGTTTCTTTTCTTTTCTTCCTTCTTTAGAAATATGTATTTTTTTATTTTTAAATTTACGTACTTGTGTCTGTCTCTCGGTATGCCCAGGTACATTCCCCTGGGCATGTATGGAGGCCAGAAGAGGGTGTCAGTCCCTCATAGCTGGGGTTACAGGTGTTTGCCGGGTATCTGGCTGGTGTGGAACTCTGGTTCTCACATGTGTACAACAAGTACTCTTAACCATCAGGCCATCTCTCCCGACCCTGTTTTTGGTTTGTTTATTTGCTTGGTGTGGTTGTTGTTTATTGAGGCAATACTCTTTTGCCCAGGTGGACCTTGCCCTTGGGGTAATCCTCCTGCCTCTGTCTCTTAAATGCTGATACTACAAGCATGACCTGCCACACCCAGCTTCATTCATATTTTCTTTGTGGCAAAATGATTTGTGGCAAAATGAGGTGGTTGGCCAGTGTTGCCTCTGAGTTGTTGCTACCCTAGAAGAAAAAATAATAATGATAGTACAGACTTCACCTTCAGAAGGGCACCCTGGGGCTGGGGAAATAAGTGCTGTTGGCATTAGAAGAGTGTTAGCACATTTGTTGAAGTATCCAACCTCTGAGGAATGTTTTGGGGTTCTCCATGGCATTAAGGTCTTGTGATGGGGCTGAGGTAGCTGGAGGTCAAAGCCACCACGAGGCTGCCCAGAGCATCGAGACCATTTCTACCTATCATTTGAACCCTGCCTCTATCCATCGTGTTTTCATAGAAGGGGCTTTCTACAGGCTGTTCACGACCCCAAAGTCCAAGGAGAAGATGGCCCCACAGTGGAACTGGGTGGGCTCTGCCTAGTCCTCTCAGGCCTCTTTAAGTTTGCCATTGGCTTGCAGGAGAGGGGCAGGAATGATGGGTTCAGAGACACAGCGGTAACCTCCTTTTTTCTATATCATTAGTTTTCACTTAGGCTTAAACAGCCATTCGTGTGACCTGGATTGGAGGAATTGGAGTGGATCTGGACAATTAAAAGACCTTTACACTTGCAGGTTATTGCTCGGGGGTTTAAGAACAGAGAAGCTGAGGGGGAGCACCTTTTGCTCTGTTTATTGCTGTTAGTTAAAGGGATGATTTCAGGGGGGAGTAATTGACCATTGCAATCGTTTGCATTTTATGGCCCTGGTCTGCTTACTGGGTGAAAAGATGTTGAAGCACAAGCCCCAGGGCTGGGACAACCTCAAAGATAGTGAGCTTGTTACACCAAGAGGCTGGACCAGGAAGCTCTTTTATCACCCAGGAGTGCACTGAGCTACCTGTGTTTCCAGATGACCTGCTCCAGCTCTGAGTGACAGCTTGGTGTTCCCCCCTGGGTCCCAGGAAACTTGGGTAGAAGTAGGAGTGAAGAAATCAAAAGAGTTGTGGTCTGAGAGAACTAGTTGTGGATGGCAACTCAGGAGAGTAGGTCTCTGAAGCCAGAAGTCAAATCTGTGGGTTGAGCTTGGAAACAGCTCATGGTGGCAAGGTGTTGCTTCTAGAGGTTAGATTCTTCTGCTGCTGGGCATGCCAGTAACAGGTACAGCTGGGCAGGGGCGATGGAGGGAACTGGGCTCCTCCAGCTAACAGGGAGTCTTCATAAAGACAAAGAAAGGGGTCTTTTCCACTTAGGGGAGGCCAGCTTAGCTGACTTTCATTCCAATCCTTTGCAGCTTTTTCCAAGGAGAACCCTAAAGAGACCAGATTTAGTGCCCTGAATCCTGAGACAGGGCAGCCCTGCTCAATCCAGGACAACTTGCTCACACAAGGGTAGAGGCCCAATGACAGTAGAGTTTGTAGATGTGTGTGTGTGTGTTGTGTGTGTGTGTGTGTGTGTGTGTGTGCACGTGCACGTGTGTAAGCATGTTTGTCTTGTCTGTTTTCATCCATTCCCCATTTTAAAATGGAGGCTCAGACCCAAGTTTTTTTTTTCCTGTGAATATCTCCAGAGTCATCCCAAAAGGCTTGAGTGAGCAAGGCTAGGACAGTGGTGTATAAAGGGCTCTCCCTGCACCCACATGAAATAGGTATTGAGGGTCCCAGGGCTCTTTTCTTCAACTCTTATATTCCCAAGAGTACATTTCAGGAGGAGAGCTGTGGCAATCCACATGCGCGGTGGTAGCTGCAGCCTCAGACAGTGTTTGGGCTTCCCTGCTGAGCCTGGATTGAGTGCATATAGATGGTTCATTAAACTCTGAACTGACAAACATGCATCCTGCAGAGGGGCCCTTTGAAGAGCTGGAGATCACAGGGACGATTTCCTGTTTGCCAGTTTGTAGCCTCAGATCTCATCTTTTTTGGAGCGTGTTAAGTTTTACTGAGGCTTACTGGTGGTACTCAGCACCCAGCACCTTTTGCTACAAGTGCTAAGCCTTCACAGGTGGCATTTCCTTTTTCTCAGCTACTTTGTTTGCAGGTGTGTGTACTTAGAGTGGGAGGGTGTGTGTGTGTGTGGCCCACCTCGGCAGAATATTTTCCTGTGGTCCTGTTCTATGGGAATAGAGGATTGTCCTTCTGCTGCTGCATACATGCTGCATAGGTGTCAAAATTGCCAAGAGTATTTGGCTGGTAAATACAGATATATCCAGAGCCAGCCCTCCACGTCTTTGGGTTCTCCGTGGACATATTCACCCAACTATGGGCTATAGATAATGAGGGAAAAAAATCGTGTCTCTACTGAACATATTCATATTTTTCTTGTCACTGTTTCCTAAATATGCAGCATACAGTTGTTACTTATACTGTACTATTTATCCTAATTCATCTAGAGATCATTTAAATTTAAATTCTACAGGAAGATGTCAGTAGGTTTCAAACACTTTACTGTTTCCCAAAAGTAATGTGAGCATCTGCAGATGGGATGTCTAGAACCACTCACCTATGGGTACCAAGGATAGTTACCCATGGAGTCATCTTTTTTGGTTGGTTTGGAACCTTTATGTGTCCTGTTCCTCAAGTTGGGTGACTGGTTGGATCCCAAATAGCACTTATTAGCAATTGAGCGACCAAGGCTTCCACTTTGGATGTTTTGCAGGGCAAGCATTTAACACAGTCAATATATGTGACTCTGTGGTCCTTTTATTTATGCGTTGAAGCCATAAGAAAAAAAATGCTAAATTCTAATTGGGCCTTTGCCCTGTTTCACACTTCGATGGGAAATGGGTGTGGGGGCAACTTCATTAGCAAGAGGGTCACTCAGCTATAGTTGATCATGTAAGGTATTGGCATAGTGAAAAGTTATTAAACTCCAACACATCTCTATTACACTCTTATTTCATGGTTTTCAGGTTATATTGCTGCCCAGTTAAATGCCAAGTTTAAGTAACTCTGGTTCTTTTAGTCCTGACACTGTCCTTTTTTTCTCTTCTGCTACAAGGTTTTTGGTAGGCACATAGACAATGGACACTTTTCAACACTAGTGTTGGAGGATAGGTGCGGCAGAGAACAAGTAATCAAACAGTTGGAAGGCATTTGCAGTTTAGTCAATGGGGATGGGTCTGCTGTTCTTCAGTGAGCCATTTCAGTGCTCTTGGAGAAATATGTGAGGCACACAGTGTTTAAAAAAAAAAAAACCCAGTTACTGTGGGGCAGAAGAGAAGGTTCAGTGGCAAAGGACACTTGCTGGCTGGAACCTGACTCTCAGCACTGGTGTTGGCTCAACACGGTAAGTCCAGCTCAGAAGGATCTAATGCCCCCTGGTGGCCGTTAGGAACACACACACACACACACACACACACACACACACACACACACTCTCTCTCTCTCTCTCTCTCTCTCTCTCTCTCTCTCTCTCTCTCTCTCTCTCTCTCTCTCTCTCTCTCCTCTCTGCTAGAGTCTTCAAAAAAAGTGATCATGCCAACATCATTTTAATCAGATGTTTGACAGAAACTTAAACTGTAAAGAACAAAGGGGAAAAAAAAACCCCAGACAACTTGAGAGTTTAAGACTGACCATAGAAAATGCTGGTTTGTTTTGCTGTCATGGCAACAAGCTGTGGCCCCATAGTGAAGGATGCTTACTGTGTTACCAAGCACACATCCCTTTGCCTCTCCTAGCTTTGTTTTGCTCATCTACAAGACCAGGGCCGCTTATGTTAAAGGGGTAAAGGGTATGTTTTGGTCAGTGGCACAGTGTATGGGGCCCTGGACTCACACTTTGTGCAAATGCCGGCTTGGTGATGGTGTGACTCTGGGGAAATCATTCAGCTCTCCTGAGCTTTATTTAATTTTCTCAAAGAAATTGATGCTCCCTTGTTGTTATGAAGACCAAAACACTGTGTAACAAAGAGAAAAGAGCATGGTCTATCCCCAAATGAAGGCCTGCTAAACTTGGGGCATTCCTAGCTGCTTTGAACATTTTCCTACCCAGAGTCCTATTATGTCATGCTCACAGCTGCCCAGGCTTCTGTCTTCTTGCCTACTGGTGAGTGTGGTGAGTAGATCCTTTAAAAAAACTCATGCCTTTCAAGAATGTCAGGTCTTTCTCCTCATAGAAGATCCACATGTATGAATGTCCACAAGTTCCCCGAAGCTCTGACACATGACATAAAACCCCCAGGGCACAGACCAGGTTAGCAATGATGCCTGACACACACAAGGACCCTAGCTGGCACAAAGGCCAGAGCTTCAGCTGGGGGTTCCTGTCAGTCATGCTGGCCCAGCCTGGGAGCAGAGACCCAGCAAAAACCCCTGCCTTCACTGTGAAGCCTCATTCCCCCCCCCCTCCCAGGTTCCTCCTATGAAGACCTCAGAGCAAGAAGCAGAGGTCAGCCTCCAAAATTTCATTCTTATAAATGGCCAGCCCCCTTGTAACCATGGAGTCTTCCGCCCGCTTTGTTCTCCCCCAGACCTGAGGGAGGGGAGCAAAGGCAGGAACTGACTTCAGCAGTCCCAGAGTTGTCTGTATTTGTTCCACCATAAGCTCCAGGATTCGGGCTGCCCCACCAGCTCTTCCAGGGGAGCTGGCTTTTCCTGCTGTTTTCTTCTTCTCTCCCCACTTCCTTAAACCCATGGAATCTGATAAATGGCTGTTCAGAGAAGCCCAGTGCAGATGCTCTCTAGCCAATGGGCTTGCAAATCACCCTTGGATCTGAACACACCAGGAAAGCCCTATAGCCCAGTGGTGATGTTTAGAGACAGCTGGACTTACCCAAAGCTTGAAGGATGGATGACAGACACTAAGAGGATCTTCCTGGCTACAGAGAGAGTAGAATGGCCAAGAGATCGAGGAAGAAGGAAGGTTATGAAAAACAGCTCCCACAGATGTGTCTTTTGTTTTTTGTTTGTTTTTAAAGAAGAGGGAATAATGTTTGCTGACATGCACTTTGTATTTTTCCCCTGGATGGCAGATGGAGTGAGTGCAGCTTTGGGACCATGGTGCATGGGATCCACCCTCCAGCTACCAGCAGCCTTGGGCACCTTTTTTCCCCAGATAGAATCATTCACTTCTGCAATGGTGCTGTGTCATGAGTAGTGTCTCCCGTGAAGCATTATTTTGTTACAGGTTCAATGCGGGACATGTCAGAAGGCCTAGTGCAGTGATTGGCATTTGTACACTCAGTCACCTGGCTGGACAAAGACTCATTGGCTTCTTAGTCAGGCTACAGTGAGGCCCTCCTTAGGGCTCTCTGACCTTGGTCTCTATGCTTGTCTGGGTTCAGTTTCCTGAAGAATCCTAATGAGTATGGCAAGTAGGTGCCTGAGCCCCTATGACTTGATGTCTTTATGTTTCCTCTTAGTAATTCTTCAGCCACTGAGCCCCACCACCACATCTGAATACCTCCTCCAAATCCACTTTTATATGTGGATGGTGTCATGTACCATAATCCTCCTCCCCTTCCTCCTTTCTCTTCCTAGTCTTCCTCTCATTATTTTTCTTCCTCCCTTTCCCCTTCTTCCTCCACACTCAAGCTCTTATTTCTGACTCTTTCCATGTGGCCTGGTCAGCTGGAGTCTTCCTTTTAACTGAATAAATAGAGCTTGTTACCTGCCTAAAGACTAAAGGTAGCACCTTCTGGGTTGAGCTCACCACGGCTGTGAAATCTGAAAACCAAACAAACAGGCAAAACACAGAGCTGAAAGGAGGCAGGTGTGGAGCATGCAGGGTCCCTGTCACTCTCTGGTGTATACAGCTACCCAGGCAAACACAGCTGAACGAACACCTTGGGATCCAGGCAGCCTTTGCTTCCCTAGGGGGAGAGGGGAGGGATTCTGAACTTTAGCCTCCTCTGCTGACTCTCAGCAGGAGGAGGGACCTCTCTGTTCTTCTGCCTGTCTTGCATGTTCTTTTTTTATTTAAGAGGGTAAATAGGAAACTTTTTCATTGCTATCCCAAGTTCCGTGCTATTGGAAAGCTTGATCTAGAGTCAGAAGGGGTTGGAGGGTGTGACAGCGAGTCGATTCACTGGCTCTTTGAAGCCTCGTCGTCTCTCTCTTGGGCTTCTTCTTAGGTTAAGTGTGCAGATTCTGAAAACTTCTTCCACAGCTGTCCATACTCTGTACAAAGAGCTTTTAGCAAACTAGGAAGACACATAGAGAATGAAAGCAGGAGAAACCAATGGGAAGTGGGAGAGGGAAACTGAAGCGAAGAAAAAGTGGTGAGTCCATTTGCACCGCTGTAACAGAACACACGGGAGTAGGTGCTTCATAAAGAACAGGTTTGTCTTCTGATAGTTCCGGGAGCTCCGAAGTCAGAAATCAAGATGGTGTCTGGTGATGGCTTTTCCCTACCTTATCACACGGCAGAAGGTAGAAGGGAAGAGAGAGTAACCCCTCCCTCCCATGAGCTTTTTCATGGCAGCATTAAACACCAGCATGTCCCAACCACCCCGTGAAGCTTCCAGTTCCTTTGAAATGCATTTCATTTTTAGTCAGGGATATGCATCCATGTTTCAGTCTGTGGATGCTTGCTTGTTGAGTTCAGGTGCCTGCAGAGGCCAGAGGCATTCGAGTCCCTGGAGCCAAGTCACAGGTGGTTATAAGCCACCTAATTTAGGGGCTAGAACCAAACTGCAGGGGCAGTCAGCACCCTTAACCGCTGAGTTATCCATTCCACTCCCAGGGTTCAGCTCTCAGTATCACTGTGTATCAATTAAATTTCCACATGAACTTGGAAGAGAAGAGACTCAAAATGCAGTATAGTTGAAGAATGAGGGCGGGGTTACAGGAGAAAAAATAGTATCATTTTCCTGACATCAAAGCTTACAGAAGTCACTTACCTGACCAATTCTCATGGAATGCTTGTTATATGCTAGCTCTGGTAAATCATCACAGCCTACAGAATAAATTCTGATGTCGTATAAATCTAAAGAAAAATTCTTTAATGCCACTGGTGTTTGATAAGACTCCTCATAAACTACTGGGGAAATGGAAAGCTTCTTTTTTCCCATGGCCCCTCAGCATCACTCAGGCCAGGGACAAACCACCCCAGCACCAGAGCTAGCAGCATCGATTGTATGGCAAGTCCCAGGGCTCCTTTGTGGGTATTATCTAAGGAGAGGACAGGGCTTGGCTTTGTTAAAGGATGCTAAACTCTCACATAGTAGATTTTTAAAGAAACCGGAGGCTCCCATCTTGACCCCATTCCAAGATGTAGACAACCCCCCACACACACACACAAACCCTTTTGTTGGGAATTGTTGTATTAAAGCTAATGGAGGAAGACATCACAGATCTAACTATTAGTCAATATCCAGTCTCTCTTAATGAGTGCAGCTGGAGAAAGAACTAGCTGAAATCTGAGAGAAGACACAGAGAAAATCCAGGTCTTTAAGACTCTGGAATTCCGAAGACACTACCGTGGTTACTGATGTTTGCAGTACCTTTCTCATAGCACATAGGAAGCTGAGTTTTTTTGTTTCTGCCTTAAATGAACCAGGCTCAGTTAATATGTCGCAGATTTTCAGCACAGAAAGCTCTCACAGGACCCACTCTGACCAAGCTGAAGTCCTGAAGTCCAGACTCTGGATTCTTGGACAACAGTTCTTGTCAAAATGCCTCCAACACCAGGGCTTTGGCACTTACACATGGCACAGAAAGACACGCTCTTTTCTCTCCAGTATATGTGTATTGTCATTGATTCAAGAAAAATGCTCAGAATCCTGACATCTACAGGCCTCCTTTTCCTTCCCCTGTGCTATATTCAAAGATACTTTGGACTTTCTTGTGGAATGAGAAATGATGATGGCAATATCCAACCCAGCTACCACCCCAGTGTGTCTGGTCCAAAATGAGAACATCAATCACTCCCAGGTGGCCAATGGTGACCCAACCATAAGCAGTCTCCCAGGTGATGAATTATGTTTACAACTTGACTCTCTTCTCTGACAGTTGGCCTTCTGCAATGAGTTTCCTGAGTTATAAAACCACTCCAGATGTGAGAGCTACTCAGTATCCAGGGCTCTCAGCCTAATTAATTCTATCACAAGGCAGTGATTAAAGAGGTCAGTGGTGACATTTCCAGAGAGCACCTTCTGCCTTCCCAGCAGCTAGCTTGTCCTGGGGCTGCAACTCTCAGTGGTTCTGGCACTGGGGGCGGGGTAGGGATGGACCACAGGTACTTGAGCCTTTGTTTCAATTGTTTGTATCAGTGACAAATAAGGTGCAGGCCACAGTTTGGTCATCTTGGAATAATCTTTAGCTGGAAGACTTTCCAATGCCATAAATGTTATCACCCTGGGATAGCCCTAGGGTAAGCCTGTTTCTTTGGAGATGGACACTTCAGAAAGTTGCCTCTCAGAGCTTCTGCTTTACCCATAGGACCTGTTTCACATAATGTGTTTGAGGAGTAAATGAGTTTTGCATGAATAACATTTTGGGCAGTACCTGGGATGGGGAAACATTCATTAGGTATTAGATGTACATGTTCATTAATGTCATTTACACCAGAAGTGTAACTCTCTGAACTCCTACTTGGAGGCCACAGATCAAAAGTGTAAGTAATTTAAGCAGAAAATTAATATGTTCAAAATGATGTTGAGTATTTATAGTATTAGAATTATAGATAAATGGATTAGAAAATAGAAATCACACTTGGCTCACAGTACCCAGCACCACCCAAGAGTCAATACCCTGTGAGGAAGGCATTGACTACTCACCTAGCTCAGGACACTGTAAATGTCTGTTGGACATCTCCAGAATGGAACGGAGTGCTGCTCTCTCTAGAAGCCCAGTGCCCTAGAAATGGACCTTCATCAACCGCCTTTAGAGACCATTGTCCCCCATATCCCTGCTTCTTTGACTAATACCCCTCATTTGCATACGATGTGGAGCTGCTCTGTGTGTAATGTATCACATCCTTGCTGATACATTATTGTTGTTGGCTGTGAGAATCTGGGAGAATACTTATCTACCTTTAACCAGGTTTCTAGGACAACCAGGTTTCTTCCACACAAACCCAAAGAGGAGAGAGTTTGCCAAACACTAGGGGAAAGAACAATGACAAAACATCAGAAAGGATGACCAAAGGGAGGATTCTTCTTTTGGGGATGAGGGCACATGCAAGGTTGGACTTATCCATGGAGGTGGGTATCATGTATATAAGACTAGTCTGTGGCCAACCTGAAACTAGGCTCTGGACATGGGCTCTGACGTCTTCTTCAGACGTGTGGGTCCTTCCATCCCATTGTGTGGGTACCTCTGGAGAGTTAAGAGATGGAGGTCTCCTTCACCCCAAGACCTAGTGATTGATAGGGGGTAGGGGTAGGGAGATAGCTCTTAAGGAGGGTTAAGATGAATTCAACCAAAGCACAACAATGGGGTGGCAAGAATCAGGCCTGAGGGATAATTTTTCCATGATTTACATGTTCCCTTGCTGTGTGAGCACCCCTCAATAAATATTAAATGGATGGCTGTTGTCACTGGATCAGCCTCTGGTCACCTGTAGCTACCTGTGTGTTTGGAGGAAGGTTAACATTTCAACCTTCACCCGAACACTTTGAGCTCCTATAGAAGAAACTGTTGAAAGATCTCTAGATCAGACAGGAAAAAAATGGGTAACAGTCAAACATCCTAGACACTTGGACCAGAATGGACAGAAAAATGCCCAAGGGCCCACTGCAGCCAGTGGTGCAGCTCTTTGTGTGTGTGTGTGTGGGGGGGGGTGATGTGGAGCGAATTTTATCATCTGTGGCCGGACCCCTCACTGCTACCAGCTGACCCCTGCCATCTGGAGTCAAGAAACATTCCCAAACCTCTCCTTGGGTGGTGATGTCAGGATCATAAAACTACTCCAACAGACAAGACCTGCCACTTGCTTGGTGGCTCTGTTTGATCCATCGGTGACTCTTAGCCTCGAACAGTAAGTTATATCTCCATTTGTACTCACCTTTCACCACAGTCCCTTTGGAGCAGGAGGGAGCTGAAGTGAATAATGAGGCAGTTGGCTCTGTTGGGAGTCCTTGGTGCCTAAGTCTTTTGGCCCTCACAACCCTCCAGGGAAGTCCAGCAGCTACTTACACACCTCATTTGATAGATGAAGCATCTAGGCTTCAGGAAGTTTCTATGGGCTTCTCCAAGGTCACACAGCAGCAACTAGAAGACTGATGGGAGTCTGTGGTACTGCAGTTGTCACTGCCCTTGGTGACCTTCCTGCCCCCTGGAGACACCATCAAGTGGGAAGTGGGTGGCAGGGGTTTAAAAGGCACGACGAGTTCTCAACAGTGTGACTAGTGCATTGCTGCTCATGTCAGGCTTCTAAAAATGTGCAGAACTCTCACCAAGCCCCCATTCGTGTAGGGAGTCCTCTCTGCCTTGATAGAATGCCCTCGCCTCTTTCTGAGCTCTGGAATGAGGTTTTGGTCATTATCATACATCTTCATAACAGCCCTTTGGCCACCAGTGAATCAGAACTGAGCTATTTATTCTCTTCCTAATTCAGCCCACTTTAGACCCACATAACATCAAAGAGCTTTTATTGCCTTCTAGGGTTTCTGTGATACTCCAAGACCCTTTGCAACTGTCTTCACCCCCTTCCTCCTTTAACCATACTGACCACTACTTCTCCCCTGTCTGCCCCATTCCCACCCTCCCAACCCCACAGGGCAGTTGAGAAAGCAAGACTGCTTCCTAAACGAGATGCCAAGTGAGGTCTACTGGTAACTCAAGAAGCAAGGTCTACTTGGCAAGGCAGATCAGGCAGAATTTCAATCCCCACAGAGAATCCTGGATTCTAGGCTTACACACAGCAAAGATTCCATGTCAAAGGGCTACTGCAGAAAGCTCCCTTAAAGTCAAGGCTGGTGTTATTAGGAGGAAATGCAGAGCACAGAGAATCCTAACCCTGTGCAACTTCATTAGAAAGCAGAGCCCAAGAAAACAGAACATACTGGATGAAAAAAGCCCTCTTGTACTACTGTGCTTTCCTACGGTAGCCATTGATCATGAAGTGTGCCCTAGACACAGTAATCGGTGTTTTATGAACTGTCTTTTCCTCAAAGGTGCTTTTTCTTCCTTCACTTGGCTCAAAAAGGAATTTAATTAAACTCTGCATTTTTCCTGCCACTACTACCTCTTAGAACAGTGAAATAGTGTTAGTGGTTCAGGACTGTGCAGAAATGCCTTCATCTGGTACTTCAGAGACACTGTTTTGTGTGAGTTACAATGACCCCTCTTAGGGACAGAAACTAACACAGCACCTTCTGGAGAACTCAGTGCAGTAAAGGCTTTGATGGCGAGAACCACACAAATCAATTAACCATGTACACAGCCCATGGCAAGTGGCCTTAAGACTTCACTGTGTGTTTGTTTCATAGCTAAGATCACTCATCAGTCTCTTAGATGTTCCCTATAAGCTAGATCCTCATATATGACATATTTCACACATGGGAAAACTAAGGCTTAGGTCAGTTTAAGCACCTTGTCCAGGGTAGGATGAAAGCCAGAGTTCATGCCCAGTCTGTCTCTAACTGCTAAGTACCTACTGCTGTGGCCTTTGCCTTTTAAGGATGAAGGTTGATTGATGATGGTCAAAGCAACATGCCAGTCTAAAAAGCTTTTAAGGTCAGCTTGAAGGTTAGTGCTCCACGCTCCTCTGCGGAGGAGAAAGTAGTGAGAGAGTCTAGGTGTTCATTGGTAGACAGGACTATGTATGGCATTCAGCCAATGGTTTGGGGAGCTCGGGTGATGATTCTGGCCTTTGCATCCTTAAATACCTTGGAAGGTCAGATTAGCACAGAACCCCTGACTCTGCACGGAGAGCTCAGCCCTCCCAGTTGGCAAACATTAGCTGGTTGAAATACTTGCTGATGGAAATACCGATAGCACACTGACAAAAGTTCAGACCTGCTTCGAAAGGTCATCTCGGCCAACAAAGCGAGTAGTTCAAGTTTGCCTCTTGTTTTTCTCTGGTGCCGAGTTTTCGCCATAGTCTCCAACGTGAGTTCCCTTTCAACATGTGATCAAGTGACACAGATGACTTGAGATTGTGAAACAGGGTGTGCAGTAATGAGCAACTTTCCTTTCACCTGGGCTGGGACTGCAGCTAGATATCTGTCTCACAGCAGCAGTGCCCTGGAATGCCACGTGAGTCCTAGAAGCATCTTCAGGTACTTCCTGGCCACACCCCCTACGTGTATGGTGAAGCCTATATAGTATTAGTCTGTTGAAGGGCCCAAACTCCCCTCATTCTGTGCCCTGTCCATCACCCATCCGCTTAAAACCCTAGAAATTAGCTTCAAACTTCCCTTTCTCCAAAAATTTAATGAGATTGCTCCAACTTCCCAATCACCTTTTATCTTCCCATTTGTGTCTGTTCTACTGTTGATCCTCAATCTCATCACCTAATTACTGACCTTTCCCAACCATCACATCTTCTAAACTTCAGGAGAGCAGCCTTTCTCAAATCTCCTTCTGTCCTTGGCGTGACCCCACCTGTGGGTCCCTGCCACCCACTGGAAGGCGCACATTCTTCTGTGGTCTGGTCTGGTTCTAGATGATTCTTTGTTACCCAGGTGGACATAGTCACTATACTTCATTTGTCATATTCATTCTTCACACTGTCTCTCTCTTCCCTCCTTTTGCTTCTCTGATACCAAACTGGTATCCCCAGGCTGGGTCACAAAGCCTGATACCGCTGTACTGTCTTCTCTACCAATAACATTACAGCATAGAAGACATGTCCACAGGCATCCAGTAGAAGTCAGCTGCTTTCCAGGCTCCAGAACCCCAGACATGTTCTCCTCAGGGATCACTGCGCACAGAGCTGAGTTCCTGGACATCCATAGGCTAGTGACCCCCCTCTCCTGTGTAGTACCTGGTCACTGCTCCAGCCTGGACCAGATGGGGATTGACAGCATATGCAAGGCTGCTGCTCGTCCCACTGGCTCTGACCCATTTACTCCCAGTAAATGACTGGGGTTGTCCTAGAACAGCTCTCTGGAGCTCTTCATGGGCTCCTTATCCACACTGTGTGCCAGCCAGCCCACCACTGCTCACTCTTCTCTCCCGTGTTGCATGGAAGCATCCCATTCTACCACTAGCAGATTGTTCTTCATACATTTTTGTTTTCCTTATAGAAATCTACACCTGGAAAATATTTTTGGTGGGGGGGGGATGGCAGGATATAAATGTTATTCTTAACATTTTTTTCCTCTCTCCCCCCCCTTGTTTCTTCCTTCCCTCATTGTCTCTCTTCTCAAAACATAACAAGAGCTTCCTTAAAGCAGGATTTATTGTACTTTTACAACCGAAAAGGGAATACTGCTTACCAGCGTGACTGGTGGAAAATTTCCAAGCTGTACAGTTCACTGGTTTATATTACCTAATAGAGAGATAAATAAGCCATGATTCTTCTTAAGGACTGGCTTTTAATTAGATTTTTAATGGATACTCTTTGACTTCCCCAAGCATAAGTACTGCAGTATTAGTTCATTATTGTGATTAAAAGCAGCCAATAATGATCATAGCTAAATAATTTTCCTCGAGTGTTCTTGCTCAGTGTGGTGCCCTGAGTGCTGGCGGCAGCCGGCCCGAGCATGCTTTCTTTTTCATTGGTTCCACTTGCAGGCTGCTGGTGAGAGTCCGAGGCTGGGAAGCCTGCAGGTGCAGAAAGTGCTGGCCCTCGAGCCAAGCTGTGTGCTTGTGTGACACTAATTAAAACGCAGCCCACTTCCTTTGCTCTGAACTCTTCGGTTCCCTAGAAAGCTTAACCCAATTGGAATATTTCTGGAAGTGTAGTTATGTCACTGCCTGTGATGTAAGTTGAAAAGCTCAAATACCTGGATGCTGTGAGCTTGCAGCCGGCTGGCTGGGAGGCTCACTGATCTGAGGTAGAACCTGTGACCTCCCTGAGACTTGGGGTTTAGAAGTGGATGGCTTCTTCCAGGGAGTTCATAACTCATATGGGGTGATAGTCTTTGCGCTTTTTTTCCTTATGTTCATACGCATGTGCTTGTGTATGTACAAGTTCACATCTGTGTATGCTTGCACATACAAAGGCAGAGAGGTCGATGTAAGGTGTAGATCCCAGGTGCTGTGCACTTTGTTTTGTTTGAGACAGCCTCTCACTAGCCCGAGACTTGATGACTAGGCTGTGATGACTGGCGAGCCTGCTCCAAGAATCCTCCTGCCTATGCTTCTCCAGTACTGCTGTTAAAGGCTTGCACCACCACTGCCCACCCATGTCTGCTTTTTAACAGGCACCTCGGGTCCTCTTGCTTGCACAGCAAGCACTTTGCTACTGCCTCCCTGGCCACTGGTCATTTTCCTTCTTTAGCTTAGCTATCTATCTATCATCTGTCTATTTGGATAAACTGTATTTCACATCTATGAACATGTGTATTCACTGAAAGGATGAAGTGGGAAACGCACATCTTTATGAAGATCTTTATGGGATGTGCACACCCCAAGGGAAGAAAAGCAACACACATAACTACTGTTAATGTTGCCTTTATTTATTTATTCTGACTTTTTTTTTAGGCATGGATTTGTATCTCTGCTATTCTTTTCAGAAATGGCATGGTGTTGTCATAGTAATATATAATAAATATATCATGGGCACTTTCCCATGCCATTAAATCACATTCGTTCTGCAATGCTTTTTGAGATCTGCCAAGGATGCCATTACATAAATGTAACCATAATTTATTAATTTCTTCCTTTTATTGGACATTTGGATGATGTTAAGGCTTATATTATTATTGGCAACTTATCAATATATTAAAAAAGATTTAAACATACCGTGATTATTTCCTTGCGCGAACATTTTAAACCCTGGTCAAAGGGAGTGGAGACTAATAGTGCTAGACACTACCACATTGTCTTAACAAACAAAAAGTTCAGACTAGAAAAGAAGTGTATCTCTTCCTGTGTCTTCCAGCATGCAGGGTTATTATTCTTAAATGTTTTTGTAAGTTTAAAGCATGGAGATTGTCGGTTGTTTTAATTTTGCATTTCTTATTTTGAAACTGCCTCTTTTTGTACTTCACCCACCTGAGGAAGCTAATTTTGGTGCTGTGTGTCCTTTGAGGGATTCAGTTCTTCTTTGCCAAATAACCAAATCTTTCCCTGGCTGCCTCTATCACTTCGTGCTGAAGAGAAGAGATAGTCAACTTTGGGCTCAGGATTGCAGAATAAAATGGTACCTCAATAGTCAAGTCTATCCTAGGCAGTCAGAGTCACCCAGTCAGTCTTATGGTGAGACTGGGTTGTATTTGTTTTACTATATCAGACGAAGTTTAAATCCAGAGTCTATGATTTACTGGCTTTGTGAGCTTCAACTAGGTTGTCTCCCTTCTCTGAACCTCAGTTTCCCCATCTGTCCAATGGATAATGACAGTTATCCAAAACAAAGGTGTCAGACATTGAAAGATGCTGCTGTTATCATGTAAGAGACTGTAGAAATCAACAGGTACCATTTTCTGCTCTAATATTGCCACTTTATAGTCATCTTGCCTTGATGATGTAACTACCTAGTTTCTCCCCCGACACACACACACACACACACACACACACACACACACACACACTCCTCTCTGTGTATTCTCTGTTTGTCTCTATGTCTGTGTTTCTCTTGCCTCTGTTTATCTGTTGCTCTCCCCAGGTGTGTGTGTGTGTGTGTCTGTCTGACTGTCCTCTCTGTCTTTATCTCTCCTGTCTCTCTGGGTATGCCTCTCCCTTCGTCTCTCCTCCCTCCCACCTTCCCTCTGTCCCTTAAACATGTACATGCTGTTTTAGTAAAAGATCTGCCAGCTCCTGTGGAGCTCTCTGGAAATTGGTAGTCTTCACCTCCACACTGGCCCAGCGCCATGGAAACAGAACTGTTCCCAGGAACCAAGGATGCCTTGGCCAGGCCAACTTGGCCTCCACATTCCCTAGCAGTAAGCAGGGTGTGTCTGATGTGGCTGAGTGCAAGGGCAAGGGAAAGGTCAAATTTAAAAGAGAGTGGTTTTGGTCATTGGGCCCCACTCAAAAGTATTCCCAGGAGATCCTGGCTTAGAGCCTCTGGGAACACCAAGACACTGGCAGAAGTCTCAGATGGGCTGCTTGAGAGGAGGGAAATGAGAAATAGGCTCCATGTGATGGCTTCCACATTACCCATTGGGTGGAGGACATGTCTTCTGTGCTCTTTGATTCTAGCACCTTGGATAGTAGACTAGATGATGAGAACATGTTTGGAGCTGGTGTGGGAGAGCCTTGCATCTTATGAAGCCTTTCAGCTCTGAACTCCTGAGCATTGCAGGTGGTTTCTACAGGCTGAATGCTGAGTCTTTCTGCCAACATTATATAGGACCATTTACGATGTGAGCCTTTCTCCCCTGAATTCTGATTCTTTAAGGGCCATATTAATATTTCTCACACCTCTCACAAAGCAAACGTGTGAAGGATAAAGTGAAATAGTAACCACAAATGATAAAATTCTTAGTGTGAAGCCAAGCAAATAGATTAGGTTCTGATTCAGAAAAACCTGAAAAGCTCTTAGTTCCCTTTTGCTGAAAAAAGAAGGTAAGATGAACAATTCCCTTCCCTACCTTAAAGCTGTGGCATTGTGGAAATCTATGTACAATGTACAGTCTGTCACCAGTATATCCCCAGAACCTAGCTTCTCCGCCTAGAATGGAATCAATATTGAAAGAAATTCCATCTCCTTGGACACAGATTCAAGAGGGAATGGATCAGGCTGCTGTAGCTGCAGGCAGGCACCAGGAACAGTAGCTATATAATCAAAACCTATTAAATCTGGCAAGATGTGGATCAAACTTTGTCTCAGTTTCTTTCTAACCATGTGACCAGAATCAGAAAAGAGAAAGAGAAAACCAAATGCTGGCTCTTTTGAGTAGCGAATGAGGTCACATATCAAAAATATTCACACACCATAGGGCCTCCTGCATACTGGGCATTCACCATTGGGACCATGATTGCTATTATTGGAAAACACTGCAGAGAGTAAGTTTCCATTTCAGCCACCCAAAGAGTCAAGATAGTTTCCTAGAGCCAAGAAGTGTCTGGCTGGCAAAAGTTCTTCCCCATAATCTCCCTCCTGCTTCAGTAAGGGTCTGTCCTTCCAGGAAGACAAAGGTGAGTCCCAAGACCTGAATTTGACTTATAAATAAATATAAGATGTGTCTGTTTATGATGAGACAGTAACAGATTGCCATGCGTGACACCAAACAGAATGAAAGGTGTGCATTAGCAACAGTCTGGCTTGGGGACTTAAGCTCTTCTCTTATGAAAATAATTTACTCTGCTAAGCACATCACATTAACCAGTACATTATACCAGGATAAAGAACTGCTTTTCCAACTCATTCCATTAATTAAAGGAAGCCCTCTCTGATACATGATTTCATGGATGAATCCAGAACTTGTGTTGTCAGAATTCATGTTGGGAGGAAAGAGAGGAAATGTACCCTTAAAGAAATATTTTGCAGTCATTGTTAACACCTTTACTCCTTCTGCTCACTGCTTCTAGTACCTTAATATAAACGTGCGAGCTGTTAGCGTGAGATGCACATTCCGGAGCTTTGGGGGCCACCTGCCTGTGTGGCTGACTTGTTATTTAAATTCCCTTTGCATTTCACAGATTTAAATACTGCCAGGGTCCTGATTTATGGTGTTCACATTGCACATATAAAACTTTCACTACGATTTCCCTGTTTCCCATGCACACAAAGGAGGAAGTCAAGTGAAGTCATAGATGGAATGAATGGCTCCTGGGCCAAGAGTCCTTGGTAGAGTATAAAGACAGAGGAGATCATCCAAGAATCTATTAGAATGTCGCAGCGTTGGAGAGCCTCCATTCTGAGAAAATTGTCTCTAATCTTCTCGTCAGTCATAAGGACACAGGAGGACATGAGAAGGAGTGAAGATGTAAAGACAGATAAGGGAAGGGTTACTAAAAGGCAGGTTTGCTCCTCGTAGGGATCAGTGTTCCTTTCTTTCTGAGCTATGTCTAAGGCAAGGCAGAAGAAGAATTCTGTAACGGGCAATCAGACTCAAATGACCCTGGAGAATACAGACGTGACTGTCAAGGTTCTACATCTGGAGTGGCCAGTTAGAGTCCTATGTGCACAGCGTTTAGCATGACCCAGTCCCCTCCTGTGGGTATTTTCAGTCACTGAAGCACTAATTGGTACAGGTTTTATATCTGAGTTTGGGGGAGGTCAACAAATACGTCAAATGTAGTAATATGTACACTCTAAAGCACAGGTCTAACAAGTGTCTACTCCAAAATCTAGTTAGAAAATGTTTCATTATGAGCAAGTACACACACACACACACACACACACACACACACACAAGAGAGAGAGAGAGAGAGAGAGAGAGAGAGAGAGAGAGAGAGAGAGAGAGAGAGAGAGAGAGACCTATGTGTCATATTAACTCCGTGGGACTCTTTCCAGCATGACTGAGTTGCTCAGTCTGCTCAAGGCAGGACAGCCTTTCTTTGTCCAGGCATTTTTGTGTGCAGAGAGCATGAGTTGGGGCAGGCAATGATTCATTCATCGTGGTTCCTATCTCTGTCCCAGATTGAGGGGAACAGGGATATTTCTTCAGGGATAAATTGTGCCTTAGATTAATGGTAATCTAGTACTGGGAACATCCTACTGATGTCGCTTCAAAGCCTTCCTGGCCAAGCACAGATGAATCCTATGTACACTGTAAAAGACTCATTGACAGTAGCAGAGCTATCCTGTGTTGAGATTGGGTAAAACTGTAATATGGTCAGTCAGAGACAGGTGAGTGATCTAATACTGCAAGGAGATGTTAGAGCTAACAGTTCAAGGAGGGTGTCTCCACAGAGCTTCAGTTTGTGTGGCTAACAGACTGTGACTGCAATCACAACAGTTATGTGGTGGATCATGGAGGGCGGGTTTGGTGGTGGGTAATCCTCCATATCAGTTCAGTGGTACTTTTCATTCTGACTAAAGGAAGAATTAAGCAGAATAATGCAAACCCTCGGCAGGTCCCAACCCAAGTTCCAGGTCGATGCATAGCATCTTCTAGAACATGTGAGTAATAGGTCCAGGGATTTCTTTTGCTGCAACAATGGACCACACTGCTGGATGAGGCCCAGTGCCATCATTGTGAAATAGCATTCTTCCCCCTGGTGACATTGAAAATCCTTAGCAAGCCAAGAAGGAAACCTTTATGGGAAAATAAGAGAAGCTTACATCTACTGAAAGTTGATCCATTGACCATGCTAGCAGATGACCTCATTGAACCCCACAGGAACCCCACGAGGTAGATCTTGTTACTTGATGCATGAGAAAACTGGACCACTGAGAGGTGAGAGTTACGTAGAAACTGTCTTGAGTCCTAGTGTCTCTGACCTACAGCAGTTGGACACCATTGCAGCTTGCATTTAGCGTAAGCAAGAAAGGGAGGCAGTGTGTTTCCCCCAGAGAGGCACTGAGTGGCCTGGAACACAGTGCGAGCACTGCTTCACACCCAATGCTGCCTCACACATGCTGAAAGGAATTCATTCAGCTTACAGGCCACAGCTCTTCTTTAGACATACCCGAGCCCCTGCCAAGCCTCAAACTGGACTCTAGTGGAGAAGCAGGACCCGCCATTGTGCCATTCAGCTTACACAGCTCCTCAGGAGACACCCAGAAATACTATTCATCTGGCAGTTGTAGCTTCTCTCCAAGGAGGTTTGGGGGACAGAAACAACATGGGACAAAGAGAACCCTCTCCATGGGACCAGACAGGTGAGCATGAGTAGGCTCTGGTAAGGGTCTATTTCATGGTGAAGACTGTCAGCTTATTAATGTAAACTCATGGTAGATGACAAGAGGCAGCTCTCTGGGCATGTGAGCATGTACACACACACACACACACACACACACACACACACACACACACACACACACCTTTCTAAAGGATTTACTTATTGATTGCATTTGTATGTATATGTATGTGTGCCTGAGTGTATGTGTACCTCATATGTTAATGGTCCATGTGTACCAGAAAAGGACATCAGAAGTCTTGGAGCTAGAGTTACAGGTGGTTATAAGCAGCCTAGTGTGGGTGTTGGGTAGTGAACTTGGGTCCTCTGGAGGAGCAACAAATGCTCTTAATCTCTGAGCCATCTCTCTAGCGCCTGTCTGGGCTCTAAAGGGTTCTGATCACATCATTGATGCTCACTCAGCTCTACCTCCTCATGCTATCGCTCCCATCACCCCAGCATAAGAGTGTCAGGGTGGTTTTGGTCAGGAGAGCGCAAGCGTGCAGATCACACCTGCTCAACAGAGAATTGGTCCCTCGATGTGTGTGCTCTTTGGGCGGGGGTGCAGCTGCCCCTCAGGGTCCACCTGGTGGGCACTGTGGTAAATTAGAGCGGAAATGGTCAGAGCTTTTTTTTTTCTTAAAGTGAAATTTCATATCTTACAAATGTTGAAGACTAATTAAGCATGGTAATATACAGTAGGCATTCTGGTTGCATCTGTGAGCTGAAGGGAGCATGTTTGGTTTGAAACTTCTGCAGTCTGACTGCAGATATGAACAAGAGTTCAAATTCTTGCTTCTCTGTTCAACAGTGCTTTTTAAATGCATGACTTGGCATCCTCAGAACGGCGACCCTAAGGCCACCTTGCCAGCCTGCTGTAACGTTAAGTGGATAATACTTGCAGAATCCCTTATATGGTGTCTGGCCCAGCAGGAAGTACATAGATACCATGGCTCCCTTTATCCCTAGTCTCAAGTACATGTGAAGGGTGAGCTGCCTCACTCTGCCTGACTGCTTTTATGGAATGCTCCATAGACTCTCTGTGGTCTAGTGCCCAAGAAATTGCAGCCTTCCGACAGTGACTCTTTACCAAGAAGGTCAAGGATGTTGAGCTTGTGATTAGCTTCTCTGGCTCCCGCTCAAGGGAGACAAGAGTTCTGGAGTGGGGGTGCTTATGGCTGCCTTATGACAGCCTCTGTCTTGCCAGCTTTTCTCGGCTCGCTGGGCAAACTCTTCCGCTCTTGTGCTCCTTGGTTGCAGCCAGCCTCCATACCATGTTTGTTGTGAGATAGTGACGCCATGGCCTGCAATATTCCAGGAGCTGTTCTTTCGCTGCCCACTGGAGCATCAGAAAGTCTTTCCCCGGGAAGGAGCATTGTTCTAACTTGAGGCACCTTACTCCACCTTCTGGTCTCAGCCGATTGTTCAAATTGCTGCATAGAGTACATCCAAAGCAGGAGACAGGATTAGAAATGAACACCATCCTCACAGAGCCAAACTGCCACAAGCCTGTACCACCACAAGGAAGCATTCATACTGGACTGCAGCTTGACTTTCAGAGGGATGCTGCAGGCACAGGGGTGCCAACTCCCTGTTCAGAACAGACTGTACCTCTAAATTCCCAGTGCAGGTCTCTGCTCCAGACTCACTGCCAAATGCCTCAGTCCTCTTATCTCATGCACAAGGTAGCAGCCTCTTACTTGTTCCAGATAGTCCATCAAATGTATGAGTGTCTTCTCTTTGACCTTCATACTTTCAAGACGATGTGTCTTTCTAACATATTTGCCAGCATTACCCAGGCTACCTTCCTGGCTCACCCTAGCATAACAAAGGACCATAACAAAGCAAGCAGATAGCCTCGGAAAATTCGAACAGTGGTAGGGGCCTGGAATGGGAATGTATATGTTTCAGTATTTGACCCATCACATTCTTACAGAGGTTTCACAAGGTCATTTTGTGGGTATCTTCTTTGATAGGCAGAAAATATTTGGGGCAATATTCAGAGAAAGCCTTTGCAGGAACACACGGCCCCAACACCTGCCGAACAGGTTCAACAGAACAGATCATATTTACACCTTACACAAAGTGAGGCTGCTCAGTCATTCCCTTAAGCAATGCCATCTTGTCAACCTCTATACCAATAAAAAGAACAGAGAAAAACCCAAACCTTCCTCATTAAAACACAACCATCTCTACCATCTCTTTTGGCTTAGTCTCCTTTCCAGTTACATACTCTCTTGGTGATGAATTCTGAGTATTTCAAGGCAGCTTCTTGCTTTCCTAGCTGAGAAGGCATAGAGAAAAACCTACGTATTGACCAAGGCCAGGACAAAGTAGCATCTTTAGGTCCATGCCCTGGTCCCTTCCCTCTCACTAGCTGCCAGTCGTGCTGAAGTCATGGTGGAACTTACCTCCTTTCTTATCAGAGGTCATCTATCCTCCCTGAGCAACTTCTAAGACCGACTCTACCTATATTTGTTCCACAGGTTCTCTGAAACATTTTCTCCAGGAACCATAGCCTAGTCCCCACTCTGCTTCTTCTTAGGTAACTCTCTGCCTTGTATTGGCCTCCTGGCAGACCCACAGGCTCTACTCTAGTCCCATCTGTATACTCTGCTGGACACTTGTGAGCATCCCTGCCTCTGTGGGTTTTACATGTGGACCACTGGACCTCAGTGTGGTCTCTGCAGCAGACAGGGCGTGCAGGGGCAATCCTGTTCACCAAAATGGGGAAGTATATCATTAATTACTTTTAAAATCCTCATAACGTTTCACTTACTCCATGCTCTCTTATGTCACATTGGGACCAAATAAGGTAAATAGTGGTTTATTTTACAAGCAAAAAACAAACAAACAAACAAAAAACAAAAACAAAAAACCTGAACCTTCAAGAGGTTAAAGCAAGGTCATACAGTTTGTATGTGGGGGATGGGGTGAGGGGGTATAGCAGGCAGCCAGGAAGAACTGTGAGGGTTTTGACTCTGGGTAGAGCATTCATTCTGTGGCACCGGGCCACCTCTGCTGCTAGGGTGCCCCTTTCTCCCCAGGACTGTGAAGTCAGCCGTGGGGCACCATGAGCTCCACCAATCTGCTCCCTTGTCTCCTAAAGTGATTATGAAGTAGAAACCATGAAATCCGCAACTGCAGGAACAGCAGGAATTCTACCTCAAATAGGCACAGATCCTGGAAGCCAGCAGCTAATGCTGAAGTCACTGAGAGCCTTGCTTCGTCTTTTTTCTTCCTTTTTTTAAGGATTGCCAGCTATGGATGTCTGGGAAGTAGCCAATGATCCATTGTATGCACTAAATAATTTGTAAGTCAAACCTCCCTATTGATGGCAATGTGATGTCAAAATCACTCAGTTTAACAATGCATGTTGAAAGGACAAATCAATTATGCCCAGCCTCTCCAAAGGTGGTTTGGGAAGGCAGCACGTGGAGATGTGAATATGGATAAACACACATGTTTAATGGAATGCAGAAGGGATGAAAACTGGCATAGTATTGAGGAATCTTTTGGACTCTGCTTCTCTTTGCTGGGAAGCCTGCCCAGCCAATAATCCACAAGCCCTGTCCTCACCCACTGGGTTGATGAAACAGTGTGGCTTGGCTAAGGATGTGGCTCAGAGATAAGGGGCCAGCATATGCCTAGCATTCATGAGGACCTGTGTGGTTAATTCCCAATGAAGGAAAGGGAGAGGGGAGGAAGGAAGAGAAAGGAGGCCCCAGCTGCTTATATCAAAGCTCTGGATCCCAATTGGACCATGTCTTCATCACGTCATGTTCTCTACCTGAAAAGATTGAATGCTCCATTCCATTGCCTCCAAGCCTCGGCAACATCTACATGGACTTAGGAAGACTGCCCAAGTGACCTCCCAAACTCGGCACTACTGTGTTTCTCTGCAGTCATGTCTGAGGACAAGCCAGTCCATGACATGCCTGTCTGTCCAAGCCTGTCTTACCAATTTCCTGTGATATCAGAGGCAACTCCAACTTCATGCTATTGCTGATGAAGCCCTCCACACTTGGGTCATTCTCCTACTTCTTTGACTTCCTCTCTTACCTTTTCCCAGTTGCCTGAGACTTCAGCCTCTCCTGGTATTCTTCATCTGCCTTGAAAAGATCAATATATTCCTGCCTCATTGCCATGTCTCCAACTTTACTCAACTGTCCTTTTGATGTTATGCTAGTCTAATCTGTCACCTTCTCAGAGAGGCCTTTCTAGCCCATTATCTTGCTGTGTTCTGTTTCTCTTAGAACACATCACTACTTGAAATTTATTTGATTATTAATATACTCATGTACAATGGAAGGTTCCAGAAAAGAAGGACTTTATTGTGTTCACATCTATGCTTACAGTACTTATAATGCTATTTGGCTTATGTTTAATACACTTGTCAAAATTCTTGATTTACTATACTCTCTCTCTCTCTTACACACACACACACGCACGCACACACACACACACACACACACACACACACACACACACACATGCACGCACACACACACCAAGGCCAATGTATAAAAAAAAAATGATGCCCAACTTATAAAGTTACTGGGAGATGATAGACCCTTTAAGAGATAAGCCTAGTGGCAAGGGATTGTAGAACTTACTGAACAGTCAGGTCACTGGAGGCTATGTTTTTGAGGGGGATATTGGGACACCCTCCCCTCCCAACCCCACACACAGAGTGAGGTCCAGGATAGCCAGGAATACATAAAGAGACCTTGTCAACAAACAAATAAAATAAACAAAAGCTAGACTCAGAGACAACTGGTGTCTCCCTGGAAAAGGAAGGAAACCTGTTTTCCCGGCTGAATCTGTGGACCCCCATTCATTCTAGAGCTGGGTGGAAGTAGTCTTCTTTGGTTGAGAACCTTAGAAAAGGGTGACCAGCTCCAGGGGCAGAGCTTATTTCAGGAGATCATCCACTGTGGAAGTCAGACTGTAGGTATAACCCTGCCTTCTCCAGCACTAACCTAAGAGGTCTTGAGCTGACAGAACTCATCCGGTACATACTGACAAGATGCTTTGATATCCAGACCAAATGCAGGCCACTCTCCCACACTCCCATGGGCATAGATGACTTTTAACATGTTTACCTGGGCAGAGGAGGGTATCATGGTTCCCCACAGCACCCGCCTTTGCTTTGAAACAGAGCAAAGCTGCTATGGGATGGGGGGGGGCACTGCCATGAAAGGGCCCATTGAATTTGTAGGCACCAGATGAAGGTGATGATACTATGTTTCAGCAGTGGTCTGAATGGAAACGTAGGTGGTGTGGAAGGAAGTCCACTCTCCTTCCACTCAGAACCCACTTCAGCCAGGGCAGACCAGGAAGTGGGATGGCTTATGTGGGCTGAGGCCACAGCAAGGACAAGGCCAAGGAGCATGTGACCTTCCACGTTACACATTGTTGACAGAAGTCTTTACTGATGCTCACACTACTCATGGCTCTTTTTACAGTTTCAGCCCTCCTCCTTCTGACAGTTGGAAAGCCTCGTATGGCTTAGTGGCCCACCTTGGCAAGCCTGATGCTGCCCGGTGGGGGGTGTGGGTGTAGGGGAGTAACCACCTCTATTCTTGATCTGGCATGGCTAATTGGCTCCAGGGAAGTAAATTATATAGAAAGAAGAGCTGCCTCTGACGCTGGCGGCATTCATCCCTAAGTATAGGAGGCACAGAGAATGACCACAGTCGCCTTATAAATCTGTTATGGCCTCTTGGCCTCTAAGCAATAATAAATAGAACCCTCGAAGGCTGTCCTGAAGATATGAAGACGTTTTGTGAGAACATCTGGCATTCATTGACTCAGGAAAAGGAAGGAAAAAAATCGTGAGCCCTGGGACAGAATTTCATTTTCTTTTCATGTTGCCATGTGGGTGAGGGAACCCTCTCCATCTTGAGGCAAACACCGGGCGGGGTATGTGGGCTCCTTTCAAGTTTTAAAGGGGACATAAAAATGCACAGGAATTTCTGTGAAGAAGCTCACTGGCAGGACCATCTTTTTGAAGGGGGCTGGGGATGTCCGGTTATTGTAACTTGCTGTCAGTGTGTCAGTTCTTTCTGGTCCTGTGAAGTTTGCAGTGCTCCGCCCTCTGGGTGGGGGCGGGGGGTAAAGGGTCACACACAATGCATTCTGCAGGTTGGTAACTCCAGCACCAGCAAGTGCAAGCCTAGAGTCTTAGTTTTGTGTAGTTGCTCACTCTCTCTCTCTGTCCCCTTGCTCTCTCCAGTTCTGCAGCTTGGGTCGTGGCTCTAAAGCCCTCAGGTTTGGATTTTCCCATAGGAATGTAAGGGACAGCCCCTTTGGAAGGGTGGATTTTCTCCGTTACCATGGGGTATGCAGAGGCTGTTCTTTGATCAGTGGGTTCGAATCAGAACAGGGCTTAGGTGGCCAAGGTGGCTTAAAATGTTAGCAAACAGTGGGATCCTTTTTAACTTTTAAAGGGGACTCTAGTTCTACTCTTTATGGCTTGCTTAATTATCCCAGGCCCCTGAATGGCTGTCTATTGATTCCAATTAACATGACTGACACCTCATGTGGAAGGTGAAAGCTAATCAGAGGCAGGACCCCCACGGAGATTCATTTCCTCCGTGGAGTCTCTCCTGGGCTGGAGGAAACTTCAGCAGGGAACTGACATGTTGCACCCAGAGCACCATTTACTCTTTCATACGCAGCCTGGCAGTGGCTTGGGGAAGCAGGGAGGCTGAGCACTTTTTCAATGCCCTCCCAACCCCAAACTTCAGCTAATTCTGTTGGCTTTCTTTTTCTTTTCATTTTTTTCTCTATATAGTTTGTGCATGTGAGTTGATTCCTTGAATGTGTGATTTCTTTTGTTCCCTTTCTGGTTCTGAAAGGACCTAGAAAGTCGGCTTTTTATTAGCCTGACACCACACTTAGAAATTGACATGAACTTCCAGAGACAGACAACTTTCAGTTTCTTCCTCTTCTTTAATGACCCAAATGCAGATCTTGACAAGTTTCTAAGAATACATTCAGATAAATCCAGACCTAGTAAAAGATGATAGATTGGAAGCCAGACTCAGTAGGATAGTAAATCCCTGGGATGATGCTGAATCGAAAGGCACAGCATAAAGAAATAAAGCCAACAAAACAGGCCAGGGACGGCTGTGTCTTGTGTTGGTGCATGAAAACTTTTGAAAGGCATAGATGTGATCTGGATGTGACACCTGTGGCATTGCTGCCTTCAAGTTCATTCTTCCTAGTCATAAAGGAAATCTCACACTACAATTGTCAGTCAGAGCAATAAAAACAGTATTATGTGGTTACCAAAAAAACAAAACTAAACAAAATACCATAATAGGCCGCATAGTATCGGTTCAAAGGAGGCAGTAGTTAGGTTAATCCTCACGTTAACTGGCATTTTATTTGGCTGTAAATTTCATAAGGAAAAACATGATGTTGGTTCTCTGATTGCTTCATTTCCCATAACAGCCAGCAGTGCTTTGCACGTCAGAGATAGAGGGTGGATGCTTGTTGAATGAACAGATTCTCCTTTGCACAAATCCTATAGTGGTAAAGAAACACTGAAATTCTGTTGTGCTTGGTGAATTGGTTAGAAAGACTATAAAGGGAGAGAAGGATGGATGGGTGGGTGGGTGGATGGGTATGTGGATGGATAATGGATGGATACATGGATGGATGGGTGGGTAGATGCATAATATAAAGAGAAGAGAGATGTGACCCTGTTTGGATGAACAACACGATGGACAGAGAGAACTCAATGCTTACTGCCTAGAAGGAGCTTGTACACTTTGAGTATTTGTGCATAAAGAAAACACTGCATCTCCAACCATTGTGTGACTTTCCTTTAGGTACTTTGGAACACTAAGTGAGAAGAAAAGATGACATTGACATTTGTCAGGATGGTCCAGCAAATTCTGGATCACTTGATAGGTCTTTGCTATTACTTGGCAGGTTAGAGAAAATGTTACCCTTCCCTCACATATACCTTCTTCTTTATCCCCTTTGTGGAGATTTTCCATTTATTTAGAGGAAAAAATGGGGAGAAAAAGGAACCAAACAGGAACAGCTCAACTTTGCAGGAAGCCATTGTCTAAGCTTGGCATAGGCAGGCCAGCACCTCTCTTAGAAAGATCACTTACTGGTGGCTACATTTCATGGTCAAGTTAATGCCAACAACAACAACTATAAACAATACCACAAACCTACCCTGGGAACTTCACAATGCATTTATGGTATCTTTTTTACCCATTTCCAAACTCAGGTTTATGTCTAACAGATTTGAGTGTGTTGCTTGTCATTTGTCAACTCCAAATGCCAGTATATAAGCCTTAATGTCACTGTCTTCTTACCACTGCAATAAATCCTGAGACAATTAGAGCCTCCCCAGCATCCTGTGGGCTGTGTGGAACTCTGAGCTGGACTGTGTGGAGAGAAGCAAGGGAATATGTGATGCAGCCAGTCTGGCCTTTGGACGCCCTGCAATGTGCTTTGCATTTCACAGCATCCTTTCCTGTCCCCCACTTCTGTTGCCATTTGGCCTTTGTATTTATACCTCTTCTGGGGGGTGAGGAAGGGTATGACCCAGGAGAGGCTAATAACAAAAGTCAAGAAAGGCATTTCTGAGTCTATAAACCTCTAGATTGATTTCTGTTACTTGCTCTGATCATCCCAGGAACTATAAAAGCCCAAGAACTTTATATTTATTGTAAGATCCCTATCCTTTGGCATTTCAAATCTACTATATAAACTTGTGTCACCGTTTAGGTATCAGTCACCTATAGAAAAATTTAAAGCTTTGCATTTTGACTTTGTCCTTGTAAATTGAAGCCATTGGATTTCTATTCCAACTATGAACATTTTCACCTGGCCTCAAAAGACTTGTGTGACATAGATCTAGAGTAACATAGGAAATGGCCTGCCTCACCATACTAGTTTCAGTGGTCTCTTGTGGGCTGCTGGCCTTCCTGAGAAGATTATCTAACTTACTTAATTCAGTGTGCAGTGAACGTTCTAATGATTTCTTTAGACAATTGAGTTAGTGGGGCAAGAGATCTGAACTCTCCCTTTTCAGACTAGGAAACCTTCCATAAAAATCCACGTCAGTCATCCACAGAGATGAGACACTATATCTAATACATAGTTAAGACATGGTTATTATTAGCAATGCAAAAATCCCATAGCATTTAATGCATAATGTTGAATTGGAGCTCAAGCTCAACGTTTTGCATTTTATATCCAAAGACCGAAACATCTGTACCACTTTAGGCACTTAGTAGCATTGTTTAAAGAGTCTGTACACAAACGAAATAACTGCTGGGTAGACAGCCATGGTGATGGAGATGATGCCTAAATTCTGTGTGTCTGGTTTGAGAATACCAATCTCCTTTTTTAATTTTTGCACCTGCCTCAACACCCTAATTAAATCTCCAGCTTCAATATGCCAGAGATGGCCATAGTAACACAGTCCTGAAGGATTCAGCCAGCTAAAGGCAACATCATATTATTGGAAAGAAGAGGCATAAGACAAAAAGATATATATATATATATATATATTGGTAGCCCCTGGGTACTACCAAACACAGAATCTCCAATAAAGACAGGAGAGAGTTGGCTCAGACATTAAGGCACTTGCTACCAAATCTGGTAACTTGAGTTCAGTCCTCTAAGACCCAGATGGTAGGAGAGAACCAATGCCTGAAAGTTGGCTATTGCCTTCCACGTGAGAGCTATGCATCCCCTAAAATCAGTGTTCAAAACTTTTCAAGGATAGAAGAGTAAGGGCCCGTGTCAGGAGATTGGATAGCAATGATTGGGGTCTCATGTTTGATTCAAAAGACATATCAATGACGAAAGTCTATAGGCCAGGGAGACACAGGGGAGAGATGACTAGGTCTCAGCTGCTGCAGTGTGGTACCTGTGGGAGGCTGTTTACCAGCCTGAGGAATGGAGGACAAGAGGATGGAGCAGGAGCTTAAGAAATGCCTAGAGGAGGCAATGTGCAGTTTGGATGTTGGATGAGCCTACGGGACAACCAGGTAGGGAAATCATATTGTTCACCTATGCACTGATGTGGGGTTTTGTTATTTTTTTATATTCATACTTTTCTAATTTAGAAATCAATTTGAATCCTTCTTAAAGAAGTAAAGCAGCTGGTAAAAATACCAGAATTAGTGTGTCTTGACTTTGGCTGAGGTGGCCTCCTCCCAGCAAGAACCAAAAGAAAGCAAGCAAATGGTGTGTGTTTGGGGGTGGGGGTGGGGCAGTGTGCTACAACCTCCAGCTGCTAAGTAGGAATTTAGGCCTGAAGTAAGGGTAAGAGCTGAATGGATTTGGAGGAAGGCAAGGAACTGGGAGGGTTAAGACAGTTATCTCTCAGAAATCACTTTTGTTTTTAATTTCACACACATGGGGTTCATAATATTTCTAAAAGCCGGGCTCAGCACTTGAGAAAGATGGAGAGATAAGAGTGAGCCTTTCCTCCATGAGAAGCTGGGGACACTGTTGCTTTCTGCCCAGCAGATTCCTGTGTTGAGATTATGTTTTGCGTGAGGACCTAGTAGAGAGTGGCTTCCCACTGCAACCGTCTGGTGGCTTTCTTCCTGTTCTTAAGTGTGCAGTGCTTTGCTATGTCCTGATTTGCTCCGAGGTCAGGGAGAGCTGGTAGGTCTGGAGAAGTGCCCGATGTACAAAACAGGTTGCTGATCTCTCTTGTCTGTTTTCACTATCCTACTTCTCCCTGGCTTTTAAAGCAGTGTCAGAGGACACTGTTTCTTCTGCAGTGGGTATGATTCTGGGAACCTCACCTCCCTCCTTGTATTGATTTAGGAATGTTTCATTGCTGCAAAAATAGCGCTGTGATCTTTGGTTTTCTATGCATGCCTTTCATCTGGCACTCACAATGTGCTGTACAGATGTTGTCCTGCCAGACCCCAGTGCCCCGTAATTTGCTTTGCGATCGCTGGCTAGTGGTGGTCCCTCTGGGCACTTTCACTCCTTCCACTGCAACTAGGCACGTATAGGATACCTAGAGGGTTGGTTCCCTCCAGGCACTGCCTCTGAACTCTTCATCTTGACCTTGCTCATCAGATCCTCTTCATCCTCTGTCTTCTCTATTCTGCCTTCTCTATACTGACTTATGAAGTAAGTCATGTTTCTTACTTCAGTAAGTCGTAAATTCAGTCATTAACTCAGTATGTCTGTACTGAATGATAAATTAAGTCCTGTATGTGTCGTGTCCCTGGAGAGCGAGCAGTGTGCAACACAAGCAGACGTTACCTGCAAGAACTTTCTTGATGGAAAGCAAAGATAAAATGAGCTGGTGCTTACCAAGATGGGAGCAAGTGTGAGGTTTCATGGGAACCAGAATAGAGGCGCCTCTGGCTCATCTTGGTTCAGCAGGGAATGAAGGAAATAAGAGCTTTCAAGGGGGTCTATCCCTGGGTACCCTGTTTACAAGCTGTTTTCCCTCAAGCAAGGCACTTGGTGCAGGCCTCTCTGCCTTTCAGGCTGGATAATTAAGGGGGAACTTACCAAAGCATGTAGTAAGTTCTCAGGCACACTCACCGCTCCATCCCAGTCAATAAACCTCTACTTCTCATCTACCGGTACTCTCGAAGGTGTGGCGATGTGCACATTGGCCTTGAAAGAGCAGTATTTTAAAGGAAGTAAATGACGTTCATCCCAGCCGCTTTTCTTCATATGCTGGACTTGACAGTCTCTGTGTATTGAAATCTCTTTCACTGCTGGGGACAGCACCAACTGAGTGAACTTTGCTGGAGTGAAGGGAAGCCAGGAACTGTGGAAAAAGCAAGTAGTAAGGCTGCCCCCAGCTTGCTCAATTAGACTTTCTTACCTGAAATTCCAGCCCCCACCCCACCCCCACATCTACCTTCTTCCATACCACTGCCATGTCACAGTAAGGTTTTCTTGGCATGATGAACTACTTGGCTGTATAGACATCCTGTGGGGGGTGTGTGTGGAAATTTTCTAAAAACCTTGAAATTGTAATCACCCCCTGCTGTTGAGTCCTTGAAGTTTTTATATACAAAATGCAGTGTTCCTATGAGCCTTTCTAACCTTCCTGTTTATGTAGCCAACTACAGTGGTTTCAGGACTCCCCCCCACACACACACACACACACACACACACACACACACACACACACACACACACACACACACACACACATAGAGAGAGGGGGGGGGAGATGGAGGGTGGAGGGAGGGAGGAGGGGGCAACAGAGTGATCAAGAGACTACTAGCCAAGACCCAATGGAAACTTCAGCATGGCTGTCACTGGGGCTGCCTTGCCCTTAAAAATCTGTGCACCGCAGAGATGACCTCCTGGGTTGTGGTGGGCAGAAGGCAACTTCTCTAGTCCTAAGCTTGGATAGTGGGTAGCTGATTGCAGAAGCTGTAAAACTGTAGTAGTCAGCCCTGTCCTCTGTGTCCGGGCCTGGAATTGGAACGGGAGAAGCATGTCTCTCTGAGGCTAGTCTTTTGAGCAGGCCCTTGTCATTTCTCTTTCTTAGTTGCCTTGTCTTGAGATACGATACAAATAGTACTCAATTCACCACATTGAAATGCACACAAAATTCAGTTCTTTGGGGTATATTTACTGTGTATAACAATCACCACCGTCTAATTCCAAAGTGTGTTCGTCACTTCCTCAAGAAACCTGCTACCCATTAGAACTTCTCTCCCCATTTCTCCCTCTCCCCATCCCCTGGCAACCACAAACCTACTTTGGGGCCTCTTTGCCTTTTCGTATAAATAGCATTGTGTAATTTGTGGCCTTTGGAGCCTGACGACTTCTTCAGCATATGTGAGGCGTTTCTAAGGTTCATCTGGGTTGGAGCTTCAGTACTTCATTCCTTTGTATGCCATTGTATGTACCATATTTTATATGTCTGTTCTTTAGTCAATAGGCATTTGGGTTTTTCGTCCCCTTTAATTGTTATATGTTGCTTTGGACATTTGTATATTTTTAGGGTGTGTGTGTAGTTTTGATCGTCTTAGACAAATACCTGGGAGTGGGATTTACTGGGTCACAGGAAATTCTTTGTTTAACTTTGAGGAACTGCCACACTGTTCTCCACTGTGGCCTCCCCATCGACATTCAAACCAGCAATGTATGAGGGTTCCAGTTTCTCCATACGCTTGTCAACACTTGTTATAGTCTTCTCAACCTTGAGCATGGACATCTTAGTGTGAAGTGGTACTTGTTCACATCTGTCATTGATTTGGTCAGTCTAGGCTCTCCTCATTTTTCTCACTTGGGATAGGTTATTTAGGTCTAGGCTCCAGGATTTTTCCTATGCCGGAAAAGAAGTAGTTTTTAATAGGATGAATCTGCTGTGATTGTCCCATCCTTAAGGTTGGCTTGGACAGGATGTGTGCCATCCCCCTCTCCACGTTCAGATGTCCCTTGCTCCTGTGTTTACTAATGAGAAGGCCTACATTTGCTAAGGCATGGGTAGCTTTGCCCTCCCAAACCAGTACCCTTCCTAATGAAGTAACCCCAGACAAGAGAGAAGGAATCCATTGCTTTCCCGTGCAATCCCTTGATTCTCTTTATTTTTAAACCAAGGAGTTAATGAAAGACACAAAGACCTCTCATTTGGAAGAAATTAAAATGAGAGTGCAGTCTCACAGAAGTTTGTTCTTCAATGTTGATCCTTTAACCTAAGCCTATGTAGACTTTCCCCCAAAGGAGAACTTGAAAGGTAAGTCACCCAGTTATGCTTAATGAATTTAAGAGAATAAAGTGCTTTCATTGGTTTTAGTTGTGTGTTTCCATTTTCTTTATGCACTGGGGCCGTGGTTTATAATTATTCTTATCACTGAATTAAATCCTGGAGTATAAACCAGAAAAAAAAGCAAAATAATACAATTTATTGTGAGTTCTTTGTGAGTAACCTGTGGATATTTTGTAATTCAAAATTTTCTAGGAAGTTGGAACCACTGTGAGTCTCAGCTAGTCCTGATTTCTAAGGCAACCGGAGCCAAGGCGTGCAAACAAGCTAGGCTTTGGTGTTGACTCCCTGCTTGGTGCTGGGTAGCTGACCTCAGACAAGCCATCTTTGCCTAGCATGCGATGTGGTTCTGGGAGGTAGGCTATATGAAAAAATGAGGTTAGAATGTGCGGTCAGTGTGAGGACAGCTGCATTGATAGCAGACATTTAATAGAAGGAAGCCATTAATATGTGTCAACCCTTAAGTAATAAATGCATTGTAAGCTAAACATTCATTTTTGTAGGTAATTAAGCTTGTTAACTAGGGGCGTGAGAGATGGACCAGCGGTTAAATGCACTTGTTCTTGGGGAGGACCCTGGTCCAGTTCACAGCACCCACATGGCAGCTAACAATTCTCTATAACTTCAGTTTCAAGGATCTAAAGCCCTCCTTGGGCTTCCTTGGGCACTGGGCATTCATGTGGTGCATACACATGTATTCAGACAAAACCCTCATACTCATCAAATACATAAATCTTTAAAAAGAAAGTTAATTAAACTAAGAAACTGGATTTCCAGGAGCCCCATGGTGAATCTTCCCTTGTAAACAGACCAATTACGTTGCTGTATACTTTTTATCTTATTTTTGAATAGCAGCATTTCTTGAAATGGGGCATACCTGTTTGGAATACCAAGTCTCTGTCTCCTTTCCCCACCTTATGCCTCTGCTGGAACATCCCTGTTTGCTTTTCTGGTTGGCAAATATTCATTACAAACCGCAGAGATAGCGGCAACTTCCCCTGGGATCCTAGAGCCTGAGCTAAAGGGAGTACTAACTCCTAGGAGAAAACAGACTGATTTCCAGATTTCACAAATCATTTAACTGAAATCTCACATAACATTTAGGTTAAAACGGGAGGAAAAGGTGCTCAAACCATGCTAAGAATTTCAATTATAACCCTGGGAGAGCAGATCCGTGCCAGATTTGATAGAGAGGACCCTTCTAGGACATCTGTCTTTGATAACTTCTAATGCAAAGAGCAGATCCTTTGAAATTAATTGGTTGGTACCAAGCAGTGCTTTTAATAATGCAATGGAGAACCTTTTTGTTATGTAGAACAGCCCTTAACCAGTGCTGACTTTGAGGACTGAATTAATTTTTCATGAGTTCATAGTGCTCTGGGCTACTGTTCCAGCATCTTCTGGTTTCTCAGGACTCCCCTGCCCCACAATTCAAGGCAATGTCTTTTAAGTGCTCCCGTGTGACAGAAGAATTGTGACATTATGACACTCTTTTTTTTTTTTTTTTTTTTTACCTTGGATCACAGTGTGGAAGATCGATTGGGGACTTGGAGAATTCTCCAGTAGACACCTGTGGGCTAGAGAGTTGGTCTTATCTGGATAACAAATGTTCTTTCTCAGTCTTCCATTTGCCTTGCATTGAAGTATCCTGTGTGCCTGTGGTATACACAGTATCATGGAACCAGGAAGGCAAGTGGAAAGAAGCAGCATCACTCCTACACAGAGCTGTCTATCGTAAACCCCAAGAGTTTATTTTAATGAGGGCTGAGGTGGTTAGCTTATCTTCCACCACCCTTTATCACCAGGAAGGGATCCTGGGGACTCTGCCATTCTGTTGGCCTGAGTCTGGTTGCTTGGCTCATCAGGAGGTGGAAGGTACTAATTTCATTGTTAGCCAGCAAGCTTGGTCTGGTTTTCTGGAGCAACTCCCTGCATGCCCACCCACACAGACAGCAACCTCTCTCCAAACACCTGCCATCTGTAACTGTGAAAGAAAAATATACTAGAAAATTAACTTCAACCTGTTTTTTCTTTTCTAACACTGTATCATAAGTGAATGAGTTGAGGAGTGTCTGACATATGTTTATATATAACAGTATTAGAGAAGGGAGGGAGGGAGACAGAGAAGGAAAGAGGAAAAGCACGATTGTTCTATGGTCAAAAGATCTGGTCTAAGTGTTGAGGTAACTGTAAATGAAATGCACAAGAAGGAAAGCACTGAAAATTCTTCCCCTGAGTTGAGGGAAGTGACTCCTGCATGTCCCGTGGATCTTAGCTCCATCAGCAGTGATTGCCTCTTCGTATCTGGTAACGTGGGTAGACTAAGATCCATGAAATGCAAAGACCATGTCGCTTCTATGCCAAGTGTTCAACCTTTTGCCTAAGTACTGGGGTAAATGTTTACTCAATGAAAACCTGAGCAAACTAATGAAAGAGCCATGTAAATTAGTCAAGCTTTCCTCCTAAAAGAAATGCAGCTTAAAAAACAAAACCGTTTATCTCCTATGTGCAGAATAGATTCGTAAAATGGTGCTGTACACTTTTACTGGTTTAGACATGTAATACAGGAAACACAGCAGAGAGTAACACTTGGGGGTTATTGGTCCAAAAAAGAAATTGTGGAACAGCTGAACATTTTTGCAACCTTCTTTCCATACTGATTAACAGTACAACTATTAATTACCACTTGCTCCAGAGTTTTTCAGCTTCATTTTAAGGCACCCACCATTCTTTGCAGAGGGGTGAACAGAAGCAAGGAAGCCTGAGATTTTTTTTTTTTTTAGTTCCTTTTCAAGACTGAACCAACAACAGCCTGGAACCTGTTTGCAGGACATATCAGGTCATGATATGTATGCACAACCCCTTTTCTCCCTTTCATTAAGGGATAATTGATTGAGGTTAGAAGATTGGAGAGTCCTGGGAGATTTTTAATCCAGTGCCATCATGTAAAGCTCAGTACATCAATATGAAGCTTCCATAGGGGAATGGAGGAATAATTGAGATGCTACACCAGCTGGAATCCAGATGAAGACACATTTGGAAGCTTAATCACAATCATGTTCTACACTAAATATTCATCCGTCTGTCTCCCAAAGAGGACAGGAAATTAAGCTGTCAAGGGCAGGAGGGATGAGGGCTTAGCTGAAGGAAGAAACCCACACCTTAGCCTTAATCTCGAAACATGCTAGGATGACTTAGAAGGTGGAAGCAAAAGCCTCATCTTTGCAGTTTTATTACCTAAGAAATTTTGAGCTGTTTATATGCAGTTTATCAGCTTTACAGTTACCAAAATGAACTGTTAAAAAAATACTTAGCCTCCTTACTGTGGGAGAGTTACGGATGGGCAATGACATCCCAACAGAAAAATGCTATATTGAGCCAATATAGAGACATGAAAGTTTTGTAAACACTCAGGAGCAGTAGGGGAATTTCTAAACAGAGCCATCCATGGGCTGCAACTGCATGGGCCTTGGTGTGCAGTGTCCCAGAAGTTAAACTAAACCCTGAACGTAGTCGGTAGCAATTAGATGATATGCTCTAGGCTTCCTTCTTGTTATGGGTTTTGATGCAAATTTTCCAAGTTAAGCTCTTTTTTTTTTTTTTTTAAGTTAAGCTCTTTGAATTCCATCTAAAACTTTTCCTCACATCTAAATGTCATTTCAAAGAGCTATTTGGGCAATGTTTAGCTGCCCCAAATTAAATAATTGTCTCCTTTGAAATTCTGGCCAATAGTGTGAATTAAGCATCAGCTTTTGCTCAAAGCTGGTGACGTTCTGTATAGTAGTGTCACTGTGTGTTTTGAGGTTGTGTGAGGTAAGTTGCTTTGACTGCAAATAACAGAGCAGCTCCTGCTGGAGTGAGGTGTAATAATACGCCTTCTCATGTGGTCAGGGTCAGGTAGGGGAAAGGTTGCGTTCCTACTCTGCCTCTGAGTTTCTCTTGGTGCTCTGGCTCCTGGGTGTACTGGTCTCATGCTCCATCTCTGTATAGGATGGACTGAATGCCCAGCACAAGGGAAGAGCCTGTCTCTGGGCCTTTGTCTCTGGAATGAGTAAGGTTTTCCTGAAAGTTCACCTTCAGGTCCCATTATTGTGTGGCCACTTTTGATTGGCGGTGCTGATGGGAATGCATCCATCTCCTCTGTATATGTATTATCAAGTTGAGCAACCCTTAATTTGTGCCCCATTTCCATCACTACATACCGGTGTGACCTTAAAACAGTCCAACGAGTTTCTCTTCCTGTGCTATAAAACAAGACCATGAGCTCCAGTCCCACAGGGAACTTTTGAAAATGGAACCATGAAGCCCAGGCTGGGTATTGCTCTGTTGTCATTCCTATTGACATGGTTTGGAGCTGGCTTGCTAATGAGCTTGCAGTCTTTTCTCCTACATACAAGGAAATGCTACCTAGGCAAAAAAGCTTAGAAGCCCATATTGTTTTGTCTAGCTCAACATAGAGTGTGATTTATTTTATATGTACATATAGCTATTTTGTTTAAATGTATCATATGCTTACATACATGTTACATATAAACACACACACACACATGCGCTCACATGTACACACACTCAACTGTCATCACAAAGGACCTCTCCCATGCTGTTCATTGTTCCAGGAATTCTTAGTGTTCTGGTCTAGTACTGTTGAGAGTGTCACTCACTCACCAGTTGGCATCCTGTGTGTTCCTGATTTGTGACAAGTGTGTGAAATAGAGAGCAAATATTTGTAATTCGACACCTCTAAGACACTGAAGTTGATGCCCATTTTTCTAATACTTGGCCATTATTTTATTATTAATTATTATTATTTTATTCTATAGTCCAAAGCCAGGTCCTTCACAGATGGAGTGAGAAAGCCAGTCAGGACAGATACAGAAAGCACTCAGTCTTTTGCTAAGGTTTATTTGGAGTGAGAGAGGTGGTCACACAAAGTTGTTAAACAGCACTGCAAACAAAATGGTGTAGAATAATGTCATCAGGAAGTCATAGACGGCCAAGTGCCACATGAGTGGCAGGGCTAACACTTGCCCGAGAAGTCCGAAGGGTGACGAGGTCTCCGTGTGGCAGTCATAGGGAGAGTCTTCCTTAAGCAGGTAGGTTTGTTTGGACTTCTCTTGCATCTTGAGTCTCCTGTCAGAGCCTGCTCTGTCCCTTCTCACTGCAGCCTGCCGGGTTAATCTTCTGGGTGAGCGTGGGCCTGCAGAATGAAGCTGGATGGAGTTATATGTCAGACTGCAGCAGACACACACTAAATATCTTGCTCCATTATCCCAGACAGGGCTTTGATGTTAGCGTAAAACACATTCGATTACACAGGACGTTATGTTATGTGTCAAATCAGCATTGGGGCTCTGTCCTAACACTTTATTAGTGCTGAGGAGTGGGAGATCATACTATTTTCTAATATCAAGGCAAAGCCCCTAACTCCTGTTGAGAACTATTGAGTTATGCACTAAAATGTGACGTGTGCACAACACTAGGGCAATAGCCCTCGTGTCGTCTAAGGAAAGAAGCTTGAGCCCGGAGGCAGAAAGCTTTGTGAAAGTCACACCACTACTTGTGTGAGCAAGCCACACTGAGTGTTCTCATCCTCAGTAACATCAATGCTTACTATTTTCTTTGAAGATTCGTCAGCATTGAAAGGAGGCTTCTGACACTTCGCTATCTCACGGGCACATCAGTTGCTGCAGTGAGATCATATCTATATTTAGTTGTAGTAAATGATGCTACATGAATGGGTGAAAATAGGCACGGGATTGAAGAGAGAGGATATTGGCTTCTAAGTTACTTGGAGCACTGACCTCACATTGTATTTTGCTTGTTGCTTATTGGCTGATGCCAGTTCTGCTCAGTTCTGTAGTTTGGGTTCAACACTACACTGTACCCAGAAAAGTGTCTAGGCATGATTATAGCTCTTTGGCATTTGTGAACGTGGCCCTGAGTAATGAGAAACCTTCAGTTTGCTCTCTGCTCCCAGAAGAAGGTCATCCGGTTTAATACCAAGTGAAGTCTCTGAGCATCAATAAGCCGTATTCATTTTGACATCTAGACTCCTGTGTAATTAAGACCTCGGGTCTGGCGCTTGGTTTATCAGTGTGTGTCCATTCTCATTTACATAGACTTTGGTTTTTCCCACATCACTGCAGAGCCAATACCCCCCAATCCCCAAATGTTGTTAACAAAGAAAGGGCTGAGGATAGAGTTACCGCCCATCTTGTCTCTAATCCCTGCTTAACATTTCCCTTAAAAAGGAACATTGCTTTATTCGGAAATTAAACGCTATGTGTTTAGATGTTCTTTATGGCAGGAGAAAGGAGGTAGATTTTCCATTGCTTTCTTCTGTGTTTGGAAAACATCCGATTTCATGCCCTTTATTCAGTTGTGAAGCAAGGGCTGCAGCGTAATCACAGGGTTGCTTTGTCATCTCTCTTTTAAACACTGGGAAGACTGAAGCTCTTCTCACCTCCCTTGGTGCTGTGTGCTACAAACCCAGGCTGGCCTCCCTAGGTTTGCTAATAGTGTGTGTTTGCAGGCTGAAGGTTGCCTGGTATAACTGGATTCTAGGAATAAGGTGACTTCTAGGGCTGCTGGGAACTGTCCTTTTACCCTCCTTGACAACAGTATTCCTGGTTTGAATGCGTCTTCTCTGCGTGGATAACTTGTACCCATTAGCCAGAGAATTGACCTGAGTTCAGTTCCCATCACTCATATGGTGACTCACGACCATCTGTAACTCCAGTTCCAGGGGATGCAATGCCCTCTTCTCCAAGGGCACCAGGCATGCGTGTGTATTGTTTTCTCTGGAATGAGAAAACCCATATCCAGGAGATGTTAGAGAAGCTTCCTAAGACCCTATAGACACCAGTTCTGTGACCAGAGAATAAAGAGCATGGTGTCCTTGGATCTTCATTTTCTCATCTAAAAGAACTGCCCATCATAAAACTTAAAAAGTAGTAAGAAAGAAGCCTAATAAGAGGCTCTGAGAAAGAGCCTAGAGTGAAGAAAGACCTCAAGAAAACACTCACAGGGTGGCACTGGGGCATATACATGTTGTTCTAACTATATGCTTAAAAGGCTGAAATAGGAGGACTTCTTGAGATTAGTTCAAGACCAGCCTGGACAATATAGTGAGACTCTTCCTCTTCCTCCAAAAGCAATTTAAAATTGAGGATTGCTTTTAAGGAAGCTACTGTTCTGTTAGTGTCCAACACTACCCTTGAGAAATTTACTACACCATTCTGTTTATCGTTGACATAATAAACAAGTGTGTTGTACACGTTTTAGGGCTGCAGCAAAGATTCAGTGAAATAATTCTTATAATGTACTTAACACAGTGATTGATATTATCTCTCAATTCATATTGCCTATTATCTCTACTGTTGCTACTGATGTTCTATTACTGAGCAAGAAACCTCTCCTCTACTGACTGAGACACAGACTGTCTACCAGGGCGCTCCTTGCTAGCTACCCTCAGTCCCAGAGTTCCTAGGAAGTTTTTAAAAGCAGCCAAGAACCCAGGCTAGTGCCACTCTACCTCAGTCCACCTAGGAATTGTCTCCAAGAACTTCAAGTGATGCTCTCCCTGCTCCTGAGCAGAAATGTCCACTGAATTCTCCTGAATCCAGATGGGAAGGGTTTGAAAAGCTCATTAGGTGATTCCAATGTCAAGCACCACCGACCTGTCAGAACCACCTGTTAAGTTTGATATTTGGGGGAAAAATATGTTAATTGACTGTTTTGTCACTAGTGGATTGTTTACATTTCCTTAAAAGCAAAGCCTGCGACCTGGGGCTGTGGCTCTGAATAGCAGTGTGCTTGACTAGCATGTACAAAGCTCTGGGTTCGGTTCTTAATTATTAACTAAAGTATAGAGAGAAACACATCTAAACTTAAAAATCACATCTTGATGGTAAATACTTGAATGAGGCTTGAGAAGTGTCTTGTGTACATAAGTAGACCTCAGAATGTACAGTTATTAAGTAAGGAAGTGGGAAAGAACAGGGAGGAGCTGGGGGAGAGGAAACCATGATCAAAATTGTGTATGTAAAAGAGTAGTTAAATCATGGAACACAAGTAAAAATTCTGAGTTAAGAGTGAAGAATTGGTCTGAACTTATATTCACTCTCCATCCCCTCCCCTTTTCTCTCTCCTTTCTTCTCTCCTCTCTCCTTTCTTCTCTCTTCTCCTCTCTCCTCTCTCCTATTCTCCCCTCTCCCTTTTTTTTTTTGAGATAGGGTCTCCTATGTAGCTGTCCTGGAACTCACTGTATAGACTGGTCTCAAACCCAAAGAATTCCACCTGTTTCTGCCTCTCACCACCAAGCCAGGCTTCTAGTAATTTATTTTCAACCTAGATTTTAAAAGATGTCATTCCATATTTACTCAATTGATTTTATTTACCTGGTAAATAGCAACACAGTTAATAGTAACAGTAGCCCACAACTTCCTTACGCTTCTATTGACAGAGCACTTTAAGTGGGGTTCATAAGAACCCAGGGAAACTGAACTTTTGCCCTCGTGGCACAAGTGGAGAAATTGTGACTAAAAAAAGGTGAGTTAAGTGGCCTGTCCCATTACACAGCTCCATCATAGATGTGCGGGCTGGGTGCCAGACTGAATTTGGGGCATTTTTTATTTTCCCCTCTCCTGCTAACTTGTCCATGCTGCCTACTGTGCCTCCACATAAAATTATAAAATCCCTTACGGGCATTTCTGTGCCAAAGGAATCCTACTCCACAGCCTCCTCTGGAGTTTCTTCTTGTATCTGTGACCAGCTTCTGTCTTTCCTGAGGCCTTAGCCACCATCATCCTGATTATCAGTCCTTTCTGCCCCTGCTTATTGAAATCCCTCCAATGGCAGCCTCGCCTGCTCGCTTGCTTTGCAGAAATCCACAGGCCTGCTCTGCTTGACCCCTGTCCCCCACCCCCTGCTGTTCTGCTCTTGCTCACCATGTCCCTGGCAGCTCCATCTGCTCAGGGTTCCTCAGCCAGGCCAGGCCCTTGACCCTTCATGCCTGAGCAGCACTGGTTTTGTTTTTGTTTTTCAACAAAATGTGATTCCTCTTTACTTTGCCAAGAAAACCTATCTTTACTGTTACCTCCACATACTATAAGCCCTGCTTCCTCGTTGGATGAGACCTGTCTGTACCCTTCCATGCCAACAGATCTTTCCTTAGTTGCTCTTGTTCTGATTTGGATTTATCATGGGCGGGGGAGGTAGGAGGCTCTATTCCAAAGCATCACCTCGCTATCTTTTTTTTTCTTAACACTCTAGTTTCAGATCCTAGCATAATGCTTAGCACATAGTAACTACTCAATGTGCATAGGACTCAATGAGAACATGACTAAGTGGATGAGTTGTTTATTCATAATCTGCTGAAGGCTGGTACAGGTTTACTGCCATACCTGTTGCAAGCCAGAAGTTGTGAGTACCTGCAAGGACTTCAAGGTTTTGCAGAGCTTCCCTGACTGTATCATCCTGAGGCTGATGCTTGCACTGGATGCTCTAAGATGTGTTTCCTTTTTGACTTTTTTTCATATGCTAATGTGAGTGCAGATGCCATCAGAGTCCAGAAGAGGGCGTCAGACCCCCTGGAGCTAGAGTTACAGATGGTTGTGATCCACCCTAGGTGGTTGCTGGGAACCTAACTCTGGTCCTCTTTAAGACCAATCCATGATCTTAGCCACTGGGCCAGCCCCTGGTTATGCATGACAGGAAATGTGAAACTGGAAATGACTTCCAAGCTAGAGAGGGTGCAGTTTAGTTAAACGAGGAGTAAAATGTCCAGAGCCCAGCCTGCTCTTTCCCCTGCTTTCCCAGGAGTCAAACCATGGACCTAGTAGATAAATACAGCACTGGAAATCATAAATCTGTATTGTATTCCCTATGATTCCAGCTTAAGATAAACTGCTCCTATTAGTTAAGCTTCAGTTTCTTTACCATGAAATTGGGTGTGATATCTCATACCACACTTAACTCAATGGATCATTTTGTGGATAAAATAAGGTAAAAATGAAAATATTTTGAATAGGTAGACATCCTTCACATTATCCCTTGAGCTTGTGTTATATAGAGATGCTTTAGTCTCCTTAAGGATTTTTAAATGGAAAAAGATGCTCTGATTTCCACAGATAAAAAGACATCCTGAAGACAAACAAACCGAGAGTTGAATGCATTTTTCTTTGCCGCTAAGGAATTTGGTGGGTGGGTAGAAGGCAATAGTGGTTTCTAACAGATCTCTGCCTGCAGATCAGAATATTGTCTGTCACCTGCTTTTCTAGCAGTTCCAGCTGGTAGGTCACACACATAACATCTGGAAACCAAGATGGGGCACCAAGATGTGTGTGAGTTGCAGGGTGTTGGGAGGGTGAAGGTATAGTTGTGGTCATGATGGTGGGTGGGTGCAGAGTGGAGTAAAGAGACTTAGCGATGGAAGGCATCATCACCATCTTAGCAGCTGACTGTTTAGCCATGAGGAAGGAAGATGCTGCTAGGGAAGGCTGCCCAGAATAACAAGAATCAGGAGTGACTTGAATCAAGTCAGGTAGAATGCAGGTCTAGCAAGGCAGCTAGTGCTTCCTTCTCTCACGGGTGGGACTCAAGAGAGAACTGATTTCCCAGAAGCTGTCTGGATACAGCCAAAATAGTGGCTTTTTCCCCTTTCCCAGGAGCTGAAGTGACTCCCACAAGGGGAGGACAATACTGGGGTGCGGTGGGGACAGAATAAAAGGGACCTAAATACAGTCAAGGATGTTGGCTTTGGTTAGTATATAAAAACTAACTGGATTAATGGAGCCTCTGGATGTAGAATGTGTGGACACTAATTGCCCCTCAATTACAGTGGATTCCATTGAAACTGAGAATTCTTGAGAATTCTCAACAAATCAGCTCTGCCCTTCTTTCTGCCTCCCTTCCAGCCTCCCTCCCACACAATGCTAAAATGAATGTTGTCATTGTGACTGGGATGAAAGGTTTTGAATTTATTTTCCACTTCTCTCCAAGATCTCTTGTTTGCAAAATACAGGAGAGTCTGGGCTACTAATCTAATTCTAATTTTATTTCAAATTAAAAGGGGGGGAGAGGTAGTCTAGGGACTCAGTTTTCTAGAAGGGCTGTTCCAAGCCTCTAGCCCCTTCTTGGTTTCTCCACCACACCAATGACTCTAATTGGTGGTTCTCAGAGTTGATTGTACCTCTGAACCCAGTTAAATCAGAGCCCACCCCAGAGCCTTCTCAGAGTGGGTTTGAAAGAGGGGAGCCCCGATCTGCATTTCTAATGAGAATCCTGCAACACCACTGCTTCTAGTTTTGGGCTTAACCACAAGGGCTTTGCTTTGAAAACCACCGAGAAACTAGGAAAATGGGGAAAAAATGTAAGGAACCTAGCCTTAGGAAAGGAGTGTGAAACCTCAAATCCTAAAGCTGTGTCTGCTTGGGGGGTGAGGCAGACTGAAGAATTACTTCTGAAATCAGCTGTGTGTGTATTCTCTGGCTTTTCATAAGGCACATGGTTGTCATGGGATCAACATCTCTTGCTAGATAGCATGAAAGACAAAGAGGTTTGGAACAGGCCTGCCTAGGGCCTTGAAGTTCCTCCTTCCTCTTATCTCTTGGTTGTTGCTTACTGTCTGGAGTTTTTCCACAGCTCTCACACCTCCAGTCTGCTGTGTGTGGTGGCCTTTTGCCTTGAGGCCACCAATAGGTGTCCATGCCATCCCACTCTTATTTACAGGTCACTTCTATGAAGACTGAGTAACTGCTAGGCTGCGTTTGGTAATGTTTCCAACGCTTTTTCAAAACACTGGACAAAGTGTGTCAACAGATTTGAGGCTTTCGTTCTGACCTTGCCTCTGGCTTACTGTGTAGTCATGAGAGAAACATTGCAACCCCTGGGTAAGATTTTACTCATCAGAGGAAAGAGTTAGTCTAGTTAGCATAGTGGCTATTTCCTTTGGGGAAAAATGAAGATAAGATATATGGGCCTCTTTCCAGAAAAAAAAAATGCACAGATGCACATAAATGCAAAATGTTGCCTAAATATGAAATAAATAAATAAATAAATAAATAATAGTAATAATAGGCAATAGCAACAGGTGGTTTTTCTCAGGTGCCAGCTATGTGCCAGGTATCCTATTGCTATACCCTGGCAATAAGGCACAATGAAGCTGTTAATGCCCATCACAATGTGAGAAACCATGGAGCTGGTAAATAACAGAATGTGGTTGGAGGCAGCCTGTACTGTACTATTCTGCAGACGATCAATTGCACTTTGGGTGTTTATGACTCTGGGTTGTAAGTGGACCCTACTCTGGGGGATGTCTCAAGTTCTGAAGTTTAGAAGTCACAGGTTTGGTTGTTTGTAGTCTGGAGCACTAACCAACACCAGTAAAATGACCCACCGTGTTCTTAAGGCTTTGATGGATCAAAGGCAGTCCCAAAATTTAGAATTTCAAGTCTATTTGGGATTCCAACTGAGGAAATCAGGCAACCATAGAGCCACACCTCCCTCCTTTTTTTGTATGTGTCTTTAAAAAATGAATGCTTTCTTATCATAGTTTCTGACCAGAGGCAGTTTCAAGGCTGGGGAAGCAACCCATCTCTGCCTTGGCAGGTCAGTAATGTGACGAGATAAAGGGCAGCTCCTTAATGAAAACCACTCTGCCTCCTGCCAGCAAAGGAGTTTTCTTAGTGCATTTCAAGTCCTCTAACACCTCTTCCCAGATCAATGGCTTTTCATAAATGCGCCAGGAGATCTTTGAACCACTAATGCTTCAGGGGCTGTTTAGGTTTGGAGTCAAACTGTTTAATCTAACTCTCCTCCAAGTCTGGTTCTAGTGAAAGGTCTCCGGCAACGTCTAAAAAGCAGAACCACCATGGCCAAGTGACGTCCCCTTCCTTGGCCTCCTGTTTATATAAGCAAATTGGACCAGGCTGATTACATTCAGGATGGGGGAAGGAGGAATGAAATGGCATGTGGGTCATGGTAAAGAGTTGAGTGAAAAGGAATCGAATTAAAGGTGCCTTTTGATGAGAGTGTGGCAAGTCGTTTGCCAGGGAAGACGGGGAAGGCTTTGATTGGCTTCATCAGCAGCCGAGTAAGTCAGCAACAGATGACGCACTTCAGTAAACCTGCATCATGCCAGAGAATGGTGGGCCAAACTCCCCAGTGTTCTTGGGGAAATGAGTGCCATTTAATTTCAATAGTAGTTTTAACATGTAAGCCAATTCAGGGAGGGTCTGTATAGAAAGTGAACTGTGAGCAGCAAGAGATGTCATATGAAAGGGCAAGCTTTCTTCTTCCCAAAGCTGCTCCCACACTAGTTTCCATGGGAATAATAGAAAACAACAGTAGGCCTGTGCCCTATGCAGGCCTGTGCTCTGGGCTTTAGCCCATCAGCTGTTATCACCTCCACTATCAGATGCGAAAACAGTCTCAGCACCATTGACTGAGTTGGCCAATGTCATCACACTTCCCTGGGATGGTAACCACAGTTATCTCCTGCTCTTGACTACCAAGCCATGTGTGTCTAGCCATGTGGACATGATACATGATCCACTATCATCTCTATAAAGTTAGCTCGTTGACCCCTAGAGATCCATTTGTTGGTTCATGCGGTCACATATAATGTCCCCTTTATTTGACCTTCTCTTTTATGGAGCACACAGTCTTTTCAGCTTGCTTCTCACCATAGTGTGCAGCACAGTAAAGACCTCTGCCTTGTTTTAGTTTTTGTTTAAGGGGTGCTATGGTTGGGGGCGATAAACCCAGTGTTCCAAACTTGATGGATGAAAAGTCACTTTAAATACAGCATTGTGGCTTGGTTTTTAACATTTATTTCTAATGGGCATGCACGTTTATCCTGTACATATGTATGATGTCTATGTGCACTATGTTTATTATACCTCTGGCAGACAGAAGAGGACACCAGAACCTTCAGAACTAGGGTTACTGGTAGTTGTAAGCTGCCATTGCCATGTGAGTACTGGGAACTGCACTAGGGTCCTCTGCAAGAACAGCAAGTGTTCTTAACCACTGAGTCATCTTTCCAGCCCCAAGGTTTATTAAGCTATCATCATTATTATTATTCTGTTCATACAAGCCCACTGCATAAACTCCTATCTTAGATAACAAAATTAAATAAAAATAAAAAGAAGAAACAATCTTTAGTATTGCGGTAAGCAGTCATCTTTTTCACCTGTGTGCATACATTAACAAAACATGTTGTTTTGTAGCTTGATACTCACCTTGCCCTACACAGTGAACTTCTGTGGCTTCCGTGTCGCAGTCCCACAACTCCATCTGCAGTTGATGAGCTTGGTCCCTTGCCCTTGCTTGTCTCTACACGGATGTAGCAACGGTCTCTGTACTTAAAACTTCCTGACCCTGTTTTTGACTTGGCTTCTTGGAAACTTCAGACCCTTTGAATAATGGCTTTAGGAACAGGATGTATGTAGCCTTTGTCTACTTCAGGGTACCTCAAATAGCAGCATCCAATTTTTAATGTAAAAACTGTATTGAGGTGGTTGAGTTAGAACAACAGAGATTCTCAAGTCCTCCTTTTTAAACCTGTCCCATCGAAATATTCTAAAGCCCGGTAGTGGTGGCTATGACTGTGGCTGCAGCGGTGCACGCCTTTAACGCAAGCACTCGGGAGGCACAGGTGGTGAATCTTCGAGTTTGAGGCCAGCCTGGACTGTGTCCCAGAAAATTAGCTCACCAGGGATCGTGGAGTTATTTCTATTAACGTCCTGTCTGTGGAACTCCTGTGTATCAGTAGGCCCGGAGTTGAGACTTAATGAGTGGCAGCAAGAGAATGAAGAGAGGGTGCCGACTAGAGTTTTTGGATTGGGTTGTAAGCCATTCTTTTTAGGCTCATGAGGATCAAAGATGGTTTGACCAGAGATACTTTACTACCAAGCTAGGTACACAGGAAGAATCTGAAAAACTCAGAGTGCTTATGGTGGGTGATCTGGTAAGTCACCAGGACTCCTATTTATTCTTTTCCATCAGCTAAATGAAGCAATTTTTAGATTTACATTTAGATGATTTTTTTTTTTGATGAGCTATCACCATGGAGATGGAATTGAAAAGCCTTTTCTTGACAACATTTCTGTGAAACCATTTGTTTAATTATTTGCATACTGTGACTCTGGGAGGCCCCTAGACGGCTGTGCTTCTCCCTCTACCAAGAAGTGCTTGATTTCAACCCCTCTTGGATTCTGCACAGCGGAGGCATCCAGGTCTCCAATATGTCAGGGCTCTTCTACCAATGAGTGAGACTCTTGCAGCTTCTCACAGTCCATCCCAGAAAAGGAACTTGAGAGTGAAAAAGATCAGAGAAAGGAGAGAATGTTAAAGAACGCGCCCTCTGTTCTCCGGAACGGTTCTGTGTGTAACTTGTCTAGACTTACTTGATTTAGTCTTGTCTGCACGACCCCCTACAAAGGTGGAGCTGGCAGAATGAGACAGCCATCAAAATTGCCTTCCAAGGTGATTCAGGAGCGCAGGTGCCCAAGTTGTCCTTCTGTTGTTGTTCTTGTTATCGTTGTGGTTGTGGTGAAGTATTTGTGAATTCACCCCTCCCACGCACTTTTCTTAAAGTAGTAATTTCAAGATTCCAAGTAGATTCAATACAGTTTAAAAACAAGAGCTAATTCTCCAGTCATCCTAGAACCTTATATAGAAGAGTCCCTTCTGAACACTCCTTCCTGTCTACTTATTAGCCAAAAAGAATGGATTGTTTCTGGAAACTTCCAACCAATGCTCTGTCCTGATCTACACTTCAGAGTCTGATGATGGACCAGCTCCAATGAGCAAAGCCCCCAATGCATAGAGATTTGGTTTTACAGTTTGGCTTCCACATTGTGAAGCTTAGAAATGTCTGGAGACATCAGGAGCCAAAGCTTTGTCCAGTGCATGGCTCTGGCATGATATTGCAATATATGAACTACAGCAGATTCAAGCCAAATCCGTGTCTTGGATTTACATCTCCCCTTCCTGGCTAAGTCTCCTTCCCTCATCACTTTGCTTCCTCACTGACTTTAAAGGGGTTGTTTCTGGTAGTTCACAGTTTGCTGTGGAGGAAGTAATCTGATAGCTTCTGCCTGATACAGAGCCCAGGCTATTTGTGTCACATGCCATTCCTGCCAGCAAGCATTGTTGCTTCCCTGCTTGTGTTCCTCCCATATTTTGTTGAAGTAGCTAAATCCTGTACATTGTTGCATTGTGGGGACCAGGATACCACAGGATTTGAAGTAGGATCCTGGACTAGCAAACTTTGAAATTCTTAAAGACATTTTGACAGCTTCCAGCAAGTAAAAAACACATATCCAGCTCACTCCCTGTTGAGAGACTTTTGATTGACAGCTCTCTTGTTTTAATGTTGGAGAATTTGTATCCACCTACACACAACATGGGGGCAGCACACTATATTAGAAGACACAGTGTCCCTGCTAAATGCCAGTTCTGTTGTTTACTAGACAAGTCACGTGGATGATGCCCCAGTAAATGCTGTTATCGTGAGCCTTTCCAATTCCTCCACTCTAAGGGGACCATGCTCACAATGGCTCATTGCTAAATACTTCTGTTGTGTTCATGTTCTGTACCACACCCAATCCTTGGATTAAGTTACCGGCTCAGGGATCTGCCAAATGAGTAAATGCTTGCTCTTTGCTTTTGCATCATACCCCTGCCCATTTTCTAACGCAACAAAGCAGGGATTTAAGCTGGGGTGGCTTTCTTCTTTATTATACTTAGGTGCTGAAGCATAGAATACACTCTCATTTTTTTTTATTGTCTTGGCTCTTGTCCCCCTTGGGAAAGGTATCAAGGAACACATTGGAGGACCCTGACATCTCCGTACACTGTTTCTTCTTTCCTGTTATCCCAAACCCATCCTATCTGGTAATGGGCTTGTAGACGGAGAAATTGAGGTTGAGTTTCACTGAGCTTTTGATCTTTCACTGTGATCAGTGGTAAGAACATTTTTGTACACAGCAATATAAGAAATATATAGTAAACATAAAGTCAATCTCCAAGAAAGGTAGCTTAGTTTATAAAAATGTTTCCCTCTCATCCACTTTCAAAAAAAAAAAAAAAAAAAACAGACCTCAGTTATGCAGACATTCTGAGTCCATTCCTTCTTTCCCAATGGGTCACTGGGTGTATATGAGTTTCCAAGTGTTTGAGTGTTGCTCAGCAGAACGGAGGCAGAGAAAATGTAGCTCAAAGATATACGGCCTAGTTTTATTGTCAGTTTGACACAAGCTACAGTCATCTGAAGGGAAGGAACCTCAGTTGGGAATATTGACTCCATAAGATCAGTATTGATGGGGGAGGGTGCAGCCCGTTGTGGGTAGTGCTGCCCCGGGGCTGGTGGTCCTAGGTTCTATAAGAAAGTAAGCTGAGTAAGCCATGATGAGCAAGCCAGTAAGCAGCACCCCTCCATGGCCCCATCACCTGCTTCTGCCTCCATGCTCCTGCTTTCTTTGAGTTTCTGCCATGACTTCAATAATGAACAGTGATGTGGCAGCATAAGCCAAATAAACCCTTTCCTCCCCAAGCTTCTTTGGTCATGGTGTTTCACCACAGCAATAGTAACCCTAACTAAGAAATTGGTACCAGAGTTGTGGAGTATGTCTGTGACAGACCTGACCATGTGTTTTAGGGAGGATTGTGGAAGGACTTTGGAACTTTGGGCTTCAGAATTCCGTGAGTGTTCAAAGCTTGGTGAACCTTCTGTGGGAGCATGGAAGTTGAGATTGTTGAGATCTATGCAGACGATGAAGATCTGGTTTATGAAATAGCAGAGAGAAGTTTGAGCATCCCTTAAAGACTTTACCAGGGCCATTTGCTGCTATTTTGATTTAAGCATCTGTGGTTCTGCTTAGCTGTGGATTAAGAATCATCCATGATTGACAGGCTGCCCGAAACACTGAACTAAACCTTTGCTTTACTGGGACAGTTGATGTTGGTGCACTGAAGTTGAGCACCTGGTGTTGACACAAGCCGGAGTCAGCTGAAAGGAGGGAACCTCAGTTGAGAAACTGCTTCCATAAGATCTGGCTGCAGGGCGTTTTCTTGATTAGTGGTTCATAGAAGGGGTGGTTCAGCTCATTGTAGGTGGGAACACCTCTGGGCTGGTAGCCCTAGATTCTATAAGAAAGCAGGCTCAGCAAGCCAGAGATTTGATGGCATCTGCTCCTGCCTCCAGGTTCCTGCACTGTTTAGGTTCCTGCCTCAATGGACTATGATGTGCAAATCAAATTAACCTTTTCTTCCCCAAGTTGCTTTGGTCATGATGTTTCATCGAAGCAGTAGACATCCTAATTAAGGTAAAGGGCTTGTGAGTGTGCCTCCTCAGTTTGTTTCTTCCCTTTAGCTCCGGAAGACACAAGTGGTCACCCTCCTGCCACTTACTTCTCTCAGAGGGGCTGGCAGAGGCTGAAGACCTTTTGAACCAGGCAACTAACTGCCACCATGACTTTGCTGCTCTCTTCATGCTCCCGCAGCAGGACAGGGAGTCGAGGGGGTTTGGGGAGGGTTTTCTGCCTTGAGTTGGGACTATGGAGGAAGGTCGTCCCCTTGGTCTGACCTTCTTCCAATCCCGTGTCTGTGTCAGGGAGCTAAGAAAGGGGTCTCCATATCTGCTCATCCATGGCTCGGTACCGTCAATGCCTCCATCGTCTTTCCCTGAGGAGGAGGAGGAGGCTTTGGAAGGGTCAGGATCCTAATCTGGGTGGAGCCAGTACACCTTGGGTCCTCTTGGGTTCAGAGCAGCACTGTCTGGCAAAACTTTCTATGGTGGACCTGTTGCGCATGTTCTTTTTCTACCCTTGCAGCCAAAGCCACCTGAGTGATGAGACAGAGTCCTTGGGGTTGTTTCGCTTTCGTTAATTTAGATTTGAATAGCCACACATAGTTAGAACAGACAACATAGGTCTAGATTTTTGAAACTTAAAAGACCAAGAGTTATTGTCTCTATTCTCTACATGGAGCTGGAACGATCCATCCCCAAAGCAACGGTGGACTATATCCTGCCTTCCCAGGCATAAAGGAGTGTGCTGCTTAAGAGTGAGTTCCATGATACACAACACATCAGTTAACACTTCAAAGTACTACATAAACAAACATATTGAAAAGTGGTATTTTACCACTCAAGCCAGTGGGCAACCCAAACCTGAGTATTGTTTGCTGGGCACCTCTAATGGACCACAGGCAACCTGGCAACTTGATAAACTCTGTTTCTGCCTAACATCTAGTGTGGCGTGTTGAGATGTAGACTTACATAGAAAATCATGGCTTCAGAGAGGTGGTGACTTGCTTCAAGTGATACAGTTTCTGTCAGGATGCTCTAAAACCAGGTCTGCCACATTGCATTGAGGATTCACCCCTAATAATCCACTGGCTCCTATGGCATTCTAACCATGATGGATGTTACATTGTTACATCTGCCCTGGAAGTGATTATCTCCTGGAGAAAGGGCCACACCTCTTGCCCTACCATGTGTGTGGCAGGGCATCCACTAGTCAGCAGGGGGGATTACAAGCTCCCTGTGCCTTTGTAAGATGTGAGCAGAGACCCCAGGCAAAACTAGCTTTCACATCGCTACCCTCCCTCATTCTTCCGTCTCCTTTCCCATATCCCAGAGTAGCGGTTGGTCTCTACCCTCCTGGCTTATGGTTTTAGAGATGCGAGGGGTGTTCTGAATAAGGGAAAGACGCCACTCCTTAACTCTAACTTCTAGCATAAAGGAGGAAGCTCAGTATTTAAATTAAATTAATCCAAGCTGCTGTGACAAATGGACTTAATATAATGCATAAAGACTCAAGCTGATTGAGGTTGAATTCTCTCTCATTTAAAAACCAAAATAGCTTCTCCTACTGGGTCAGCGCTTTGCCTCCAAATAAGAAGGAAAAGACCAGAGTCCTGTCAGCAAGTAATGATTAAGAGTAGATTATAAGCCCCACTACCTTCAGGAGACCCCCAGAGTCAATGCTGGGCTTGTGTGCAAACAGGGAAATTGTATACAGGCCAGAATCTTACATTTCCTCACTCATCTGTTTGATCAGATTCAGTTATAGGATCATGTCTCACTGCAAGGAAGGCTGGGAAATGTAGTGTAGCTTTGGTACCGGAAAGAGGACATGACCATATTTAAGGGTTATCCAGGCTTTGCCACTCATCCAAAATAACAAATGGCAGACTTTTGTTTTAAGAGACCAGATGGTAAAATCAGTATTTTAAGCTTTTTAAGCCACGGCATCTCTATCTTACTCACTCACTTCTATGACTATGCTATAACTACAATATGAAACATTAACAAAATGGTGGGGCTGCCCCAGTAAAGCTTGATTTCATAGACAGACAATGGTCTGTTATGGCCCCAGAACTATAGTATATCAGCCACAGTTGTAGTCTGGGAAAAATGCATTCCCAGCAAAACACAAAACAAGAACAGTTCAGATTATTTGCAAAGAACCACAAAAAGTGTCAGTTTCCTGGAGCAGAACTGGAGGCAATGAGTGCAAACGAATTAAGGGGGCATAAGAGTAATCTGAGAAAATATTTAATTAGGACATTACAAAAGAGATGGTTCCAGCTATGTTTCAAAGGAAAATAATGGTAGTTACCAAAAAAATGTTTATTAAAAAGTCTAAGTTTCAAGTGCCACACTCAGTATCTTTGGGGTGGGACCAAAGAGTGTGTATTTTCAGCATGATTCTTTACTGTTTAAGCAGGCAGTATGGGTATTATATAATCCATTAAGTAAAAATCCATTCGTGTCCCTGCCCCTGGCATGAGCATGTGGAGGACATAAAGTGATATACATAAAGCTTGTGCATGAAGCTACCCAGCCAGGGAAGCCAAGCCTTCCTTCAAAGAAACTAACAAGACTCAAGAGAATGGCAGTGGGCTTACAGACTTTTCAGAATTTTTTTTTACTTGGGACTCTGCTTTTGTGATGATCATGCTATGAAGTAGTTGACTCTGTGAGTCATAGGAAAGAGTCAAAACTTCCAAGCCAAGCTGGGTGTGGTGGTGCATACCTTTAATCCCAGAACTCAGGAGGCAGAGGCTGTGGGTTTCTGCCATTCTGGTCTACACAGAGTTCCAATACAGCCAAGGTTATATAGAGAGACCCTGTCTCAAACAAACAAACGACACACACACACACATACTCACACATACACACACCCTTCTAGACCAAGCTGTACCCAGGAAGCACTTGGACTTCTGTCGGCTTCTTCAACATTTGCTTCCCTCTCCAGCAATGTCCAAGCAGGCTCTAGACAGGGACTTTGCTTGTTCTTGTTGAATAAATTGTCCCTGCTGCAAGATCGAATTCTTAATTCCTAAAGCTTTGTGACTCCTGTTCCTTATCCCCCTGCCAGGATGGAGCTAAACACTCTTCCCTCCAAGCTCCTGAAATATTTAGGGCTGCTGTACTGGCTTCTCTCCTGTTGCCCAGCAACCAGCATGAGGGAATCTAATTGGCCAGGAGAGTCGGGGAGTGGCTCACTCATCACCCTGGTTATTAGTGTAGGGTCCTAAGAACACCTCGGCAGGGAGATGTCAAACACAATGTGGGTGACCTTGAGAAGGTCACCTCTAGGGTTGCCTGGAGAAGGCAGTCACATATGCTAGTCCATCTGTTCCTGGCCCAAAGATGTGGAAGCAGAAGGAAAAAAGAAACCCACCTCAAAGTCCCCAACTTTCCTCTAGAAATGGCCAATTGCCTGCCTCCAGAATTGGTGGGAATGTTTGAGAGTCTCTGAGCAAGAAAATGCAAAGCATTAAAATGTGAATAGCAAACCAGTATATGTATTTCTGTAGTTCAGAAATAACAGAGAGAGAGAGAGAGAGAGAGAAGCTGTAACCCCCCCCACACACCAAGATTTCTTTTATGGTAAATGATAGGAGTTCTGTGCTCAAGTCTGATTTCTGAGCATGGAAACTTTCTGGTAAATGACCAGATCTGTTCCTTTCTCAAGTCTCCATCTCCGTCCTGTGAGTCCTGGCAGCCCGCACTCACCTGTCTGCCTGGGGATATGGAATGTCTAAGCCAGTCACTGTCCTCAGCAGCCGGGCAATGTGTTGGCCCCAAGGATATGGTTCTGGCAGCTAAAATGCTCCCTTTTTTGGCAAGACAGCCTTGATTTTTACTGTCCATTCCCAAAGCCTTTGGGTGAGTTTGGAAAGATGTAGAAAACTCAGTGTGGAAGGGCTTGCATAAGCCTTGGTTCATTCCCCAAATGCAGATGTGGGCTGCCTAGTGGCCTCAGATCTTATGAGATTCACCTTGGGGAAAATGTGGGTAATGAAGATACCAACTCGTTTGTACTGAGGCCTGGAAGCTTGCCTTTCTACAGGCTCCTCCATGCTTCTGATGCAGATGTGTGTATTTCAGGTCACACTGGGGCAGTGGGGTCAATAGGAAGCACGGAAGGGGGTGGGGGGGGAAGGTTGGCGGAGCATGAAGAGTAAGAATTGTTATTATTTTGATTCACAGCAGTCATGATCTTGCTTAGCACTGGAATCTAGCAGTCCTAGTAGCTTGGAATCAAAGCACCTTTCCCTGTTTCACTACAATTTTCTTCCTGCTAAAGCCCATTTTCCTTTATGTAAATCTCAGTGGCTCTGGATTAAGTCTCCAACTACAATGCTTGACCACATTCTGGAATTAGGTTTTTGTTTTTACTACAAACAGAATAAATTAGTTGATAAACACAAACACATAAACCTCCCCTTGGTCTTATTCTTGGTACTTTTGGTCACCCTGCCTAGAGGTACTGCTTGGACACACACATCTGTTTCTACAGGACATTCTTCTTTGCATTATCATACTCACAGGCACTCTGGAAGTAAGAAAGTGGCTGAAGAGTGGATACAGTGTTATCTATCTGCTTTGCCCAGCTCTGGTGATATAGACCCTGCCATTAATACTGTGAATCCTGCCCAAGCTGGGCAAGAGACTGTTTTCCTTGCTTCCTTTGATGACAACTGCCAGCATTTTCATGTCTGCACCTTGCCTTGTCCATTCCACACCTTTGCTTTTCTTGCTTGGATCCCCATTGCCCAATTCGAGTCAAGTTGCTTGGAAAGGAGTGGAGGGAATGTGACCCAGACAGTGCAAAATGGAAGCTGGATGCAGAGTAGTCAAGTTTCCAGAAGCACAGAGAAGCCTAATTGGCCAACGCCAGTGGAAAGACTGTAGATGTGTCTATTTAAAGACAGCCTGTCTATGATGTCAATTTGCCTTTCATCTTCCCAGTGCTCAATGATTTGAGGCACATATCCATACAACTTTTAAAGGTAGCTTACAGTGAAGTCACACAGGCAGTACTAAGTCCATTGAGCCACCATCACCGTTGTGAGCATCATTATCACTATTAACAATGGCATCTCTTTGCAGTGCAGAGAATCAAACCAGAGCCGCCACATACATGCTAGGCAAGCCTTTGCCATTCAGCTACACCCAGAGTCCACATTAAATATTTAAAGACGTTTCCACCAAGAAAACTTTAGTTCTTCAATGATTATTTACTTCACAAGAGGCAACACGGCATGAACCTTACAGGCAGAGCTGCATTCAAACTACACTAGCTTTGCCTCAGATCCACCATCACTCATGTCCTGTGGAAGAAAAATGCTGCAACAAGAAGTAATATTTGCAGCACATTCACTATATTGTTACTGTTGTAAATGCTTTAGATAAAATTTCTGATGGAAAAAAAATCACATTAAGCCTATGATGTATAAAGTACAATCTCTTTCATTTCACAAATGACAGGCGCAGAGAAATCAGATCCTGTGACTGAGGACATACTCCTTACTACTGTGCATCAGTACCCCTACTTTACGGCAGAGTAGGTGGCAGACTTCTACAGGAACTTGGCACAGCAGCCAGTGTTCAATAGATGATCATTACAGTTATCATGTGTATTTAATGGACAGGTCCTTCCCAAATGGAGTGATTTCTCAACTTTTAGGAATAGAGTGCTAATGAAAAGTTATGGTTTTAATTAGCAGTTTTTGCTAGGCTTGCACATGCAATGCCCCTATCCTAACTAGGCTCTGTGGATCTGTTAAATTCACCCCAGCGTCATCAGCGTGATTCCTTAGTTGCAGACATTCCACTTGTTAGCCTTGCTTTGGTTTCTGGGCCAGAAGTGTTGTATTCCTGTGTGCAAAGGGGCTTCTGGATCAGACCCTGCTTCTAGGTGAGGGGGCTGTTTGTTACTCTGGACCCCCAGGACCTTGTTAGACCACCTTTGCTTGCTGGCTGCCCTATTTTCTTCCTAACTATCCAATGAGAGACTTGGGGATTGTCCTAGAGCCTCAGAACAAGATAGTCAGATCAGCATAGGATACCAGATGCTCCAGATCTGGGGTTATAGTTCCTGCTAGCTTCTAGGGTGTGCTGCTGGGGTTTGTGAGTTAGATGAAGGAGTCTTGACAAAGAAAGGGGTCAAAAGAAAAGCAGAAGAAAAAACTAAGAGAGGAAAAGAAAGAATAATCTAGAGAGAAATGACTTTCACAGATTGAAGCCATTTTGAACCGGAAGATTCTTCGGGGGCATATATTGCAATGTCTTCCTTTTCTCTGTCTCTCTCTGTCTCTGTCTATCAAGTTGGTAAGTTCCTGAGGTGAATTCCACAAAGTTACACAGCTATGCATTTGGTGTGATTTCTGGATGAGGACATGAGAAACTTCTCCAGCAAGTCCCTATTTGCATGAAACCTGTGCGTATTGAGACACTGTTTGGAGGGGGTCCATTATTGCCTGACTTTGGGAGCTCAGAATCCCAACACCCCTGGGGCAGGGACTCACAACCATTAACACAACTGCACTCCTTCCAGATGCAGGCTCACCAGAGACCATGCTCCAAATTTGACTTTGCAGGAGCATGTATGTCCTGACCATGAGAGCAACCACCAGGAGGTGGGGCAGGGGGCAGGGATAATGTGACAAGGGATGTCCAGACAAACTCTTGTTGTTTCTAACTCAGAGAAAGGTCACTTCTCTGTGGTCCAGTACATCAGCTGTGCCTTTTGCTTTGTTTTTGTATGGATGGGGAGCCCTTGTCTAGACTTTGCCTTTTTCTCATCACAAAAGCTTTGCTGTATCACCAATGAAGTCACCACCACCTTCTGGGGTGGTCTCTCATGCTCCTGCAAAAAGGCAGCTACCCACCTTCTCTGCCCTGTTTTTCTCTCCTATCTGAGGCCCCCTGCACAGTTTTCCCATCAGAGGAGCTCTTGGAAGCAAGCGTGTCTATCTGTATGAAAGAGGCTAACTTCCCATGCGCTGGCTGGCTAAGGTTCAGTCTATTGGAGATTCATCAGCCAAAGGAGACTCCAAGCTGTTACCATTGCTGTTGCTGTTTGCTTGCTTTTGCCTGGTGATATTTTCCCCCTTCTTATCTCATCATCTTTTCCCCACCAATACTGTGTCTAGTTTCTTGACTCTTATCAAATTTATATTAAATCTCTACTCTCGATATCTAGATCCAGACTGTGGGTTCTGAAATTTTTGCTAAGTCTAGGAAGAGAGGAGAGAAGTTTGAGAGGAGGAGGAGGAGGGAGAGGGGTTGGGCAAACAGGCAAGAGGCGGCAGGGGTGGGTGGGGTGGGGGATTTACAGAATATCATGGTAAGCCACACTACCAGAAATGTTACCTCCTTGAGTCATTTAGCCCCTGAGTATCTTGTTCTACGGATCCTGGCCAGTCTATAAGTTTGTCATAAACTTTGATTATCAAGATTAAAAGCACAACTGTGTCTCCTTCCTTCTCTCTTTCCCTACCCCTGCTCTCTCCTTCCCTCCCTCCCTCCTTTCTTTCTTCAACAAAACATTCTCTGTAATCCAAGCTGCACTGGCAGGCAGGCGGCGTCTTAGATTTCCTCTGGTGTTTTGACTTTTTTCTTCTTTTCCCTCATGCACTGACTATGTTTGTGGAGAGCTGGGCTACCTCTTGAGCTACACAGGCTGCCTCCTTGTCCTGGAGCCCATGGTCTAAGGGGTGTCGATCAAGGAAGTTGGTAGGTTCAGGAGACACTGGGGTGAATGCAGAGAGAAAACGGAAAATGGGAATGTGTCCAGTTGGAGGTGTGTGACTTTGCATTTGGAGATCCAAGAAGATCTTCCTAAAGAGGGAATGTTTGACTAGAAAACCGAACAGGAAGGAACCGTGCTCCAGGTAGACTCGTCCATGTAGGATTTACCCCCGGCTCTGGCTGCCCCAGCCTCCTGTTATGTGGTTGAATTCCATTTAAGTCTTTACCCCAAAACGGGTGTGAGAAACAGAGGTCAAGAGGGCTGCTGAGAGTGGAGGGACCCTGTCCTGGGCGCAAGTCAGCCTTTAATGAGCATCCAGGTGACCCTTTGAAAGATGAAACCTGTGGTCAGGTCTCCCCTCGCAGAAAGTCTCAGGTTTCAGTCCTAATTATGGAACCAAGGAGATGGCCCAGCCTCCATCCTGTTCAGCTGGGGTTCAGCTTCCCTGGGAAGAGGCCTTCCTGCCTCCAGTCCTGCAGGCCGCAGGGTACTTACCTCAAGCAGAAGAAGCTGGCTGTCCCAAGTCGGTGCTCACCATGGCACTGAGTCACTGGCTCACAAGGTGGGTAGGAGCAAAGGTGCTGGAGAGAGTGTGGGGGCAGGACTGACCTTAGGGACTGCCAGCACTCACAGCTGCAGACTACAGCTCCAGTTATGATGTCACAGAAGGATGGAACCTCTTTCAAGGCCAGGGCTTTCCTCTCTGTCCCCACAAACTCAGTAAAAACTTACGGTAGGAGCATAGAGAGAATGCCAACAAAGAAACCCCTGCTAGCAGCTCCCAGTTTGGCACTTGATATATGCTGGCTGCTATTGTCTTAACTGTCTCAAAACCTTTTATTCTATCTGAAGTGAAGCCTGCCATTCCCTTCAACTGTCTGCTTGGGATCAGAAGTGGTATAGGCCTGGGATGTCTCAGACTTTGTAATGGTTGTGTATCCATAATGAGATATCTTGAGAATGGGGCTGATGTGTAAAGTTCATTAGTGTCTTTAATGTAGTTCATATGCATAGACTAAAAACTAAAAGCAACTGTTTCACAGTATTTCCCTGTGATGTAGGGCAAGTATATGGTCCACTTGTGACCAGATGTCAATACTCTTAAAGGTTATGCCTTAGAAATCTTGGAATTTAGGGTTTTTGGAGTAGGGATCACCAGTAGTGCTATTCTGGTTTTTTTGTTTGTTTGTTTGTTTGTTTTGTGAGACTTAAACTGTATTAGTGTCCAAGGTTATCTATCTACTTAGTGGTCAGAGTCCATCCTACATTGACAAAAATCTGTGTACCTTACAGTTTGGCATTGCCAAATTCTTCCTGTTTTAAAGGTCTTTTTTTTTTTAATTGTGTGTGTGGGGGGGGTGTACATGCACACCTGAGAAGTGGATCCCCAACAGCTAGAGTTAATGTGATTGTGAGCCATCCAACATGGCTGGGATTTGAACCTGCCTACAACTACAATATACTCTTCTAACTGCTGATCTGTCTCTCCAGTCCCTTGGTTGGCCAGTTCTTGTTTTTTATGGAACTGGGGCTTGAACCCAGGACCCTGTGCATGCTGGGCAAGCGCTGTATTGTTGAGATACATCTTCAGTCCTCTGCTTGGCTGCTGGGTTGTACAGGCTCCAGTATGACATCATAAGACAAATTGAGAAGGAGCCCTACCTTCCTGAAAGTGTGCTGGCAGTGATTTCTAGAGATACTTGATATGGACAGTTTTGCAGAATTAGCCCAGTTAATGGTTTCATGGCATCAAGGTTGGAGTGGAAAGTTGTAAAAGGAGATGGCAGAGTGGAACATAATTCCCAAGGCTGAGCTTGTTTGTTTTCTTTGACTCCAGTAAATGTGGACAGCGTAGGCTATGTGGGTGGCCCTCCACTTTTACGTGTCTCCCACCTGAGGTGCAAAACTGGACCTGTTATCCCCTGTGTCTTAGTGACCTCTCCTCCAGTTTCAGGGTCTAGGCATGTGAGAAGCCCCACACCCTGGCAGCACACCTATTTGGATTGACCAAGGGTCCTGACACTGATCTGAGGACTTCCGTATATTCTCAGAGGTGGCCTCTTACCAAGGACAGAACTGAAGTTAGTGGCCATGGGCGAGTGAAATCCTGGAAAGGAGAAACTAGACAGAAGCAACATGAGCCAGCAGACCCCCTACCGTTTTGCTCCCAAATCACAAAGCCACAAGTCCTTGTCCCATTTCACCACTGAGAAGATGCCTCCCCTCACTCCCTCCAAAATGACTTCCACCAGTAATAAGTGAGGTTATTTGTATTCACAACTTAATAGATAATAAATAATACTTACTCCAAGGTATTCGAAATGCAAAATGACAATAAAGCTGGTCCCCATCTCCTAACACCTAACTTGAAGAAAAGAGCCTTATCATCCTGTTTGAGCACCCTTTACAGAGTGGAAATCTGCAACTGTTACAAAGCAGGCAGCACATTTAACACAGACAAGTGGTCAGCCTTTGTAATGATGGAACCAGCTGTGGCCCATTCACAAGCATGCAGGTAACTTTTAAAATTAGTGGGGTTTCTCTCTTCCCTTTGACCCGATGCCCATAAGTAAAGATTTTAGGACATGGAAAACTTTGAGCACTGACAGAGGGGACCCCCCCTCACCACCCTCAGGCAAATGGCTGTCTTGCCTGCTTGCTGGTACATTCCTCAGCCTCCTCCTCAGGGATCTGGAGGGCATCCTCCAAAATCTGACCTGGCACTTTGCAAGTGTCTCTTCTCCATAAATCACCCTCCACTCCAGCTTCCTTGAGCTTCAGAGGACTCAACCTGTCTTTTTTCAGAGGTGTAACCTGGCCAGGAAGGTGAAGAAGTAGAGATGTAGTAACAAGCCTTCCTAGGATCCACAGGCGATGGAAGTATTATAGGGGTAAGGGACCAGCCAAAGAAATACCCTGAGCAGAGCCAAAGAAACACATTTTGACCCTGCAACCAGAACCAAAGAAATGCACCCTGACCCTGAAACCAGTGCCAAAGAAACACACTTTGTCCCTGAAATCAGAGCCAGTGAAAGAAATACACCCTGGCCCTAAAATTAGAGCCAGAAGGCTAAAAAGGACCAGTGAAAGAAACACACTTTGGCCCTGAAACCAGAGCCAAATCTGATCCTAAACCTGTGCAGAAAAAACAACCAATTCCTGAGTAGGAGATTTAGCCATTCTGAGCTCAGGGGTTGAAATCTGTGCAATCCCCAGCCTGCAAATCTCCCTGGAACTCCGCCCTGCCCCCGCCCCTAAAGAAGCCCTATATAAACCCAGTGCCTGTTCAGCTTCAGGCTGTTAGGGCACTCTGTCCTCTGCCACTTTGGCAGAGGCAGCCACTCGCCTGGATTCCTCCCTTCCAATGAATCTCTTGAATGAGGTTTGAGTGAAGACCTTCTTTTGCTGGAGCAGGAGCAGAGCAGGGCTGTAACAATTGTTGCTGGGTAAACCTTCCCCCTGGCTAAGCGAAGGTGTTATACTCCACTCTATTCGGGGACTGGAGCCAAACTGTAACAACTTCATAGGGGAAACCCCCTCCTGCTGGAACAGAGCTGATACACTGGGGAAGCCTTCACCTGGAGCAGGGCTGTAAGCTGCTGCACTTCCTGTGACCTGCTGTATTCCTTGGCTTCCCGTTGCCAGAATATCTTTCCTTCCGAGCTGTAACACTCAGTATTCTTTGGCTCCCGAATGCCAGAATCCATTCCTGTCCATCCCATCTGATCCATCAAAATGCTTACGGGTATGACTGGATGCCTCACTAGAGAAAATCTTCCAAGTTTGGCTCCCCTACAAGGCCAAGAGAAATAGCCTGGAAAGAGATGCACCTAGAACTTAATGGTGCCCACAGTTTTTCGAAAAACAGTTTGGGACTGAATTTAGTGATACCATTTCTGGGGTGCTGGAGCCAGTGCCAGGCTTGGACTCAGACAACAAGCAGGGACCCAGAGCCAACCTGAACTGGACTCTGTAGTGGATTTGGTTACAGTTTGGCCCATGTGAACTTGGAGGCTTCCGAGGGGCCTAGCTTCCCGGAGCCTGTTTCTTTTTCTGGAAACAATTAGAGTCACATTTCTCATCTCACTGGGTTACTGGGAGAATCAAATGACACAGACTGTGCACAGGCACTTCCTACACTCCAAGGTGCTCTAAAAATAAAAGGCATTATTTTCTAATGAAGATGAATCTTAGTTCACAAATTCAGTTTTACAGACTCGAGGATGAATTTCTGTCCACACTAGATCATCAACTGACTTTCTATTTCAAGCGCTATCTAGGCTTGCTAGATTTAGCGAATAAAAATACCAGCTATCTAGTGCAGAGAGTCCTGTATTGTATTTGACAACTTTACCCCCTCCATCTAGGCCACGAGGAATCTCTGGAAAGAATGACCCTTGTTCTAGGACACAGTTCTAAGGACTTTAGCAGTATTAAATCAGCCACCCAAATACAAGTCAGTAGTTCTAAATATGTTCCAGACGTAACTGAAATGTTTTCTATTTACTACATACTTAACTATATCAGAAGTAGTGGTATCTCCTTCCAGGCCTTATTCTGCATTTGTAACGTACGGTGGGAACATACTATATTATGTCTTACTGAAGACATGAAATAAGACATATTTTATCTTACTTTTCAGTATATTCAGATATATTTATCTTACTGGAAAGTAAGTGCTCAATTAATACATTTTGGTAGTTGTTGTTGTTGGGGTTTTGTTTTTGTTTTTAAGCCTGGAGCCCTTTGGGGTTCTGTATCAGTCAGCTACAAGACTCTCACTATCTGATGTTCCTTTAGAAGAGAGGGACCACTATCAATAACCAAAGCTGACCAAGTGCTTCCTTCCTGCATTATGGTGGTCCTTCTGCCTTGCTGTGGGTTATGCTTTGCTGGAGTAGATGTCTAGTGGAGCTGAGGAGTCTGGCCCCAAAAGTCCCTCTGGAAAGGAGCTAAACGGGGAACAGTGTTTGTAAATGTACTCCCCATGGTGACATTTGGCATCATTTCCAACTAATGACATCTTTGCAAGAGCCCTGCAGAGTTTGTCTGCTGACGGCCAAGTTACGAGCACCCAGAGACCCGTCTTCATAGGATCTGGAAAGTGAATTAGCAAGTTGCTGCTCTCCAAAGGTGCAGGGTAGGTGTGATGTTCAGAGAGAAGACGGGAGAGCTGTCTCCCCTGTACCTTTCCAGGACCTTTCACACTTACTGTGCATGATCTCCCTCTCCTAATTAACCTTTCCGCTTTTTCTTTAAAAGGGCAGTAATTTTTGCTTACATTGACATGTTGCCTTGAGTGTAGAAAGGTCAAGCCGCCTTTGTGCAGATCCCAGCTCGGCTACTAACCAGCTGTGTGACCTCCCACCAGTTACTTAATCTCTGAACTCCAGTTTCCTCGTCAGTTCAATGCAGATCATCACAGCACATACATGCATTCGCTGTGAGGTGAATGGGAGGGTTGTGTGAGAAATATGCTCAAGTGTTTCTGTATCCCCAGGCACATACAGGCTTGCTGAACAGTTCCTGATACTATTTGGGCTTGCTGAACAGTTGCTGATGCTGTTTCTGGAATAAAATGACCAAGAGGCCAAGGAAAGGCAGATATCTGTCCCATTTGAGAAAGAAGATAGGCAAAGAGTCCCCATGCTTCTCCATTTGAATTAGGAAGTCAGGATCCATTTTCTAATAAAGAAATCCAGCCAGAGCCTTAATTTCTGTCCCTGGCCCATCTGACTAACTATGTTGTGTGTATCTCTAGCTTGTATGGTGTGCTAGGTCCTGCTATGGTGACTGCCCCTTCTCTAAGACTTGGGCTCCCCTGCATAACCAATGCGATCATACCCCATATTTCATACACTCACCCTTGTGGCAGGATTTTTAAAGGCAAGGAAAATAATTGCTGGTGTGTCTGTGTGTATACACCCAACAAACTTGCGCATGAACAGAATAAGCACAATGCAAAGGGCCATCTTCTGCTCCAACAGAGTGCAGGAAGAGATGCTACCAAGGGGTGGGGGAGGGGGATTCTGCTTTGAGAAGGTCAAGGTTGTTACAACCCTAACAGAGCTGGTTGGGGAACACCAGGGAAGCAGTGTGCACTCCAAGATTTGCACCTTGAGGCATACACACATGCACAGGTGTCATGCAAACACATCTACATTCTCACCTGTCCAGAGACTCCTGCATCAACACTAGTGCCACATCAGAGCCCATTACTTGGGGTTCAAAAACTGTGTGGAATAATGCTGGAATGAAGGAGCAGTCTGATGGTTCGTGAATCAGGAAGGGAAACCGACAGTGAGCTTTGTCGACAGCATAGAAGAATGCCCAAGAATTCTGAGATTTGAAGAGCACACAGGTGGCTGTTGGGGTTGGTGAGGGCATGGCTACATGACCTGAACAGCATGCCATCGTACATACGTGTGGTCTCTGCATGAAGGGGTCAGCTGTAGTGTCCAGGAACAGGATTCTCAGCTGACACACATCCAGATCCTACCCAACAAGCTCCCTCTTGGGGGACATTAGAAGGGAGGAACCAAATGGAGGTGACAGGTGTCCTCTTGTCAGAATGTGAAATCTCGTTTCTAATAGTAACCAATAAATTGTTATCAGTTCTCTGTGTTCAGAGATGTAGGAATGAGTGAGTTTGTGGTGGGGGGGAGATGGAGGGAGGAGGTGGGGGAGAAAGGCTGGCTTTAAATTTTAATTGGTCTGCAATGAAAGATTTAACTGTTTAAAAAATACAGCAGTCTCAGTCCCAGACCACAACTTATGCGCTGATGTGGAGGGTTGGGACCGAGTGAAGAAAGAAGTACAGAGAGGCAGCTTCCTAATGGATCCCATGGGGAGTTGTGCTCCTGGGAACCAGCCATGGGATACTCAAGTAGGACTCTGATCTACTCTTTAGTGGTCCTATCCTCTCATTGGCAAAGTTCATCTTTGCCCTCCTTATTGCAAAGGCAATCCTATAAATGAATAGATGGTTAGAGAAGAAGATGCCTTGGTTGAGAGTTTACAGTTTCTCAGCTTCAAAACGTGGCTGTTGAGGGCTCTGCTGTAAGTACCAGAAAGACAGCAACATGGAGATGCCCGGAGGCTCATCCATCACTTAGGAAGGGCAGTTGGTACTTGTCAGTCTATCCTTTCCACATAAGTGACAGTCCTGGGTGAGGCTGGCACTGGGCCTGCCTTGGTCCTTGTGACTGCTAGGTTCAGCACAGTGCACAATATTGAATGGAACTTAGTAAATACTGGTCAAATTTTCCATGAGCATTTTCAGAAAAACTATAGCTCTTAAGTTCCCACCGCCCTGTTGCATCTCTGAGCTGCCGCTTGCGTGTAACACTGAACTTGGGCTACACCTGAGCCCTTTACACCATTCTTACCAAAGCTGTCCACCCCCGCCCGCCCTTGCTGCCCTGGTGGCAGCTCTCTCCTGGGGAATAAGAACTGTGTCTTCTAGAAGAGTGCTGGGAACAAAAAATACGGTGCTATCTGTTGAATGACTGGAAGAATGTTACAGTTTGTCTTTTCTTTCATCCTAATTATCCAGTTCAAGAATAGGGGCAGGAATTATAATGTGAGTAACACCTGCCAATCCACTGGAAACAGTGCTGAGCTGGGCTGCACGCAGTACCTCTGTTCTCATCCCATTGCGCCTGAGGTCATGGGAAAGATGCGATGGTGCCAGTGGTGATGATGAGGATGATGACTGGGGCAACCACAGTGGCTGTCATACACACTGTTAAACTCTATCTGCATCATCTTAACTCCTCCTTCTAGCTATTCTGGGATGAAGATAGTGCATTCTCCACCTTATGGAAACAAGACCGGAAATTGTCTTAGCTCAGTGCAGTATAAAAGAGCAGACCAGTGTGGGGGGTGGGTGGGAGGGGGCGGTATGACACATGTGTGCATGTGGAGACTGGTGGTTGGCACTGGGTGTCTTTATCGTTCTCCACATTATTATTATGTTACCCCACTTAACTTAGAGCTACACCCTCCTCCCTTTCTTAGTACCAAGGCTGTAGGCATACACTACTGTGCCTGGGTTTTTATGTGGGTGCTGGCTATCTGAACCTAGGTTCTCATGCTTATGCTCCAAACACTTTACTGTGTCATCTCTCCAGGCCCCAGATTACGAATCCTATACAAGTATTTGCTTCCTACCCTTCTGGGGTCTGTGTTAAGATCAGAGGTACCAGGTGAACAGTCAGGTTTGGTGAAGGCCTCCTCCTAGCTTACAGACCAGCCTGTGTCCCACCATCTGCTTAAGCCCTCTGGACCCCTCTTAGGAGGTCCTGAAGACATCATGAGTGCTCTAGTCTCCTGACCTCATCTAATTATCAGAGATCTCACCCCTAAATCCCATCTCATCTGATTTCTGTTGGAAACACAAGCATTCAGTCCCTGGTTGAGGGGTGAACCCATATGACCAAGGCTGCCTAGTGAGGCTGGCATCGGGATAGTGTTTGACTCAGATCTACTTAACTGCCTCCGTAACCCTTCTCTTACCTCTGCACCATGCTGCGGAATATCAGACCAAGCACTGAGGGATGCCCAGGGGGTCCATAAAAGCAGCCAAAGAGAACCAAATTATAGGGAGTCTATTATGGTTGATCTTAAAAGCCTCATAATGGCCTTATTTTCTCTGAGACTTTGAAAGCCAGTGATTTGCCATGGCTCCCTGCACAGAGAGATGTCCAGCCAGGTAGTCTTCCCTACCTGTGTGCTAGGCCCCCCAACCCTGACCCAGCAGAGATGCAGGAAGGGGCAGTCCTTATTCCCTTTACTTCTCTGAGACACAAGAATATGAGCTTTGGGGTTTTGTTTTTGTTTTCCAGGTGTTTCATGGGCTTCTAGCCAAAAAATCCTTTCAATTAATGGTCTGAGAACAGCACCCATGAAGAAAATTAGAAGCAGATAAGGAAGGAGGGCCGTGGCACTGAGCAGGAGCGTGGGGAATCGTTCTTGGATTGTTCTGATGACTTCCCAGTGTTTTCCTAACGTGAGAATCAGTCAGCAGGGGCCTGGATTTTTTACGAGGGAGGAACCTCTTCCAGACAGCTCTGTCCTTAACAGCCCCTGTAAATCCCCACACCCCCACTCCAGTGAGAACAGTGTTCTCTCCAGAGTCACCGTGTCAAAGCCTGTTTAGCTGTTTCTCACTTATCAGCCCCAACCCTAACATTAGTTCATGCTTGGAATATGAAGCCATTTCATATTTATTCTTGTTGTATCTGGCAGGGAGCCTTGGAAAAAATAAAAGAGTACCGCGATGGTGCCGTTCGGTGCTTATATCTTTATGGTGTCGTGAATTGATTTGACAGAGCAATCATGGGCACGAGTGAGCCCACCTCTTCCCCCAGCGGCAGGGTGGGAAGGACAGGACGGACACACAGCCCACTCCTCCCAGTTCTGCTCTGAGTGTACCTGCGCCTGCTTAGCCATTTTGTAGAAACAAGAGTTCCCTGAAAGCCAGGCTGAGGAGGAGCCTCCAAAAAGAGTGAGGGTGGCTGCAGAGCCAAGAGGGATGGCTTCCGCTGTAGAACATTGTAGATGCTGAGTGAATCTCCCTCCCGCACAGGGCCTTGAAGACTACTACTAGGACCTTCATAATGCCACAGGGAGATTTGAAGACATTGGCCCAATAACCTGGCCTGTCTAGAAGCTGAAGTTCATATCTCATATGCTTCAGACAGGTTAAAAGGATTTTAATGAAAAGTTTGTCAACTTGGAATAGTGTGAAAAGTTGCCTGTATGCAGACCATCATGGTTCCCTGGAACAGGATTTTAGAAGGTGAAATAATGGGTCTTTGACCCCTAGTGAGCTTAAGAATGCATGAACAAAGGCAGCTTCCTCAAATGTACACCTGCCCCTTGGAGGTCAGAGGCAATTTTAAGTGAGATTCAGACTGGTGTGTCTCATTTTCTAGCCATGGGCTGGTTTGGGTGTGGTTCAAGCCTACATGTAAGTAGCATTTGAGCTTGTTTTTCACCAGTATTCAGGTGAATAAGAAAACATAAGTCATGTTTTTCGTGGGTAAGGTGTCTTAGGTGAGTGGTACTATAGGCTCTGTGTCTGGATGACAGTCTAGGGTTCTGTGCCTAGAATCCACGGATGATTTAAAAAAAAAAAATGATGAGCTGGAGAGCTGGCTCAGCATTTAAGAGCACTGGCTGTTCTCCAGAGGTTCTGAGTTCAATTCCTAGCAACCACATGGTGACTCACAACCATCCGTAATGAGATCTGGTGCCCTCTTCTGGCCTGCAGAAATACATGCAGGTGGAACTCTGTACATAATAAATAAACCTTTTAAATTATGACTGTAGTCAAGGAAGCACACAAACCAAGGAGAAAACCAGGAAAGATGTAGACTTCAGCATCCGTTGGTTCTCTTCTGCTAGTTGTCTGTTGCACACTTCCCAGCCTCAGAGCATTCGACTCTCCTACCCCAGCACATGAAGTGGTTCCCTGTGGCCACCATATTCTCTCCACACTCCTCACAGCTGGTTTTCAAGTCTGTCTTCCATGTGACATCATCTCCTCCATCACCTGATTCTAAAACTCCTCCCTCCACTAGGCTCCTCTCCCCAGCATTCTCTGTAACTCCTCACCTTCCCTGTTCAGCTCAGCCTCATTGCTTTTCCATGCCCTAACCCTCAGACCCCATGCTTCCTACTCCCCTTCAACACCAGTCTTTCCTTCCCCACAGGCTAAGTATCTACTGTTTTGCAGTTCCCACCCATGTCTCCATTCTCCAGAGAGTTGCTCTATTGCTGCCTTGCAATTCTGCATGCCAGGAAAAAGGGAGCAGGGTCACTGTTGGTTAATCCCCACCCATTTGGCACTAGTAAGCCGAGGCCCAGAGAGGAGCTATAGCCAGACGTCCAAAACTTCCCTTTTGGCTTGTTGACCCTGTTGACGAAATTCAATACGTTTGGAATTAATCACTGAAAAACAAGTGAGATAGACTGGGGGTTCCAGAGATTTTTAACTCCTTGGTCCTCATCCCGGCATAGGTTATCAAAACCAAGACTTGTCCATTTTTCACAGTTTATGAGGGTTATCTCCGACCTGTCATGAGACGCTGGCAAGAACATGAAATTGGTCTATATTGAGTCCCGTTCGAGTTTCCATCCCCATTCACAGAACAAGTTGGAATGTTCCTCAGTAAACACTTAAGGAGGAGGAAAACAAAGACAAAAGCTGATTTTTGAATATCTTGGTTATTTGATGATTTTTTTATATATATAAAATCTTGGTATTGGTGAGACTGAACTTGAAAGATGAAGACTTGTTTCCTCATTTCAGGCCAAAAAGTCTATTTTAAGTGGCTTAGTTGGGATAGGTGTCTGAAGATGAATATTTGGTGAAGGTTCCAGAGACTTACTTTTTCTAGGTATAAAACAAGGGAGACATAGGTTTGAAAAAGCAGGTGACAGAGAAGAGACCGATATATCGATATAAACAGGTTTCACCTGAAGGGTCATCTGAGATTTTTTTCCCCATGTCTTTCTCATCATACAGTCATGAAAAAAAAAAAAAAAAAAAAGCAAGCAAGCACTTGGATAAATGCAGCTGGGGTTGAGATGTGAAAAGTTCTGTGTGCTTCCAAGAGAACATTTTTTCCCAGTTGAATGGGATTATTTACATCCCTCTGACATATCACAACCAGCTAACAAATAGGATGACAGGGCAATGAACTTCTTATCAGTATGGAACTCCCTAAAAAAAGGTTTCTGAAGCAACTCAAATGACAGATTGGCAGGAGATTTTACTCAAGAGTGATTTAGAGCCTAAAGCTCCAACATGAAATAAAGGCTTGGCTTTAAGAGCAGTTTCCTCGGATTGTGATGATGCAGCTCAGCCTGTTTGTGTTTTTCAGGTACTTCTTAGATGCTCAGATGGGTGACAATAGGTCTTTCTGTTCGTAGCTGTTTGTAGCTGGTGACTCCCAGGCATTCTTTGAATCCCGTGTATCATGTGTGCTGGATTTTGTCATGCTCAACCCTGACTCATCGTTTCTGTTGCCATTGAGTTTTGTTACTCCTTCTTACCTAAGTTTTTGTTGCAATGGTCTCTAGAATGGTGAACATTTTCTGTGATTCTTTCCTTGTTTTTCTCTTTGTAGGAGTATGAATTGCAGACGGAAGCATTTATGTGTGTAGACAATATGCCAATTCAGCAATGGTCATAGGCAGAACTTTTATAGGTTTTGTGGGTTCTCATATAATACTTTTCTGAAAGGCAAAGCCTAAAGATGTTTCACAATTCCTACATGGATGGGTTTGGGTTTTGCACATCTAGAAAGAATACTTTATTGATCTTCGTTTCAATTGAAACTTTAGCCCACTTTTTTTTTCAATCTCCTTTGTCTTTCCCTTGTCCATTGGGAAAAAAAGAGTCAAGTTAATGTCACTTTGTTGTGAAATAGGAAAAAATAGTTGCCTCGTAGATGCTGCCCTGTTAACCAGAACCTAGAAAAACCCTGCATTTGTTGAGGGGACAGCAGGCCAGCCTATGCTTGTAGACTTAGTGTCTTATGGTTTGCTCTCTGTCTGACGGGTCAACAGTCTTCCTTTAGGAGAGAGAAGCCTACTGGCAACAAGTCTTGTCATATGGTCCTCTGCCCCAGCTGCCACCAACCACCCTGACTTCTGGGAGTTTTGTGGAGAAGCGTCTGCTCTGGGCTTGGGCTAGGCCAGGTGCTGGGTGCGTGCATTAATGGATTCAATATGGGATGTTTGGCAGTCATCAGCTGAACCTTGTGGGTAGCAGGATGATGAGGTAACAGTCTATCAAGAGGAGCAAGAATGAGTGGTAGGATTGCACAAAGTGGCTTCCAGCACACCCCTTGTATGTGCTCTTACGCTCCATGAGAGGACAGAGGCACAGACGTCCAGCTAGGTGCTGGACATTGTATTAGAACTGGGTTGTGCACAGAGATGGAAAGTGCCCTCTTGGCACTACATTGCTAGGTAAGCAATTAAACCAGAATTAGACGAGAGAAAAGGAAGCCCCTGTTGAAGATCACATGATTCATTTTCATGGGAACCATTCTCATGTGAGAATGAGAGTCATTTATTTGCAAATGTGTCAAATGGATCCTCCCAGGTAAAGAGCTCCCTTGATAGTGATGATTCTCAATTTCTGACAGTATATGAGTGAAGGTTTCCTCCATCACCTAGCACAGTTTACATCACACTCCTTTATCACTTAATCACGTAAAGCCCAGGGAAGACACACTAAGTTTTGTAGTCACTGTGCAAACCGTGACTATGGTATTACAATTAGTAGATATGGCATGTAAATGTATATTAAAATCAGGTAATTAATTATGTAATTTGATAATAATTCAAATCATGTTTATCTTGTTAGATAATCTAAGTTTCTAATTTCTCCCAGTATTCTCCATGTGCTTACACACACACACACACACACACACACACACACAAACACACACATACACAGAGAGAGAGAGAGACAGAGAGAGAGACAGAGACAGAGACAGAGAGAGAGAGCCTTAACAGCTTCTTTGTGTATGGCTTTCTGCTGTGAGTACAGGAAATCTGTTTGCTTTTCCTTTTTAAAAGAATTATGTCTTTCAGTTTTGAGATTATAATAAATTGCATCATTTCCCCCTTTCCTTTCCTACCTCCCAAACCACTTTTATACCAATATATTTGTTTGCTATTTTTTTGTGTGTCAGTTTGCTTGATTGCTCTGTGACAATTTAGAGGTGTAGGGTGCTTGCTAGGTAAATGACATGTGTAAAGAGGGACTTCTGAATTGGATTGGCTTGAATCTCACCTCTACTTCCTACCAATGATGTGACCTTAGGCAAGATACTAGACTTAAAGGCTAATAATAGCTTCTAATTTCATTGCCTTTAAAAAGCTGGGCAGTAGTGGCACATGCCTTTAATCCCAACACTTGGGAGGCAGAGGAAGTCAGATCTCTGAGTTCAAGGCCAGCCTGGTTTACAGAGTGAGTTCTAGGATAGCCAGGGCTACAAAGAGAAACCCTGTCTACAAAAACCAAAATCAAAACAAACAAACAAAGCCTTAAATGAGACAGTAAGTCCCTGCTTCCTCCATTGGAGATATATAATGGTTTTAGAGTTCAGTTTTGGTTTTGTACCCACAACAAAGTTTCACTTTTAAATTGGGCTGGGAGCTATTGATGTAGATGAGTAGTAGAGAGGCAAAACAACAATAGCAACAATGTCCTTCAAGATTTTATAAGTTAGGGGAAAGATCTTCACCAACCCCACATCTGACAGAGGCCTGATCTCCAAACTATACAAAGAACTCAAGAAGCTAGTCATCAAAACACCAAATAATCCAATTAAAAAGTGGGGTACAAAACTAGATAGAGAATTCTCAAATAGAGGAATCTAAAATGGCTGAAAGACACTTAAGACAGTGTTCAACATCCTTAGCCATCAGGGAAATGCAAATCAAAACAACTCTGAGATATCATCTTATACCTGTAAGAATAACTAAAATAAAAAACACCAAAGACAGTTTATGCTGGAGAGGATGTGGAGAGAGGGGTACATTCCTCCACTGCTGGTGGGAGTGCAAACTCATACAGCCACTTTGGGAATAAGTATGGCGGTTCCTCAGGAAAATAAGAATCAGTCTACCACAAGATCCAGTAATTCCACTCTTAGGCATATACCTAAAAGATGTACATTCATATAAGGACATTTGTTCAAATATGTTCATAGCAGAATTATTTGTAATGGCCAGAACCTGGAAGCAACCTAGGTACCCCTCAACTGAAGAATGGATAAAGACAATGTGGTACATTTACACAATGAAGTACTACTCAGTGCGGGGGAAGGGGGGACGACAGGACAGAGGAATCTTGAAATTTGCAGGCAAATGGATGGAACTAGAAGAAATCATCCTGAGTGAGGTAACCCACTCACAAAAAGAAAAACAAAGAATGTACTCACCCATATATGGATTTTAGATGTAGAGCAAAGGATTACCAGCCTACAGTCCACACCATGAGAGAAGACAGGAAACAAGGAGGACCCTAAGAGAGACATACATGGTCCCTGGAGAAGAGGAAAGGGACAAGATCTCCTGAGCAATCTGGGAGCATGGGAGGAGGGGAGAGGGAGTTAGGAGAAAGAGGAGAAAAGAGAAGGACATGAGGGAGCAGGAAGATTGAGTTGGGGGCAGAACAGAGGAGAGCAAGAAAAAAGATACCATAATAGAGGAAGCCATTATAGATTTAAAGAGAAATCTAGGGAAATGTCCACAGATCTACAAGGATGACCCCAACTAACAAGGTAAGCAATAGTGGAGAGGCTACCTTTAATGCCCTTCCCCAATAATGAGATTGATGACTACCTTATATGCCATCCTAGAGCCCTCATCCAGTAGCTGATAGAAGCAGAAGCAGACACCCACAGCTCAGCACTGAGCTGAACTTCTGAAATCCAGTTGCAGAGAGGGAGGACTAATGAGCAAAGGGCCCAAGACTAGGCTGAAGAAACCCACAAAAACAGCTGACCTGAACAAGGGCAGCTCATGGACCCCAGACTGATAGCTAGGAACCAGCATAGAACAGACCCAAACCCCCTGAATGTAGGTGTCAGTTAGGAGGCCTGGACAATCTATGGGGCCTCTGGTAGTGGATCAGTATTTACCCCTAGTATACGAATGGACTTTGGGAGCCCATTCCACATAGAGGGATACTTTCTCAGCTTAGACACACGAGGAGGAACTAGGTTCTGCTCCAAATGATATGTCAGACTTTGAAGATCCCCCATAGAAGGTCTTACCTTCCCTGGGGTGCAGACAACTGAAAATGTAAAGGGTAAATCTGTGGGTAAAGAGGGACTACTGAACTTCCACAGTGGAATGCCTAATACAGATGAGAGTTCCACAGTCACCCTTCAGTACCCATGGGAGGTTGGTTCCAAGACTCCCCATAGATACCAAAGGTCACCAATGCCAGTGTAAAATAGCATAGATTTTGCAGCCAAACTGTACATAGTTTCTTATGTTTTTTTAATCCTCTCTAGATGATATAGAATATCAAATGCAACATAAATGCATAAAAGTAGTTGCTAAATTGTATTTTAGGATATAATGACAAGATTAAAAATGTGTGTATGTTCAGCCAGATTCTTTCTTCGAAGATTTCCCATCCAATCCATTGGTTGCATGGACAGTTCTGCATCCCACTGATACGGAGGACCGTATTACTACCTTTGCATCTCAGTGTCACTCCCAAGCCTCCTCCGAGAGGGTCTTACCCATCTATCTACAGTAGTTCGCATAGCCTCCTCTCTGACACCAAGGGTCCCGTTTACTCTTTGGTCTTCAAAGTCATGAGTCTTACAACCTGTGAGTCCCGTAGTCTTCCGGGAGCTACCCACCCTTTCCACTCTAGTGCTTCTAGGACAAAACTATTGGCAAGTTCTTTTCTTGCCATGGCCAGATCAGAGCCAGAGTCCTAGTTCCCAGTTTCTCCTCTGCTACCTCCCCAACCTCTGGGTGACCCATAATTCTAACCAACTCTAGAAATCATCAGTCGGTTGCTGCTAGAAACCGACATGCTGTGGGTCATCTGTGTTGCATTTATTTGTTGATGTTGTAACAATGAGAGAAATCCAAGGCCTTAACCAGAATAGGGGAAAGAAGGGAATGTGCCATGGGTCTCTATTGTTGACATAGTAAACAGCTGCCTAAGAATGGGGTGATGGATTTCTGTGTAAGCATCGCTTTTTTTTCCCCTGTCCACTTTTCATCATTAAGTCAGGATATTTTCACTGGTTACTTAGAGAATGTGTGGGCAAACACGACCTCTTTTCACACATCCTGATGAGGATGTCACTCACAGGAGAGTGAAGAGCCTTTAGCACAGGTGTAGGAGACAGCTGAGCCTGCGAAGAGACACTAACAATTTTGTGGTATGCGTGGCTTTTAATTTCCTGATGCCCAGCTCACATCTGTGTGGGGTTCACAGATTAGGGATGGGGGCAGTTCTCTGAAAAACAAATCTATGGGCCTTGAGGGTAAGCCCCTTTCTATTCAGGGCCTGCAGCTGCAAGGACAAATGTATCAAAGCTGTTCTTCTCACCCCAGGAGTCCACAGCAAGAGACAGAGCCCCAGCTGGACCCCCTTACACCAGCTTATTAACAGCTCATCCAGAGCCTAACCACTCTGCTCTTGATGGCCAGTGCTGGTCTCCTTAGTTCCTTAGATGGAGAAGAAAGGTGTGGCCTCACTTTGAGAGGCCAGATAAATCTCTTAACTGTCACACTCAAGCTAGAACTGTTTTCATCTAGGGCCTAAGAGAGCTGGCCAAGGATGTTTCTCAGCTCTCAAACACCCACTTACCCATGCCGGGAGCTGCACTGTGTCACCTTTCAATCAATACAGCGCTTTGAAGCTCATGCCCAACTTCAGGGTCAAGGCTCTGCTTGAAAAGGGCCTTGGCTGGTTACCACTGGCATTTCCTGTACAAAAGGCCTGAACACAAGAATACCGATGCCCCCCCTTCCTTGTTCAATAATCCTGGGAGGCAGAGACCACAAAATGCATTCTAAGGGCTGGCGGTTCACTATAGCAGGCATTTTTCAAACCGTGTCCTCCAGAACCTTGACATTCCGCAGAACAGGCTAGGGATTGAGTAGGCGGTGGGGACAGCAGGAAAATAGGACGTACAGACTACAGAGTGCCCATGGTCTCACCAACACTGCCACCACCATTCTGGGCTTCTTCTGCTCGCTTGCTCTTGATGCTGTGGCAATGCATAGTTCTTTGTTTAACAAAAGTTTTCATTGCTTCCACAATGAGTTTGGTGACCATGGCTGGTTTTGTGGCTGTAGCCTCATGATTCAAGCTATAATTATATTTACAGGGAAAAATAAATAAAAACCTATTTGCCAATCCAGCTAATTAGCCCTTGCATAAAGCAAAAATGAACCTCAGGAGAATTCCACAGGATTCTGCATCATGACCCCCATCTCAGATGTAGTTGAGGATCCTTGAATCTGCCCCCCCCTACTCCTAACTCATAGAAGAGCCTTGTACTGCAGATACACCTCTCCCTCATCCCCTTCCTGGTCTCCATAGCTAGAGCAGAAAGAAATGAAAAAGAAAAGGCTTTGTCAGCCCCTACAGAGTGTCACAGTAAATGTAGGGGTCTCTCTCTCTCTCTCTCTCTCTCTCTCTCTCTCTCTCTCTCTGTGTGTGTGTGTGTGTGTGTGTGTGTGTGTGTGTGTGTGTGTGTGTGTGTGTGTTTTCTATAGGGAGCAACTTCTCAACCAAAGTATGGTGGCCCAGAGAGTAGGCAATGCAGTAGCAAATGCATTGGCTCAAGCCAACAGGTAAAATGTGTGTTTTCAGGAAATTATTAAAAAAAAAAAAAAAAAAAGGAAGTCCTGCTTGCACACAGTTATATGGGCCCTTTATATTACTATTTACCTTGCTTTTAAATGATAATAATAATAATAATAATAATAATAATAATAATAATATAATAACAGAGTGCTTGCGTCGCCAGAAGGCTCTCAGGCCCTGAAAGTCGGCAGTGTGTCTGTCACCTGCCCCATTAAACCCTCTGGTTCCTGGGTCAAACACTGCTGGGATCCAGAAACTTGTCATCACCAGGGCAATGTGCAGGTTAGGTGGTGGCTGCTTTCACACGAGTAAGGACAGACAGGGGGTCTGGTCTGCTCTAAGAAAGGGGCTTTCTCCTGTGGGTTTACTGAGGAACCCCTGAAAACTCAGGATTTTCAGTAGACCCAAAGGAAGCTCAGGAGAGAAGGCCAGGCCTTTCCCTGCTTTTCTCAGAAGGCTCTCACTGCATCCCAATTTCCCAGGCCCAGCTGCGTGAAGAGAATGGTCAAAGTGAGCACCCACAGTTCCTGGTCCTGGTAACTCAGCCTGGGCTCCTGGAGGGCTGGAATGAGCCCGGCACTCACCTGGGGCAGAGGGCATTGCTGCCCTGGTGGCCAGGCCTGGGACTCCCTATGTGATATGGGGGAGGGCCATGGAGAATTCAAATTTTCCTGTCATTACATCTACCTCTTGAGCCTGGTGCCCTTAACTGTAAGATGGAGATATGACTAGAATCTGTTTTACACTGAAGTGGCCTTTAGGGACACCATGGTTTAGTCCTTCCTCAGGGTATCCATTCACAGAAATGTTAGTTCCCATAGCTATTCTTGTTGGGAAGCAACCCCCCACACACCTGTGAGTACCTTATCTGTGGCAACTGGTAGCTGTGTAGTGTTGGATGAATTCCTTTACCTCTCTGGAGCTTCCTTTTCCCTTTTCCCAGAATGAAGAGGCAGCACATGGAGGGAAGGAATGTAAATATGTGCTTAGCCAGGGGCCGAGGCTCATTTGGGAGACAGATGCATCTGTGGACTTAGTTCCAGTGCATTCTGCTGGGAGAACCTGATTTGGCCTTTGCTCTTGCCAATGGCCTCCTCAAAATGTGTCTCCACAGGCTGGTTTGGTGGCCAGCTGATATACGTGGGTACTGACCCTCCTGACAGGGACAGTGTCTCCCCAGATCCCCCCCACCCCGCCCCTGCTGCATCTTCTTCATGCTCTTTGGAGTAACACTGTCTTGGTTCTTGGCTAGATGTAGACATCAGCTGAGAGTGATCATCCCTCACATTCCTTTTCTTAGTGTCCCAAGGAAGGAGGAAATTGTGACAAGTCTCACTAGACACTTGCTGGCAGCCTCTCTGCTGTCTCCCTAGTAGGTCACTGCTCCTGAGTTGACAGGGACATCTGACTGAAAGCTTTAGTTCTCAATGTATAACCAGAGTCTGTAAGGTGAAGGCCTGGGCCCCAGCAGCTTCTCAGGTCAGGCTCAGCCATTGAGCCACATTATGCAATGAAAGACGAAGAGGGAAAATAGTCTGGGCATGCTGAGAAGGAAAAAAAAAGATAAAGGGGACCAGTAACCCCCAAGTCTGGCTTCAGGATACTGAAATGAGCTATAAGTAGAGGAAGAATCTGGCAAGCACTAAGAGTCATGCATCATTTAGTAGTCATGATCAAGATGTGGTCCTACCTGTCATTGTCATAGTTCTTGGTCCCTGGAAGTCTCTGTCATTGTCATTGTTGGATGAGATCCATCTAGAAAGGCCCTTTCTGCTACAGACCGTGGCCTCACCATCATGGGTGAGTGCTCTCTCTTTGGCAGTGTGGTATCTGTCCTCTGAGGTCTACTGTCCTGGGACTCTGCGGTGACTCGAGAGGAAAGGTGAAAAAACAGTCACTTCTCCATAGCTTCGGCTAAAGGAAACAGACTATACAGAACAGAGGCAGAGATGTCAGAGTTTCACCTGCTTTTAGTTACCTTCTGGGCTCAAGTGAGGAACCACTGCTTTTGGGGGGGGAGAAAAAAAACCAGCTCCGAAGCTGTTTTAGATACATTAATGAAATTACTGCTCTCAGATAATGAGGGCAGGTGGAGGGGGGGATGAAGGATGAAGACCTCTGGCAGGCAGGAAGTCAAATGGAGAGGGCTTCTTAGAACTGAGCCATTGAACACAAGTCAGAAAGAGTTTAGCATAAAACTTTCTGCAAACATTTTTGAACTGGGGGCTGGAGACTTTGCCCCGTCCCGCCTCAATCTCTTGCACACTTTCTCAGTTTCCTAAAGGAACAGAGACAAGATCATGCCCCGGATGTTTTCCAAGACTGCAGCTGCCAAGGTCACAGGACAAACATCTTGATGCACCTGAATTGGAAACCTGTGATCTGCAAGTCTGTGGTCAGCTTTAAGCTGAGGTCAGCCTTGTTCCCATCATCTTCAGCAGAAATGAGTCAAGAATCCTCCAGCTTGGTGTGACAGCGGGGGTGGGGTGGGGGACTTGTGAGGACACTTAAACAGTGGGAGAGGTGGCATGGAGAGGCTCTGATGTACACTTCCATCCCTGTCCCCACTCCGGGCCTACTCAGCTTAGCCGCTTGTGACTATTGTGTCAGCCATGCATGTATTTCTAGAAGTATTGGATGAAAGGGCTCTCGGGGGACATTCCCCCGACCCCTCATTTCTTAGAGGAAAAAAGAACTTGAGCTTGGGGGCACGAGTACAATTAGTTCAGGGTCTAGCTCTGGCATCTGGCAGCTTTGGGACCAGCCTCCAGCTCTTGCTGGTTGGCTCTTTAGCCTACTTTCTCCGTTTTTCTGTAGCTACAGGGGCAGGAGCTGTGGTTTCCTTTTCCGTGCCCTTTGCTCCCAACGCTTTAAAGCCAGGCTGATATCCCTTATCCATAGTGCTTGAGAGAGGAAGTGGTTTGGGATTTGTAGTAAAGGCATATTTTGGAATTTTTGCATATGCATAATGAGATGTCTTGGGTCAGGGCCTGAGTATATAAATATATAGTTCATTTATGCTTTATATACACCTTATACCCCTAGGCTGAAGGCATTGTGGTAGAATTATAGTGTGCATGCATTTTAACCCCAGGCCATTGTGGAAAGTATGGTGTGAAATTTTAAGCTGTGGTGTCACACTGGCACTCAGTGCCCTCCAGATTGAGAGGTTTCAAGTCTGAGCTCAGGACTTCAATCTCAAGGGGAAGGCGGCTTTTTCCATCTTTGCTTCTTCTCAGATTTGCCCTGCTCTGTAAGGCCACAGCACCTCACACATCGGATGCCTGGAAAGTTAGCTGAGAATTGTCACCCTCGGTGCCCTCCTCTTACTGTCCTGGGGGGAGAGACAAGTGCTGGAAGCCCACTGAAGACTTGCTGGAAAGCCGTGCCACTGTGCTAGCAGAGTTCCTAGTTCTATCTGCTTCAAGAATGACTTGGGCTGGTTCCTTCCTCTTGCCGTTATTTTTACTCCCTGTAGAGTTTGTTTGGGAAAGCCCATTTTTAAAAGTTTTCCTGGCTAACGAGAGTTTTGTAAGATTTTTTTTTAGACCAAAAACAACAACAACAAAAGATCATTTCTTAAAGATACATACTTAGGTTATTCATTCGTGCCTGCATTTGCCTGCTCTCCCTGGCTTTGTCAAAGGGCCATTCTTTCTCTCTGTGTTTTGCAAAGCTTTCCTGTTTTCAGGGGAGCTTTCTAATAAAACTCCTGAATGCCTCGGTGTGTCTTGGCAGCCTCCTGGGGTCGAGACTGTGGAGATGTAAATGTCCCTTCCTTCGGAGAGCAGGAGTTTGCTCCAGCAGGATTTTTTCACTGCAAGACGTGCAGAAAAGTTTGCTAAAGTGAACAGTGAGGGCAAACAGCTGGCAATTGGAGGTTGGAGAAAGCACCAGGGGAGATTCCTGGAGAAGTCCCTGCTTTCTCTGGGAGGCCCATTCCAGAAGGGCCTTTCTGGCTCTGGTCTTTTCTTGCTGGCCCTAAGGAGTTCCCAGATGATTGTTCTGGCCTGGCAGCAGGCTGTGTGTGCAGCTTTCTGTCCAAAGAGTCCTCATCCTGACAGTGTGTGGGTTGCAGAGCACCTTAATTGTGCCTGTAAATGCCAGGTTGAAAGTTTGCTTCAAGTGAGATGTCTGTCTCCTCACAGCCTGCTCTAGGTCACTGTGTTCCTGGAGCCCGTTCGGGGGCAGGGGAGGGGGATGTACGGAAAGCCAAGCACGCCCCTTTTTCTGTGCCAAGGAGATAGGGAGTCCTGGGAAAGGGCTGCAAATAAGACTCAAAGTTCTGCATCTACCTCCGCCCCCAGTTTAACATGATGGGCAAACCCATCCTGCTTACCCCACCCTTTGAAATCAGAATGTTGTTTGTGGTCCTTTAGCGAATTTATGGGGCACATTGTGTGCCCATGTCATTGAGAGAGAAAGGAGAACCACACCCACTGAGTTAGTAGGAGTGTGGCAGCCATGTCTTAAGGTTCAAGCATCCTTATTTGCCTAGGACTGGAAGATTGTCCAGGGCATAGGGATTTTCACCCACAATAAATTTCCAGACAAAATGATCACCTTAGGAACATCCACCTTCCTGACACTTTAACGTGGACTTCCCACCCAGTGGGCTGCTAGAGTCTGACTGTTTAGATTAACTATTCTAGTAAGGGGAGTGAGTATAAACCATGTTTCTCAAAAGATGACACCTTGATGCCATGGACTGACGGATTCTGCCTCAGCTCAATTTGTATAGGTAGAAAACTCCCGGAAATAGAACCAGGAGCCTTTGGAAGAAAATATTACAACCCCCACAATCACCACCAAAAAGAGAAAATTAAAAATAAGTATCTGGATATGGTATTAAAAAAAAATCACCTTTATCTCTTTATTCTGCAACTAGAAGTTTCCTCTATCGTGGATAGGCTGCCACCATGTGGCCATGAGCAGGCATGTGGGAAAGTGGAGGAAAACACAGAGATCAGAATCACCTCTGGGTAACAATCAATAGGGAAGGCGGTGAGCTCAGAGCTCCTTCAAAGAAGACTACATTATCAAGGGCCAGGCTCCTATGTGGACCAGCTTAGCGACTGTGGCCATCTTCCTGCCTCACCTCTACAGCACTCTCACCCTGAGTCCTAAACATTATGACTCCACAAATTCCCAGATAAGGAAGCAGGGACCGAGGCTAGATCCTCCTTCGCAATGCCCTGGCACATACAGAGCTGAGATTTCAAACCTGAGTTGGTTGGCCCTAACGCTCTTAGCCTCCACTAGGCATTCCAGGGGGGAAGTCAGCACAAACAGAAAAAGGACAAAAGGAATGGCTGGGAGGAGCAAGTTGTCCTGCAAGAAGTAAGTCTGACTAATCTACAGCTGCATCAGGAGAGACTCCAGTATCCAAGGTGGTGGAATCCAGAGCAGAGAGGGGGAGCTGGCATCCTCCACAGAAGTAAAGAGTAAGGGAGGAGACAGGTTGTGAAGGATGAGTAGAAATCCAAAACCAGCTAGGGACCAGTGGGTTAGTGGCCAATGGAAATGTGCTCAGAGAGCCATCACTTCGTGACTGTATCTTCTTTTCACAGTGAGTGCCAGTATGAGCATTGACTAAACACTTTTGCGGTATTTGATCCACTTCTGATTGGTTTGTGGAAGCCCTGTGAACTCTGTGTTCTGATGACCCCGCCCCCCCCCCCACACACACACACTGGTTTCATACATGAGGAAGCAGTCACAGAGAGGTGGGCACCATAATAAAGATGGAGTCATGGGTTGAACCCGTGCCTTTCTGACCACCCCATGCTTACTCCTGAAGAACAACAGTATTGCTACTCAAAGCATATCAGTGAGAGTCCAACAAGCAGTGAGGAAAGGCGTTTGCAGTTGGGGCAGCCCAAGGGCGTAAGGAGGCAAGGGACTTCGTGTTGGTGATCTGGCTGAAATCTGTGTTGAAAGTCTTCTTCGTCAGCCAGGGATGGTGACATTGGCCTGGAATTAGAGAAATTACAGATAGAAACCAGAGGTTGGTGATTCTGGGTTCTATAAAAGAGCAGGCTGAGCAAGCTAAGAAGAACAAGCCAGTAAGCAACACTCCTCCATGGCCTCTGCATCAGCTCCTGCCTCCTGGTTCCTGTCCTGTTTGGTTTCTCTCCCGACATCCTTCCCTGATAAACAGTGTGGTGAAGACGTAAGCCAAATAAACTCTTTACTCCCTAAGTTGCTTTGGTCACATTGTTTTCAGCGGTAGTAACCCTAAAAAGATGACATCAGAGGAACAATCAACCCTGAATTCATAAGTCCACTTAAATTTGGGTTGTTGGTTCATTATGTGTAAATTCCTACCCATTCCTCCCCTGGAAACATAAACTTTTCTTTTCAAAGTTACCCTGATCTCGCAGAAAGAGGTGATTAGCACATCTCACCTTGGTATATCTTACTGGGGTTCCACAGGCTTTCTCCTCTGCTGTGCCCTACACAGCCAGGTTGACTTCCATAACGACCATGGTGGCCCATGATGGTAAAGGTTAAAAGCCAAAGTCGGCCAAGAGAGGGAAAGTATTGTCAGGAAGCATGCCAGGTGACTTAATTGAATTTGAGCAATTCTGAGGGGGTGACTGGTTCTCCTTTAGGAAATGCAGATTGAATAGCTAGTTCCCTTGTTAAGGAGAGGCATGCAATTTGAGGAGCTCTGCGTGAGGCACTGGAAAGCCAGTCAGCTCTACACCGCACTCATACCCCTGCCCACATGGACTGGCTCTGTGCATTCACAGAAGAGTCCCCTGCCTCCCTCTCCCATACACTTCCTTTAAAGGTCTATGGTTATTGTTTTTTAATTTTAGCATATTCCCTTTCAAAGTCAAGTGATGGCCTACTTTGTTTAAAGTGCATTTTACAATTTCTGCTCGTACTTTACCATATTTTCTCTGTCATTTTCTCCATTTCTTACTCATTTTAAAAGTGGTGGGTTTTTTTTTATTTCTTTCATGACCTTTATAAACAATTATTGAGTGTGTGTATGTGAGTGTGTGAGAGCGAGAGAGCATGTAAGTACCCAGGAGGACAGATGAAAGTGTTGGTCCCCTTGAGTTGGAATTACAGGTAGTTATGAGCCACTGGATATGAATGCTGGGACCTGAATTCTAGTCCTCTGAAAGAGCAGCAAGTGCTGTTATCTCTCTAGGCTGTAATGTAGTTTCAATTCAATTCTAATTTAGGGAATTTGGTTCTTTTGAGAAAGGAAAAAGATGATATATATATATATATATATATATATATATATATATATATATATATATATATGCCATGCATTTCAAAACACTTCTTGGAAATAGTTTATACCTCTCTAAGTAAATTATGATAGCAGACCTTTGCTATGGTCCTAGCATATAAATGCTTTATAATTTAATTTTTACCACTCTCACACTATGTAAGTTCCATTTTGCAGATAAAGACATGAAGGCATAGAATGTGTAGGCTGCACAGGCTTGCCCACAGCTAAAAGGAGGTAGAGCAAGGAGGGCCTCTGGTGTTTGTTCCTCTTCACCACCCTGAGCCGCCACCACCCCCAAAGGGATCTTAGCATCAGGGGATCCAGACATCAGAGCCTCCTGAAGCACTCACAGCACTTCTGATGAAGGAGATATTTTATCATTCCCAAAGAAGGGATTGCAGGGATTAGGTGAAGAAAACTGTGGCACTAGCCAACTCTTGATTTATGGGGAAAGATAAATTGGCACCAGACAGGGAAATCCCTGGCTTTAGGTAATCTGGAGGAGGTCTCTGTGATCTCTGCAAACCAAGGCATTTTATTGGACAGATAGTGATATTTTGATGGCATTCTCTGGAGACAGTGGGCATCAGAAAGTTCAAACAGACCTTTGAACTTTCAAATGTATCTCCAATGGGAATGGCAAGGTAGCTTGAGACTGGGACATCCGGTCACCAAGTCTGCAGGTCAGCAGTGGGATTACTTCTGGCCCTTCAGATTTGATTATCCCAAGACTTACATAACAAGACTGAAAATGAACATGATACCTTCTCAAAAGAAATGAGGCCTAAGGGCAGTCATATTCCCCACCCCATTTTTATACAAAGTTTCTTAGAGCAGAAATTGTTTGAAATAAAATCTGAATGTTGATGGGTATAGTTACACAGGCCAAGTAGCTGTGTACATTACTAACAGTGAAGGCACACTGAGGATAATTACTGTGTTTGATGTGATGAATATAGCTAAATATTAGACACTAGAACTGGGAGTCTCTTGGCACACAATAATGAGATCAATGCCTTAGGTCCTTTCAGTCTGTTGACCTCCTTTCTGCTTAGTCCTGTGGATGCTCTGAAGGGCCACTCAACGAAAGCTTCATTCCAAGAGCAAAACTAAACCCCAGTGCCAGCTCCTTTAGGATTAAGCGTGGAGCCACAGGCCTGGGCATACCAATGCTTCACACACCATTAGAGTAGATGGATGGTCATCTGTGTCCTCCTCTTTCCATATTTACCTCCTTAATTTTGGGGTGGGGTTTTTTGTTTTGTTTGTTTTTTTGAAATGTGTGACAGCCCTGGCTGTCCTGGAACTGTCTCTGTAAACCACGCTGGCCTCCAACTCACAGAGATCTGCCTAATTCTGCCTCCCAAGTGCTGGGATTAAAGGTGTGTGCCACCACTGACCTCTTAATTTATTTTTTAACATATATAAATATGGTATATATTTGTGAAGCACTGTGTAATGTTCAATACATGCGCGTTGTATTACATGTGAACATGGTGTGACATTCACATCAGGGTTAAACATACACTTGGTCATTTGCCCTATATGGTGAAAACACTCAGACTCCTTTCTGCTATTTCTAATTTATGTATGGTGTGTTACTCTTATCATAGGCATCTTAAAATGTCCCACCCATAGATGATAGACATCCTATAGACATTTATAAGATACAACATAGTAGCTTTGAAAAAAAAAACAAAATCATATGCAATAGGGACACAAATTTTTAATTAGATTCAACAGGTGCAAAATTGCATTTGAAAAGTATCAGAGTGCACAGAATTAGACAAAAGGAAAGGAATCACAGACTCATTCACGTGGGGCATGGGAAGGGTGTGTCTAGGTGATTAATATTATTGTAGGGGATGTGTTGGTGTCAAATTATGATGGAAATTTCTGTATGATGGAAATTACTCTCAACTTGTATGTTTATATCCTCAAGGGACACACATTTCATGGAGTGGCAGTGGTGCCACTCAAGAGCTAAGGGGCCCCAGTCTGTGCTCCAGCCCAAGGGCCCTTAAATATCAGGGTCTGAGAAGCTTCCTGTAGAAGCAGATGTCTTTGATACAATAAGCCACAGCCCTGAGAATGATATGTCTGACATTGAATCAAACCATTTATCAGAGGAGTATGAGAACAAATGATTTATTTCAGAATTCAGGCATGGAGTTATTGATCAAATGAGAAATTAAGACTTATGGTTATTATAGTAAAGGACAGGGAAGGAGAGTGGGCCGCAGTGCCTGAGGTCCCGGATAACCTGTTCAACTTGATCTACAATAATTGAAGGCAGAAAGTGCTGGTGAGATCAGCGTCTGTCGATTGTATCTGCTCTCAGTGCCTCTGGCCGTGCATTTTGATCACTTTATTTATTTTGATGAGTGTGAGAAAGGTTCTGTGCATAGAACACACATGTCAGACTTGGCACTGCTGGGTATGGGGAGAGGGGAAATCATGCTGCCTCCTTCTCTAAGGCCTCTGACATCATCAGCACAGTCCTGAAACTGTTGCCTCCTCCTTCTCTTCCTTCTTCCCTGCCTCTATTCAGACCCTATTACTGCCTGCCTTTGCCCTTCCTGGTTCCAAAATCTGACCTAGTGTAGTCAAACCCTTGTTAGATGCCCTCCACCGTGTGCTCATGGGTGAATAAATAATGCTTTGCAGTTCAGATCTGTGTACATCGATTAACATCCGCCACTTAACTCATGCCCAATATCAATGCCTCTTTCTTAATGACAAAGATTACATATTGAAACAGTTTCTACACAGGCAACTGCATGCAGTTGCTGAAAGTTACTTTCTTTTAACACAATTATTCTCAACCTTCCTAATGCTGCAACCCTGTAATATAGTTTCTCATGTTGTGGTGACCCCCCCCAACCATAAACTTATTATTGTTACTTCGAAGCTGTAATTTTGCTAATGCTTTTTGAAGTTATGTAAATAGCTGACATACAGGATATCTAATATGTAACCCTTGTGAAAGAGTCAGCCCACAGGTTTGAGAGTGGCTATAAAATAACAAAATGAAGAAGTTCTTCTTTGTCAATACAGAATAATCAGCTTTCTCTCAGTTGGCTTTTTACTTGGTTATATTGGTTTGTTTGTTTTGCTTTGAGACAGGGTCTCACCATAGTGAGCCTGTGATTCTAAAACTCAGGCTTTTCCTGTCTCTACCACCCAAATGATGGAGTTACAGGAGAGTTTCACCACACACAGTTACAAACATTACTTTGCTTGAACTTTTAGTTTTATACTCATTTCTTTTATAACATCACAAACATTTACCCATGACAATAAATATCCTTTTGACCCAGTGTCTTTTATGACTATACAATCCACTGCGTGGATATAATGCTTTATCTCACCAATAACATGTTTGTTTTCTCTGAAATTTCTGTGGGGATCAGTAGAGTTACAGTGCATCTTTGCAAATGCATCTCTGTTTCCATGATTATTTCTTTAAGTCCATGGCCTTGTAGCACTGGAGCAAAGGCTATAGAACATTCTGGAATCATCTTGAAACCTTCCTGCATTGCATTAAGTTGGAAAGTACTATGGGAGCCAGGAAGGGCTTGTGCAGCTGAGGAAGATGGTCCTTGGTCCTAATCCTCACTCTTTGGCCAATGATTTCCATTTCCTAAACCTCATTTTCTGCCGATAACGTTCTGGGACTAAAGGGTAAGCTTCTGTTGCACAACCCAGCTTGGAAACCCCTTGATGAAGTCATGCCTTCTGAGCCCTCAGCTTCTACCTAGCGTAGGGAGCAGCCTTCACCTCAGATGTGTTGGAACATGCATGGAAATTTAAGTCGTTTCTCAGCCTGCCATCTCCATCAACTTGTGCAAGTCTCTGGGCCTGGGCACTGCTCCATAGTGCATTTTGGGTGAGGAGGAAAGTGTGTGAGGACTGGATTTTGAAAGGCGTGCATAACTGGTCTAGTTCTTCCTTGCAGTATCAGAATAAAACATCACCGAGCAAATGGCTCCAAGATAAAAGCACTTGGGTTAGACTCTCCTCATGGTGGAGCCCATTCTCCCTCCACAGGGTGGAGTTCTGCTCTTGCCTCCTGATCACACTGACCTGGTGCGGTTCTGAAATCCCAGGAGTTCGGGGAGACTTTGGATCCTCATTCTGGCCTTCACAGGGCTCTTAAGGCTAGAGAGGAAAAATATGCCTGCTGACCCCAGCAGAATTGTGTTCACCTCCTCTCCCCCGCCTTGGTTGGAGCCTGCAAAGATGAACATTCAAGAAGCCTGTGGGAGGGTGCGTAGCTTGTGGTGAGCTTTGTGCTGAGCCCCAAGTCCCGAAGTCAGTCCTTGCTTTCACAGCAACGGGCACATTTGTATGTTTGGATTTTCCAGGAGGGATAAATCACACAAACAGAGGGCCTCTGGATTCCTTGGGGGAGCCCAGCCCCCTCGACTTGAACACATGCCCCATTCTGCAGGCTGTGCACAGCACACCGCATACACTACTCTCATCTGAAGTGTGTTCTCTGCAAAACTCATTCTTGGAGAGAACTTTCTTTGTGCCACAGGTCAGCCTTTTAGACTAAACAGACAAAGAGAAAATAGTGGGGTGAGGGCAAAAAGAGTTCCTTCTGTGCGACGGAGGAGGGGAGGAATTGCTTGGGCTTCGTGGCCTCTGCTGTTGTGACTCGTGTCCAGTGTTGATAGTGGTGCCCAGGCCAAGAAAGACGCTGGGAAAGAGATCCTGTTGTTCATTGTTTCCTGATCCCTCTTTGGTTTTTTTTTCCTCTGCTTGGATGGTGCTGTGAGCTTGTCTGGCCTCCAAACGTACATCTTGTCCTCTCTGGGCCCCAAGCAGGCCTGTGGTATTTGGCCTGCATAGCAGCCTTCCTTTAAAATCAAAGCATGGAAGGTTGATCTGGTTTGAACACTAATCCAGAGCCTGGGGTTCTTTGGCATGTGAACCCCTCGGGGATGAGTGAAAAAGACTGGAGTTCTGTTTCCCCCACCATGAGCCTAAAGTGATGTTGAGGAATCGTGTCCTCTTTGATGCCTGGGAAACCAATGCCTGGCTAGTTTCCCCGTCCTCCAATCCTTGTCCATCCTGCAGTTGAGTTGCTCTGTGGTGCACACATCCTGTTTTTATTACAAGGTGCGTTTTGCTGGCAGGCCCTTTCAATCCAGACACCCCTAGGTCCCTATTCCTGTTAGCTGTGACCCCCTCATTCTGTTAACATGCTGATAGAGCCAGGAGTACATGGCAGCACTCACCCACCCCACCCCGCCCCCCACTCCAAGGTTAAGCCTCCAACCCAGGGAGAGAATCTTGGACCAGCAATTTCGGGAGACAGTTAAAAGATTAGATAGTAAATTTACTTAACAGAGACTAATCGCCTGGGACTGGATTTCATATCCTGTTTTGAAATAATGTATTTTCTTTTGTGCTCTGGTCTGAATCTGTCATCCCTCTTCTAATAATGAGAGGCAGCGGATTTTTAATCTTTGACCCTCTCCCACATAATCTAATCACAGCGGTTTTCTGATCCTCCTTTCCTTATTTGGCAAAGTTCTGGAAAGAGAATCATTTCTCGGGCATAGCTGAGCCGTGGTGTACTTCTCACCAAGGGTCTGTGTTGACAGGTAAAACCAGAGTCTGTTAGTGTCCATCTCTAGGCCCTTTCAGCTGGGACCTGTTCAGGGGGAGGAAAAAGCCCAGAATGCTGATGTCTAAATCAGGTGAATGAAGGGGAGTAATTAGGTGGCAGGTACTTTATGCCAAGGTAACATGTGGTCCCTGAGTCCCACATGGGACCAATCTAAGGCAGGGTACTTGCTGATCAAGCTAGGAATGAAGCCAGTGGGATCCTCAGTTATCCACACATGGAAACGTGTGCATTTAGCGGTGTTTCTTCCAGATCAAGCTGGGAGGTCTTCGGGAATCTTGCCTTTCCTCGTAGGGTTTGGCTCATAGATTGGTGTTTGACCCCAGACAGTACATACTGAGGTCTTCCTTTATGTGTGGCGTCTCTTCAGACTGTCTGGCTTTGGGAGTTGCCCTGACAGGAATCTTGGAGGAAGCTGGGAGGTTAGGTTCAGTTCCAACTGAAAATGGAATTGAAGCAAGTAAATACAGTGTTGCTCTCCCTTTCCCAGCCCCCACCTATTCACTCCATTTAGGAGACTGTGGTTATTGGAGGAACTGTAGGTAAGATCTGTATACAGCACCTTCCTCTTTGCCTCAATGACAGAATAAAACCAAGACCTTTAGCTACCCAGCCAGAGTTGTCCAGGTGATAGTAACAAAACACACCCAAATCTAATTCATTAAATAAAGGATTTTATTGGAAACATGTGGGGCAGGGGAAAGTGGAGAAGAAAGACTTGTAGTCTCAAGGAGCCAGTCAACTTCTGAGTGTATTGAGTGAGTGACAGTGGCTCAACAGTCACACCCAGACAACAGTGCTGCTGAATGGGAGCACAGTGCCCCCATTTCCTTTCCTTTGCCTATGACTCATTTGCCACAGAGGGAGACTTGTGGATTGGCATGGCCTCTGTACTTGGCCAGGACAAGATAATGCATCTTATTTAAGGTTCTGCCACACTACATCCAGGGAGCATCAGAAAATATTTTAAGGATGTAGCAGCAAACAGGCAGAGCATCCAAAGGAGGTTGTAGCAGCTATGGGCAAGGTTCCCTTCCCCTCACTGTGGGCCAACATCCTTACCTCGTCTGTTGTTACTGCAATAGCCAATGTCTCCTGGAAGCTGAGTGTCTAGATGGAGATTGTTTCCTTCCTGTTGACACTTCTGGGTTCCACTTGCCACTTGCCTTCATTAACTGCCCTCCATGGTGCCTTTGCTCCCCACTCAGATCTCACCCTCCCCCCTCTATTCACAGCTGAGATAAAGAATTCTACAGATAATAAATAGCCAGCCCCAATGCCTAACTCTGTGTAATTACCTCCCTGGGCGTGTCAGCATCACCCTCCTGGGACATGTGAGAAGGGAAATGGGTCCTTTTAGCCAGTGAATGGTACTTTGTTATCTTGATGCATGGATGCAGAAGGAATAAGAGACACAATAAAGTTAATAATACATTGCAGTGTAGATAATTCATCACTTAAATCAATAGGAACTGCAGGTCACTGAACTGGAACTGGGGTTACTATGATCCAAACATGGAATTAATAATTGAAACTACACTGATCTGTCTTCCTGGAATGGGAAGACAGACAACCCCAGGGATAGATACATTCAGCACAGGAGGAACAAGGCGATGGAGATAGACAAATGATTTATTTAATGCCTACAGCTGTCACATACAGTAAATATGAAAATCTGCTTTCTATCTTGAATCCGCCTCATTTGGGAGCAAGGTTAGCTGAATTATGTCCTCAACTCTGTGTTTATTTTTTCATTTATTGCCGGAATTTCACATGATCGGTTAGCGTGGAATGCCTCATTCTCCGAGGTTAGGAAGGCTTTCTAGCAGTGATAGGTAGTGGTATGCACAACATGTGTGCCCTATTGCCTCCCCCACAGCCTCCTGAACTCTGTGGGGACTCTAGTTTTAGTACGTTTGTCCTATGGCCATATTGAAGACAGTCAAATCAGTGATAAGTAATTTACAAAACAGCAAGATAGAAAAGTCCAGGAGGTACCCTGGGAGCTTCCTTGTTGTTCAACTTGGGGCAAGTTCCATGTTCTCTCTGAGCCTCAGTCCACCTCCCAGAGAGAAAGGTAATGACAGCACCAGCCTCAAAAGAGAATTTGAGGTCTGGGAGACATAGTAAGTGGAAAGTGTGTAACTCACAGTGGGTACCTGATGCTCAGCAGTGTCTTACCAGGGGTGCTCATGGAGGTACCAGGCCAGGGTGAAGGTAGGAGCTGGTCAGGACAAGATGATGCATCTTGATTAAGGTTCTGCCAGCCTTAGGCGTTTGGGCTGGTGAAGGACAGCGTGGTTCAAGTTCATCTCTATCCCACATCCTTCTGTGTACAGAAGCCAGGGCGAGTGTGAAATGAATAGCACGCCCAGCAAGGTGGCTGCAGACAGATCTGGACACATGGTCAATGTGTGGAGTCTAGAGGTGGTGTTAGGCAGAGTCAGCATGCCCTGCCTGATAAAATGAGGGAGAATGAGGAGCCATCTTCTAGAGGACTTATGGGGAGAGAAGCAAAGAAGGGAATCTCAGCACAAATGCAGGCTGGGGGAGTAGCTGGGGTTTTAAGAACAGATGCTTAAGAATTCATTTTTAAACCTCCCTTCTTTTTTAAGATTTTTTTTCTTAATGATGTGTATGTGAGGGCAGGTGCCCTTGGAGACCAGAGGCATCTGGAGGTTATGAGATGCCCAGCTTAGGGGCTGAGAGTTGAACTCAGGTGTTCTGCAAGAGTATATACTCTCTTGATCACTGAACTATCTCTTTGGCCCAAAACTCTCTTCTTCACTTTCCTAGTAGTGTCCACCTTATACACATCCTGTTTTTCCAGTAAGGGAGTTTGTGTGCAACCTTACTGAGAGTGTGTGTGTGTGTGTGTGTGTGTGTGTGTGTGTGTGTGTGTGTTAATTTGTGAGCATCCGTGTTCCTTTGTGTCAGTGTAGGTCTCCCTCTCTCCCTCTCTCTCTCTCTCCCGCCCCCTCTCTCTCTGTGTCATTGTGTGTTTGTGTGCAGAGAGGTATATATATACATGATATATCTATGATTATATGTATGTGGGTAGATTTTTTTCTTTCTCTGTGTTTTTATCTTATGTACGTGCATGTCCTGGAGTAGGGGGCATAATCAAAGAAAATGGGCTAGGTTTGTTGACTTGAGGGACATGGCCTGTGAGACTGGTCCTAGGAAGCCTAGATTATAGAGTTTCTTGTGCCAGCCAGACAAGCCATCTACCTACCTCAGCTGAAGAGGTTGGGTGGATTTTGGTGGCCAGCATCAGCCAGGCACAGGGAAGCACTTTGTTTTGGAAGTGTCTAAGTGTGCACACCTGTGTTTCTGCTCAATAAAAGGATTATTTGACCCATTGATTTTCCACATAGCTGTAGCATCCACCTGAGGTGCTTGGTAATTTGGTCATTCTGGAAAAGAGAAGAGGATAGACCAGTACCCTAAACTGAGCAGATTTATAGAGAGCAGACATTTAGGTCCTTCCCCATCCCCCGATGATGGAGGGCATGCAGAAGCTAAGGATCACCTCTTCCAGAACTCCCTGAATCCCTCTGATCAGCTTCCATTTTGATGCACAAGAGTTAGAGTGTGGTGGAGGAGAGAAGGTTTTTCTGAGCCCTAGCATGCTGGGCAGAAGTCTCAAGGCAGCTGAAAACCATGCATAATACCAGAGCTAATCTCTCCTCTTTTTAAAGACGATTGCAAGGTTCAGCAAGAAGTTCTAAGAGTAACTTTTGTGGGGGATAATTTACACCAATAGTGATGCAAACATCTGAACAACAACAGTAACCTTGAAAATCTTCTCTGTCCTCAAATCCTGCCCCTTCAAGACTCAAAACTAAGAACGCCTCAGCTTCTGTCATCCGGGGGATCTGACCTTCTGGAATGGTAGAGGTGAAAGTAGAGTAGGAACTGGAAGGATGGAGGGGTCTGCAAAGGCTGTTTCTGTCATTGCTGAGCTGAGCAGTGTAGCTATGCTTCACAAGCCAAACGTCCTTGTAACTGTGACCCCAGTAAATGAGGAGAGTATAAGGCAATGAGCCAAGCTCCACTACAAAGTCACATGGCCTTTAACTAGACACTTCATCTCTTTGGATATTAATTTTCTAAACTTAAGGACAAAATGAAAATAGATAAGAAGATAGAAAGCCCAGGGTGAATTTTTTTAGTTATAATTTATTCATTTTAGTGCTTAGGGAATCAAACTCAGGCTCTCACACATACTAAGCACATGTTCTACCACAGGATTGTGTTACTAGAGCCTCACTTTTTTATATTAAAACATTTATTATTGAAATGATCTCAAACATGAAGAGAATGAGTCCCTTTTAGGACTGTGGTTGTATAGTTACCTGTCATTCATGGAGGTGATTTGAGCAAGGATTCAAGTTTCCCCACCTTGAGATTGTGGAGCTGGATTACCAGGGGCCAGAATTTACCTGCAAAGCATGAATGTCCCACTTTAGTATTGAGATTGGCTAGTGTTTGTGATCTCCTCCTTATCCACTGAGATGAATGCTTCCTTCCTGTGTCCAGCATGCTGTGTGCTAGGGATAAAGGAAGTAAATCAAGGCAAGGTCCTGTTGGTCACTGGCTCCCCAGGTAGAGAACTACGGGGGATTTATACTTACTCTCATAATTTAGAGGGTTCTATTATTTAGAACCCTTTGTTCGTTTACGCTCAGAAGGCATTTACCTCTTAAGTGTGGAAGCATATAAATTGTGAGTGCCTGGGGCTGAATTAGTGGTGGTGTGATTCTTTGGTGGCCCTAGTGCTCTTTTAGGGTCACAGAGAAAGGACAGGAGGAAAATCCTAGCTGTCAAAATTCCCATTCTCCTGGGCCCCCTTTTCAAGGAGATGGGTCTGGTTTTATCTGATTTATGACTTAAGATTTTCAAGTCAGAATTCATTTAAAGTAAGGATCCATGATGGGCTGAGGGAGGATACAGAAAGAGACAGATGATCTTTAAAATCTAAGCACTCCCGTTTCTAAATCCTTGTGATGCTCAGAGACCCAGACAAAAATCTGAGTTTATGAGTTTGGGGCAGATGAGTCCTGAGCTATTACCCAGCTCTCTGCTAGTTTCCAAATAAGGGGTGCAGATTCCTTACCTTCACCCCAGTCATCCCAAAGTCATTAAATCTCATTCTTGCATTGACTGTGTGTTGGCCAGGATTCCACAAAGACACCTTCAACACTGAGTTAGTGAACACAGGATGGTACTTCTTGGGGGAAATAGGTACACATATGTACAGTATGTACATTTCTCACACAGTCAGCTAACCTTGGGAGAGTCCCTTTATTGCACAAGAAAGAGAGGTTTAGAAATGCTAGAAATGCTAAGTGGCTTGTCTGTGGCTGCCACATTAATGGTGTAAAGGACTCAGACCTCCTTAATGGTCTGAGAAACCAGAGTTTCTTGGCCCCTCTGCTTGCCTTGCCTCTCACCTCCAACATCTGCTCATTTCTGGGAGAGTTGAAACCAGTCAGCAGGACATTAGTTTGTCAGACCTCAGTAAGACATCAGCTCAGAATCTAGAATCTAGCCTCTCAATCATTGGTTGCCCTGTACATGCCTTCAGTTACCACGAAAGCACCGGGAAGACTGTTGGGCGAGGTAGATTAATTTTAGGGAAAAGATGAATTGCAAATATTGGATCCCTAATAATAAGGATCTACTCTTTTATTCATTTGACACCAGCCATGTATGCTGTAGTCACAGCTAGGCAATTCTTTATTCTACTGTTTTACTGTTTCAATTCACTGCCCTCTTACCTGTCTATCCATTTGTCTCACATGGTATTCAGATGGCCAGATGACCTGGATGAGACCTTGAGTAAAGTCTCAATTTTCCCATTCCTGCTAATGAAAACAACTAAGGGGGAAATAAATGCACAGTAAGAAGAAACGTAATTACAATCACATGTCCCTGATGGGTACTTTCTTTAGGTTAGTGGTGCCACGACATTATGATGCAGTTGAAAAATTGCTACATCTAGTTGGAGCCTCTGGTGTGTTGAAAAAATGATGTATCACTCGGGTGTTTGTGTGGTGTGTGTGGTGCTTGCTGCTCATGTAGGCAAATCTACAGTGCCTGTCACATGAAAGTACATGCAGTTATATGGAATACACTACACTTGATAATGACAGCCAATAAATGTGCTTGGATATGTGTATTCATTATACTTTTATCACTTATTCAAAGTATATTGTTTACACTTATTTCCTGAAGTCTACTAGAAAACACTGTGCTCTGTCAGGCCAGTAGAGCCTCACTCATCTCATGTTTATGGCAACTCTTGACTGCATCCTTTTCTTTTGTGTTTGTGTATATACTGTGTTGTTCTACTTCTTCTAGCCCATGGCACACTGGATTATACATATACAAAAGTCAGTCAGGGATGAACCTCTCAGAACACATCCCTGTCACTACGTAACCTGTGACCATATATGCCACAGTTGCCTTTCTTCACCAAACCTACTTCCTTTGGCTCCACCCTTCCCTGACTACTGCCCTATAAAAGGCAAGTCCCATCTTAGGCAATGAAGTTCCTGTATACCTTGCTATATAAAATCTAGTGAACAGGTAGAACAAAGGACCCGAATGTTGGTAGAAGTCAAGATGCACTTAGGGCTAAAATACCTTAGCCACAGGAATGTCCTCCTGGGGTCTGTCCACATGCAGAACAAAGGATAACTGTGGTCTTCCTGGAAGTGAGTGTGATTTTGGAGGTTCAGGTAAAGACTGCATTCCCTTCAACTATTTGCCAGGGTTCCTCTCATACAACTCCACATGGATACCAGGCCACAGGGCTTTGCCAAGGTGATAGGACAAACCCAAGTGTGGCCTTCTATTGTTGCATGTGTGTCTTTGCTGTGGTGCTTTCCTGTCCTGAAGTCGGGGAATTAGGAACAAAGGGCGACTTTAAATGCAAGTTCTGAAGGAGAACATCACCTGCAGAAGTAAGCCCTCAGGGTCCAGTTTTATGCTTTCCATAAGTAGTTCTGTTAAGAAGACAGATATCATCTAGAGTCGCCAACATTTGCTTAGCAGAGTCAGATACGAAAGGCACACATATGCCTCTGTTACTGAATTGATCGGCCTTGGGGTCCTCCTCTGCAGAGAACAAGTGTCCCCAGCATCTGATGGTCTGAGAAACCATTGAGATAGACTTAGCATAATTCCTAACAGTGAATGACAAGCACATGTTGGTGACCATTTTCCCTAGGGAACATAGACAAAACATCTACTCACTTCAGATGACAATGACAGATGAAAATAATGATTCTACCAAAGTCCAGCTTGGCAAAACAATGGATCTATTCTCATTATGTACATACAGAGCATGAGTGAGGCGTGAGAGAAACATGGATGATTCAAGGTTCAGATACATCATGGGAAAGCCCAGCTCAACATGGGTAACAGCTCAAAGGCTGAAACCCTGGAATATAGTGTACAACTGGCAGAAGGCTGGGCCAGTACCAAGTCATGGAGTCTCCACTCACAGCAACTCTGTTGCTTGTATAGTGGGGGTGGGGGTGGGGAGCATGACACATGGCTTGTGAATCTCATACACTTAAGCTCTCAGAAATTTAAGATTTGATCGCTTTGTGTGTTATGAACCTCCCTCCTCAGAAGAAATTGCTGCAAAACTGCACTATAATTTGGTTGTTGTGACAATGGTTATTACTGTCTTATCATTGAGAAAAGATACACAAAGGAAAAAAATGTAAATAAGTTCTAAGGAGAAGTGAAAGCATTTGTCTGCAAAGAATGTGTATACAAGTGTTTATGGCAGCATTATTCATGTCAGCCAAAAAGAATGAACAGTGCCAATATCCATCAATGCTTGAATGGGTAAACTTTTGTGATATGGCCGTAGAAGGGAATTCGGCCATAAAAATGAACAAAATGTTGATATATGCTACAGCATGTACAGATGGACGTTAAAGAGACCAGGTACCAAAGACCACGTGTTTTATGATTCTATGTCAATGAAACACAAGAATGGAGATATTTGTGAGCTATAAAATAGATCAGTGGCTGCTAAGTACTGAGTCGGTGAATTGAGACGTAGACATTGATAACTAAACTCACTCTTAGGTTTCTTTCTTGGATGCTGACAACTGTCAAGAATTGGCCAACTTTGAGGGTTGTGCTTGCCTGTGAATCCACTGAAGCTTAGGGTTGTACAATTGAAGCAGAAGCATATCATATGTGAAACCACATCTCAGTAAAGCTTTTAAATTTTTATTTAAAAATGATTAATTTCTTGATGATTCGCTTGGGAGCATGGGACCGAAGCTGACAGTGAGAAACTATAGTTGTGTCCAGGGAAGTGATGGAAACAAGGCATCAGTGTTCTGCCTACTGTCTTTGGGCCCTGGAAGGACAATTATCTTGAATTGATGTGAAACTGAGGATTAGTTAGCATCCTTTACGTTGAGTAGAAGTTCAAAGGTCATCTAAGGAAAGCATGCCCCAGTCACTCTCATCTTTTCTGCTTAGCCAGACACTTCTTAATCTTTGCTTATACCCAGAACCTAAAAATGCTCTTGAGGATATTTGCAGCATAGCTTTGGAAGAGACTGGATTGGGAAAGAATGCATTTGACCCTGTGGTGGGAGGAGAAAGAAGAGTGACAACAGCTGCCCTGACTTGTGGCTGAGAAGCTACATGCTCCTCACACCCAGTGTGAGGCCCCAGTGTGAGGCCCTGGGCAATCTCTGACTTAAACTAGACCGAGTCAGGTCCACAGAGGACAGCAATAGCAAGAGAAAGAAAGGGCTTGCTAGGTCTGGGTGCTTCACTGGGGATTTAATAACACACAGGGAGCTCCCAAAGGCCAGCTCTTAAATCCCTACAACAGTGGTTCTCAACCACTTCGACCTTTAAGACAATTCCTCATGTTATGGTGACCACCCCCCAATCATAAAATTACTTCATTGCTACTTCATAACTGTCATCTTTTCCCACTGTTATAAATAATAATGTAAATATCTGACATGCAGGAGATCTGATAGTTGACCCCCGTGGGGGTTGCGATCCACAGGTTGAGAAATCACTGCCCTACAGCATCTCTGAAAGTCATAGACCACTTGAACAAATAAGGAAACAGGATATAACTTTCCAGGAGATACTCAGTGGTTATGAGGAGAAATTGACTCAAGTCTTAAGAACAAAGGGCTCATTACCAAATGCACCTGGAAAAGGGCATGGGCACCATAGTCTGGCCAGTAGGTCCAGCCACAATGTCAGAAGTCCTTCATTCCCTGATTTCTTCTTCTACTACGAAAATATATATACTGTTTCCTGCCCAATCCCAAGACTGAGTCAAGATCCTCACCTGGCCCCTCCCTGCCATGCATGTCTGGCTGCTCCCACCCTGTCCATCCATCCATCCATCCTATGCTCTGCTATGAGCTTCCTCCTCTCCAGATCCACACAAGTGTGCTTATCCACCCGTACCCCAATGCTCTCCCAGAGTCTTGCTGCTGGATGCTGCTCTCTCTCCACATCTCATCTCAGGCTGTTTTCCTCAGAGACACCTCCCACCACTGCTTGCCACCAGCCATTGTGATTTTCTCCTGTTTAATACTTCTCTTTTTGGCCAAACATATCTTTGTGACTGATAGTCTCATTTCTTTCCTAGCTTTATAACTATAAACGTATAGAGAAGGAAGGCAAGAATTGAAATCTCTCATTTCCCACAAATAGCCCAGGAACCTGAGATAGTGCCCTGCTCTTGGAAAATGCTGGAAGAAGCAGTGTGGAGGAAGAAGCAGAAGGACTTTACCTTTAGAGAGAGCTGCTAGCAGGCATTTCTAAATCTGTCATCACTGCCATTATTATTGCATGTGCTCGTGTGTGTGTGTGTGTGTGTGTGTGTGTGTGTGTGTGTGTGTGTGTGTGTGTGTACGAGCTCATGCATATGCCAAAGCACCTTGTAGAGATCAAAGAAGAACTTTGAGGAGTTGGTTCTCCCCTTCCACCTTTATGTGGGTTCTGGGAATTGAGTGCCTGCTGAGACAACTTGCCAGTACCCCAGAGCAGACATTTCTATACAGCAGAGTGCCAGGATACCTGCTTTCTTGTCTACTTGTTATGTATATTTGAATGCCTTCCCCATGCGTTCACTTCAACTAGTATTTATTGAACACCTTTTATTAAAATGAAATCGGTTTCTAGGTGATTGAAAATGCATATCCTGGGACACAGGGATAATGAATGCTGAAGTTTACGTCTGTGTGTTGTGGTTATAGTCTGCATTGTTGAGTTGGGGACAGTAAGGGGCCAGACTGACTGACTAGAAAAGAGGCAAGTCTCATCTTTAGATTTTCCTAGGCGCAGCCATTGCAGTCAGACAGGGCTATTAGTAGGGAATGGCTTTCTGGTTTCTGTGCAGTGCCAGCCACCTAGTAAGGTTGACCTGGGACTGGCTTCATCAACTTCCCACATGTCTAATGTAGCACAGAGTGGGAAACTCCCATGCACGTGGCTCACAGCTGAGGCCAGAGCAGAGACCTCAGGTGCTGTAGCATGGCAATGATGAAGACGGTGCTTCAGTGCACACTCTGGCACACACTTGTAGCAGAGCAGCCAGCGCTCTGCTTTGTCTCATTGAGCCTCATCTGTATGCTTTCTGTCCAAATATACACTCCACAGATGAGAAAACAGCCTTTCTTTTTGAATCACCAATGCTAACAGTAATGTTTAACCTTGAAAGGAGGGTTAATGGTGACTTGGGTGAGCGATGAGGGGGCTGAGTGTTACAGTTGTCCCTTAGAATGTCTGCACATTAGTTGTTGGGCAGACTTGCCTGGGTCACTCCTACTGAGCCAATGCCTAGAATATGCCTAGCTGAAATAAACCCTCAATAATTATTTTCTGAATAGAAAATGTCCCATTTCACAGATGAGGAAACTGAGCTCTAGCGATCATATACATCGTGTATGCATGTTCAAGACCACATAGCCAGTATGTGGTGACAATTCAAGGCTTTCAATAGTGAGAGTAGGAAACCATATAAAGGTAGGCAGTAAGCCAGGGTGCACGGGTGAGCTTGCTCACCGAGAAGGGATTTTTAAGTGGTAGGATTTGAGAACAGAAAGCATCGGAGGCTAGACTCCCACAGAGCTCCTGCTTTGGGTTTTCCCATGATGCCTTGCTCCAGCAGAATGCTTTTGTTTGCTAGTTGCTTTTGTTTTTAGAGGGAAAGATGCAAGGGGGCCCTGCTGGTTCCTCCACTTGCTCAGTATGGCTGGCTGTTCCTAGGGCTTTAAAGGAACCCAGAGCTAAGCATTCTCTCTCCTTGCCAGAAGCCTGAGCTGCTTCTACAGGGAAAGAGAATGGGTTTGTGGATGCTGCACCTGTCATAGCAGGTTTGGGATGTCCTCTTCCTCTTCTCAAGCTATCAGCACTCCCTGTCAGCGACACACCTCAGGAGCATGGGCTTGTCTGCCCTTTTGCTGATCTCTCTGTGGCCATATTTACTGTGACATGCAAGAGGGAGGGCCCTCTTCCTCTCAAACTTACCTCAACTGGGTAAACTCCACTCACCCCTTCTGTCTGCAGCTGTGGAGAAGTCAGTCCTAACAGCCACGGGCAAGCATCACGTGAGCTCCCTGATTCCCTTTCCATCCAGTTAAACGTTTACTCCTCACTGGAATGATAGCTGAGGTACAATGAATCAACTGAGGAGAAAATGAGAAGCCAAAGCCCTCTGTCCAGTTTATGCATCACAACCCAAAATGGACCAACAGAGATGTCTACATTCCAGCTGTGGCTCATTTAACAGCTTCCAGTGTGTGTTTAAAGGAAAAGGTGTGGACACACACAGGGGGTAAGGTAAACCCCAACCCACAGACCCCAACAACTCCCCCAGTCCCATCACTCTGTTCCTCTCTGCTGGGCAAGCCAAGCCAGGAGTGACTCTGCATCTGAGGGATTCATTTGTAGTGGTGTGTAAAGGTTGACCTCTCTCGGAGGTGGGGGAGTACGGTGCTCTAGATCTCTGAGAAAAAGCTCTGGACTAGGAAAGCAACACAGTTCTACCTCAGGTTTCTCCTGCTTCTGAAGACATTGGAAACAGACATTATAGCCATTTTATAGGTGAAGGTCAGAATGATAGTGACTTAGCTGGCATCCCACAGCTAAGGGGAAAAAATGGAAGATGGGGCAGATCCAACTCTGTCACAGCTCCTGACTTTCCTGTGGGTGACAGTGGTCAGGACAAAGACTTACAGAGATACCTGTCCAATAAACTGGTGTAGCGAACAAATGCAGTTTAGTAGGATAGTTTCAGTTGGAGGGTGAGGAGGAAGCAAATTGCTACTGAGTAAAAAAAAAGCTGAGGTTTGTATCATGTCTCCCCAGTGATATTTATGCTCCTTGAAGACACGAGCTACAAAAGGGAACAGTTGGGTCTGTAAAGGGTTCCCGTTTGATGCATAGTACAGGGCTAACTACAAAGAAGAAGGGATGACACCTGCCAAGGTGCTGACAGGAACAGGATTCCTCTCTGCTGCTACCAAAGGGTGGAGACGGGCGCCCCCTCCCTTGCCATATTTGGGGATGGAATGAGAGGCCAATGAGATGCTCACATCACCCAGAAAGTGATGGGTTCACAAGGGCATGGGGTAAGGGGAAGAGGTGTTGGGTGAGTGTTGATAGCCATGCCCCTGAGGACCTGGGAAAACAGAGATGAGACAAGCTTTGAGGGAGGGGGTGTTATATTCAACAGGAGGGAGGGATAAATAATCCTCTTATCTTTATGCACAGAGAGGCAGGTGCTAGGAAACTTAAAAATCCCAGTCTTTTCCAGAGCAGTGAGGAAGGAATCTGAATGCCTGCCAGAGGAGGTTACTGAAGCCTGGGAGGAGAAGGTACCAAGGGCGTGGAACCCCAAGCAGGAGGCATGGCTGATACCTCCATCTCAGGGCAGACCTCATCTTCCCTGCAAACCTGCCACAGTGCTTTTGCTGTGGATGAAGGTTGACCACACCAAATCACATCTTTGCAGAGATGGAAGGGATAGGTGCAAGGATGGCAAAAACAAAAAACAAAAAACAAAAAAACCCAAAAAACTAGCAAAGATTCAGATGGAAGCTGGCAGTGGTGGCACACGCCTTTAATCTCACCGCTCAGGAGACAGAGGCAGGCGGGTCTCTGTGAGTTTGAGACCAGCTGGGTCTACAGAGCGTTCCAGGGTAGCTAGGGCTATGTAGAAAGATCCTGTTTCACAAACAAACAAACCCCAAAATAGACATGGGAACACCAGTCAAATGCATGCATGTGTGCATGCGTGCATGCGTGCGTGTGTGCCTGCATGCGTGAGTCTACACACACATTACATAGCAATGTAGAAAAATTCTATAAGACAGAAACCAAAAGTATAGAAGAGTTTAGTCATAATCCCTCCCCTAGAAACAATCACTAGTGACACTGGTGATGCTCGGGCAATGTTTTTCCCAGACTTGCTCGTCCACAGGCCTACGCTTTAGTTTGTACTATGGGTTTTCTGTGGGAACCTACCTTTTCACTTTAAACTTATATATAGAACAGTTCTAGAATTATTAACCTCCCCATAAAAGTGGGTGTTGGTCTTGGCCAACCATGCCAGCCAGCTCCTTCAGCTGCGAAGTTCAAGTGTTTTCAGCGGCTTCCACCATCATCCAGATGCACCCTTGCACGTACAACTTTGTTGCCATTTTCAGAAATTTTTCTTTGTGTGTAGAGGTGCATAGGAAGAGTTTTTTAGACAGATTGCCAAAATGCCCAATGGGAAGGAAGTACTAGCTTAGATTTCTCCTAAATGCATGCAAATAAGTGTCTCCGCCCCCACCCCCACCGCCCCCAGCAACCCACAGCAAGGAATGCAGCGAACTCATGCCTCCCCATTTCTTCTGTGCACGCTTTGAATAACAGAGGCTTAGGCATTGGACTCCTGGAGCCTGCATAAATGGAAGGCTGTGGAGTCAAACCACATTGGAGGAGATACATTTAAATTCTGAGTGAGGGCAGTGATGGGCTGGGGAGATCTGTGTTGAGTTCAGAATATAGAATCAAGAGAAAGCCGCTACGACCCAGCTGACATTTGAAAAAAGAAGCCACTCTGGCTGTGGGGAAGATGGGAGAGCAGTCCCTGGTACAAGTGTCCCTTACCACCTCCTTTGGTCCTCTTGGGGTCACCTGACACTTAATACCCTAACACAGACTGACCCCTCAGGTTCCAAGCAAAGGTTTCGCCTTTCTTCTAGAAAACCAATCATAAGCTCTTCGGTCTCTTCTAAGTGAGACTGAGTTTCATCTGGGTTCCACCTGAGAAGAGCAAGCAGGTAAGAGTGTGACATAAATGGCTCGGGGTAAGACTGAGAGCTCACCTGGGGAGACTTACAAGTGTTTCACATTCAAAGCTCAAGTCACTGATGCTAATCAGATAAGCAGAGCGTTTAGTTCGAACATCTGGCACAAGACTCCTGCTTTATGCTTCCTACTTTTTTTTCCAGAAGGTAATAAAATTCACAATTGTATCGCGTAATCAATATAGCATCTCTTCAGGCACTCCCCCCCACACACACATGCTGTGTGCTCAGGCTCAGCCTGCCTCGAGTGGGAGACCCAGATGCCATTGCTTATTCGTCCTTCTTGAGAGAGTTGGCTACACACTCCCATCACTGTGTGACATAGAAAGCAACCCTGTTTCCCCTGAGCCACTGAGTAGGGTGGGCTGCAGAGAGGAGGCTGGGTGGGGTTGAGAGATAGAAACGCCACAGGTCACAGAGCATTCCAGCTGCAGTATTGAACTGCTTGCCTCAAAGTCAGAAGTGGTAAGTCAGACTCAAGTGGAGGGTTTGCCTTCAGAGAGAGTGTGTGTCAGTCGTTGGTGAAACATAATGGAGGAGAATTCAGTCTGTGCTCATCCACGTGATATCCATTTACAGAACTGATATAAGTGTTTTTGGAGCGAAGTCCATTTTGGATGACTTGCAAGATGTGCGTGCCATAAGGGATCCATGCTTGAATAGGCTGAACTCATCATATTTCCTGAACTAACTTAATATTGGTCAAAATGCAGTGAAAGCCACAACTACATATATGGGGGCTCTCTAGGCAAGGTAATTTTGTCTTTTATAGCTTTCTCGGGTTCCTATAAGAGTGTAATAAGAGAGAGAAAGCCCTGTTGATGCCCGCCACTTTCCTGTTTAGTCTTTACAGTTTAGAAATTCATCTAGCTGTTTTAGCACCACTCGTAATGGTTCAATAGCTTTCTTTGTTGACGTGTGCAGTCCTCACAGCTACTTAACCTGCTTGTTTATTTATCTCCTAAATGTGACGAAAATAGGCTTACAGCTCAATCTGGCTTCTAATAGATAGTTTGTCTTCAAATAGATAGTTGAAATCTTAAGAATTTTACTTTCCCTCATATTTGAAATGAAGGGCATCATTCATCATTTCTCCCTTGTGAGCATGACATACTAGGTTCAATTCCCAAAAAAAGAACCAAAAAGCCTAGGGTAGACCCTAGCCAAGGATGAGATAAGCCAGGTGTCCAGGACGTATTGTGTAAGGAGGTCCTGGATCATGAGGATGCAGATGTGAGAAGCCAGCATCTGTGATTGCTATTTCTCTAAGTGGTGTGCCCAGGTGTGCCCCCCTGCTCCCCAGTCCAGCCCTGGTCCTGGTTAGGATCTCCAGATTGTTTGGGATATATCAATGATAGCTGGCTTTTCCCGTCTCTCCTCTGGAAATTTATTAAGGGCCTTCTAGATGTCAGTGGGTGTGGATGATGGAGAACAGACTTGGCTAATGGTGGAGGGATGCTGATCTCCAGGTGCCTTAGCTAGTATCAACACAGATGGATTGTCTGCTCCTTTAATGCCCTTCCCAGCTTATGTCACATCCTTACCTCCATTACATTTGGGCTGAAAGATCTGAAACAAATATCTCTAGGTGACCAGAAAGCTCAAAGGCTGACTGGGTTTAACTGGATTACTTTAAAATTCTCCATTTGTATTTTATTTATATGCAGTAAAATTCGCTCAATCCATCTGGCTACTTACCTTTTGTCCAGCTTGAAAAATGAAATGGGTTTGTTTTGGGCACTGTGTATTCGCCAGGCTCCTAATCGCCTCCATACATCTTGCTGGCCAATAATATGTAAAGCCATGCCCCAGGCATTCTAGAGTGCAAATAACTATCTGCTTCTCTCTCTTTCTCTTTCTGTCTCATCTCCCAGGCAGTAATTTATCCAGGAAATGTATTTCCAACAGGTTAGGTATTAAACTCTCTCCTCACATAAAATCTACACTGGATACCTCTGATCAAATTATAATTTTAAAAGTATTCTATCACTGTGTCCAGTTAAATTGTTCCTAATGCTTTCCCGTGACTGGGTGACTTTAAAAATCTTGACTACATTACCAAGGTGTTTTCTCAAATGCTTTATTAAGACTTGCCCAAACACTCACCAGAGAGTGTTTGCCCACTTGTAAGAAAATCAAACTAATGAATTTTATTCATTTATTTGTTTGTTTGTTTATTGCTTTTCTAAAGTGTCTGGATTTCTCTCCATTTGGAGCTACCTTCTTTGAGCTGGCTATTGTAACTACAGACAGCTCCCCCTGGCCTCATAACTCAGGCCTGCTGATATTTATTGCTTTGTTGCTCTTTTAAAATCCAGTCTGACGTTCCTCCGCTCAAAACTTCACCTCTTGTCACTGTTGTTGGTTTTTTGGTTGTTTTTTTTTTTTTTTTTATAAGACACTGTTATGAAAGTAAAATATTTCTTCCTGCATTTTAACTCCAAACTAAGTAGAGGGAAAGCTGAACACGGAGAAACCGAAAAGATGGAGGTAGTATGTGGAGGTTCAAGGTTCATGCCACCTCATCACCTCATAATAGTGCAGACTCTGAGCTAGGCTCCAAGAACACATCAGTGAACAAGACTAACCCAGCCTCTGTATCACTGAACTTCTTGCTGTAGCAGGCCAAATGGCAAAGATTTGCTGCTTAGAAAACTGCAGTGACTGTCACAGCCATTCATCTCTGCCCTCTGTGGTGAGACACCAGCTGGATTATTAGATAACCTAAAAGGGAGTGAAGTTTAGCCCAGTGAAACTTCACCTACAAAAGGAGGCAATGAGTAGAGCTCGGTGGTGCCCTCCTGTGCACTAGGAGTGTTGAGGTAGGAGGATTGTCAGTTCAAGGACTTGAACGGCTGTATTTAAAGCCAGCCTGGGATATATATCTAGACCCTTTCTCCAAAATAGGGTGTGGGTGAGGACTGGAGAGATGTCTCAGTTGGTAAAGTGATTCCAGTGCAAGCAGAAAAGTGTGAGTCGGATTCCCAACACCTATATGAAAAGGCTATGTTCAGCAGGACATGCCTGTAATATCAGCCCTAGGGAGGCAGAGACAGCGGGATGGATCCCTGGGGCTTGTTGGCCAGCCAATCAACTGAATAGGCAAGCTCCCAATTCAGTGAGACTCAGTCCCAGGAACTAAGGTGGAAAGTAGTTAAGTCATCTGATATTGACCCCTGCTGACATGCACATACATGCACATACACACACATATATACATAATTTCACATGCATGAATATTCCTGCATACACATGCTGAAAAATCAAAAGCAAGTTATAGTTGAGTTTGATCTTGACTCAATGGACATAGTTTACTGACCCCTGAAAAATAAAACATCAAAAATAAACATAACAAATTCCACATGTGTTGATCGCCATGAAAGAAACACAGAGTATGGAGGTGGGCAAGTCTGGGGAAGCTACCTGCTTTGGAGAGACCCTGAATCTTGACTGAGGTGCTCATCAAGGAATAACAGTGTAAAGAGAAGTAAGGAATGATCTGAAGTAGTGAGAACTTACTAGTCAGAGTCCTAAAGGAGACAAGTGCCTGATAAGTGGGAGGCACCAAAATATGACATTGGATACCTCTGCATCCATCCCAGCTTTTTATACATGGAGTCAGTTGTTCTTTTAAATCGTAAAAGCCTGTTGACATTTCTCAAAATCTGACCAAGAAAGTTGGCTGTTCCAGCTGTCCTGAGGACAGGGAGATGAGGGCTAGGTTCTTGTTCTACCTCTTAAGGAGCCTTTCACCAGCACATGGGCTATAGAAAGTGTGCTAAGAATGTACCCGGCTAAATAAAATAAAACACATGGTGTGCATGTTCCTAAAACAGAGCAAGGAAAAGGCAGGAAGAGGATAGCCTCCCATAAATCATCATTTGTCCAGGGGAAGGTCTCTAACAGACACCCAGAGCACCATCGACATACATGTGTGCGCACACCCACGTAACATGTTGTTTGATTCCAGAATTTTACTGTCTGTAGAACAGAATGCTATAACGTCTACATCTGATAGTTTCATCTCCATTTTCAACAGCTACTTGAGAGATGCTCTGAGCCATAGGGAACATTGTGTCATCCCTGCATGGGTATCAGAACTAGCCAGGGATTGCCAGTAGGGACAGGAGTACATCAGGTGGACAGCTGAGGATTTAGTCATCAGAATGCATAACTCTATGTAGCAGGAATGACTCAAAACTGCAGCTGTCTACTGTGAAGGGTCAACTTTGGGATCCAGTCACACCTCTATGACTACCTACTGTCCAACTATTCTCCCCATATGGTCCAGGTATCTACTTAGTTAGGCCCTTGGATGTTCTGCTTCTTGTCTCATATCCCACTTTTCTCCAGCTCTTTCCATCCTACCAGCCCATCCTGTTACTGCAGCCACGGAACATTTGCACGTGTTACTATAGCGATATGGAATTACTTCTTAGAACCTCTTCATGGTACTCTCAGCCCAAATATCAGTCCTCCTCTTTGAATACATTTTCTCTTGTTTAAACTCCTATCACACTTGGCGTTTCTTTTTTCAAAGTACTTATTACTATATAGTTTTATGCTTGCTTGTATGATTTAATTAATGCTGATTAATTTTGATAAACAATAATTTCACTTCCCACTTTTTCTCTCCATGTCAGTCTTAAGTTAAGAAATGGGACTGCTTCTGTGGACAGCTTTTGGTACCGATAATTTTGTTTTTGTTTCGCTGTATTTATTTGTCAGTATTCTACAATGGTGTCTGTTGAAACTAAATACTTTTTTATTTATGCATTTTTTTTAGCTATGAGTTCTCTGTCTGAATGTATGCCTGCACTCCAGAAGAGGGCATCAGATTCCATTTTATAAGGGTTATGAGGTACCATGTAGTTGCTAGGAATTGAACTTAGGATCTCTGAAAGAGCAGTCAGTGCTCTTAACTGCTGAGCCATCTCTCCAGCCTGAAAACTAAAACACACACACACACACACACACACACACACACACACACACTAGTGAGTAAGTTTTCTGGCTGCATCTTTTTACAATGACCACACAAATAATTGTCATGAATGATGTTCCATTTCCAATTCGTGGAACTAACTCACTCAGTCAAAGATGCTTGGGCTCCTGGCTCAGTATTTCAGCAGTGAAGGGAAAGGGGGAAGTAAGGGATAAGATTCCTTTTGGGTGGATTTTCTGATTGGAGATTAATCAGTGACACCTCATAAAACTGCTGAAGACATGGAGGTTTGCAAGGCCCATAGCTTATGAGATTACCAGCCACCTTTACAGCTGTAGTCTTAAGACATGGCTTTTCATAAGCCTCTGCCTGGGCCCTGGTCTCAGTTTGGGATCTTCCTTGAATACAGTGTCCTCTTTTGTTATAAAAGCTAGGGTAGCTAGCCCTCAGCAAACTCACAAAATTCCAATCCCTCCTTCCTCTCCTGTCTGGATTCCCCACACATACATATTAATGCTACCTGATCGCCTCACCAGGTCCAATCCCCTTTCTACTCCAAGTATCTTCCAGAGAACACCTCCTATATGTACTTTATCATTCTTGGTATAGACCCACTGGTAATATTAAAGCCACATCAGCAAACAAACCAATATATAATTGTCCTTTCCTGAGTTGAATGCAGCCCAGTAAATACCACATTCTAACTCATGCCTATAGATGCAAAACAGGGAGATCTTTGAACACTGTTGAAACTATGTGGGACAGTTTTACCCAGCCTGAGTGTATCCAGCCCTGTTCTAGGCAGAGAAAGCAGCAGATTTCAAAGCAGAGGTTATCCCTAGTACAGCCAAGACCACCTTTGTCAGAACTGAATTCATTTACTTTCTCCATCACTTTTCATCACCACATAGACTGAAAGTTAAGGCATTAGGTGGAATTTTTTTCCCATCTAAGAGGATCATATGTCACTCAGGTCCACATCAAGCTTATAAACTGCAGATAGAGAAAAGTTCCTGTGCTCTCGCATACCTTCTTGACTGACTCTTCTTGGCTGACCTGAAAACTTGAAACATGTTCTACAGCCTTAGTTCTTAATTATTCCTCAGTAAGATGATCTTGACTCACCAGCTGACTGCCCTGTATCTCTAGGTAGCTACATGTTCTTTCATTAAATTGAGGGAGGGCATGAATTAGATTCGTGGTTTGAAATCTAAAATGCATAGTTAAAATGAGTTATTATACAATGGAGAGTTATGGGAACTATGGAGAATTGGAAATCAGATGCCCACTAAAAGGGACACCAGGTCTAGTAGACAACAAGGCTGTCCCTAACATAGCACTTCCACCATCCCTGTGTCAGGTATCCAGCTGAGGGCAGGTCTTATCCTGCCCTCAACTATGTGATGGGGCTAAACCAGTTGGAAGAATCCCATGCATCTGCCCAAGACTCTTTTAGGTAGTTTGGGTTTAAACTAACCTATTGCATAGAATACCAAATGATACAAGATAACCCAGGCAGCTTAAAGATCTGGGTCTTTGCTGGAAATTCAAATTCACCTGAAGCTTGATTCCATTTCACTAGCATAGACTATAGTTGTGAAGCCTAGAACCATGCAGCTGCTGTTTTGTCCCCTGAGGGAAGTCTGCTTATGGTGAAGTCATTTTCTAAGAATAAAGATTGGAGATGCAGAAAGAAATTGGGCCCCGGATGACCTAATTGAACCAGCCTTGCCTTCTAATCTGCCTCTGAGCCTTTGAAATTTGTTGGCTTGGGTTTTTATTTACTTGTAACAGCATTCTTCCCCGAGGCAGCTTTGTTCAATATATACCATATAGAATTGCCAAGTCTGTAGTTTTCAGATCTTTTTCCCCTAAGAAAAGGTGGAAACGTGGATTTCTAGATTATTAAAGTAGCATGTGAGCCAAACAAAACACCTTTGTGTGTTCCTAGCCTAGTCTTCTCCATGCTCCAGGGTCTGGTTATAATATTCTCTGACTCTGTGACTGCAAATCTTTATTAGACCCCAGATAGTTCTCTTCCAATAGTCACAGCCTTGCCTTGCTCCGTGGTACTTTGAAATCAAATAGACCTGAGTGTGAACTACCGCTGCCATATGAGCCTATGTGATCTTAAGCAATTCTGTCTTGGAATCTTGGCATAACCTGGGATGCTGAGGGAGCAGTCACAGTCATTGAGCTGTGATGATATGAATGGCAAAGAGCTTTGAAGGTTCCCCCAGATTCAGGCAGAAAGAGAAAAATCGAGGCAAGAAAATCTAAAGCAAGTGTATCTGACTTCTTAAGGTGTTTCTAGTCACCACACTTATAGCTGACCAAAGAGAGTGGGTATGCCTTCTCTAGCCCTAGGGTAGTCTCTATTGCATTTTGTGGGCCCCCAGTTTCCCCTATTGAATCACATGCCATTTGAACTGGGAAGATTATAGCCACCATTTTCTTGGAGCTCCTCATCTGACAGATGGAAACAAGGTATAGGTGAGGAGAAACTTGCCTGCAACTACGTAATTAACTGTGGTTATAAAACCACAACCTCTGATATGCAGTCAATCTTAGATTGTCTATATTTGGGTACTCTGTGCCTCTCTGTTGTTTCCAAAACCAGACCATAAAAACCCAGGAAAGGTACGTTATAATATTCTCTAACCATGACTGCCATACTACCACACTAGGCTTAATTGGGTCATCTAGGGGCCATCTCCATTCTTTGTGCTAAGAAAGTGATTTTAACATAAGCTGACTTCCCTCATGGAGGCAAAATGGCAGCTGCATGGTTCTGGGCTTCATATCTACAGTCTATTCTAGAGAAATGGAATCAAGCCTCAGGTGTGTCTGTATTTCTAGCAGTTTTGCACAGGTAACTTCCTGACACGGAATGATGGTGATTCTTGGAACTCAGGCTCAAGTGGGAGATTTAGATCTGCCATTTAAATCTTCCCAGCTTGATCTTGAGCAATGTACCAAGGATCCCAGTCCTTCAGTTTCCTCCATGTGTAAACAAGCTACAAAATTGTACCCAGTTTTGGTTGTATGACAACAAAAGAAGCCAATCATATCAAACCCTTAGCCTAATACCTAAGTTCCAGCAGGCATTTAGTAAATACAGTCATCAGCCACTTAAGGATAGAACTGTAGGCTAAGAGAGATGCCATTCGCTGTTTTTACCATTGCACAAGCATCTAAAGCTGCTTCTACAGCATCATTAAGTGATCTTAGGGATGTCTGTTCTCCATCACTGTCAGAGTATATATTTAACTTGCTTCTGTTACAAGCACTTTCCCACCAGCCTGATCCTACAGTTGTATCAGTCTCAAAATAATGCACAGAGACTATTAGTTATAAAGCTGTTGGCCAATGGCTACAGCTTCTTATTGGCTAGCTCTGCCTTAATTACTAACTCATTTCTATCAAGCTAAGTATTTCTACATGGTTTTATCTTACTGAAAACACCAGACTCACATCCTCTGCTCCTGAGATCACATCGAAACTCTCCTGTGTTTCCCAGAATCCTCCACCTCTCCTAGACCCACCTATCTTGCTTTCCTATTGGCTAATAGTGCTTTATTCATTAACCAATAAGAGAAATATTTACAGAATGGCATCTCCCATCACACTTCTTTTCAAAAACTTTGCAGTTCAAAGGAAGAAGTATTCGTTCTTGAATGCTTGCCTGTTAGGTTCCATTGCTGGTTTTCACAACCTGTGGGTCACAACCCCTCTGGGGGTCAAACAACCCTTCCACGGGGGTTGCCTATGACCATCAGAAAACACAGATATTTATAACAGTAGCAAAATTACAGTTATGAAGTAGTAAAGAAAATAATTTTATGAGAAACTGTTTTAAAAGACTGCAGTGATAGGAATGTTGAGAACCACTGGTATATCGGGTTAGCAAGTTATGCATACAATCACCCAAGTCTCAGTGACACCTGTTTTTGATACCATCTCGCTTGTCAGGCATCATAGGTACAGCTGTGAACAATTCAGACCTGGCCTGTGAGCTCCTAGAGTGTGTAATCAGCAGGGAATGATAATAAAGTCTCTAAAACTCTCGGGGTGCACCAGCCAGATTAAGGAAACCAGACTACCAGACTAGAGTTACGAGCTTTGTAGTCACAATGATTGAACTCTGGTTGTATTTTGTTTATGGGTTACCTCCGATCAGTGACTTGACCTCACTGTACCTTTACTCAGTTCTAATACTCACTACACCATGGGGTTGTTGGGAGGGTCCAGCCACATAACAGAGCACCCACTGAATGTCAGCCATTGTGATTAGGGGCTGTACAGGGAACCTTAGACCTGCCTGTCTCAGCTCAACACACAGCTGCAATCTCCCTCCAAGGGACACAGAGAACTAAGGCGGAGCAGGACTGAGCAGCTGTGTCTGCAAGGCAGCAAATCTGTCCCACTTCCCACATCAGTTAGCATAGATTTTTGGATCTGCACTTGAAGCTACAATTCATGGAGACCACCTGCCACAGGCAGCCAAGAGGTGGGTCTTGTGCCAGCTTGTCTCTCTTAATTTGAATAAATGATTCTGTGTTTGCTTTGCCTTTTCTACAGCTTATAGCTTTATCCAGCAAAGGTACAGACGAGGTAAAGAATGGGCTCTCCAGAGCGGTCTTCACATCTGTGGGTGTATTTTCTTACGAAACTTTGCTGCATAGTCCTATTAACGTGCCTTGATGAACTCCACTTGGCTTTGAGCGCCTGTCAGAGCCTAGGATGTTATTATTGGGAGAAACACTAAGTTCCCCAAGGCATGAAGACCACTCCTTCACTGACAGAGAAATAAACCTGACCTCTGGATGAGACATAACTTACACAGGGTCACAAACAAGTTCCTATACAAGTCAAGGTAAAAACCCACATTTCCCCATTCCCAGACACCTGATATGTCTACTTTGCCACAGCACTCATGAGACTTACTGGTGAAGAACTACTGCGTTCTGTTCATATCTCAGCCTGAAAGAACTGTCTGTGCCTGCCTGGAGCCCCCTGCCAGCAAGGGTGCAAGGCTACATTCAGCCTGTTTAGGGAGAAGAGCTGTGATTGATTAGTGATTCCTGCCAGGTCTTGGCTAGTGGGGCCATATATTGTACATATTTGTTATGTTTGGCTTAATGTTAGTCCAAAGAGACACAACTCACAGTGCAATTTCATTGTAAGCCTTGGGTGAGAGGGAAGTTGAAGGTGTTAGGTGATATGATTTGGAAGAAGGTACATGTTTATAGAGTATGGGAGAGAGAACATCACTGTAATTTCTCCCACATATTCATACCATATTTCCCCTTGCAGTATGGTATCTCCATCTATCTCCTCCCCTCTAAACCTTCACCTCTTCCTAAACTCCAACAAAGGGTTGCCATGGATTACAGATGAGAAAGTGGATATGTAGCTGTGCTGGTTAGTTGTGGGTTTTGTTTGTTTTATCAACTTTTAACACGGATCATCTAAGGAGAAGAAACCTTAGCTGATCAGTTGACTCAATTAGATTGGCCAGTACATGAGTCTTCGGGGCATTTTCTTGATTGAAGATTAATGTTAGAGGTCTCAGCTCCCTGCAGGCCATGCCATCCCTGGGCAGGTGGTCCTGGGAATATAAGAAATGGAGCTTCATGTGAGTCTGATGAGCAAGCCACCAGTAAGTGTCATTCTTCTGTGGCCTCTGCCTCAGTTCCTATCTCCAAGTTCCTGCTCTAACTTCCCTCAATGATGGGCTGTGTTTGGGATGGGTAAGCCAAACAAATGCTTCCCCCCCCTCAGTTGTTTTGGTCAGAATGTTTTATCACAGCAACAGAGAAACAAACTAGAATGGTAGCAGTAGAAGTTAAAGACTTGGAAAGGCATGGGTTTCAATCATACCTTCTTGCTCTGTAGTTTCCTAAGTAGTTTATTTGGGCCTCAGCTTCCTCATCTGTGCGATCGGGATATTAAGACCTATCTTGCTGGGATTTTGTGTGGATTTACAAAAAAGATAATGCATGTAAAACCCAAAGGACAATGCCTGACATGTAATAAACTCCCTGAAAAATAGCAGCTGGACATGAATACATAAGCTCCACACAGTTCCCTGGAGCTGTGAACTACTAATCCACTGTCCTTCCAGTTGGAGAGCTGATGTTCATGTATAATGAGTTCCTCGGAGGCCAACTGCCAGAAGTTTTCTGAATCAACAGAAAAGGCTATGGAAAAAAAATTTTTTGCTGAGTGATTTTTATTATTTCCTAATTTCTTAAAATATGTGATAACTAAATGACTTACAGAATAACTATGTATGGCTCATTAGAATGTTCCATGTGCTAGAACATTCTATCCATTCAATATGCTGTGGCTAACTGGGCATGGTAGCACCCACCAGTAACCCCAAAGCTGCTTGGTGTATGAACAGGTAGATCCCTGGGACTCACTGGCCATCCAACCTAGCCTCCTCAAAGAACTCCAAGCCAAAGAGAAACTCTGCCTTGAAAAATGAAGCTGGATAACACTTTGTAGAAGACACTGGAGGTTGTCCTCTCCCCTCCACATGGAACACCCACGTGCATGTGCAATATATACCCCCACACATGCACACCATTATATACATCCCAAATATGAAAAGTGTGTGTGTGTGTGTGTGTGTGTGTGTGTGTGTGTGTGTGTGTGTACAGGTCTGAAGGCAGTTCTTCTCAACAGCCCCTCAAAAAGATGTGAGAAAGACAGTTGTGAGCAGGGAGAGGAGACAAAATGAAATAGTTTGGTCCCACTCCCCCCCATTCCACTTTCCTTCCCCACTCTGTTCCCCTCCCCCACCCCTCCCCATTCCATTCCCTCTTCAACCCTACCCAACCCCCCTTCCCTTCCCAGTTCACTCCACACACATATTGAAGGTGTAGCGGAGTCACTGGAGTTGCTAGTTGAAACTGTACGCCTCATTCCTGTCATCAGGACCCAGGAGCAAGCCCATGAACATGTGTGCCAGAAACAGCTGACAACAGGTCATATAATAGCCATGATCAACCAACAGCAGTCAACCCTGGATGTCCTGACCTAGGAGAGGCAGCTTGGCTTCCACTGGGAGCTTGTTAAATGTGGTATCCTTGTCCCACTCCTAGGCCTTTTGGATCAGAACCTGCATGTTCAAAGCCCCCACACCCACACCCACACCCCTAAGACTAAAGCCTGAGATAGCTCAATCTGCAAGAATTGAAATACAAAGTCTTTTCCAGCCAGCTCCAAGGTCAAGACACTTTTCAAGGAGCCTGAGTTAACAAAAATATCTACTGAGCTGACAAGTGTACAGATCTGCGATAAAATAACATCTTTGACCTTGTGGCCATTTCAGAAGTATTTTCAAAATCAAGCTGTTCAAAGACAAGCAGGTCTTCTGTTTGCTAGTTGTGGATCATCTGGTTAAGACTTGTCACTGGAGGTTCAAGATAAATGGATGTTGTTTTTCATATACTTTATTATTCCTTCAAATATACTTTGGATCATACTTACCAGGCAGGTTTTCCCAGGCCATCCTTGTCCCACACAGAGAACATTTACCTGAACTTGACATTCTTAGTCTCTGATTTTTTTTTAAAACCCTTTAGAGTGGTTCTTAACCTGTGGGTCACAGCCCCATTGGGGGTAACAGGTGTCCAGTGTATCAGATATTTATACTACAATGCATAACAGTAGCAAAATTACAGTTATGAAGTAGCAACAAAATAATTTCATGGTTGGAGTCACCACAACACGAGGAACTGTATAAAAGGGCCACAGCGTTAAGAAGGTTGAGAACCACTGGTTTAGCATCATGGATTAGTTTTGAAGAAACTCGCTTCTAACAGAGGGTGCAAGTGAGTGACAAACAACCTTGCACTTGAAATGGGCTGTGGAGGAATTTGATTTCTATCTAGGGAAATTCGGTTTTTTTTTGGGTTTTTTTTTTGTTTTGTTTTTTGTTTTTTGTTTTTTTTCTTTCTAATTTTATGGCTGACGTTGTCTAGCTCCCTTTCCTCTTTAACAACCCCAGATGCATTTAAGCTTGCACCTGGTATGGCTGCAGATTGTATTGTCTTAGCATGGATGTCACTCAAAGGTTGCTTGGCTGGCCTCTTCCTATGGTTCTGATCCAGTGTGAGAGCAGAATCAGCTGCAACCCTGAGGTTAAAGCTGCTGATGATCACGCTGTGTTGGAGGGATAGAGCCAGGAGGAAGGACATCCCATCAGCTGTCATAAAACGAGACAGGTTCACCTTTAGTTAGAGAACTGGTCCCCTTAGGCACTGTGCTGGTTCTCATACCTTCCACCCCCCCCCACAACCTCTTTTCTACACAGGCTTTCAAATTTCTGCTCCTAATAAAACCGTATGGCAAAAGCCCTAAGCCCATTGTCATTTCTGGGCCCAACAAAAGTTGAAAATTGCAGTGGTGACACATACGCCACACCTGGTCACTGAAGTTATAGTCCTACTTGCCCTCATGGTTGATTCTAGGATATGCCTTATGGGATGTATGTGTTTAAGCACCTCCTTCCCCCATAGGTTCAAGGCCTGGCATAGCCTGGAAAACAAAAAGGCATAGGAGGACCTGGCAAAATATCTTAGCAGGTAAAGGCTTTTGCTGTTCAGCCTGACAAGAGTTTGATCACAGAAGGGACTCCTAAAGTTGTCCTCCAATCTCTACATATGTGCTGTGCTGCACACACACACACACACACACACACACACACACACACGTGAGAGAAAGAGATATAAATATTTTTTATATGACTTGAAGAAATGCCCAGGATAGACCAGGAACTTGAATAGGCAGGTGTGAACCTGTTGTTGATGAGCAGGAAGGGTATAAGCTAGAAAAATGAGAAACAATTTCGTCTTAAAGTTTAGTCTCAGACATTTAAGTGTTGCCACTTACAAAAAGCAGCCACACAGAATCCCCCACAGGGGGCCTCCAGGGAGTATTACTGTCTAACCTGCAAATATAGAAAAATAATTTTCTTTTCAAAAATAGCACACTACCCAATTGATTTGCTAATGGGTTCTGGCAGCCTTTGTATTAGTCTGAGAAGCCATTCAGACCACCGTTGACAATGTCAAACTCATAAATTGCTCTTGTTAAAATCTGCACATCAACATTAAATAGCAAACACCTGGTGAGCTGGGCCTTGCCATCCGGATGGCCGCTTGGCGGTCTGAGCGTGGTAGGCAGGGACTAGTCCTTTCCCTCACCCCAAGACACTATAAAGTTCTCAAAGAAAAGGTCAGGTCGTAGACAGGGTCAAAAACAGGGTCATAGAAGGCTTTGAACTTCAGGTCAGATATGAAGTACAAGTTTGTTTCTTTTCTTTTTTTTAAGTTTTCACCACTAAACAGTCAGATTGTATACCCCTTGGAAAGCCTCAAGATCTGACTGTCATGGCCTGTGTCTTTCATGGCAACCATAGGCTACCCGTCTTTTTAACCACGCCCCTCTTTCTGCAGCTTCACCTGCCTGGCTGTCCTGTATGAACTTGTACTCTTTCCCCAGAGGCCTAAGATCTTAGGCTGAGGAGGCAGAAAACCTTGGTCTTGAGTGACCCTGAACACTTACCATCCTTGCCTCAAGGGACTGGCTTTCTCATCTGTCAAGTGGTGGCCAAAATGTCCTCTGAAGTCCTCTGTTGGCGAACAGTATAGAGTAATTCTCTCCAGGGTCTACTCTGTAATAAGCAAGCCAGCTCAGAGCTGGGAATCTAACCAGTACTACAAACGAATCCTTCCTTGACTCTCAAAGATTCCTAGTGTTTTTGCCATCCAAGCTTCTGCTAGTGTTTTTAATCAGTGATTAAGGATGAAGATTGCTAACCTTGTTGGAGAGCCTTGTGAGTGCTGGACATGTCTCTTGTTAAGTCTATTGGCTATGTTCCTCTCCTCTCAGCCTCACAAAGTTGGGGTTACTTCTAGTTCACTGGTGAGCAGTTAGGGCTCAGGAATGTAACCAGCTTGTCTGAGGTTAACTCCTTTGGAGAAGCGAGTGAGTCATGGAACGTTCTACCGCCCTGTCTTCCTGTTCTACCTGTCTTCCCTATGCTTGATCATCAGGAATAAGACAATTTCCGGTGACTTGTTAGGCTCTGGACTGATACCTGTTTCCCTGGAGCAGAAATGACACCTTTGAAGTGAAAATTTCTCAGCTCTCAGCTCTCAGTTCTACAGGGAAAACCTATTTGGGGTCCCATTATGGCTGTATTCTAGAAACCGTCAACTCGGATGCTTAAATATAGCATTTCCTCCCTTCTCAACCGCCAGCAGCAGGAAAAACATTTTGAAGGGCAAATAAATATTTATGTACGAGGGCTCTGTGCACAGTAAATGTTTGATTCTGTTGCCCCAATTCCCTGGGCTGAGAGTAAATGACAGAGCCCCCAAAGAGTGTGGGTGTGAATACATTCAGCACCTATATTCATTCAGCAAGGCTGTGTTGAGCATCCACCACATACATGCCAGGCTCTGGCCTGTGCCCGGTGTGGTGCTTCTGTGAGCCTCCAGAACCACGGAGGCCTTCATACTAATTAGCTTACTTTAATTGCCATAGTGCTGGGAAATGCTCATCATTAGTTTCATTTTAAAGATGAGAACCAGCTGAGTTCTGAATGTCTGCTGTGTGTGTTTATAGACAGGCCAAGAAAGAAAAGATTCTTATCCCCATTCCCCCACCAAACTGTAGTCTCCTGCAAAATTAACAGAATAGTGACAGTTGCTAAGACGCTTGAAGCCCTTCCAAGGGGCCATGCCCTGGGCTATTTCTTTGAGCCATCACAACTGCCTCTGTGACAAGGGCATGATTAACCTGTAAATACCTGCTGAGTGAATTGTAGAAAGTTGAACCAAGCTGCCCAGAGCCATGGCAGTGGGAGGAAGGGCCTCCATTCCCCTTCCACTGCCCAGGAGTCTGTCCTTTCACTAGCTTTGAGAAAACTCTCTAAATCCTCTTCCTAAATAGGGCTTGACTTGCAGACTTCCAGTGTGTCTCTGGCAGTCCCACTTTGACAGGAATGCTACTAAGTTGGTTTGCCCCAAATTCCCTCCAGCATCTCAATATCTAAACAGCTATGATATCTTATCCTCCATTATCCCGAGAGAGGATGGTGGCTGACCACTCTGGCTTGCCTTCAGCAAAAGTTCCCATTAAGTCAGTTTACCTAAAACCTCTCCTTACTTCTGATACCTCTTTTCGTCTTAATAACAGAATTATTTATTCTTTGTTCACCTGCTCTGTAGCTGTAAGTCTGTAGCCAGTTCCTCTTTGCATTGAAAGTAAAGCTCAGTTGCATGGCCCTACAGCTGAGGCCATGATCCTAAATAAGTCCTGTCCTACCATGTTAAGGCACCATTATTACCAGGACCCCTCCTACAAAGTCTGGCTCTAGGTTCTAATATTCACTCACATTTACAGAAAGCAGTAGAGATATATAGAAAAATGGGAAAAGCTAAATGAACTTGGGTTTGGGTGAAAGCTGGAAAGAAAGAAATCTCAAGTCAGTTTCCACCTGCCCATATGCATGTGTCCATTTTAGTCACGTGGCCCATCCCCACCCTCCATTACCTGACACGGAAAACAAATCTCAGGCCTTGGGCCAAGGCTCTGCGGTGGCCGCTTTTTCACTCCCAGTGAAGTATTTCCATGGAATCACAGCTCCACCCCCTACATGACCATGAATAATTTTTGTCTGAACACCTGGGTCTCAGGAGAAAGTTCATTGCCCTCGATCATCTTCCCACTCTCTTTCCCTGTCTGGCTGTCTGTCTGTCTGTCTGTCTGTCTGTCTGTCTGTCTGTCTGTCTGTCTTTCCTCTGCAGAGTTCCACTTCAGGCCCTTCCTCTAACTCCATTTCCATCCTTTCTCCTACCCTTTTGGGCCTTTCTTCTTCCTCCTCTACAACTGCAGTCGCACGGCCTCTATGATATCGAGGAAAATGTTAGGAGGGAATTTCTGGGGGTTGAGGGAGCTGGGTGCCAAATGCTGCAACTCCGGGAAGTAATGCCAGATGTTACCACGGTGCCAACAATGAGGCTGAAATGTAAGCGTGTGTGGAACCCCAGTCATAAAACACTTACAGCTGGAGCACTGGGAATGCCAGGGGGCGGGAACGACTTCTTCACTGGAGGGCTCACAGTCCCGTCTTTGGGTGTATTTATGCTTCCAACATCCTTCTCTGCTTTTCCAGAGAGGTGATCCATCTTCCCCCAAGTTTATTAGAGGCGGTTTTCCAACACCACTTATAAAATATTGCAGGCGGCCCATGATTCATGGCTTCATTTATAACCCACAGCACTTGGGAACTTTGGGGGAATATTTCTCATTAAAACTATTTCCCAACTCTTTTGCACTGCCTCCTACTCCCACCCCTCAAGAAATGCCAGAAGATTCAAGATCGGTTTTGAGCCGTGGGTCACGGTAGGCCTCGGTCGTGGGCATGGAGCCTGGTTCTGGGCTGAGGAGAGTATGGTGGTCTTCCTACTAGGTATGTCCACAGCTGCATGGTGTATTCTCCCCTCCACAGCCCTGTGCAGCAAAGACTTCAAACTGTGGTTCTCATCCTACCAAAAGTTCTACCTCCTTCTGCACAGACCTCTCACTTCCTCGGACAGTCCTGTAGACATAGCAACAGGTGAGGCTGAACCTGGGTCAGACATGGGGTCAGCAAATGCTTCTTGTAAAGGAGGCACCCTCCAGGAGGCCAGGAGACCAGGCACAGTTTTCCCTTCAGTATGGCACAGCTTCTTGTAGTCTGGAGCTATGTTCTCCTTATTAATACACACTGTTATCAGCTAGGAATCCATTGTCTCTTTAGCTAAGGTCTAAGCCCCTGCCTCAAATTTCCAGACCAAGCATCACTGAGGTTTTGATGAGAACTCTGTCTTAGACCATGACAGAGAAAACAGTGGTTCTACTCTCTTGCAGAAAACTGACAATAAAAAATATCCAGAGTCCTTTCCCACACCACTGGCTGACCTCGCCTAATTCTCTGCCCTGGGGCCTATGTTTCTCTTTGTGACTATTATCTCCTGAGAGAAAAGAACAGAATCTGCCCTTTATGACACTTTCCCTTTTGTCAACCCTGGTTTAGATGGGTTGCACTCCCAAGCCCCATGATAACAGTAGAATAACTCACTGAACTTAGAAAAAATAAACAGCCAGGGTGGGTGTTTGTTTTTATATTTATATATTTGATTGTGAAAGGTAATGTTCAACTTATATGGAATCTAACTCTGTGTTCTGAACAGGGAGAAGCAGATAAATCATTTATTTATTGGGCGATTCCACCTGCCATTCTGCCAATGAATGCCCAGTCGAGCCTGAGAGGGAAAACATAGGCCTGCCCTTCACCTCTCTGCTCCATACCGCCTGGGGCATTTTGAGATGACAGTTATTATAAAGTAGTTCTGGCCTTCATTTTTTATGTTTGATAACAGAGGTCAGCAAAGGATGGCCCTAGAAACAAGCCCCTGTGTCCAATCTGTTCAATTACCTGTTGTTTTAAACCAGGGGTTAGTAGCATACAGCCAGGCTCACTCTCGAACATGCTACCATAGCAGAACGAAGGATGGGCAAACAGAGGCTGTTGGAGCCATGAACTGAAACATTGACAACTCTAGGAAAATACTTTCCCCCCTCTCTTTGGCTTCCTGTACTGGGGATAATATAACTGTAGACTTGGTAACTTCTAAGGAGAGACATATATTTCTCACAGCTCTGAAATCTGGGAGGTCCAAGATCAAGGCTCTGGGTGATCCCATGTGTAGTGAGTGAGGGTCTGCCTGGCTCCTGTTTTGTGGATGGCACCTTCTAAGCTGTATTCTCACCCAGTAAAAGGAACAGTGAAGCACTCCAGAGTCCTTCCTGTAAGAGCACTCATCTCATTCAGAAGGGGTCCATCACCACCTGCCAAAGGCCTCATTTCCAGATCCCATCATATTGCACGACCAGGTTTCAGACTATGGTGGGAGACACAAACATCTACAGCATAGCAGAAACCACCCAATGCTATATTTTCATGGGCGATTTGAGGGTAATTGTTTGAGTTTGCCTTATTCTCTCGCCCCTGAACCTTCCCTGGAGATGGGTCATCCCTCACTTTGGCACATTTGATTGTGTTGCTAGTTTGTACTTACCTATTGAAGTCCATTTTGTGGCTAGCATGTGTGCAGCATGCCAGATGCCTGGAGGAATGTGAGTTTACTGTTTCTCTGGATAGTGGACTGGCTGTGATGAGTGGCAATGTCTCCTTGATGTGCTCAGGGACTGCCGTACACGGAGCCATCTGTGTGTGGCACAGTATGGATATGAGACCTCACCGAAGCCCTTGTTCCTTTCGATTTCTCATGGCATGCTTCAGTCCTCAGGACTCCCTGGGGACTCATTGTTGAGAGAAAACCGTAGCTTACCCAGGCACAGCCAGGTTGCTCAAAGTTTCCAAGTGCGGCTGTAGAACCTGGCAGTATTCCAAAAGAAGTGAAGGGAATACCAGATTGTCTGGGGTGCCTGATGCTAACCATAAGCATTCCCAAGAAATGCTTCATGAGAATACAGAAGCTTGGGCTGGAGAGATGGCTCAGAGGTTAAGAGCACTGGCTGCTCTTCCAGAGAACCCTGGTTCAGAGCATCCACATGGCAGATAACAATGATCTGTAACTCAATTTCCAGGAGATCCAATACCCTCACACAGACATACCTGCAAGCAAAACACCATAAAAACAGATGGAAAGAAAACACAGAAGCCCTAATGCTGTCCTCCACATGACTCTGGTATGGAGGAAAATGTGTCTGTACGGTGAATAAGCTGCAGGAGCCTTGAAGGACTGCAGCCAGTATGGTCTTTGTCTTCCATGCACAGCCCAGAAAGATAAATCCAAATCAATTGAGCAGGTGACCTGGCAAGACCAAACACCAGACCTTCCCCCTCAGTCCCTGCGGTGGACCCTAAGCTCACTTCAGCAGAGCCTAAAATGCCCATAGGTACGTTTGAGACTATACTGGGATAAAGAATGATCATTTAAGTAATGGTCACTTAGATAAGAGGTCTAGCCATCTCTATTCTGAAAAAAAAAAAAAAAAAAACAAGAGTCTTTTCATGGTGAACTATATGTATTACACTCATGTTAGGCATTTACCCTAGAGCCAGCAGTAGAAAAATCTACTAGTAGAGAAAAAACATCAAGTCTCAGCCTTACTGCCCTTTGCAGCAACGTTCTCCAAACCCTTACCCCCAGGTATTCTCTTGCTTGAAGGTATTCACAGAGGGAAGAACACCCCACACACACACACACACACACACACACACGCACACACTGCTGCTTCAGAAGGACCCACACGTGTGTTCAGAGTGGAGGTCATGTCTCTCGGTACGGACAGTGTCCCCTGCTGCCTTGTATCTGAGCAGCTCCCACAGGCATCTGCTCAGCATTCAGCCTGCCCCCTGGATCCCATTCCCATCTCTGACTCTCTCTCCTTTACATCCAGAGACCTACATCTCACCTCATTGCCTACCCTTCACCATAGCTACAGCTCAGTGATTGGTATCCACAGTGTGCCCAATAGCAGTGTGATGAGCAGATGAGAAACACATCCAGTCAGGAAGAGAAGCGGGGGGTGGTTTGTGGTCACTTGTCACTTGCCTCCTTTACCAAAGCTCCACACAGCAGTTCTCAGGGCGGTTGGTCTCCCTCTGTCCTCTCTCCCAGGACTGGGTGATTACTTCTTAGTTTTCTCTCCCATTGCTCGGACCTCTAGGTCACCATCCAGTCCCAAGCCCCAGTGATAATCCCAACAAATCAACCCCCTTGGGAACTCTGAACCCTGGAACTAACCCCAGAAATGACAAAGGTGACTCTTGGCACTTGGCAAAAATCATCAGTGCCCGGGTCAGATTTCCCTTTCATGCCTTCCCTTTGGGCCAATCTTCTGCAACATCTCCAGGCTGCCACCTCCTGGCCAAAGAGAGGAATGAGCAGGGACCTGTGGGAGTGGACTGCAGACACCCAGGCTGTCAGCTGCAGCTCCAAAAGGACCCAGGGAGCATCCAGGACTGAAGTCTGATGAGAGGACCCCGCACACCATGGCTCTGATGGGCAGCATTTGCCCAAAGCCTCCCCACCAAGAAGGGGCACCAATAGAGGCAAGGACCTATTTCCCGTCATGTTGCATTTCTCTCTCAACCTTTCCGTTTATATTGTTCCTGGTTTGTGTTTCGCTGTTTAAACACTTGCATGTTTCACATGTGCTCGGGGGCATAATTACCCTTGTCCTTTGCTTCTGTTCTGTGTCTTTACTCTTCATAATGGAGGTCAAACCAAATGGAAAAGTATGAAGCATGTAAATGTTAGCAACACGGGCAAAACTATGAAGAAAACTCCCCCACCCATGTGCTTTAGCCATTTGCTTGTGGGGAAATTTTTTTCTCCTTAAGGGAAAGATGACACTCATTCTTAGTTCCAGTTTCTCCACCTGATAAAAGGCTCTGTGAATGAAGGCGTTGGGGGCTCAGGGGGGCTGCTGGGGTTCAGTGTGGTCCAGGTAGAGATGCTCACCCCAAGTCTTGAACAAACCAAGCAGAAGGGTGGAGGTGAGAACTGAGCTATGGAAAGGACAGGTGGCTAGTGTAGAAAGACCTCAGCCAGTCATCCATTGGCAGGTCATTGACTGACAGGTTCCCGGATTTCTGCACCTTGATGATTCAAGGTCCATGTGCTTATAAACCAGCCCCCAGATCTATGGAATAGCATGTTAGAACTGCAGTCCCTGCCATCACCCAGCCTTTCCCCTGGATGTCACTGTTGTGCTGTGTGAGCATTGCCTGGGAGCACTTCTGGGACCATAAAAAGCCATCCCTAGAAGCTGCCACCCCTTGGGGCTAGAGAATGCACCCAGGAAAAGATAGGACAAACCTAGTCTGCAGGCATCTGGGGGGGGGGGGTCAGGACTCAAAGTTCCACGCCAATAGAGTCGCTAGTATTCTAGTCTGAAGACAACACCAAGACTTTCTGGTCCTGGGGCACACCTCACTCTCAAGTACAAAGAAGCAATGACCTAGAGAACTGTAATGGGCTGGGTGGTCCCTCCTTTGTGGTTCATACACCCTCTTGGACAAAGGGTTCCAAGCTGGCAGCAGGAAGAAGTTGCAGGCCAACACACAGTGTTCTGAACAAGGAGCCAGATCCCAATCCCACATTCGCTATAATCAAGCGAAGGGAACATGGGGAAACTGTTTTACCACCCGGTGGCTTTGCTGTAAGAATGCATGAGAACGCTGCCTGGAAAGCTTACCACGGAGGGCACGGCATTGCACTAACAAGGCCTTCAAAAGCAGACAGCCCTCCGAGTTTAGAGCCAGGGAGAGAACTCTTGTTTCTAATCCAGTAGTGAAAACAGACACAAGTCCAGAGACAAGAGCAAATCAGAGGAGATTGGACTCAGGCCTGTGGATTCTAAGCCCTCTTTCTTTTCTTCCTGGTTTCAGGTTTCTATGAGGCTCAACTCCCTCCTCTCAGCATTATGGGCTCATGTTTTGGGGTCCATGTGTGGGGAGGAAGCACCCAAGCTTAGTCTAAAAGAACCCTTTTTGTGCTGTCTCAGTATTGATATGAATGGGATAACCAAGAAAAACTTTGAACATGTTAACAGAAAAGCATTTACATACCTAGGACTCCAGTAAGTCACTCCTAAGTGAGGCCAGACCTGTGTGCCTGTATCTCCCCAGCCTTGATAATGGACACCAGACCAGAAGCTGTTGATGTCAGTCTCCCTTTAATTTTGTTCCCTGGGTGATATTTTTGCATCATTAATTATTAAAGCATCTCCCTGGTGGGAATCAGTGTGGTGTGACTGGGTGGCATCAGCTAATTTTGCCAGGACCTTATTCTCCTACAAGCTGCTGGCTTTACTGATGTTCCATTATCCTCCCAGCAGTTACGCATCAAGGATACAGGTGGACCCAGCTGGGGAAGAACAGCCAGAGCCTCTGCTTTCCTCCAGCTTCCACCAGGCAGGGGTCTGACACTCATCACCTGTGGTTGGATGGAGTTGCAGGGGATGTACACTCTCAGTGATGAAAGGGGTTTGTTATAGGATGCCAATGCCTTGGTGCGAAGTAAACTAGAGGTTCAAGAAAGAGAAGCCTACTTAATATTAAAAAGCATTACAAAATAGCTCAGTGGGTGGCGAGGCCAGATTTCCCACAGACAATCAAAGCACATACAGGAAAGTAGAAGCCCCCCACACACACACACACCTTGAGTTTTGTCTTCATTTGCGTTTTCTGGGAACACCCCAATTCCATCGTGAGTGGGTCTGCCCATACTTTTCCAGAGTGTGTCTAGGATGTTGTGAGTTGTGGCAGTGACTAGGGAGGACTGGGGAGACTGTGGCATGCTTTAGTCATGGAAAGGTAAATTGGAAAATGCGAAGGGAAGTGGTGTCTGAGCAGCTGCAAAATTGTTCAAAGCCATTTTCTCAACTGGGTTAATCATCCCTCCCTGCGCTGCGGGAATACCTACACCTTCAGAAGTATGCATTTCTTTATTGCAAGGAGCGGCCTATTAGGAGAGAAAGATTGCCTACCAGGAGTAGCTGACTCCCACTTTTCTCAGTCTCTTCCATGCCTGCTAACACCCCCACCCCACAAGGTAGTTCACCCAGCTCTCCCCTCAGTGTCAGCTCTCCCATTGGCAATGGCTGTCAGTGATGGGAGGGGCTCAGCAGATTCAAACCAGCCCAGCTTGAAGAGTAGGAATAATTACAAAATCTCAGGCCGTTATCCAATTACTTTGACATGTGGCCATTCTAGGGAGTTCTAACTGGATTAAGTTCATTATAAAAAGATTAGTCCTAGAATGGGACTGTGCATAACAAGTGAACCTTTGGAGTATGGGCTGCTGGGCCACCAAAGACTTTGTGTATGTGGCGGGGGGGGGGTGCAGAGTGAATGGCTTTGTTTATTGAATTACTGCTTAGTGGATTGTTGAGGAGTTTTGTTCAGATGGCATCTGTGGCTTAAAGCAACGCTCAGCTGTTTCCTGTTTGTTTTCCTTTCTCCACAATGTCCCTCAATACCTTTGTAGTTGTCAAAGCAGTAGTCCAAAATGCCCGTCCCTAATGTTTTGTGTGTACATGGGGGTGGGATTATTGATCCAAATGAGTCTGAGACACATGAAGCTCATGTATTATTTATAGACTGTGTATCCGTATGCACATATAGAGAGAACCAACGCTCTTATAATGCCCCCATTTGCATAATGCTTGCTAGCTCTGCAAAGCACTTTCACATTTTTCATTTGACCCACACAGCCGTACTCTGGGATATAAGTAGGTATTATTGTAAAGATTGTGCCCATAATGAAATAGAGACTCAGAGAGGTTAATCCGTGGTCACCCGGCCAGATAGTCAACCAAAGCTGAGTAACTACTCAAATCTTCCCTGCCAGGCCTGACATTCTACTATAGCAGTTCTCAATCTGTGGGTCAAGACCCCCCACCACCACCACACAGGGGTCACATATCAGATATCCTGCATATCAGACCTTTACATTACAATTCATAACAGTAGCAGAATTACAGTTATGAAGTAGCAATGGAATAATTTTATCCACACCATGAGGAACTTTATTAAAGGGTCACAGCATTAGGAAGGTTGACAACTGCTGATCTAGAAGCTCACCCAAATTCAGTGCACACATGTATTTTAAATTCATCTCTGACTGTTGACAATTTGAATTAATCAGACTGGTTGAAATCAGATTTTTTTTAATTCCCTTGATTTGCAGTAAGGATTTTATCGGCTAGCAATTTTGAGTAACTCGTTTACCTACTAAATGTTGCCTTCTCCTTTTTGAGCTCGGAACAGTTTTTCCATACAGGAAAATGTCATAGAACTCTTTTGGTGCCTTCACTAGAGTGTGTACTGCTGTGAGAAAATGGATCACTATAGCTCTCTAAGAATAAATGCCCAAGCTCCATTTGCGTATCCTAGGATGAGGAAATGGATATTAGGGTCAGTGGGAAGAAGTGAACTAATAAACAATCTCCTACTTACTTAATTTACTCTCTGGGACCTTAAACTCCCTCTGGGGAGCAACTGAATTCAGACTCTAAGCACATAAATCTCTACACTTGGGTGTGACCAGGATGGACAATGCCTCTCTCTGCTTTCTCCTCCAAAGCCCACCATAGTATTGTCAATAAACCATAGATGCTTTTTCTACATAAGCTGCTCTTAGTTATCCCTTCTCAAAACAGAGCTCCAAAGCAACTCCTAACAGGAATCAGAATCTGCATAGTTAATGGTATCTGTTTGCCAGCCATCCTAATTCTAGACCCTGGTGACCCAGTGACTCAAGAAGCCTCAAGAGGCACAACCAGAGCAGCCAGTCAGCATATGTCTGATGCCACCCTTATGGCCAGCAATTCAAGATACATAGAGGAGGCCACGAGGAATGTAGACATAATTGAGAAGCATTATGCTTGGGGAGAGAATATAGCTAGAGTTATGATTACAGTAAAGGTTAAGGCAGATGCCAGTTGGCCAGAAAAGAAAAAAGAAAAAAGAAAAAAGAAAAAAAAGTTTGTGTGTGAGTAGAAATGTAGATGGCTGCAGACCAATGACTCCATCTAACCTGTCTTCTCTAAAATGAAACACACAGACATAATAGTCTATGCAGTCCGTTACTCCCTAAACCACACCCAGTTTATAGGCTATGTTTAAAAGCAAAACAGGTTGTTGGAGATAGGATTCTCATTTGCAAAAAGTAAAGTCATTAGCTAAAAACAAAAGAAAAAAAAGAAACGTATTGGCTCATGAAACTAAAAGGCTCATGAGAGCCTTTTGGCCATGGGCTTAGTCTAGTGGCTCAGAGATATCACTGAGACTTCAGATGGTGACTTCCTGCGTTTTCACTTCCCTCTTGGGTGGTGCATTAGTTACTTTGGGATTAGGGCAGCCAAATTCCTAACAGAATAACCTTAAAAGAAGAGGTGGTTAGGGACTCGGGGTATAGCTCAAGGGGGAGAATTCTTGACTAGCATGCATGATATCCTAGGTTCTGTCTCTCACATGTGTATTTGAGGGTAGCAGTATTTGTGGTGCTGGTTTCATTCAGAGAGATTTACGTCTATTATAGTTGCGAAGTCACAGTTAGTGACTGTATCCATGGTGGGAGGAGCCTGTGGCAACTGGCTGGGGTATGTGGTGACAGGAGCATGCAGACATAGCTTTTTCACATGGTGGCATGCAGGGAGCAGAGAAGTCCAGACCAGAACCAGGGAGAGTAAAACCTTTGAATACCTGGTCCCCAGTTAGCTACTCTCATTATCTACTTTACCTCCTGAAGGCTCCAGTACCACAGGTTAGACCCTGCATTCAGACCATGAGCCCATGAAGAAACATAAACATTTTAAATCATAACAACGGAAAACGAGGTGTCTTTTCATAATGATTCCTGTATAAGTTTTAGAATTTATTCTTGCTGGGCCCTGCTTAATGATGTGCCTGTATCTGAACCAGCCATGGCTACTGGGGGATCATGTCTTCAGATCGGTCAGGTCTGTGTCCTGTGATGTCTCTCCAGCCTGGCCTGGCCCCATTTCTCCTGCACCCTCACCCCACATGGTACCAGGTTTGGTGCTCTGGAGGGCAGAGTAGGAACTTGGGGATTGGCTGCTTCTGGGGCACCCTGCCCAGTGCTACATCCTAAAGGGAATGTTTGCAAATGGGTCCAAAGTTTCATACTTTTCATACCCTTTTCATGATTACAATATTTGATCATAGCACATGCCACAGGTCTCTATTTTTTTTTCTAATATCTCAATCCAGATGAGGAAAATTCCCCATTGAAACATACCTGACATTTGACCTTTTATTTGTCATATTCCAAATTTTGTGTCACGTTCACGGGAACGTGAGGCTTGGGTCAGGATTGGAGCCTGTAAGTTCTTAATTCCTGAAGGAGGCAAACCATAGATGGGATTTTGGCTTTTCCACTTAAGAATGAGTCTTGAGTACACATTTATGATAAGGAAAGTGCCATTGGCCAGTTAGACTTAATCAGCAAACCAAGAGGAGATACACAAGAAAAAAGACATCAACTCCACTGAAAGAAAAACAACGAGGAAGGAATAAGCAATTAGGACAGCATCATCTTTCAAACATTAAAACTGATAAGGCTTTGGGTGGCCTGGCCCCAGGGGCCTCTTTGTTTTCTTTGACAGAATTGAGGCTCACTGTTCTCAGCAATGACACCAGTCCTGTGCAATCCTGAGTGGTTCCGGCTGAGATACACAGTACCCCATCACCACCACACCCCAGTCCTTGAAGACCCACCCCCTTGCCATGCCTGCTGGCTGCGAGCTGGCATTTGCACATCAGTTTGTGCTCTTCGGGATATGCGTCTCATGACAGACCTGACAGCTTTCAATTTATTAGGCTTATTAGCAAATAAAACTGTCCTGAAAAGCGCAGATTTGATATCTGGAAGATTCATTTCAGGAATGATTTAATGGAACCTGCCGGGTAGTTTATTTCACATCTCCGGGTTGAAACTAAATCACCCTAGTCGTGTTGATGCCCTTAATGTGATGGTTGGTGTTTGCAAAATAAAGAACCTGGCAACTCTGGGTGCTTCCCGTTTTTCTTTTCTTTTCTTTTAAACAGGGATGATAAAAATATTTTATACATCTAGGAGATCCCAGGTTTTTTCCTTCGGTTTCTCTCTGTGTTGTCATTAGAATGGAAATGGTGGGGAATGTATTTGAAACCGTGGCTCTTCTTAACTGCTGATTTGTAGCAGTGGGACATCACCCATGTACTTTTGAATCCCACTCTGCAGAAAGGACTGGTGACACCTGGCATTCAATATGACAAACCTATAGAGGCCCCAGCCAGGACCAGTCCATCATTTAAGTCATCTTGTTCTTAAGCTCTGGGATGCTATCATACTTTCTCAAGATGAAGACTTGAGCAGAGAAAACCTGTTATTACCAAACCAGCCAATGGCACTTACCAAGGGCTATTACTCTCTGTTAGCATTTATCACGCGCGTCTCATTTGACACTTGTCATTTATTGCCTGACAGATTTATTTATCTTTTATTTTATCGTCCCTGTTGGATTACCATCTGCTGAGGGCTTGGGTCTTACAGCTTGCTCTTTCCCAGGCCTGTCTCTTTCTACCTGAGTGACAATGGCTGTGTAAGTTAACCCCTAGCCTCCGTTTGTTCAGTTTTGAAACAGGGATAGAAAGGTAATAATAGAAATAAATTACACAACATATGAATCTTTAACACGGTGCTAAGCATATGGAAAGTGCTCCACAAGGAGTAGCTATTGCTGATGTATGATGAAGGTGGTAACACACATGGCAGAATATACACTCTTAGAGCTTCCTTTCCATTAGTGTACCAAGGTCCCTTGTGTAAAAGTTTAAGGTGTGTATCTCTGAGATGTCTCAATTATAGAATATCTGTGAAAAGTGACTTGCTTGCATTTTAGAACTATCTGTGGTCTTTCTGAAAGTGGAAATATGTACATAGAGTCTATACATGTAACTGATACATATGCCTGAAAGTGAGTTGCATCCAGCGAAGGCATTTAGGAAAGCTTGCTCGGTAGAAAGATACTGTGAGTTGTTGGATGCGTTTTCTATGCTTGGGATTCCCAGCAACTTAACCCTCCCTCCATCTTGTTTGCACCATGCATTGTTTTCCAAGGCCTCTTTCAGAAAGCATACTCAGATCAATCCAAGCCCCCTTGTATGTGCAGAGGTGTAGAAAACACCTTTCAGAGGTTTTCTTGGTTTTGTTGTTTTGTTTTGTTTCATATATCCTGCACTCACTAGACAGCAAATCTATGTAGTATTCACATCCAAGCACACATGTGTTTGTCTCCCTTTTACCTATTACAGTTTTGTGAGTCAGGATCTCAGTGATGATGGCTTCCAATGGTAAAATGTGCCCAATCCCAGCAGCAGCAACCAAAGCCCTGGCAATCACAGCATTCACCTGCAGCCAGATAGATTTGCTGTTCGGGTACTGATTTCTTTGTCTGCCTTGTGTCTTCCTAAATGCTGCTCCTGGCTCTTTATATGCTTCCCCCCATCTGTCCATTTATGAGTTACCAACAGGCTCTACTACACTGGTGATGACACTGTCACATGACACGGTCCTTCTGAAGATCTGTCCACACAGCATGCCCAAGTACCTCTGCCTGCCAAATTGTGTAGATTATTTTTTTCGTCAGTTGTTGCATAGTAAAAGGCATAAAGAAGAAAGGGGATTAAAAAGTCATCACAAAGGTTTCTTATCAAACATGATGTCATCCTCAGCAACAGCATGGTCATCATTCAGCCAGGTGATTGTCACTTCCAAGGTATCAGGTGATGTGCTATGTAGTTTATATCGTTTCTTACTTATGTTTTATCTAAAAGCCCTCTTTGCACAAACACTAATGTCTGGATTAGAACAGAAGATTCTGCATAGAAGAGACCTATTGATGCTGTTGAGGCTCATCCATTGCAACTGTTAAATATAGATTCGATGCCCTAGGGGAAGCCAAGTGCTTATTTGCCTAGGAAAGACTACACATCCCTAATTGTAAATGCTTAGGGCCAGAAATGTTGTTTACTTCATTCTCTATGGAGGTTGAGGAGCTGTTTGCATGCATGGCTGATGCCTCACTATCCTGTTTAACACACTCTAACAATGTTCCCCTTGGTCCTGCGCTCTGGACACAGTGACCACTTCTCTGCCGCTCCAGTATGTTATCCTTCTCACATCACAGTCTCATAGAGCTTTCTTCCCTGATGGAATTCTCATTCTTCAAACCCAGAAGTCTTCTCTAACGGTGCCCTTACTCCCATGTGAACTGCATATGTTAGAAGTGCACTTCCATCATAGTACAAGCCCAGTTGCCATTAAGATCTACTTGTGTGGTTTAATCTCTTGTAATGTCCACCAAACTGAAAGCCTCCAGAAGACAGGGATTATGTTTCAGTTTCACCACAGCAACCCCAGTTCCTGGCATCAGAGAAGAACCAAGGAGATGCCCAATAAACAAATAAATATATGTAAATTGACTAAACAACACGTTGATCCAGTGTCCCTGCCCTTTAGCTCCACACTGCACTATGTAGAGAGTCATGTCACCATGTCACCCATGGGCTTTGGAAGGCTCTGATACTTATTCTAGCATAGGGTTAGCTGCCTATTTTTTTTTCTGGGAGGTCTTTTAATGACCAGATTTTGAATGGAAAAGCTGTGCTCCAGGAAAGGCATGTGAACAGCGTGGCTCAGAGTCAACTCTTGACCTCAATGGCTGTTGACTTCCCATCTATACTAGGCCACTTTGGTTGGAGTCTGTATGCTCATTGTTCTTGTTTTCCATCCCTGTGGTCCCCAGACTGAACCTCCCTAGTGGAGGAGACTAATAAGAAGGATAGATTTTCCTAGCCCTTATTTGATAGGCCAGGTTCATTTCATTGTTTGAAAATGGTTTGTCTTGGTTTGGTTTTGGTTTCCAGACAAATATAAACAGATTTATTTCTTTATTGTTTCCATCATGGGAAGAATATTCTCTAAAGGGATATCAGACACAAAGAAACTGTGCAGTGCTGTGAAGGAATAGGGCCCTGGGATCCAGAACACAATGTCACAATCTGTGCTGGAACCTGATCCCTTGTGTCACTCTTTGTAATCTTGTACATCCCATTTCCCAAAACCTCCAGATGTTCAGCCTCTTCAAACTCCCTTTGCTCAGGAGCTGCGGGCACTGTTGACCCAACAGGCTTTCCCACTTAAAGAGCTTCTGATGATGTGATACGGAGATACAGAGTGGTCCATCAGAAAATGCATATTAATGTGCTATGGGCAAATTAAAACACACCCAAACAAGAGAGCAGGCTGCATCCCTTGACTTTCAGCAAAATGCACTTAGTTTGTGGTGATAAACTGTGACCCAGAGTTGCCAGGGCATGGAAGCACTCCTCCCTTGCCTGCCAGGCTGGCGAAATCAAGTAGGGCTTCCTGGAGATGATGTAGCCAGAGTGACTGTCGGTGTGCCTTATGATAGTTTCCATTCTGGACCTAGAAAAGGATGAATTTAATCTGAAACATCACCCTGTTTGTGTGTTATGTACCCTCTCAGAATCTCAGTCTAATTTGCAGACTGAGGGCAATGCCTATTCTTAGAGCTATTCTTTCTTATTATTTTGTTTTTTAAAAAGCTATGGTATAGAATAAATAAAACATTGAACATGGTGCCAGGCCCACAAGAAAAATTCAAGAATGAAGAATGAAAAGCCGTTATGTATGGTCACTGCTGTTTGAATTCCCAGACAGATTCCCTCTGCCACCAGACCTTAGAGCTTTTACTCACCTCCTGAAACATCCATCCTTTGTCCAAAAGGCTGCCTTGCTTTTCCTTCAAGATGTTACTTCAATCTTCTAAGAACTATGTGATATCCCTATATATCCTTGAAGCTCTAAATGATACCCCGGGGATCCTTCCCATCACCTATATGTGGACCAGCCCCTCCCTGTAGATGTTTCCTGAAGGCTAGGTCCACACTAGCTTATCAGCCCCTTTAATGTTGTGCCTTCTGCCTGCAGGGGTCTCTCAATCTGACCATTAAATTGTCAGTAAAGCTGAATGAAGTACTGGGGGAGGGGAGGCAAACCAAGCCCATCAGCCCCTAAACGTCCCTGCAGTTGGGTGTTTTTCACATTGTTGAGCTTACTTCCTTCTGCCTGGTAAATCAGAACACATCTCTAAATGAGGAGCCTGCTCAGTACCATGTCAGCAACCACTAGTTGTGTGAAAGAGGAGGGCCCCCCTCCCCTCCCTTCTTCCATTGAATTCAGCCCATCCTGTCAGGTTCCTCCAATGAAGTTCTCTGTGGCCCTCCACCTGGGTCTACCCAGGGGGTCCTTGCTTTCAATCCAACACTTCCCCTACTTGGATGCTTTAGAGCCAAAGACTCAAGGTATTGGACTCAAGTCACAGATTTACAGTCTCTAAGCTAAGGAACTAGCTCTTTGGAGCTTCAGTTTCTTTATCTCTCAAAAGGCAAGTAAGTGCTTGCATGCACGTGTGTGCGCATGTGTGTGTGTGTGTGTGTGTGTGTGTGTGCATGTGTGTGTGCATGTGTGTATGCCTGTGTGTGTGTGTGCATGTGTGTGTGTGTATGCCTGTGTGTGTGTGTGTGTGCGTGTGTGTGTGTGTGTGTGTGTATGCCTGTGTGTGTGGTCAGAGGACAATCTCAAGTACCATTCACCTTTATTTTGAAACAGGATCTCTTCCTAGCTTGGAGCTGACCTAGCAGTCTGAACTGGCCGGCCAGAGCCCCCATGTTCCACCTGCCTCTACTTGTGATTGCAAGCATGTGCCACAACACCTGGCTTTTCTTAATGTATATCGTAGGGATTGAACTCAGGTTCTCATATTTGCAAGGAAAATACTTGTCAGGTCCAAAGGAAACTCCCATTTCCCCCAATTCTGGGGGCTAGACAAAAGCTAGGCATTCCTCAGGGTCTTGTGAGGCCAGTTCCCCTCCACCAAAAGAAGTCATCTCCCTTTTCACTGGCAGAGGGGACAAGTGACTACCTGTGGTGCACTTAGCATACCAAAGCGCTCCAGGTTCCCTCAGTGTCACAAGTGCCTGTTACACACTCAGAGTCTATGCTGGCACCCTGGCTCTTCTCACCTCCCCTCCTACCCTAAACTCCCCCAGCTACTCATTTCTCCGTATAACTCTGCTACTTCCGCTTTCCCCTTTGCCCTCTCTTTGTCTTCTTTCTCTCCCCTGCTCCCTCTATCTGTCTGTTCTGCTCCTGCTTCTCCCTGGCCATGTCTAGTCTGCTGGCCGTGCTCACTATTTTCTCTCTCTGCTCTGGACTCTTCCAGATGCCTCTTGGCTGTTCTCTCTCACATCTACAATAAAAAAAAACCCTTATCATACGATGGAGCAGTGATATCATCAATTTATATAATACTATACTGATTTTGCCATCTCTCCAACCCAACCAGTGTGATACTGTACCCTCTCTGGACTTCAGGAGTTGGGAGGCGGATGGTTAGACACATGTAGCAGACTAGCCAGGTCTTTGTTTTACACTCTCAGCCTCAGTGAGCTACACTACTGCAGTACTCTCTGTGTCATGTGTCGGTGTTTATGGTGTGTCTTCTCCTGTTCAATGAGGTCTTCTTAACTCACTGATATCAATTATTGTTCCTGTGAATGACCTGCCAGTGTTGCTTTGCTGGTATAGTTGTGGCTGTCATGTAGGTGGACAATACAAGCATCTGAGGACAGGAACTGTGTCAAGTCCTGGTAGCTACTGCTGAACTAACTCTTCTGTGGGCCAGGCTATGTTTGAGGTCAGGCACAGGGCACAGCACTGGGGTCTGAAGGCTGCTGAAGCCTTAGCACATATGTTGGCCTAGCTGTGATCTAGCTGTCATCTCTTCACTCTAACAACAGTGCTTTGGAGTAGGCATTCCTATTTTTCAGTAGAGAACAGAGATTGAGAGTGCGGGGACCTTCCTAGGTCACGTAGCTAGGATGTGGCCCTTTGGAGTCTTATTCTATAGTTTCCGCCAGATGTGTTGGATGCTCAATAACCTAGTTTATGAGCATGTCCCTGGGGGAGGGGCTTTTCCTCCATTCACACTTTGCCATGCCAGCATAATGCCCGAATCGTTAGTTACCACACCAGTGTTCTCCAGTCTGTGAGATATTTGTCAACTGAGACAGCAGGGACTACTGAACTTCCTGCTTTTTCTGTGCCTTTGTAACATAGAGGACAGAAATGAGAGGAGTCGTGAGGGAGCAATCCATAACTTATGTCTTTTTCCCCCCTCCTTTTAACCTTTATCTGGACCAGAAGGAAGATTTGAAAATATATGACACCTTCAAAAATACCTTAGTGTCTGGAATGGCAGAAAGAACTGGGATTTGGGGGTTCACTAGACAAAATGATCCATATAAGTCCTGGCTGCCTATCATGGAGCACCTGGACCACTGGCAGCAGGCAGACCCTCTCTCTGAAGAGACCTTGTGGCCCTCAGAAAGTAAGCAGCCCTCAGGTCCTATAGAAATACCTGGTCACCACCATCAGTGATCACCCCTTCTGAGCCCTGGCCATGGCTCTCAGAGTGGAAGTTGTCAAGAAGAATTTTCAAAGTCTCTGGATAGGTGCCTAGGCAGGAATGCTGTGCCAAGGGTTTGCATTGATTGAACACCTCTTGTATGCCAAACACTTGACTTGGCCCTCTATGCTCTACTACCTAGAGTCCCTAGCACCTCAAATGCAAGGCCACACAGTTTACATATGGGGTGGCTGACCTCTTCATTGTCAGTTTGACTGAATTTAAGGACCCCTAGGAAAATTGGAGAGGCTTTCTTGTTGGTGTGTCTGTCAGGGATTTCCAGACAGGATTAACTGAAAGGGGAAGACACATCCTTATTGTGGGTCACAGGCTGAGACTAAGGATGGAATGAAAAGGGAAGACAGCCCAGTGGCTTGACTTCCATCTATACATCTGTCCACCGTGCTGGAAACTGCTCTGCAGTGGTTTCTCCACAATGATGGACTGAACTTTCTGAAGCCAGGAACTAAAATATGTAATTCATCCTTGTCTTTGTCAGATATTTGGTGAATGGATGAAAATGGTAACTGATATACCAGTTTTACTTAATTTGTTTGAAGTCACCCACAAAAGGAAACAAATTGCTTGACCTCAGAGCCACGAACAATAGCTTAAGTGTCCACCTGTGCCCCTGGCACGCCGATATGAAGAAAATTAGCAAGGATTCTGTCTCCTCCACTATAGAACAGGTCATCCAATGGGCACTTCCATTTTCTAGTGTCTTTTCTTGGCCATGATTCTCAACATTGTAGGTGGTTTGGTGTGTGTGTGTGTGTGTGTGTGTGTGTGTGTGTGTGTGTGTGTGCACATGTGCATGCAAGTATGTGTCTTATATCATTTGCCACCATGTCTTTGAGCTTCCGCATATGCTGAAGCATATGTCAGAATTACATTCCTTTTTTAAAACTGAATAATATTACATTGTGTGTGCCCCCCACATTTTGTTTATGCATTCATCCATCAATAGACACCTGGGTTGCTTCTACCTTCCAGATGTGTGACTAAGGTTGCTGGGGGGGGTGCTCAGATACCTCTTCAAAGCTCTGCTTTGCTGGGTCATGTGGTGATTCTGTTGTTAGCATATTATGGGATGGCTGTACATACTGTTTTTCCATAGCAGTGGCCCTGTCTTCCCTTCCTATCAACAGTGCTCAAGTGTTACAACCTCTCCACATCCTTGCCACTTACTTCCTTTTTCTCACATAGCCTTTTTTCTGAGTACAACATGAGACCTCATTATGGCTTGATCAGTGTTACTCTCATGAGAGTGTCTTCATATCTGTAAACTATTTGTCTTTGAAGATCGGTTTTGTTCAGGTCATTGGCCTGTGTTTTGGTTGGGTTTTGTAGCTGCTCCACTGTCAGATGGACCCCCTTTTAACTAATGGTGAACCAGAATGCTTGTAAGCAGGTTGTTAGCAATGTTAGAGTCAGACTAGAGAAATACAGGCGTGGAAGTCAGAAAGATGGATTATATAGAAGTAGCAGCAAGCTCCCTAGGAGTTGGCTTAGCAGTGGTCTGCTACAGAAATGATGAGAGCCAGAACTAAGGCAGTGGAGATGACTAACTGAATAATTAATAATTACTATCTACTTGCTCCTGCAAACTGCAGTCTCCATAACTGAATATGCATGTTCTCTCCTAGAGAAATGGACCCCTTTTCAAGAACTCTTATCTACCCCTCCCTCCACCATTGGGTACATAGATTCATCCCTCCTGTACTTTGGGGACTACGACTTACAGACTTGTAGCTGTCCTGAATTCTGAGGTATTGCTCCCTAGAGAAAGGCACTGTTGCTACTGAGGGTGGTTGGATGAAAACATGTCCTCGGTAGAGTGATCTCTGCATGGGGGATGGGGAGGGAATAGGGGGGAATTGTAGATTCTACGCAGCCAAGTTCATGGGCTGACCCTTGTCAGCTGCCTTTTAATCCGTTTCCTAGCAGCAGCTTGAGCTCTGAAATGCATCATTTTGTCAGTAAAGGGACCAAGACCTCACTTGTTACTGCCTTTGGTTATAACAAATGACAATCTTTTTCCCTTTATTTGAAAAAGCAATGGAGCTTGGTGTTAGCAAACCTGGTCTTGACTTCGAGATTGAGTGAGCACCTCACCCTCCCCATCCAGCTTCTGCATCTGTAAAATCAAGGTTATGGCTCCTACAGGCTTCACAAAGCCAGAACAATGCATTGCCTGCCTCTGCATCAGCTCCAGTGTCTTTATCTGGTCCTGCAGAGATGGGAAGCTAAGCCTGGGCCTCCTATAATCAATTTCCACTTCTGACAGTGACTTTACATCCACCGTCTGCGGCATTTATATAGCACTAGAATCTAGACCTGAGTTAGGTAACATGAGAGGATGCCAGCACAGATCCTGTAGGCTCTGGATGTGCTTCCAGTTCTCCACTTGTCAATCAAAGTGGTCTGATTCTGGAAGCAGCAGCTGGTGTGGCTGCTCCCGGCTTCCCAGTGTGTGTGATTACAGCTGCCTCGGTGGGTCTAATTTACAGCATTGTTCCAGAAAGCTACTTTAGAGGCCCCCTGGAGCTGCTCTTACAGCCACACAGCACATCTATAAGCATCTAACCCCTTTGCCTACAAAATTGGCAAATGATTACCACATTGTTGAACTTTATGCTTAAACTCTTTCGTGGCTACTGTTACCTGCAACCTAGCCCAAACTGGTTGACAAGATTTAAGAAACCCAAAAGTATCGGCAAACAGAACCTGTTTCTGATTCTTAAAATGTACTCTATAGGTACTGGTCAACTCTAAACCTGAAGGGGTGGGTGGTATCATAAGACTGTGTCAATCCTGCAAGGAGATTCTACACGTGCTCATGGATAACTGTAAGGTCTTCAGAGGGAAGGAAGGATTTTTCAGGGTTGAGAGGGCTGAGGATGTAGCTCTGTGGCAGACTGGCATTGTGTAGTGTGCATCAGGAGAGGAGAGGGAGGGAGGATGGAGGGAGGCTGAAAACTCCAGTGATCTTATAGTCCTTCTCCTGGCAGGGTTTGAACTGAGGTGGTCAGTTTGGATTTAAGGGGGAATAAGTGAAAGATATGGAAAATACTGGATGTCATTTTACAGAAGGAAGAGGAGTGGAACGCAGGATATACAACCCTATCAATAGAAGGAATGCCTTGGGTTCCGAAAGTCTGTACCCTAGAAACGCACAGAAATGGAGTGCTTTACAAGCCATGTCAACACAACATGTAGTCCTGTTCCTGAGGTCCCTGTGGGCAGCGGGAAGTTGACTAGTAAAATGGAAGTAAAAGAGAAAGGAGGGTTGGTGGCTTTGAGGGTTGGTGGCTTTAGGAAAGGAAGGAGATATAGGCAGTGGTCATATGGCGAATGATCCCATGAGTCACAGTAAGGACTTTTGTCTAGTACTGCAGTTGGCAAACTTTTCTGGTAAAGTGCCAGGGGACAAGCGCTTTCAGCTTTGCTGGCCAGACAGTGTTGCTGAAACTGTCGTTCTGCTGTCTGTCGCAGAGAAAATGCAGCCAGAGATGTCCCGTAATGAACGGCTGCAGCCCTGTTCCAGTAAACCGGACTTCGGGCTAAGTTTGGTTCACAGATCATAGTTAGTCCATGCCTAGCCAGGCCTAAGAACGGTGAGAAGAATTTAGGAGCTTGTTAGCAAGGCAACCTGATCAGGCTTGTGTTTGTAAAAAGTCCTCTGACTTCAGAATAGAGGTCAGTAGAAAGCAAACAGATTTGAGCAGCTCAGAAGAGGCCATGGTGGATTGGCGGGGGTTGGATAGACAAGTATTTGGGAGCAAAAAAGGTAATACTTGGTGATTGGTCAGATATGAAGGTGATACTGGTGAGAGAAATCAGGACAGATGCCCGGTTATCTGGCTTATACAAACCTTTGGGGTTCAGCTTGACCACTCCTCTGCTTTTGTCCCATCTAACCATTTGTCAAAATAAGCCATTTTCCCCAGGACAGTTTCAGTGGAAGCATATATCCTCCGTGTTTGTATTCATAGTCCCGGCTCTTGCCATAGAACCCCAGGCTGAATTAACCTGCCCTTATTTCCTAGGAGTCGGCATGCCCATCTGAATAATCACACGTCTGATGGTTCTGCCACTTAATACCTCACAATGCATGTACCCAGGCTTTCCTCATCTGCACAGTTCACCAAGTTCAAACATCGAGACATTTGTACACACTCTGGTATCAAGGGACTCTCAGATGTTTGTTCAGTAAATGCAGGTCCTGCATTTAGGATAAAGAGAATTCCTTAGCAACTAGCACCCATGATTTCCTGTTCTTTCCAGTGCCCTGGCCTAGCCAGCTCCTCTTTGTCTTATGCCAGCCTACCAGTGGACTTTGCTTCCTAGTACTGTGCATCCCTATCCTTATGTTGTCAGAATTCTGAAGCTCCATGCAAGGTACTGCCTAAGACTTTTTGGTGGTTGTCACTACTCCTAAACAGACACTCCTGGCTCTTGTCGCGGCATGTCAGCATCTACAGTTACAACTGAGCGCCTCTCTCTCCCACTCTTGATCTCCCTCTCACAACACTCCAGAACCTTTTGACCTTGATCAGTGTCCTCCCCAGAGATGTATCTGCACTTTCCTATGCCTGTAGAGTTTTATTTAATCAGTCTCCTCCCTCTAATAATTTGTTCCATACAAGATTGGCTTGTCTGTGAACAGCTCATTGGCTCACAAATGAAGCATGGGTTCAGTTGCTTACCTTCTCAGAGCCTTGCTTTTGTCATCTGTAAAATGGAATTCCCTTGCATGGCAGGTATGAGAAGTAACAGAAAAAAACCCCAGAATGCATTTTGAATGTGATAGATGTTCTGTAAATAATGGTTCTCTTTCTCCACAGCCCACAAGAGTGATTTATACACTGAAGCACTTTTATGTATCACATACTTAGAACAGTGTGTGACGTGGAGTAAATGCTCTGCTAAGATTAACCATGTTTTCATATTTAATTTGAAGAGGTACAAGTCAGAATTTATAAACAAACTGTTCTTCCTCTGATTGTCATTCCGTCATCAGTTTGGGGAACTTGAAGATAAATGATGCTGCCCGAGGGAGCTGGGGAGGTAGACAGCCAGGAGCTGGTACAGGAGGAGACACAGCAGGAGCCAAGAGGACGGCAATAAATGTGTGCATTTCCCAAAATCAACTTTGCCTCATTTTTAATTTCGCTAATGGCTACTCTTCATTTGAGATGTCATCCTGAAATAACTCTTTTAATAAAGGAGAATGGATGCACTCATTTTCCCCTTCCTTCCTCTACATCAGCAAGGACTTGGTGCAATGATGTATATCACCCTTTTATTTTAATTAAGCATAAAGCTCTGAGAGGCTTGTAAAAATGTTGCCAACAGAGGAATGCTTTAACGGATGTGAACTTGAGGTTGGCTTGTCCCATAGATCTTTACTACATAAAATTACCCTCCTCATCTCGTGTGTGTGAGGTGAATGGATAAGCCCTGGTGAAGCTGAGCGGTAGGGTTTCGGGAAGAAGGGTGTTTGGAGAGGCAAAGAAGAGAAAATTGTGCACTCAAAAAGGTTGGGGAGAGTGAAGCAAGGAAGTAAAGAAGTGTCTGTGATCTCATGCAGGGGACTGCCCTTGGGGATAGAGTTGACCTTCCATATGTCACGTGCCAGGTGTTTTTGAAAGCAGGAAAGAAAAGAATAAAGCAGGGACCTCAGGTTTAAACTGCAGCAAACTGACTCCAGAGCCTCTGGACTCTTAGTAACTTAGAGGCTGTTCCCCCCTGCAGACTGCTCAGTGCAGGAGCGGAGCAGTGCATCCTGCTGATGGAATTGCAGACAGTTTTTTTATCAGCTAGAAGTGCATGAGTGACCAAGGCATTGTGGGTATTTACACACTGGCTTATCTCCTACAGATCACTGAGTGCAATGTAAAAGGTTTAGTGTGATGTTCTAATTCCTGTTTTCCAAAGATGTACTTAATTGGAACAAGCCGCAAACGTGTGTGCGGGCATTTGTGCGTGTGTGCGTGCGTGTGTGTGTGTGTGTGTGTGTGTGTGTGTGTGTGTGTGTGTGTGTGTGTAAAACTTAAGTGGTCAAAACAGAGATTAACTTGAATCAAAGAGGACTTAAAGAAAATTTTCCTAAGGCCCAGAGAAGTGAACTTGAACTGAAGACAGAGACGGTATTTGAGAATGAGTCAGGAGTTCCTGGGATGGGAAGACCTCACTGGCCAGGGCTGGAGAGATGCACTGATACCACATACTGGGGCCAGGCAGTCCAGCCTCAGGGCTCAGCATCTGCATTCCCTCTGCACACCCACAATTGTCTTACCGGTGAATAATTCATTTTGAGATTATCCTCCCTGCAAAACTGGTTCAAGCATATGAAGCTGTAGTAATTCCTGTGTTCAGTGTGTCTCAAAGATGCATGTTAGCTAAATCAGAGAGACTGTAAGTAGAGGCCTCCCATATAGAGGGACTATGGCCGGAAAGGACCACATCAGAGGAGCTTGCAGACCTCAGCAAGAGGAGGATATACTGATTTTGTAGCCTCTGCTGCTCTCTTCTAGATCTGTGCCTCTAGGGAAATTATATACCCACAAAACCTTTACATCCCATAACCCAGGTCATTGTTACATAGTTTGGTATTTGAGTAACTCGAGGTTCTAGATGTTTCGTTTTAAATTTATTCAAATAAAATAAACAATGACTGCTTCCACACCTGAAACCAAACCCTCCATTTGATTTTAACCTCTCTAAATATCTTAGTTCATGCTAGATATTGACCATTATTCTTCTCTAGCAAGGTTCTTAGAGGTGCGGGTTAAAGAATATCTAATTGAGTGAAAATCATCCAGATTCTTCACAGGAAAGGTTCTTGGATGTTAGCATTTTTTAATTAATGAGGTTGTAACTTTGGATGACAAATAAGTAGAACTCCAAACATAATTTTCCATTATTGCTGATAGTAGTATAATAGAGAAAAGTAAAGGTCTGTGGTGATTGATATGAGGGAAAATGAAGAATAATTTCCACTTTATCTTTCTTAGGCACAGGACTTTCAGTTTTTATTAAAAAAAAAAAAAAAAAAAAAAAGAACACTCTTTGACTCTTTGTTCCTCTTGGGGAAAAATCACATATAATCTAATTTTGTAATATGAAAATACCTATGATTCTGATATTACACTACATGCCAATAACAATCACTAGGTTTTGGTATATTTATAGAAAGTTCTCATGCATGATAAAATAAAATCAGAGTGCATATCGTCATCAAGCTTTCTATTTTACTTCTCAGTGTGTCGTGGCTGAGTCTCTAGGACAGAACATAATTCTTTCTTATATAACTATATGTTGTACCAGATGTACTGGGACTCAAATTAAAACTATCTTGGCAATCACAGGGAAAGACTCAGATTGTTTCTACTATTGCTGGGTTAGTACCACGATGGATGGCTGTATGAGCTTGTCTCTGCACAATGCAATGAGTGTCTCTATAGGACAGAATTTCCTTAGTGGAATATCTGGGAGGAAGGGAATGGATATTTTGTACTTGTGTATTTATTAACAAACGATCCTGGCAAATTTATAGTTGTTGCTTTTGCTTTAATTTAAATTTAATATAAAAATACAAATTTTTATATTAATGTTTGACTTTAAAGAAAAAAGCAGACGTGTCTGCAGAAGATTTTTAACATAACGTTAATTCTTTGACAATTTAATACATGCATACAATGTATTGTGGTCACATTAATCCCCTTCCTTCCCCTACTTCTCCCCAAATCCACCCTACACATGATTCTCAACATCATATTCTCTCCTCCCTTCATCTCTCCTTCCCTCCCTTCCTCCCTTCCTCTAATAACCATCAAGTCCAGTTTGTACAGCCCATGTACTAATAGATGTGGGGCCATTCACTAGAGCAGTGGTTCTCAAACCCCTTTGGGGGTTGAATGACCCTTTCACAGGAGTTGCCTAAGACCATCAGAAAACACAGGTATTTACATTACAGCTTATAACAGCAGCAACATTACAGTTATGAAATAGCAATGAAAGTAATTTGATGGTTGGGGGTCACCACCACATGAGGAACTATATTAAAAGGTTGCAGCATTAGAAAAGTTGAGAACCACTGCTCTAGAACATGGTTGAATGAAACACACCCTTAAAGTAAACTGGTCCTTCCTCCCCTAAACACCGTTAACTGACAATAGTTCCAAGACTATGGATGGGGCCTTGTGAGCCCCCTCTGCAAGGCTCCTTGAGCTAGATAAAAAGCTGAAGTGTGCTATCCACATATGATCTTGAATATATCCCTGGGGTCATGACTCTGCCTACCTAAAGCAGAGCCAACCCTAGACCAGGATGTTTCATTGCCAAGTTGGTCTTCAGGGAGCCTGGAGCCCTGGGGCTTCTCACAAGTCACACCCTGGAGAGCTAAATCCCTCCTTCATGTGAGTATAATTAATTATAAGAGCAAGTCTGTTGTTGTAAACACAAATCTACTTCACAAACCTTTTATAAAAACAACCCTCCACCTCCACCTGTACAGACCTTGCTAGCTGGGCTGCAGCCCTCAGTGACAACAGATATTCCAGTTTCCCTACCCAAAGTTCTGGCAGCCCCAGCGTTCCTTTAAATTCCATTTTATTTTTCTTTTGCTCAAGGCAGAGCATCAGGGGAGGCATATGAATGTAGGACACAGTTGAAACTTCCCCTGCTAGGAGGTCTCTCCACACCTTGAATTTTGGACTCACAAACTGTTTTTAACTGAGGCTCCATTTTTCTTCCCTGTCATTACCTGATTTCATCTGAAAAATCTCAGCATGTGGTTCTCTTCTCCCTTAATTCATTAGATTTGGCATTGCTGTTTATTATATCAACTTGACATCTGTCTAACAGAACATCTTTGAAGCACCAGGATGTTAAAAAAAAAAAAAAGAGGGGGAGGATTTAACTCCCCAGGGTTAACCGGAGACTGTTTAAATTTATAGAGGTGACTTGAGCCCTTTGTAGATCTTTCTCTAGATAGAAATATATTTGTAATCAAAATGATAATCCATATTTCCTCATTCTTCCATGAATAGGGAGAAGGACTTGGGGGAAAGCTCAGCTATTTACTCAAAGGTTGTTTCAAGTCCGTGTTGGTCTATCTTGGGTGAGAAGATTGCATTAGCTTGATAAAGCTAACCCTTTCAGCCAGGCTGGTTAAAAAAAAATTTTGCACAATGCCCATATGAAGGTTTCCTTGGCTTCTGTAAAGAGGACTTCGATTTTAACACACCAAAACCTTCCAGATTGGAGAGTATGTGTCTAGAGATAATATGGACATAAAAGCAATACTGATTTTTTTTTGTTGTTGTTGTTGTTTTTGATGGGAAACAAGAATCATTGCAACAGACTGTAGGCTTTAGAAAGAAAGGTGACAGGGAGCTCCCAGAAATGGGGGGTGTGTATGGGGGAGGGGGGACCACCTTTCTTCAATCAAATAGTCTCATAAAAAAATGTTGTTTGCATCAGGGTTATGCCTCCTGGCTGAAGTTCTGAAAGTTGGAAGTCTTTGGTGTGAAGCCTTAAAAATAAATAAATAAATTTAAAGTCTCCATGGGGATTTATATTCAGGGACTGATTCTTTACTTCCCTACTGATCCCAAAACAAGGAGGGGAAAAAGCTAGGGTGATGGGGCAAAGCCTAATACATATGGCAGGAGTGGGTAGGAGCCTAGAAAAACCTTCTTAGGACCTTCTCAAAGTGTGGTAAGGCTGGGATTTAGTTAGGAATTGCTGTCGACCTTGTCCTGGAACATAAGCTCACTGTGCCTGTGACCCAAGGGAGGGTGCTGATTTCAGATCCTTATTCAAGCCTCTCAGACCCCAGATTCCTTGGCAACTATGCAGCAATGCCCCAGGCTCTCTGTTCCTAGGTATGCATCCCAACTGAGGGCTAGGGAAGCCGGTCCTTAGTGAGCCCCTCATTTGTTTCCGTCTGCTTTGTACCTCTGAAGCTGAACATATATTAGTCATGTGGTATGACAAGGATTGTAGAGATGTTTCCAGCTGTGCTGGAGACGCGCAAAATGAGAAGCGCAAAATGACAGGCAGAGACGCTACTATCAATAACCCTGAAGCACCACAGGTGAGGTGTCTGGAATTATGGTGCTGTCAGGAGCCTCAGCAGACCCTGAGTGAGAAGTTCCCTAAGGAAAGAGGCAAGGAGGGGAAAAGGCAGAGGAAGAGGGTGAGGGTGGGAAGAGGAAGAAGAACGAAAGAAAGGAAAGCAAGGGGAGAAAGTGGGAAGACTTACAGTAAGACTGTAAAACACATTATTTTTTAAATTGCCAATCGTTTTTGTTGAGCTAAGTGGAAGCACGTTATGGTCTAAATCAATAGAATTGATAATGTTTTCATCTTGAAAGGTTAACTGTATTTTTGACACCCTCCTATCTCCCAAGCAACTTGGCTTTTAAGGGAGAGAGAGAGAGAGAGAGAGAGAGAGAGAGAGAGAGAGAGAGAGAGAGAGAGAGAGAGAGAGAGAGAGAGAGAGAGAGAAATATTTCCCTGGACAAGAAGCCTCAGATACATTTAATTTAAGGCTGATGTTTATGACTGGTCCTTAACCTTGAAATTCCATTAGCACTAATGAAGGACAACTCTCTAGCCTCAAATCCGGTAAGTCCTACATTTGGTGCCAGGGTGGCTCTGTCCCATGTCTCTACAATGGGATGGGCCATGCTACCACTGGGTTCTAGAGCTTAAGCCATAGCTCACTTGTGTTTGGAGAGCAAAGATCAACCCTCACCTCAGGTTCTCCAGAGGAGATGGAGAAGTACCACACACTAGAGGAGGGTTCGTGGCTGGCTGTGTCTGCATCTCCCCTCTTAGGGCATTGCAATCCACAGGCAGATTGTGCACCTGCACCCTAAAATATTATAGCCACTAACTCATTGTCCCCTATATACCCATAACCAAGGCTTAATGGTTATGAATGTTTTGCTGTGGGGGTAGAGGTGACTTTGCAGAAGTATATTAAGTGACAATGTGGCATTTTACCCCTGGATATTGAAGTATGCCTCATTAAAAAGTAAAAGTATGTTCTTGTAAGTCTATAGAACTGTTATCACACCTGACATAACAAATAATAATTACCAAGAATCTTTCAGCATCTAATCCCTATTACAAGTCCTTGAGTTCTCCTAAAATGGAAAATGGTTTTCTTTTTCTTTCTTTTTTCTATTATTTTTTCTTTCTTCGTTTTGTTTTTCGTGACAGTGTTTCTCTGTGTAGCCCTGGCTGTCCTGGAACTAGTTCTGTACACCAGGCTGGCTCAAACTCACAGAGCTCCTCCTGCCTCTGCCTCCCTAGTGCTGGGATTAAGGGCATGTACCACCAATGCCCAGCTCTAAAATGGTTTTCAACAGTGTGTTTGCATAAAGTGCAATGTGAACATGATCTGTCATTGTGCTTAATATGCGCCTTAGTCAAGAGCTATGCTGTTCAGTATGGTAGCCTCCCTGGCCCAAATGAAGATGCGCTGTGAGTGTCAGGTGCATTGTGGAATTCAAACCCAGCACCAAAATGAGGGCACGGCATCTCGGGAACAATTTTCACTAGTTTTAGGTTGAAATTATCGTATTGTGTACATTTGTATATCAAATCCACTAATAAGCACCCTATTGCAGGCTGAGAGGTAACTCAGTGGTTAAGAGCTCTTGCTGCTTTTGCAGAGAGTTTGGTTTGGTTCCCAGCACTCACACCAGGCATTTTGTAACTATAGCTCCAAGGGAAATCTCACACCCTCTCTGGCCTCTGTGGGTACATGCACTCACGTGCACATATACACATATGCATGATTTAAGAGGAAAATAAAGGATGGAGAGAGGAAAGGGAAGGGGAAATGGTGTAATTATAATTTCAAAAAACTTATAAGAAAAGAAAATAAGTATTTTAAGTAAGCATGTTTCTTTGTACTTTAACTGCTGCTATTAGAAAACTTTAACTTATATATGTGGTACATATTTCATTTCCATCGAAACGTATCTGTTTGAAACACTGTCCTCTGAATTCTTCCTCCCATTTCACTTGCCACTTGACTGGAAGCCAGGTCAGCTGCCTGAAATGTTTCTAAAAGTATCTTATAATAAGTTTAACATGTTTACACACACACACACACACACACACACACACACACACACACACACACTTTGTTTCCCCTGCTAGTTGTCTAAATAAAAACTTGTTCTGATTTTGGGCTTAATTTTTAGGTGAGAATCTTCAATAAATACGACTGTATGCATATGTAGAATGATTCCAGGGTGTGCCTAACACTGTTTGGCTCTCTGCTCTCATGCAGAGATTGTTCAGTCCTCTGCTGCAAAATTGCATTTCTAGCTTTCTGGTCAGCAATAACCTGTGATAGCTTGTGGCCCCAAAAATCCACCTTTCACCACAGTGGTTTTAACATTTGTTGATGCCTGACTTCTGGGTAGCTTATTTAATTAGAAATTGTAAGATGACTTTTTTCCTTCCACTCTATTACATGTATTAGTTGGAGTTAATACATGTATTTTAAAAGAAGAAGAGAAAACTGGGCTCTTTGAAATAGACTTCCTATAGAAAGAATTAAATTCTTGATTTATTCCCTTTAACTACTGGTTTTCAGAAAGTCGAGTCAGAATGAAAACTTTCCCAACAAGGATGTTTGTTTTCTCTTTTTGAGTGTTACAAACTCAAGTGATTTTTTTTTTTACATATTAAGCATCTAGAATTTTTTAATTTTTGAACTAGCTTACAACATTTGCAAATCTAGAAAATGAATCCAAAGATTTCTGCATAAAATTCCCATTTTGGATTCCCAATGGAACACTGAGTGCTCTCACAGTGTGTGTGTGGGTGCAGGCCTGCCACCCCACACCACCCCCAGCCCACTGCAGTAGAGTAGGCCATTTCCCACCCAGCCAATTAAGTAGTCCCTTTCTTGTCCTTGTGTTTGAGTTTATGGCCCCCAAGTTCAAACACCTAGGTTATAAATATGGAAATAAAAGTAAAGGGAGAAGATGACTGGTGCCTGCAGATGGAAGAGAAAAATGAGTGGCAGAATTGGAGCTAAAATCTAGGTTCCTCTCTCCCACGAGGACCAGTGTTCTCATCTGCAGTCACTAAGGGGTTGCTCCACAGAGCATCACTGCAGCTACTGGAAGGTGCCCGTAGCAAACTCTGCTTCCCATATGCAGATGAGAGCTGAGTGCTGCTGTCACTGTGGCTCTCTCTAAACATGATTAAATCTTTCCCAAACCGTGGGCAGATCCTGCCCACTGCATTAGTTCTACAGCCTTTGGGACTGTGGTCAATGGAGTCAGCATAAATGCCAAGTAAATAGGATTAATGCAGCCACTTTGAGGCCCCCCAGGGCAATATTTATCAAATTTAAGTACACATACCCCTTTTGACCCAGCAATTCCACTCCTAGAAATCGTAATAGATATATTCACAAAATATTCCAAGATTATACATCCCTTGAAGTAAGCTCCTTGCCTCACGGAAAACTGGGTGCAACCTGTAATGAATGGGATACAGGTTACTAGCCCGTCATGTAAAAGAATAGGAGATGCCTATTTAAGGCTTAGATGAGTTACAGTGCTAATGTTGGAAGGTCTGCCCAGAGGATGCACAGTTAAATTACTGAAGAGAAAAAAATTGCAAGGTGTCATGTGTATTTATTCATGCCAATTTTAAATAGTATATATAAAAACATCCGCATATGTACAAATACTCTGAAGAAAACTGTACCAAAAAAAGTATGTTTAGAGAAAAAGACCAGAGCTCAGAGTGGGAAGAAATTGGTTTATATTCATTTAATAGCTGACCTTACGGGATTTAAAATTATATCACTGATATATTTTGCTTTTTAATGTTAAATTCAGAAATACGGTTGAATGTTCAGATAATGCAGCAGGGTTGGGGGCATTAATGGTACAATCTCTTCATTGGTTCTGTCACTGAGCAAGAGACCCTTTGGTAGTGCTTTTCACTCCAGCAGCAGCCAGCTGTGTTACTCTGGAGTTCTATTGTGCTCCAGGCCACGAGGAGAAGTACTAAGTCCTTAGCTGGGTGTAGTGAGAAATTCAGGCAAGTGATGAGGAGCATGTGGCCAAGTTAGGGAGAGGGGAAAACAAAAACAGCGCTTAAATGTCTTAGAGCAGTAGTAGCAGGCAGTCTGGAAATGATGTCGATAGTGGCTTCAAGACTCTGGTACTTCTGAATACAAAAGAGAATTTTCTACCACGAGACTGAAGGTGTGGGGAATAGAATGCCTATGCTGAATAAACTGTAATAGAAGAATCCAGGCTGGGTAGGCAGCACAAGAATGAAGAGCAATTTGGAGGGAAATGATGAGTGGGACCAGGGTATGGGAAATGAGAATGGAGTACAAGGGGAGGCTAAGAAAGTTCAAGATCATTTGGTTTAGGGGGGGAGGGAGAGATCTGCTATTTATTGAGGGGCTCTAGGCTAATGCTAGCTTCCTCCTCTTAAAAAATCTGTAGAATATATCACGCAGATGTTTTAAGGATTCAAGAGTGGAATGCACATTCCGTGGTCAGTTTGTTTGCAATCCCCAACCAGCTGTGCTAGCTGTGTGAGGGAAGAGAAAGAAATTGAGAGAGCATGTGAAGACCCGCCTGAGGTAAGGAACACTGCTGGCATGCCCGCCCCCATGTCTGCCTCTCATCTGAGACCCTCCTGCTTCCAGCTGTGTGGCAAGAGGTTTCCCTGATCTTTTAAGACCTTGGTTTCCTTTTCTGCGAATGGGAAGAAAGGTTAAAAACAAAAAGATTAAAAAAAAAACAAAAAAAATATTAAGAACCAAAAATACTTTTGAAAGTGTGCATACTAAGTGTTTACACATGTCCTACACATGTAGGACAGCTGTAATCTATAGGTAATTACACATTTTTAAAATGAAAAGAGTTTGAAGGTTCCCAACACATAGAAATGAGCACATCTAAGGAGGTAGAAATGCTGCTTGTCTTGATCATTAAACATCTATGTATCAAATTATGATGTCCCACAAAATACTAATACTGTGTGTCTGTGTGTCTTCAGCAACGCTGAAGATGATCTTGCCCAACCAGCATTTATCTAGGCCATCCAGGTTTCCAGATTGTTCTTTTAGGGAAACATCTCCCTAAAAAGTTATATAACTCAGATTTGAACCCGGATCTGCTGGGCTCCAGCGTGTGTGTGTGTGTGTGTGTGTGTGTGTGTGTGTGTGTGTGTGTGTGTGTGTGTATCCCACTATACATCCTGATGCCTAAGCTATGATCTCATGCACTCCGTTCTGAAACCAGAGGCTTGGGAAATTTTTACAAAGATGTTTAGTTATATGATGGCCACTTCTTATTGTTGGAGAATGTGTATAAATTTCAGCATGATAACAAGATCTACATGCTATGATACCATCTCAAAACAAAAAAAAAAATCTTGAGCAATGCATTTAATTTAGATTTTTGCAAAACCCAGTGTTTAGTCAGAGATTCTTCTTTAAAAGTATATTCACTAGGAACCTACAATAAGTCATAGAAAAGAAGTTTAAATCCACAGCATAGCTGTTCTCCTGGGTATCCTTAGTTCTGTAGGAAGCTAGCACAGCTCAGGTCCCCCATGAATTATTCAAAGCTTACACACCATGGTCTACCATACACATATCTGTTACGTCGTAATTATTCCTTCAGAAGTGCTTTAATAATCATTGGGTATTTAATTAACATGCACCATTTGTCTTTGGACGTGAGAGTAAGCAGGCTAAAATGAAAACACAGGCTAGCCAAGAGCCTGATGTGTGTTAGTCCAAGGAGAAGCTGTTTGGTTTTAGCCAAGCTTTTCTGCTTTTGTTCTTAACCTGATGCCAAACACCAGGCTCCAGTCCCCATTTCTAGAGTTCTGAGATTTGCAGTGCTGTCCTCCTTCTTTCACAAGAAAGCATGAAGGCTGCAGTTTCCCTCAGCTTCATAGGTAAAGGTCCAGTGAACTTGGTAAGGAGGTAAAGCATGACCTGTGCTTTAAAGGAGGTGATGCTGCAGAAGTAATGCCGATCAAGGTTAGCGATGCTCTTGTTCTGACCATCTGTCTACCTCAGCAGTGCCCTACGATGGCTTACTCCATCTTCCCTGATACAGGACTAAAGTGTACGCACTCCTATATAAAAATACACATGTGCGTGGGTGATATTATAATGAGTGTGTGTTGCTATGGAAGCATGCAGATGTGCACAGATGTATAGACAGACATGTGTGTAAGTTTAGGAATAAAAAATTTTCTTTGAGCAACTGAAGTGTACTCGTTTAGACGCTATTCTTGACGGTGGTTATTCTGTGACAACAGACAGCAGTCACATTGAGCCTTCGGTTCCCCCCATCATGTCAGTAACCGGAGCTAATCTACATAGCCAGGCTTACTTACCAGAGGGCTAAGTAGTCACCCATGATCTGTCACGAAGGTGTCCTTTAAGAAGTTTGTCATCAACACAGGTGGTTTGGTTCTGTGCACAGTCACCTGCTAACATGCTTCTTCTGCTATGAAGTCACACACCTCTGTACATGGTGAACCAGAAGAGGAACCCAGAACATTTGCAACTAACGAAGTGGCTTTAAATGCAGTAGGTTTAAAGCAGATGGCCATATAAAAAGGAAGTGGAGTTTCTTAGAGAAACAGCTGGAAATTGAGCCCAGAGCAGGTAAACCAGTCTTAGCAGCCTAGTTGGGGAACTGCCTCAGAGGACAGGAAAGTGGGAAGCATCATTTTGTCCTCTGTGTATCTTACCATTTATAATACCTAAATAAATCTCCAGGACATACTCTCTAAACTCTAGGCCAGGGATTACAACTCAAATGCCTTCAAGTAAAGTAATTGAGTGAAGTGGGCAGGCATAATAAAATCACTTCTCTGCAATTCGGAAAACAACAATGCAGGCTTGATGATGAATGTCAGTGGGCACAGAAGTCTCTGTGTTAGGAGGCAACAGGGACATTCCCAGACGTTGCTGCATTTGAAACACAAATTGCCTACACCTTCTCCAGAGGATGATTACCACCCAGCTTTGTGTCATGGGAGCAGGGGCCCAGCTGGGGGTATTCAGGGCCCTTAGAAGAAGCCACAACTCTAGTGTTTATGTGCATTTTCTGATTCTGAAATATTTAGCTTGGATTCTTCTTTTAAGACTGTGGAAATAATGCTAAATGCTAATTTGCCACATAAGCTGTGGGCATACTCATAATGTTGGGGTTCTATGGGAACAACTCAGGGAGTGGCCTTTGCCCTCAGTCTCACACTTTGGTCACATATCCACCTAGGCATGATGAATGTGTGACCAGAGACGTAAGTCTGTGTGTCTGAGTGGGTTTGCATTGAAACACCCTTGAGGGTATGAAGAGAAAAGGCAAGAAAGATGGGTGGAGACTCTGCAGTTATGTCCACATCAGTCTCACGACTAGAAAGGAGGTCATGAGTCGCATCAGGAAAGAAGTCATTGAGGAGCCTCTTGCATGTGTTTATCCCTTAGAAAGCTCTGCACTTCCTCTGTGGGTCTTGCGTGGGAAACATTTTCAATGGAGCTAAATATTGGTCACCTCTACTTCTTAATGCATGAGGTGGCTAGTCAAGGTGGGAAGAGCCGCAGTGTGCCATGGAGTCTTGTCTGTTTTTAAGATTATTTCAGGGCAAAGAACCTTTTTAATAATCAATGTTTACCAGTCTCCAGAAGTCCCCTCTTCCTTGCAAAGTTTGATACTCTGGTTATAGGTGTCTCAAGTTCCCTGCTGTAAGAGACAAGAGATATCCCCTGGGCCACCTTAACAGCCATCAATCCAGAGCACTGTGTTCCTTCTCACTGCCATATAAACCAGGACTCCTGGGACTTGGAAATTCTATTAATTCAGGGTCTTCAGAGTCCTAGGTCCTTCTGTGTCTCATCCTTCCTGACACCAGGACTCAGTCCCATTGGTGACATCATCTCAGCTGGAAGCCTGCCCTCCCTCCTTCACAGATGGACGGGGTTGGGGAACAACTGCATGTTATTCAGGCAAATGAGGAGAGACCGGACAAGGGTGTAAGAAGGTCGGTCAAGGGCCCTAAGCGATTTGTATCTCTGAAGTATCTCTGATGTGGTGGTCGTTGTCCCTTTGGGAATGTTTACAGGGAATATAATGCAGCTGTTTAAAAAGACAAACAGACAAAACGAAATGCATGGAAAATAATGAACGCATCCAGTTGTATTCTAATCTATCCTTAAAATAGGTCAAGCTGGGTGTGTTGCTACACACCTCTAACACAGTACTTCAGAGACCAAGGCAAGAGGATGGTGAGTTCCAAGCAACTCTGAACTCTATAGTGAGACCTTTTCTAAACTCCTAGTGAGACCTTTTCTAAACTCCAAGTAATACATTCATAATAAAATCAAATAGATTATGCATCCAAATGATTTAAAATTTAAAAAAAACTACAAAAGGTTATACAAGGAAATAGCATTTTGCTTCTGCTGTGCAGTTTGTGATATGTTAGTAAAAAGAGAATGTAAAACAAAAGTCTTCTTCCTATATATGTGTGTGTATATGTGTATGCATAGACATATGTATAAATACAAACAACTTACAAATAAAAAAGCCTGAAAGGAATATGCAAAATACTTATAATTGTTACTTTGCACTAAAAATTATGGGTAATTGTTTCTTCCTATGTCTTCTGAAACTTCTTTATATTATTTACATAGCTTTTAGGAAATAATGAATAATTCCTTTCTGTTTGTATAATGTAAAGTCACTGAAACTAAAGTAGAAATAACAAGTCAAAAACAAAGAGAATGGAAGTTACTCGTTTTCCCCACAAACCTAGGACTCACCGTCAGTGGGAATTAATATTCTTGCAAACTTTCTTCTTCCTCTTCTCTTTGTACATGATCATACTTAAACTACTATTGAATGTCCGTCCATCTGATTAATAGGACAGTGAGGCAGATTTATAATTGAAAACTAAGTTTCAAAGGCAGGAGCTTGGATGGGTGAGCATGTGCACGCTGAGGGAAGAAACAAATGGTCTCTACCTTGTGAGTGTGGGTACGTCTTTCCTGATCATCCAGCAGCAGAGAGGAGGAAGAGAGACAGAGGGAAGCTGCTCACCCCGACTACTTGGGAATGTGAGACCTTGGGACTGAGGTCTCCCTCCCAGCCCCCCTGCAGCTGAGCAGGGCCAAAGCTTGCTGCCAGTCCTGCAGCAAAGTGATCTAAAGCACTTAGAGAAAAAGTTTAAGTCCCAGGGACAAAGGAAACTCTGAGGCAATCCTTCCCAGCAATTTCAATGTTCAAATATACACGACAACCAAAATACTTTCCCGTAAAATCACTACAGTTACAAAGCATATGACTTGGGTCATATATTTTTCTTTTTCTCTATTTTGGGAAGAATATTCTCCCCAGACCCTCTCCTCCCATGCCTACTTTTCAAGGGGAGGTGATTGCTGTGGCAGATTGGAATCTGTACAGAATCTCTTAGGTACACTTTCATCCAAACCCATAGTCAAGCACAGACTAATGAATGCAACTTTTTTTTTTCTATGCAAAACACAAAGTCTTAGGTTTTTCATCCCCTGGGCTCTAAATCTCACTTATTCTAAAACTCTTTTCCAGAGTAATAATGCTTCCACGTATGAGTCACCAAATGCTAAATGTGCTCTTCTCAGCAAATGCAATTCGTTTGAGAATAACTCCCAACAAATTGCCTGCGATATTTCCTTATTGCTGGAGACAGTGCCGATGCCAGGGTGGTGGAGAGCAGCACAAAACCCACCATTAGTTTTAATCCTTCCCGTATTTTTAGTTATAACAGTGCCTGTGATGTGTAATGATTCCTTTTTCGTTTTCTTTCTTGAACGGTAAAATACAGGAATAAGATTGGGGGGGGTTTCCTTTGAGAAACCATGAGTCACCCTGTTTCTGCAGACTCTCAAGGTTATGAGGGAGGGAATTGGCACTTGCTGGTGATAAGGGTTCAGGGCTTGCTGTTGCTAGTGGTCCCAGCAGGGTCCCCGGAAAACCGTATTTCTTTAGTACACTCATGCTTAATAATTAATACTTATTACTCAGCAACACTTACTCTTTTGGGGGGCAGGGGCCAGATGGCTCAGTGGTTAAAACACTTGCTGTGTAAGTGTGAGTACTAGAGTTTGTCTCTCTAGAACTTAAGTAAATGCCTGGGAGGATGTGGCTGCCCACCTATAATTCCAGCTTTGGAAAATGGAGACAAGATCTCCAGACCAAGATGGCTACCTAGACTAGACATATCTGCAAGCTCTGGGTTTGATTGAGATGCCCTGCCTCAGTTAATAAAGTGGAAGAAAACAGATCAAGGATGATTCCCAATGTCAACCTCTGAGCCTCCATATGCACATGTATCCCCACACATAACTGAATCAACACATATTCTAAACATAGGTACACACGCAAGCATACAACACACACACACACACACACACACACACACACACACACACACACACATACACCACAAACTGGAAAAGAATTCACTGGGCAGAAAATAACTTCAATACACATGTTCATGCCACATTTACATGGGAGTATCTGCTAAGACCTTCCCAAAAGATTGCCTCCACCTTCTTTGATGTTCCTAGTACCTGATTAATTCTAAACCTTTGCATGACCCCAGTAAATGAAATTCATTGAAGTAAAATACTATTTAACTCCAAAATGATTTGGCAATATTAAACTAGGCAGACACCATCTTTTTTCCAAGGTCAAAAAGTCTAGACATTGCCTCTGTGTCTGTGGGCACTGGGGTCTGTCCTTTCTAACCTGGTGATAGAGAGATGGGGTGATTAATGCCAGAAAATATGAAGTCACTTTTGTGGGTAGCTGGTTTAATAAGGGGGTACCAAGGTGCCAGACAGCAAACGCAACCCTGGTGCCTCTTTGCTCTGTGCTATTGGGCCCTTAATCAGTATCTGAACTGTTATGCCTTCCATGTAAGATCAGAACAGTGGCACCTGCTATGGAATGTTCTTGAGGTTCAAATGAGTACATCTGAGGTGTGCTGGTTAACTGTCTATCACTATAACAAAGTACCTGCGATAATTACCTCCTAAGGAGAAAGGGTTTCATCTCCCATAGCTCTTACGTTCCAGCCCATGATCCAGTGGCACCATTGCTTTGGCAGCCAATGGAATAAAACTGGTGATATCATGAACCATGAAGCAGAAGAGAGAAAGGAAGGAACTGAGGTTCCATAAGCCCCTTCGGGTACAGTGTTCCTAAAGACTTAAAGACTTCTCATTAAGTTCTGTTCTTTGCGTCTCTACCACTTCCCAATAGTGTCACCCTGAGAATCAGAGCTTTAACACATGGACCTCTGAGGCACCAAAATCCCAATTATAGCAGTAGGTATTCATCCTAGGTCCACCTCTGGCTGTGGGTGCAGACTCACACTGGTACTTTTCATACTGCCTGGTGAATAATGGATGCAGACCTGCCCATACGCAGGCTTTGGAAACCTCCATCTTTTTTAAGAAGGTTGGGTAATATTGTAACATTGAGGATCCCAGGGTTTTCTAAAATGCCTGTGTCAACCCAGAACACCTACTACTATCAAAGTGAAGGCACCATTGACCCGCCCTTTCCCCCACAAACCAGCAGGCCCCTTTGGTGTAGGCAACTTTATTAATATACATGTGCCATTCAAAACTTAATCATCTCCAGAGCAGTTTGCTTTCCTGCTCCTTGCTGTGCTCTTGGAGCTGGGACTAAGAGTCACAATGAAGTCTAGGAGTTTGTCCATATTGAAGCCTTGGCCAAAGAGCTAAAAGAATGCTAGCATGCACTTGGTGTTGTCTGATTGTGTGAGGGATTGTTACCATTATTTCTAAAGAAGGGTTTCCGGATTCTCTTCACAGAGGGCAGAAGTCAGAACCTCTGAAATTTGATAGCTTCCTTTCTTAGGTGCTCTGGCTTTTCACTGTGGGTAGCCTCCAGCTGGTGATAAAGACTATAGAATTAGGTGTTGGGGGAGGTCTGTCTTCTCTTCCTCTTCTTAGCCTTTTCCACCCAACATAACTTAGCCAGAAAGGGCAGGAGGGAAATTTCCCTACATCAGTGATCTTGGTCAGCAAGTGACAGAAAAACTGAGCTGGGAGTCCTCACAGAGTAGGGTCTCCCTCCAAGTGACCGTCTCTAAGCTTTTGGGGAGGGGCATAGGATAGCTAGAATAAGGTGAAGGTCCATGGTTGCCATCATCACTTGGATGAATGCTGCCGATGAGATGTGGATCACTGTGCCTGTTTCCTTGGCAGTAAATGGAAGGAATTAGGATTGCTCAGAACATGTAGAGAGCCGTTATGGTACTGGAGGTTCACTCCACCAGACTTCCCTACCCCCCCACACACACCCCAGCACTCCTGCTTCCACAGAAGAAGTCCCATGTCATTTACTCAGTGCACCAGAGCTCTATGGAAACATCCACTCAATAAAACAGTTCTGTGTGAGCCTCTGAACTAGATGCTGGAAGGAACCATTATGGTTCCCTGGTATTTACAGAAAAGAAGAAGAAGAGAGATTTAGGGGTGGGTCAGGGGCAATGACAGCAAAAAAAAAAAAAAAAAAAAAAAAGAAAATAGGCACAAGATAGGTGGAGTCTAAGGAATGTCCGTAAAGTGTATGCTCTAACTATCCCTGAACAGCTGTGGCTCCTTCTGGAATACTCCATCACCCTACCTCATTCATAGTATGCTATCACAGGGCCGCCTTCTTTTCAAGGCAACTAAAATAAAGTGAGGAATTCACCAGTCCAGCCTGGACTTTCTGGGAACTGAGTCATGGGCAAAGTCTTCCTTCTCTGGTCTGTAGGATGCCATCCTGCTCCCTCCTCTTGCAGAATGCTGAGGAGCCCAAGGGTTTTTAACTCACTCCTGAAAGGGTAATACTGATGCAACAAGAACATTGGGCTTCAGGAGACACCAGATTTGCACCCCCAGGGTTCCGGGCTGCTCCAGAATCCATTGTTCATCTATCTATCTCCTGTGTCTCCTATGTGGGGAGATTCGGGTCTTATTCCTCGTCAGAGAACTAAATGAAGAATAGGCATATGGTGAGAGAGTGACAGTCTGTGACTTTTTAAATGAAAATTTATATGCAAATGTGCATTAAAGTACCAGTTAATTTTTAATTGGCTTTCCAAATCAGCATGAGGGAGATGAGTATTTTTCTATCTGCTGGTTTAGTAATGACAGCCTCCTCAACACTCAGGGAACAACTGTGTTTTTGCTCAGAGCTCTTCCAAGTTTCTCCCTGTCCTCAGACCATATCCAGACATGACCCCACTGGCCCACTACCTCCACTCTTCTCAGCTTCTCACTCTGCAGTGCCTAACTGTTCTACTATGCAGCCTCCTTTTATCCCTTTTAACCACACTTACTTCAGTCTACTCCTCAAGGTCGTGTGTGCTATACACTACGCTCTCTTCCCATTACACTGAAGGCTTTGTGTCAGGGATGTTTAAACTTCAATGCACTTGACCCTCACAGGTGGTGGTGGTGGTGACTGCTATTTAAAATTGTGGGCAGTGGGCCAGTCATGGTGGCACACACATTTCAAGGGCTGAGACAGGAAGATCATGAGTTAGAGACTAGCTTGGGCTACTTTGCAAATCTTAAATCCCAAGCGGTTGTATCTCCCATCCCAGTTCCTAATTTAGATAGTCTGGGATCTGAGTATTTCTACTTCCTAAAGGTTCCCAGATGATGTCACATTTCTGATCCAGAGATCAACCTGAATAGCTTCTGTGCCATCCTCTTACTCCCACATTCCCTCCATGGCTCACTCCTGTTCCTGTTCTGAGTCTGTTAGTGCTTCCCTTCCCCTAGCTGCCTAGCATGGATCAAACTCAGCCATTCCACACACTTCCTCATTTAGCATCCTGTGCATCTCTATAGCTCCTCGCAAACCAAACACGCTCATCTGTGAGTTATCTGAGTCTGATGTCCGCACATTTCTATAAGCTCCAAGAACAAAGACCTGGAACATTCCACCTTTACTCTTGGTCCTAACAAAGGCTCACTTTGAGTAAGTGCTTCAGCCATGCTCAGAGACATCAGCTTACAGTGATTTATAGTGTGTTTCAAGACCGCTAGATCAAAGGATTCAAAACTGCCCAACACAAAGAAATGATACATTTTGAGGTGATCAATATGCTAATTGCCATAATCTAATCATTACACACTGTATACATGCATCAAAATCATATTTGTGTGAACAATTATTATATGTCAATTTTAAATTCAATTTAAATTCAAAAGAAGAAAAAAAAAGATCCATTTTAAATGTGGGCAGAGCATTAGAAGGACTATTCATTCACATGGCACAGGCACATTGCAAAGTGCTGGCCGGGTGGAGGGGGGGGCATCTGTCTAGTTAACAGATCAGCCAGGTATGCCTTAGCAGCCAAATAAATGACAGCCACAAGGTCAGCCCTCCCTCACATTCTTGCCCTGCCCTGATTATACAAAACTGAGTCCCACTTGGAGCAGATGGGAGCCTTCCACAGATCTCCAGGCTGGCTTCTTGTTCCAGGCTCAGAGCCTATGGCAAGTCCTTCCTCTCTGGAGCCTCAGTTTCCCCATCCATTAAACACAAAGATCAGATGGTAAAATTTGCTGAAGACCATAGTTCTGAGCAATGGTGCTTCATTTTGATTAGGTTCAATGATTAAGGTGTCGGGATTTACTTTGGCCAAGTTACAGCAGCAAAAGGAGTCAGACTGGGAGGGTGGGCTGAGCTCTGGAGTTAAGGATGAAGACCTTTGCTCTTCATCTCAGGGGTGTCTGCTTGGGGGCCATCCTTAGTAAATGTGAAGGAGGTGTCTATGGAAAGGACAGATTCAGATTCTTATGGAGAACCGTGGAGCACAAAATGACAAAAAGTGTCCACAGCCTGCTTCCTGCCTCCTCCCTCTCTAAGGGCAGCATCCACCCACCTGGCAGGAAAAGCGTTGGGGACTAGAGTGTGCAAACTCTGAAATGTGCATTGGCATTTTGGTTGAGTGCCCCCCAAAAAAATGTATATCCTTTCTGTCATCCTCTCTTTAGTTTCTTCCAGTTGCCACTGTAGCCCTGAACCTGTGGGATGGTGCTCACTGCCTGTTCCCCCGTTTGCAGAAAAGAAACCAGAGCAATATCCCAGCGTTGTTCTAAAACTTCTTTCTTCACTGTTTGCATCTTTAAGTTTGTGCATGTGACAAGTTCTTTTCAGTTTTCATCCTTGGAGAAATGTGTTGGTTATATACAATAAGAAAACATTAGAAATTCAAAAAGAGTGAGAGAGGTAAGAGTCGTCATTTTCTTTGCTATATCATTTAGTTTAAAAAAATAGATGGGGGCAGGCTTTTATATAACAGATTAAGAATACTTTTATCTGTATCTTTATTGCCACAAGTGGGGTCAAACACAGAGCCCTGTGCATGTCAGGGAAGCGCCTCCCACTGAGTGTCCCTACCCGGGTATCTGGAGTCACGTCATCACCGTCTCTTAAGGTGTCTCGTACCCTTGTGTCATTTTGTTTGTGGTTATATTTACCAGGACCCATGGGTGTGTTTTCCTCCTGTGAGTACGACAGAGGGTTCAAGACACTAAGGAACAAGTTTGGGGTGGACACTTTGCAGGTTCAGTGGCATGAGCCCTAGAGAAGTTGATGGTAAGAACTAGAATTGAAGAGTTAAAAGAGTCTTAAAAAGCCAAGCCATTATAAGGCCCATTACTTTCCATACATTCTGTGAAATCACATGAATGTGGAGAAAGGGAGGGAGGGAAGACAAAACTGGCTTCGGTTCAGAACGTCAATTATGTCTTTTTTTTTTTTAATTCCTTTTCACAATTTATTTGACATTTTGAACAGTGGCCAAAAAAGCTATTATAACTATAAAACATATTCATTGGGATAAATCTCATTAGTTGAAAGATTTAATTAAAGTATTGACATGCTTAATTGATACGTGTAAGCCAAGACCATTTTCCTGTCTCATTTCCATATGCTTTCAGCTTTAAGAGATGCAACTATATCTTAAAAAAAAAGAAAGAAAGAAAGAAAGAAAGAAAGAAAGAAAGAAAGAAAAATCTCCCTCCATAAAATTGCTATAGATTCATCTGCTCCTGCCGTCCCCAGGGACCACTTCCTGCCACTCTCCTTGATTCCCAGCCAGCTACTCCTCTAAGTGGTTCTGCTGGAGTGAAGGTGACGTTCATCCAGCTTGAGTGCCTGCCAGGCCCTCTTATGATCAATAGGAGAATATTTATATTAATAAAGCAGTGAGTTAATTAAATAAAACGGTCCTCTGGGTAAACTTAAGATACTAGAGGATGGGTAGAGATCAATACATTCAGCCATTTGAACATTAAGTATGTGCCTTGAAATTTTATGGGGCTTTTAAAAACTTGCTTTGTAATGCAAAAAGTTTGAAGCTGCCACAAGTTACTCCCTTTGAAACCTTGTATCTATCTGGTTTCCAGAGCTCAGACAGGCTAGGAGAGCTGCTAGAGATCCGCACTCACTCGGAAAGGCCCAACAGACCTCCCTGCTCTGAGAGCACCCCTCCTGGGTGAGGGAGCTATTTTGGGGGGACAAAGGCTGGGCTGGGGTGCAGAGGCCTGAGCTCAGCACAGCTCCAGACTGAGAGAGAACACTCAGTGTCCCCAGAGCAGCCTCGATAAAAGCTGTACTCTCTCCCTGTTCCCTGTGATAGGTACTCTGGGAGAGCCTGAGATGGGCTATCTCACATAACCCTCTAGGCTTCTGGGCTTCTACCTACAGGGTTTCCTCTGTTCCTCTGCATCTCGCTCCATCCACCCTTGCTTCCCGTATGGGTTGGGTGCTCAGGACTAAATATGCACTCCTCAGTCCTCATCCCCTGCCACCCTTTGAGGGTCTCATTCCCATCTCTGACTTTTTCTCTTCTCTGCTTTTATTGTTTCAGCCTCACACTGTTGGTCTCTCTGCTCCTGTATTTGCCTTTTTGTGGCTTTCCACCTGTCTGTCTCTGTCTCTCATTTCTCCCCATTTGTCTCTTTCTTTCCCTCTTTCTGTCTCTCCTTTGTCTATCTGTAAAAAGAGACCACTGGTTCACAGACTGAGCCGTCCACCCTAGCTTTAGGGACCTTGCTCCTACAACAAGCCACCCCATAGGCTTTATAGACAGGAAGGAAGTCCCCAGTGTTCTGCCTCAAGCAACTGGTGTGTAAAGGTGATGCTGTTCCTGCTGTCCTGTATTGTTGTTTTAAGGACTGTGTCCTCTCATTGTCCTAGCTTTGACCCACAGTACCTAACTCTTCAGATTTGCTGTAGTCACCCTAGTAATGACTATCTTCATTGAAATATAAACCTTGAAATCATTTGAAAGAGCCATAAGGATTCCCTTCTGCATGGAAGGAATTTGTGTCACAAGCAACAAATTTCAGTTCTCATTGCTGCTCTGAGAGACCTCTGCCTTTCCCCCTCGTAGCCCTTTGCAAGGTGGCACACCTCCCCAGCTTCCTCCCATCGCAGAGAATACATTGTCCAAGTCATACAAGGTGACTGACCTCCATTCTGCTCTGAACCCAGATCTGCATTTTGTTCAGCTCTGCTCCTGATCCCCGGGTGGGGGCTTCCATCTCACTGCTCCCCCTACTCTCCCCCCAGAGGCCTTCAGGTTTGCCTTTCTTTCCCTTCTCCTTGTGGAGTCTCCTACAACTTCTCCCAAGCACAGTTGTCACTACACAGTTGATCACTGCCTGCCCAGGTGCTGGGGAGCTGAGCTGCTCTAGCCCAGGTTCCCATCTTTCTGTGAAGTCTCTCTATTCTGGGGATTGGCCAAACCCATCAAGAAGAGTTTTCCTGCAGTACTGTTAGTGAGACCCAATCATCGCCTCCTTTCATGTTGAACTTGACCTGGGATTGGTGCTTTCCAATGTTAGTGCCCTTGCATACATTGGTTAATTTCTCATTACTATAATAAAATAACTGAGACGATCATCTTGTTAAGAGAAAATGTTTTACAAACGATTTTAGGGGTTCCAGTCAATGACCTACTGGCCCTATTGCATCTGGGCCTGTGATGAGGCTCATGGCCATGAAACAAAATGAAGGAAGAAGGGACCTGGGTCCCACTGTGTCCTTCAATAGCATACTGCCATGATCTATACATCCTTCAGTAGACACCCAGTTCTCTAAGGTCCCCTATCTCCCCACTACCTTGAGACTGAGCCCTAAGGGATACCTTTGAGATCCAATCCCATGTAGCAATTTGGCCTCTGGAGAAAGAAGGCAGGAACTTAACTGTCTCCTAGAGTGTGAATGTCGACATCAACAGGTTCAGATATTGTTAATGTTTGAAAGCACCAGGGAACAAAGAGTGAGCTCTGAATTAATTTACCATCTTACAGGAATGCACTGACATTGGTAATTTCATGGTCCCTATTTTATAGACAAGGAAACCAAGATTCAGACAGTGCAGTCTAGCCATAGAGGTGGAGTTCATGATAGAATCTTCTAGATACTGAGCTGAGTTGTCACCATTGTACCTCCCTGCATCCTGAGATAGGTGTGAAAGATGTCATATCACCAGGAGATGGTATGGCTTAGGGGTAGCCAGTGCTCACCCCCAGGGAGATGAAGGAAGAATTTCTGAAGAAGTCTCACCTTTATCCTTTTCTCCCACCGTAGAGATCCTTTCCTCTTTGTTATGTCTAAGAGCTTATTGCCTTTGGTGCCAGACTAGTGGGTCACATTCATCACTAATTGATATCATTTGTGCAGTGCTCTGGATCTACCCAGCGTTCGTCCTTTACCTCAAACTTTTCAAGCTAAACGGCCAGAAGCAGGCCTGGAATTAAACATTAGTGCCAACCTCAAAGGAGATGTAAATCTATTAACCTGCATCCATCTTTACATAAGCAACAGGACAGTGTCTTTCCTTTACTCCAGAAACCACAATGTGAATCATTATAATAACTGGAATCGATTTGCAGAGAACAATATGGTGCCGGGCAGGGATCGTGGCAAAGCATGTATACTATTAACATGAGGAGATGACTTAAGGCACCTATGTACATTATCCGGTGCTGGCTTCCAGAAGCCAGGGTGTTGGGCTCTTGCTGAATGGCTTCCCTCCTTTGGTAGGAGATAATTTTGAGTCTTTCTGAAGCTGCATCGATTTTATCGGCACATGGCCCCGGGATAGCATCTCACCTTCACCGTGGAGGTTTTGCTTGTTTAATGGGGTTCTGAAAAGCTACAAGAAAGAACAGGTATATACAAGCCATGTTTCCTTGAGTCACAGCCCTGAATTTCAAGTTCTGGCTCCTGAGCAGCTACAGCCAAGGCTTGGTACCTTGCTACCACCCCCAGTGAACTCACACCCTTCAAAGGAGAAAAAAAAATAAAGGACCACATGGGGTAATCTCAACACCTTCTCCCTTAGAGGAGGAAGGAGCTAAGGGCACACTGCACAGACAGTCACAGGATGAGGCAGGGAGAGAATCTAAAGCAGTGCTCTGAGTAGTCTTTCCCCTGGGTCAGTGTGGATTGTCAAGGTTGCAGCACAGTCCATATTAGGGATGAGCGCCAACTTCCCAACTGTCTTGAAGGCTTAACCCTTCTAGCTCTCCTCCTCTCTTCATATTTCCTCCCTCCCATAATCCTCAGTATAGGGAGGTGTTTCTGGGTCTTTTGACAGCTTGGAGTGGGGGAGTCAAGGCATGGTGTCTGCTGTCCCAGAGACAGCCAGAACCTTGGCACTGCCCAGGTTCCACTTTGAGCTCCTCTGTTAGTGTGTGTGAAAGCATCCTGGAGCATAGAGTTTCGCTGTCCACCTGGACCCAGAAAGTACCTTTGCTTCAGAAGGGAGCAAAGAACCTTCTTGGTGAAGAAGCATTGTCAGGCATGTAACTCTTTTTTTTTTTTTCATCATTGAATTAATTTTCTACTTTGTTGTATTCTTTGAGGCCAGGCCTCAGCTTTGTTCAGAGAAACCAGGTGGTCTATGCCCCTAGCCTGCCTTCCTGGTATGACTACCCATTCCCATACCTTGGCTCAGCTCTCTAAGCCTCTTGGTGAGGCCTTGCCTGCCCCTCCTCTTTGCATTACTCACCAATACTCCCTGCAGGGAGTGGCAATAGACTGCCAGGGAGGGTGGCAAGGTATCTATAGTCAAAAGGAAAAACACTTGATGTGGGATATAAAATGATCCAAAGTTTGAGATATATTCTGGCTCCTCCATGAACCAAGAAATGGCATGAAATCGTTGTTACTTAAGTTCTTTTGGGGGGGAACAGGGTTAGAGACAGGGTTTTCCCTGGCTGTCCTGGAACTCAATCTGTAGACCTGGTTGACCTAAAACTCCAGAGGTCTGCCTGCCTCTGCCTCCAGGGTGCTGGGATTAAAGGCGTGTGCCACCACTTCCCAGCAAGATATTTTTAAATCTATCCAACAAATATATTTTAAGATATATAGAGAACATAATAACAAAAGCTGAATGAAGCTGGTTTATAGGGGCCAGTAGAAAGACTGAAGCTACCTAAGTAAGTGTGTAAACTGAATGACAGCTAATCCCTCTAGATCGAACTTCTTTCCACCAGGACCCAGGTGGCTAATTTGCCTCTGACTTTTTGGGGAAGTCAATTTTAGCAGGAGCTTGGGGGCCAGGACTAAGTTAAAAGGACCACACTGGAGATGGCCTTCCATTTTGTTTAAGTTCTCTTTTATAGGAAAAGGTTTAAAGGACATGAAAGAAAGATTGAATCATTTATATCCCCACCCCCTCTTCCCTGACATGGACAGAGACGGGCTCAAGTTCTAACTGAAAATAACAATTTATTAAAAACAAAATGATTAGAAACAGAGTGTCCCTCCCCTCAGCTTTTGCTAATTATGCCTAAATAGATCTCACCTCTGGGACAGTCGGCCTCTGAACCTAGGCTATCTATCAGTCCTCAGACTTAGAGGCAAAAAAGCGGGGACAGGGGCAGTTAGCAATTAATCACAAAGCAGACCAAACACACACGCTTCAGTTCAGAACAATTCCATAAGAGCCTACCCCCACCCTGTCACCTCCCCCTCGCTCGCAAGGTTTCATCTTCTAATTGTAAAAGCTTTTTGGCATGGGAATGCTTTTGTGAAGAAGAGAGGACTCAATTTGGGCCATCTCTCCAAAGAAGACATGGGGACAAGGACACTTCTCCAATTAATCAGCAAATGCCTGGCTCCAGCATTCAGGCCAAGGGATCGATTTACATAAAGCTACTTCTTGAGATGAATTTGCCTCCCTCTCTCATCCTCTGCCTTCCCCCTTGTCCAGCCAGCATTAGATATGCTCCTGGATTTCAGATTGACAGTGTCAGCTACTACAATCAAATTAGGGACGAAAGCCTCAGATGGCTGCCAAGAAAGAGGCACGAGGGGAAGGGGGTGGGGAACAGAATAATATGTCAAGTTCAGGGGAGGGTAGATTGCAGAGAAGTGAGCCCTGTTTCCCCAAGCCCAAGGGGCAGACACATCACCTCAAACAAAGAAAAAAAACTGAATGCACATCGCCATTCTTTTGGACCAGGTGAACCCTTCTCCTACACAAGGTTGATAAACCAAAGATCCCATCAAGTCCAAAACTTGGTGCGGCACTATCTCAGGTATGAACTTAGAGATTTGCAACCAGATTTTCAGCATTCAGTTCTAGCATTACCGAAGCTCAGGTGTGTCTCAGGTGCATAGTGATGAGTGTATGTGGTAACTCTGGCAGCTGTGTTAGGTGCTCAGTGATGTACACACACAGGGAGTCTAATGGGTTCAAAGTGGCATACGCGGGGACCCTAATGGGTACATAGTGACACACACAGGGATCTGATGGGTACCTAGTGACATACATACACAGGGACTCTGGCAGGTACATGGTGATGTGTATATATGCAGGGACTCAGATGGGTACATAGTGGGATGTAGACAGGTGGACTCTGCTGGGTGCACAGTGACATACATACACAAGGACTCTGCTGGGTGCATAGTAAAGTGCATGCACACAGACTCTAATAGGTACACAGTGATGTACAAATGTATACTCAGACAGTTACATAGAAATGTACATGCTCATGGACTCTGGAGGACCTACGTTGCTGTTGGAATCCTGCTGGTGCTTCCTGGACCACCTAGTGTCGTGAGGAAGGCTAGAAAAGAAGACTAGAAAAGAAGGCATAATTGGGCTGCTAATGAGAGCTCCCCAATCCCATCTAATGCAACTGCCTTGTCGCTAAATTGTGATAATCCTAGGGATTAGTGAGCTGTGGAGAAGCTCAGAGTCTGCATCCTTTGCTAGAGATGATCAGTCAATTATAATGCTGTTTCATTAACAAAAAGAGCATTAGTTTGAGTTGCAGAGAATAATTAAATGAGGAAAGTTTTTGTTTGGACTGGAAGCATTTGTTAACCCTGCCAGCCCTGGAAGAGTAGACTGAACAATTGGAAAAAAATTTGATTGCAAAGAGGTCCTCAGGAGGGATGTCTTAGCGATTGAAATGTTTCAAACTGTCATTTGCTTCCCTGCATCTGAGAATTTCAACCCTGCCAGCCATCCTCCTCTGCTTTTGCCACGCCCAGACTCACAAGTCCCACACTGGACTCCTAAAGACTTGCCCCTCTGGACCATGAGAGGCCATGAAGCTACAGCTGCTAACCATTATTCCAGCACAGCTCTGACGTACAGCAAGAAGTAGCTGCATGTGGCCATTGGCCATTTACAATGTGCCCTGGTCCAGTTTGGGGTGTACACAAAATATACATCAAGTTTGAAGGACTTACTATGAAAATCAATTTCTGTACATTTTGAAACTGATTGCATGCAAGTGACAATATTTTAGATGTAATGTTTTCAAAATGCCTTAATAATCATTTAGTTTTGCACATTCATTTATCGTGGAAAACACACACACACACACACACACACACACACACACACACACACACTTACATGTGGGGACCCACAAAGGTCATGATGTGCATGTGGGAGTCAGAAGGTATCTGGGAGTCTGCTCCCTCTTTCTACCATATAGATCATGAGTTTAAACTCAGGTTGTCAAGGTTTGGTGGCAGACACCTTTACCTGCTGAGCCACCTGGACACCTTTACCTGCTGAGCCACCTTGCTGGCCCTGCAGCCATTTCTTTTTTCCCATTTTTAATGTGACTAATGAAAAATTTTAAGCTGCATCTGTGGCTCATGTTACACATCTGTGGGTCAGTGCCCTTCTGTAATTAGCAGATTTCCCAAACTTTAGCTTACCAGTCAAATGAAACCCAGGATTGAAATGTTCTGTTGACCAGATAAGTTATTTAGTGTTGGCTTGTTGGAAATTAGTGTATGTAGCCCTGCATTGGCCCAGTTTGATGTCACTATTGCCCACTGTCCTCAGTGTGACTTATCTATTTACTTTCTCAGCAGACCCCCAAGCATTTGAGTTTGTGCTCTTTAGAACATCTACCTAGAAAAGGACACAAAGGATACCAGTGTTGATAACTAATCAGAGCAAACCAGTGGCCTCTCCATGCACAGCCTTCTGTACCCACTGCTACTTACCAACTATTTCCTTGTGAATGCATAAGTAGCTCCAATGTGTTTGGCACACAGGCCAGTACCCTGGGCTCCAGCTGCAGCACAGTACTGAACCTGGCTGTGCAGCCCAGCTGTCAACCCCCTCCCCACTACTTCTTCCCTAGAGAACCCTTAGAACACTGTAGGAAACCACTTATCTCAGAGGATCTGCCAGGAGCGTCCTAATCGGGCAGTAAGCATCTCTCCTGAGGTGTGGGATATTCCCTAGCTAAAGGGCTCTGATTCTTCCTGCCATTCCTCTGGGATCACAGGGAAGGGAGAAACACCCACTGTCTCCTGCCCTTCCTAGGTCAGCCTCACAATGAGCTAATGAGCAGTCTTCCAAAGGACAAATTACATATCTCTTTCCACTTCAGACTACTCCAACACTCTGTTCATACCACAGGCAGTTTGTCACATCACCAGCAGGGTTTTAGAACATCTTAACATCTAAGCACCTTTGAATCTAAGGCCCAAGATTTTCCACAGAGACGGGCTTAATATTTTAAGATGTGTTAGCATCGTACTAATCAAGTAAAAATAGTACGGTTTAGAATGCACTTGCTTTCCATTTTCTGTGATGTAGAATCTAAAATGTGTAAGTACAGGTTGGAACTGAGAGCATTGAACAGATATCCTTAAGGAGATACAGCCTGTTTAACAGCAAAATTTATAAGAAATTCGTACATACTTCAAAGTAAAGTGTAAGCAATAAGTGCATCTTTTTCTGATCACTCAGCCCCAATATCTCCTGGCCAGGCTTGTCTCTTCAATATCTCAATCTAGTTCCCCTCTTGTGGATTATACTGAAGTAAAACCTAGATACAATCACTGAATGTCCTCAGTGTGTCTCTCTCAAAGACCAAGGTGAAGTGAACAGACCATTCATGATGATACCATTCTCATTCCTGACTATGAAACAATTATAGTACAACCTATAATTCCAACCAGTCATCTGAGAATGACTGTGCTGTACCCTGTTCACGCTCAGCCACATCTTAACCCCACCATGATTTCTTCATAGATCACTTTGAAAGACGAAGCCTGAGTTCCTGATAAAGTCAGACTGCATTTCCAGAAGTCCTGGGGATTCTGGCTATCATCTTTCTCCCAAGTTCTCAAAACTCACTATAACTTTGGGTCCTGAGCAAAAGACACATTCATAAAACCAGTATGCATTTAGGGCTTTCCTTTTGTTGAAAAATAAGTAGCATTAAAAACACTGCTGTCATTTCTGGAGACGTGTGAGCTATATTTTATGCTTGTCAATATGTAGGAATCTATTTCTTTGTGTTGAGGTCCCAGAAGGACCTGTGATCAGTCCTGTTTGCTTCTGTGTGTAACACATAGTAGGTCCTCGATTCATCTTTTCTGAAGGAAAAATAATGTAAACTGACATTCAATCTACTGCTCTTAAACACCCAAATGATAAAGAAAGTTTCTGGTGAGTGTGTAAGGAAAGGCAGGATACAAGCAGCCTTATTGATACCTTGCATTCACTTCTTCATATCAAGGTAGGAGGTGATGAAAGCAGAAACACAGCTGGAATGCTGGTAAGTGATTGTGGGTCATTCTTCCGTCCCCCACAGACATACTTTGATTCTCTGTGTACCTGAGGTAGGTGGCAGTTCTTCAGGAAATGATTCCATTACGCTATTGTCATTTCCCTACGACAAAGGATACCACTGACTAGACATACCCAGCTGGAGGGAGCCAGGCTTCTTAGCCGAGACATATGCTCGCTGGTTGCTCATTTGATTTTGACAGTGACCCAACTGCAAATATATAATCTTGCTTATTAAGATAAATTGCCTGCAGGAGAGATTTACCTATTAAGATAAATCTTCCCTGAAGTCCACACAGTAAAATCCCCAGGGAATAATTTTGCCTCCAAGACTGTCCTTCCTGCCACATAGCATCAAGTAGGGAAAAACAATGCTTTCCCTTTAATTCTCAGAGCAAAGTGATTGGTCATGGGAATACCATACATTTGGAGTTGAGGGGTTTCGGGGATAGGGGTGCAGGGCTGGTTTTATATAAGGAGTGGTGTTGAAACTATGAGAAATGTTAGGTTGTTTGTCAGAAATCTTTAAATCCCCTAAATGGGTTTTGATTGATACATTCATTTCACCAATGAGAAAATTCCCTCCTACTAGGCAGGGAATATGAAAGTAATTATAACATATATTCAGGCCAAAGAGAATGAGAATGGTAATCCACCACCCTGATCCGAAATTCAATAATAGGTCCAAATATAACGCTTTTTATATCATGCTCTACTTTAGTTTGGCTAATCGAGAGTTGATGAGTTTTTTAAATGTTACTGAAAAGGCACCTTTGAATAGCCTCCTGTGCAAAGGGATTGAGGCATTGGACAAAAGAGTTATAAATCTCACTGGCTGCTTCTTGTGTGGGCTCTTAATTCCTATCTGGGGTTAGTGATGTTTCAGTCTGCATCCAACTTCCTGGTTGAGAATTGTCTTTGAAGCTGTCTAACCAATGGATTGAACCCTCTAGGTTGTCTCCTCTGGTACTGGCTTCCATTCCCAACAGCTTTGGGCTTAACTGATTAGGCTCATAGCTAGGAACTCTTCGACAATTTGCCCTGGGTTGCTAGCATCACTGACCCTTACACTAAGGAGGGCAGCAGAGACTGAAAGTGCCAGTTCTCTTGGGTGGTCCCTAACAAAGGATTATCTAGAGCTTGGCTACAAAAGCCAGCATCCTTGATTGAAGAAAGGCACTCTCGGGTCCTTTGTCCCTGAGATCCAAGACCGAAGGCTGAGTGAGACCTTAGTTAAGTTTTCCTTTATTTCCTTCTCTCTACACATTCTCTGCCATACTACTCTGTACTGAAGGCCTGGAGGGCTTTGTTCATTCACTGTTTAACCTTGGAGTCCTGGTTTCTCAGCCTTCAATCCTTTTCTCTTTCATTGTCTCTTTCTTCTTCTTCTTCTTCTTCTTCTTCTTCTTCTTCTTCTTCTTCTTCTTCTTCTTCTTCTTCTTCTTCTTCTTCTTCTTCTTCTTCTTCTTCTTCTCCTTCTCCTTCTTTTTCTTGTATTGAAAATAAATTGTTTTTCATACAATATATTCTGATTGTGGTGTCCCCTCCCCTACTCCTCCTAGTTCCTCTCCATCCCCCCTCCCATCTGGACCCACACTCTTTCTGTCTCTTCTTAGAAAACAAACAGGCATCTAAGAAGTGATAATAAAATAAATATGATAAAACAAAAACAAACCAGAACAGAAAAACAAAAGGCAAACAAACAGAAGAAAAAGAGCCAAATAAAACAAAAGAACCACAGAGATACACGTGTTTGCAAACACAGCAATCTCATAAAAACACAAAGCCAGACGTCATGGTATATACACAAAGACCCATAAGATTAAAAAGAAAATACCCGACTCAACAGTATGAGACAAAGAATCTCCAAAGATGCTGCTGAGTTTGTTTTGTGTTGGCCATCTACTATTGGGCATGCAGTCTACCCTTAAAGAGTGGATGGTTTCCCATGAGACCCCCCTTGGAGACAACTTTTTATTTGCAGGTGGTTATCAATTGGAGGAAGCTTCTGGGTTAGGGATGGAGGATCACCTGTTCACTTCTCCTTTCAGCTCTAGGACCCCATCTGATGCAGACCCATAGAAGCCCAGTGCATGTCGCTGCAGTCTTTCTGAGTTTATTATGTGTGTCTGTAGTGCTCTGTTCAGAGGGCCTTGTTTCCTTGGTGTCCTCCATCCCTTCTGGCTTAAACACTCTTTCCACCTCCTCTTTGGTAGAATCTCCTGAGCCCTGAGGGGAGGGATTTAATGGAGACACCCCATCTAGGACTGAGTATTGCAAGGTCTGTCACTGTATGTCTTTGCATTTGTTCCTATCTGCTGCAGGAGGAAACTTCTCAGGTGATGGCTGAGCAAGGCACTCACCTGCCTCCCTAGAGGGTCTCAACCTTTCTCTTGAACCAGTCTCTATTGTTTAAGGCAGATGAAATGATCTGGAATCAAATATGAAGAGTCCTTTGTAGATTCTAGACAAGGGAAGTGTTTGTCTCCCCCTCAGATTTCATGGAAGAAACTCATAACACTAGTGTGTTTGATTCTGTGCCCAATTTTAAGTGTGTGTCTTGTGGGTGATGACTGGGGACATTTTTAGCTACATAAATCCAAACCTAAGTGAGGAAGAAAGCAAGGAAGTAAATGCACCATTTGCAGAATGTTCTTCGTGCTCCAGGTGCCCAAAGTGCTTTGCATGTGTCCATGTTTTGTTCCCACAATTGAGGAAGCTGGTAAACCATAGCCCCACTTGAAGGATGAGAAGACTAAGTCAGAGAGAGTACTGAAGCAACTTGAATGATTACACAACGTAGAAGTCATGTTGTGCTCTCCAGAAACAAGCATTCACAATGGTTCTGGACATTTTCACCCATCATATAAGTTTATAGTTATTGGGTTTGAAACCTCAAAGCATACTCCCATTCTCCATTCCCATCCCCCATTGCCACATGTAAACTGCCCTTTAATACAGACAAGCTGAAATGAGTGTACCCAAAACAAGTGTACCTATTGGATATTTTCAGTTCAAGCCCACAGGAGTAAGGGTGGAAGCAAGGACTGTCTTTCACTGTTGCCCGGAGAACAAAGCATGGCTGACTTTCATTGCTGGGAGAGCCCCGGAAGCATTTCAAAGGCTCCTCTGGAACTAGACAACCTTTCAATCCATTTATCAAAGTGTCCATGGTTCCTGTTTCAAGGTAGATGAAGTAATAATAAATTTGCCAAGAAAGTTAATCTGTGTCCAAAGCATTTTAGTAAATTAAAAAGGTTGCGGGAGGGCTGGCTGGATGTGGGATATGTCCATTCTTGCCAACTCCTATTTGACTTACTGTCTCCTTAATAAGTCCTCTTTGGTCCTGTGTTTTGGGATGGAATAATCAGTCGGTTAATCATTTTCCGGAAGCTGGGAAATGCACTTTAGCTAATGCAGTTCTCCTTAGCTTTCCGAGGCCTAATTATTTAAAAAGGCATCCTGATCCATAGCCCACTTCCCAACCAAGACAGCCTTCCCGACCTGCCATCTTTCTTCCTGGCACCCTAAAAAGCCCAGCACACTTTGCACAGCCCAGTCTTTCTTTAACCTGTGTCTTCCTTCTGTTTAAGAGGGAGTGGGGAATGCCATTCTGGTCACTTCTACATGTTTCTTTATCTTAGGCACTACAACCTGAACATGAAATTGGCCAGAACTAGGCTCTTAGGCATCATGGATAGATTTTGTTATTTTTATTTAATTGTCAGCCAAAATGGTTGCTCTTGTCTCTCTCAAAGATCGGACTTAACAATAGCTCTGTGCTCAGACATCATGCTGAGATAAACACACTATTAGGGAACCTCACAAAGGCCCTGTGATAATTGTGACGGGATGGTTACCGAAAACGAAGCACCCAGCCCTGAGCCCTCCTCCACGCCCCATCAGTAACACCATTAAATCTGTCAGTTTGTCAGCCCACTAGAGGTATTTATGAAATCAATATACAATCCTGCAGACGCATGACTGCAGCATTGTTAGCCATAGAAGAGGGGCTCAATAGAAAATAAAATTAATAAAATTTACAAGCAGATTGTCACCGGGAGCAGATAAATTCCCTATGATAGACTGTTTTTACTCAGTCGGGACAGGGCAAATATAGTGACAAGGAGACGGGAAAGAAGGCCTTTTACTGAGTTCTTTACAGTAGAAACAAAGCTGGATACATTTACAGGAAGGATGTGGTAATCAGAAAAACCAAAGCAGCTGTTTCACCCAATACAGGATTTAGCCCGAGGGCTGCCTGTGAGAGCTGTCTTCCCTCAGTATACCATCTCTTTCTGTTTAAGTACCACGGTGCTCTCTTCATCACCCCACACTGTGAGGCAGAACTTCTGTACAACCACTATGCTTCCCCAGTATGTTTTGGTGTATGTCCTGTTCAAAATTGGTTATTGTCCTTTCTGGAATAGATGCCACCTCTTCTAGCTTCCAGCAGTGGATAAAGCTGTCAGTTCTGAACCTTCTTCCTATTTGATTTTTTCCCCTTTCCCCTGATTTTTCTCATAAGCCATTTATCAGACAAATGGCCAGACCTCATCTCCCTAACAGCCAAAGATAACAGCAAAGGCTGAGAGGGTATTGGACAGGGGCTTGTAGCCTGGAGACTAGGCAGGAAAGACTGGGCCCATTGTGGCTGCCGGAGCCTCAAATGCCGCCCAGATGCCTGGTGGAAATTGCATTAGTCGAATGACAGGACCTGGGCCCCTCTGTGGAGGCTGATGGAGAACAGCCTGGGTGACACTGCCTGACCTCTGCCTGTCATTGTGGGCTTTTGTTCAGCGCCCTGACTCCAGGCTGGAGCCCTGCTCATTGAATCAGGCCTGGCTGGGGGAGCCTTCTACAGACCTCATTATGCATCAGAATTTACTTATGTCGGTTGTAGAAAGGGGAAGCTGAATTTGAGATGGGGGAGCACTCTGCTAGGCAGCCCCAGAAATGTCTAGGACTCATAGGTACACCCTATCCTAACAGTAATCCTTAGTTTGGAGCCTGAAAGTAGGCCAAGGCTTTCCCAGCAGTCCTGAAGTTCAGCTAGCTGCTCAGAGTGTGTGTCACTTATCAGCAGGTAAGGGGGTGGGGGGAGGATAGCTGTCTCGCTACTGCTTTCTCATTTCCCCTCCTCTTCCATGTGTGTTTGAAATCCTCAGTAGCTTTGTAGGCAGTGCCCTCAAAAATCAGCATGTAAGCATCCTCCCCAAATCTGTCTTTAGGTAAACTCAGCAAGGATGAGTTTAACCTGCGGCCAACAAGTTCCCCTTGTAGGACCTTGTGCCGAGGAGATTCCTGAGAAGTGTTCCCATGGGTGTGGACAGAGAAATATGTCTTAAGTGTTTCCATTTTTAAAGAAATTCTTGCCACATTGTGTGTGTGTGTGTGTGTGTGTGCGCGTGCACGCATGTGCATGCGTGCGATCACGTGTGTGCACATGCTGTGGCACATACATGAAGATCAGAGGGCAACCTGTAGGGATCTGTTCACTTCTTCTATCACCTGGGTTCCAGAGTTGAAATTCAGGCTGTCTGGTCAGGTAGCAAGTTCCTTCCCTGCTAAGCCATCTTGCCCATCTAACCCTAATGTTTCTTTTCTTCTTCTTCTTTTCTTCTTCTTCTTCTTCTTCTTCTTCTTCTTCTTCTTCTTCTTCTTCTTCTTCTTCTTCTTCTTCTTCTTCTTCTTCTTCTCCTCCTCCTCCTCCTCCTCCTCCTCCTCCTCCTCCTCCTCCTCCTCCTCCTCCTCCTCCTCCTCCTCCTTCTTCTTCTTCTTCTTTTTCTTCTTTTCTTTCTCCTTCTCCTCCTTTTCCTTCTTCTTCTTCTTCCTTTTTCTTCATCTTCTTCATCTTCTCCTCCTCCTTCTTTTTTCAAGGCAGAGTTTCTTTGTAGTTTTGGGGCCTGTCCTGGAACTAGCTCTTGTAGACCAGGGCAGTCTGAAACTCACAGAGATCTACCTGCCTCTGCCTCCCCAGTGCTGGGACTAAAGGTGTGTGCCACCAACGCCCAGTCCTAATGTTTCTTACACATGACAGGAGTTGAGTCAACATCTACTTACCAATCACAATTATACAATGACCATACAATTAGATGCTGTTCTGCCATTTAAAAGGTTGGCATTGATGTTCTTGGTTAAAAACATAGACAGATGTTCTCAATACAGTATGTGAAAAATGGCTTAGAGTAGGCCATATGTTAGGAAGTCATGTCGATGAAATTTATGTGCTCTGCGTATAATTGTTAGCAGCAGTTATGTCTGTGGTTAGATTTTTTTCCCCTCATTATTTGAGGAGTTTTCTTTTCAAAATACCAGGCATTTATATTTGTGTATATGAGTATGTATACACCTATCATAACTGAATAAAAGCACAGGGTGCCAACAGCCTGGCAGTGCTGTATTCACACATGCATCCCTTCCGACCGTCCTCTCTGTAAATGCTCCACAGTGTGTGGCTGCACAGAAATAACCTTGCTGCTGGTTGCAGCATTTGGCAGAGCTGCCTCATACGCCTGGGGCCCTGATGGGTCTTTATGGATTGATTACTCACTGAGATCCAAGCAGGCTTGAGGTCTGAATGAAAACAAACGCACGTGTTTGGTCTAGCAAAACTTAAAATGAAACCAGAGAACAAAACAAACCAATAAATAAATAAATAAATAAAAATAAATAAATAAAAAAGAGGCTCTAGGGGATACTCAAATCCTTGAAGAAGATTTGGGTTGGAGCCAGCCACACACTATACTCCCCATACCCACTTCGAAGCAGCCACTCTGTTGGCCATCCCTCAGTGCAGAATGAGGGGTGGGACCTCCATTTTGGGTGGAGTGTGTGGAAATGTGTGAGAGGTCCTCTTCCTTAACCAGAAAATTCAGTGACCAGGTACAGTTCCAGTCCCAAATGCCAAGAGCAAAGAACTTGAGCAAAAGGACTTCCTGAGATATAGGAGATTGAATAGTGTTGACCTTGAGTTGGGGACGGATGTCTTGGGGAGGGGGGAGTAAGGGTCTTCTCTGGGTGGTGCTAAAGCTGAATGGGGTTCAGTGTGTGTAACAAATAACCTGGAGCCTTGGCTCCTGGCCTGGAGGTGTGAGACCACCCACAGTGCCTGCCCTGAGACAAGCTGCTCCCCGCCTGCCTAGTAACCTTTCTGTGAAAGTCCTCGCTTGTAGAACAATGTACAGGCTTGTAACAGCCAGGGGCCTGAGACTAAACAGCCTCTCAAACACTTCTGGTGGGCAGGGCCGGCAGCCTCCCATGGTTTTGTTATCGTAATGAGATGCAGAGAATGTGGTCTCAGTCTTTAACTAGTTTGCCTCTTCTCTTCTTGTTTTAGAGATCTGAGCGAGAACCAGATCCAGGGTATCCCGAGGAAGGCATTCCGGGGCATCACAGATGTTAAGAACCTGTAAGTGTTGTGTTTGTCGCTTTGGTGCAGATAGGGCTCACTTGGGCGCTCTGGCAGGGATGGGAGTTGCATGCAGCTAAGAAACTGGGAGGGGGGGGAGAGAAGGAAAAGTCTCACTCATAGTATTCAATAGATGCAAAGCACTAATGTTGATGGTGGTGGTGACGATGACAGTGATGGTGCTAACCTCTTGTGATAAACTGACTGGTCTCCAGCCCCTTATGAAAGAGCATTAGAACTTGTGTCCCAAGACCTTAGAGACACGAGCCCAATTCCATCCCCACTGCACTGGACTTTCATTTGTTTGCTCTTCACGATGTATTTTAAAATCATTGTTGGTTGACAAGATGTCAAGAAACCATAGATAGGTCACTGTACCAGTTCCCTAGAAGCAACATTCTACAGGACCCTGGTCCTATCACAACAACAGGGCTTTGATTTCAGTGTATTCCATGGACCTGAGTCTTCAGACTTTAATTTCCTTTGCACAGAGCAAGAGCAAATGCGAACAGCTCTCCACAGTTTTACCATGGACACATCCACACACTGTCACCACAGTCCAGAGGCAGATTGGTTCCAACACTCCATATTTGAACTTACCTAATAACTGTGATTCTTTCATGTGTGACCTCCACAGTTCCTGGTCCCTGCCTTTGGAAGGTGTGTGCTTTTTCTGAGTCACTACACACAAAGCCATACTAAGGGTTCAGAGCAGTCTTGGAGCTGGACACAGAGATACCACCTGATTGGACTGAGCCAGCACGTCTGCCTACCCACCTCCTTCATTAGCTTGAATTCCATTTAAGTGGTCTTGTAAGAGACTAAAAGGGGAGGGGAAAAATCTACAACTGTCACATTAACTGTCACTTTCCCCTGTAACAAATGGAGGGTTTAGTTTACTAACACAGCCAGGGAGCTGGTGATGGTTTCCAGATGCAGGCCAGGCCATCTGCCTCCCCCACCTCCCACCCTGGGGGCTGGGGCCTTGTTTAATATGCAGAGCACACAGAGGGTGTGGACAGCTTTGAAAGGTGGGGGACTCAGAGGTAGGGATGACTTTGAAGGGCCTCTGGGAACAGGAGGAGTGAGTGGCACAGGTTCCCAGAGCACATGAGTGCCTCTGTAGACAGGTGTAGCCCTTACATGAGACCGAGCTCTGGGCTGGAGATGCCAGTGACTGGAGGAGCACAAGAGCAAAGCCCTGTTTCTTACCCAGGGCTGTCAGCTTCACCAGCTCTTCTAGAATTTTGTTTCTTGGATTCTAAAAACATAGAACTGCCATGAACTCAGACCCAACACACAGTCTTAATTAATATCCCAGACTGTTAGGACAAGCGAAAAACAGAAGTCCAGAGAGAGACGATGACTAACCTGATGTCTACCAGCTTCCTGATGACTGAGCCCCAAGTTAACATGTTTCCACATACAGAATTATCCGTGTGGTCCCTTGGTGGTAATTTTACATGGATCAGTTAACAGACATACTGTAGTCATGTATAAACAGGGCTGTGTAATTGTCAACTGCATTTATTATTCTCAGGAAAGTAAATGGGTCCCACGTTGGTTCCTAGGAGAGGAGTTTGGGGAACTTTACCTTCCCTTTGGAATATCTGTAACCATGCAAACGCCTCAAGAATGAAAACGTCAACATTCCCAAGTCAGTCCAGCAAATGCTGCTGGGCCTGCCTCCTAGATGGAGTATATGCAAATACGGAACCAGCACCCTTTATCTGAAAGGCTTGGGGCCAGAAGTGTTTGGAATTTTAGATTTTGTGGGGTTTGAAATGTTTGTATAAGAGACATTGTAGACACAGGACACAAATCCAAACACAGAATTCATCTGTGTTTCATATGTACCCCACATGTACTGCCTGAAGGTCATTTACATACAGTAGGTGGGTTTTGTTTTGAATTTTGTGCATAACACCATTTTTTGGTATGTAATTTTCATCTGTGGTGTTCCAAGGACAAGAAGAAAGGTTCAGAACACGGGCTCTCTACCTGGCTATGTCTCAGGACACAGGAATTGTCCTCTCTTTGGGTCACATTTCTTAGCTCCCTACGATCCTGGGAGAGGAGGGGAACAGACTGGTCACCTAAAGGAAGAGTTTTTAAAAAGAAAGGAAAGAAAATTAATGGTGGATGGAGACCTTTACCCTCCTGTTCAGTTAGCAATGTACACATGAGGCGAAACCTGTAAGGGTCCAGAAATGTAATTCCTGTTCTCTAGTGGCTTACTGCATGACCAGGGACAAGAAAGATGTGCATTGAAGAGGATGTTCAGTAAAATGCTGATAATGTGAAAACTTGCAAATGAGTGGCTGAGCAGAGTGAGGGGCTGTTGGAGGAGGAAAATAGTTTTCTGCAGCACAGCCTTCAGGTTAGGAGCATGGCTTGGCTGTCTGATAGAATTATGTATGAATTTCATCTGTTTTGGTAGTGGGTCTGTGACCTTTGGTAAATGCCTTGACACTTCCGAGCGTGGGTATCTACCACTGTAACATGAGGCTAATAATTGGTCTTACCCCCTAGGGATTTTGTGAAGGTTAATAAAATAATGCGTATGAACAACTCTGAGCAGTGCTTGACACATGGTGGTGTTTCCAGAGTTCTACCTGCTGTTGCCTCTGCATTCCTTTGTGATCGTCATGGTGTCGCAGGCTATATTTGTCTGGGCCTAAGTGATGCTTGGAATTCACAGAGTAAACTAGGCAAGCAGAGCAAACAAAACTGAATAAGGGGGGATGTGTCCAGGGGCAGATACAGAGATGTCTCATGAGGATTTTATCCTGAATATGGACAGAAGGGAATGTCTGGGGTCAAATGAAATTCTCTGTAGTCCAAGGGCGTAAGGGCTGGAGCTTAGGAGGTAAGTAAGGAGATGAACTAATAGGAGGAGCCAACAGGGACCACACCAATAGAACTTGGTGTTTGGTGAGTCCTCAAGGCTGGGGAAAAAAGTAAGAGTTGAGGAGATCCGGGCTCAGACAATAAGTGTCAGTGGTTCTCATAATCACTCATCCATGCATACATCAAGATAAAATGTGAGCTCCTGATGAAAGCCAATCTGGGGTCAAACAGCAGAGAGTCATGTGTGTGGGTCTCCAAGCTCTGCCTCTTAGAATTCCTGTTTTGTGGAGACTGAAAACTCAGGAGGCAGAGCCAGGCCAGAAGGATCAGGACTTGGGTTGTCACTGTGTTGGGTGTGCAGAAATACCCTGTGTTCATGAACAATGAGAACAGATCATCCATCACCTGTTTGCTAGACAGTGGGGGAGCCTGCCATCCTGTCTTGGCCTTTGCGATTGAGGGAACTTGACAATGCCGCACTACCTCTCTGGACCTTCTTGATTTTAATATGAGGGAGGCAGATCAAAGGATCCTATAATCCCAAGAATAAAAGCCATTCGGGTAATTGGAGGTGTAGGACAGGCACTGACAGCAAATTCACAGAGTGGTGATATTTGGGCAGAGATGATAATGAAGTGGAGCATTTAAATACGCATCTGGGGGTGAGGGTGCACCTTGGTAGTGGAGCACATGATTTGCATATGCAAGACCTAGGTTCTATTCCCATCACCACTCTGAGGAAGGGGAAGGGAAGGGAGCATCGCCCATGTGCAATAGGAGGCACTTTCCAAAGTGAAGTTTGCAGAAGACCTGTTAAAGAAGCATTGGTACTACACCCAGATCACCCTATGCTCACCCAGATCACCCTCATGCTCACCAGATCACCCTCATGCTACACCCAGATCACCCTCATGCTCACCCAGATCATCCTCATGCTCACCCAGATCACTCACATGCTCACCCAGATCACCCTCATGCTCACCCAGATCACCCTCATGCTCACCCAGATCACCCTCATGCTCACCCAGATCACCCTCATGCTCACCCAGATCACCCTCATGCTACACCCAGATCACTCACATGCTCACCCAGATCACCCTCATGCTCACCCAGATCACCCTCATGCTACACCCAGATCACTCACATGCTACACCCAGATCACCCTCATGCTCACCCAGATCACCCTCATGCTTACCCAGATCACCCTCATGCTCACCCAGATCACCCTCATGCTCACCCAGATCACCCTCATGTTACACCCAGATCACCCTCATGCTCACCCAGATCACCCTATGCTATACACAGATCACCCTCATGCTCACCCAGATCACCCTCATGCTCACCCAGATCACTCACATGCTCACCCAGATCACCCTCATGCTCACCCAGATCACCCTCATGCTCACCCAGATCACCCTCATGCTACACCCAGATCACCCTACACCCAGATCATTCATTCACATGCTACATCCAGATCACCCTCATGCTCACCCAGATCACTCACATGCTATACCCAGATCACACTCATGCTACACCCAGATCACCCTCATGCTCACCCAGATCACCCTCATGCTACACCCAGATCACCCTCATGCTCACCCAGATCACCCTCATGCTCACCCAGATCACCCTCATGCTCACCCAGATCACCCTCATGCTCACCCAGATCACCCTCATGCTCACCCAGATCACCCTCATGCTACACCCAGATCACCCTCATGCTACACCCAGATCACCCATGTGGATCTTGTTGGCCTGGTGTATCATGAATGACCACATTTCAGACTTAGTGAGGAACAGCGTTGAACAGGACTTCAGTCTGTGTAAGAACAGGCTCTGGACCCTCCCCACGACACCAAGTGGCTTAGGGAACACACTGATTTTGATCTGTTGTGTAACATATGATCTGAAGACAACCTACTGGAGTGCGGGGCAAACTTCAAACCAATGCTATGTGACAGGACAACTGACTGGACCTATCTGTGACGCTATAGGCTGGATTGTGAGGAGAAAAATCAAAGGCTGGCTGGGATTTTTTAAAGGAAAGCTCTGTAATGTTCCCTTTGCTTACCCTCACATGTCTTTCAAAATGAAAGGATTTGTGACAACCCCATTTCCCATTAATGTGCGGGATTTGGTAACAGCCAGCAGACAAAATTAAGGCTAAGACTGTGTAGCCAGACTACAGTTAGTTCTCTGGCTAGCTGTCCTTGGACTCCAGATAGCTACTACCCCTGCTCTTCCCTTTGCAGCCATCCCAGCAACAGAAAGAATGATGCAGAGTAGCCAAATACGCTACTCCAGAGTGCACCCGGGCGAGGAGGAAAGCACGTGACTTTTGACCGGTTCAAAACAAAGGCAGCAGTGTCTGAACCCTATGGAACTGTGCAGCCACTGGCATGTCACTCCTGCTGAGGGGCTTGGTGCCCTACCCCTCCCCCACCAGCAGAGGGAAGCCCCTAATCTGGTCCTCTAGAAAGGACGGTCATTAGACAATGACTCCACTCCATGCAGCCACTGGAAGCTGAATGTACAGCCTAGTTTCGTTCTCCACAGCCTGTCTGGAAGGATAGGAGGTGCGAGGCTGAAAAGAAAACAGGCAGTTGCTCAAACAAACTGATCTGGAGAAGAGGCAACGGAGGAGAAACCCACCTGTGTGCTGTCCTTCACTGGGGAAGTATTAAGCACCCACTATATGCAAGCCCTGTGCTAGGTTCTAAATAAAGATGCAGCAAGAAGGCAAGGGGAATCAAAAAGACACAGAGCCAAGGGAGCGAGAGATGACAGCCGAGATGACAAGCCACTATCCAGTAGTGAGAAGACTCAACCCCCCTACAAATTGTCTTAAAAAGAAATGTCCCCTGGCCCCGTCTTTCTCAGCAGTCATGTTTTCCTCTGTTTTTCAGCTTCTATTTGCGAGGACTCTGTAGGACACGCATTCCAGAAGGGAAAATCAATAGCCCCTGTCTCTGCCAGCTAGCAGAATTTGGAATTGACGGCCTGAAAACAAAGCCAAGCAGGCAGTCTTTGTGTTCTCTAGTTAGGCTGTGCACAGCCTCCACCAGAGATTAATGAGAGCTGTCTCCGCCCCACAAGAGGGTGACGGAGGAGCAGGAAGGGACACTAGCCCCCATTCCTTAGTGGCATCTGTGTTAGCAGATCATTCTGTCACTGTACCTGGGCCAGCACCTGTACTCCTGGTCACCCCCAACCCAAAGCTCTGTGATCTGTGTCCCTCAGCTCAGCTCATGCAGCCTTCCTGGTCCATGTCTATCCCTTGGTCACAACAGCATCCTGCCTCAGGACCTTTGCTCTCTGCTGTTCCAATTGCACAGGATGGATGCTCTGTTCCGGAACTGTTACACATCCACTCCTGATCCTTCGGGTTCAGACCAAAGCTGCCTTCCCCACCTCTACTGCCCTCCATGCTTACCCCATTACCAGTATGCTTCTGCACAGCACTTATCCACCCCTGAAATGAGCTTGCTCATTTGTCAACCTGTTTCTGTGTGTCTCACAGAACCAGCCTGTTTAAACCAGCCTGTCTCCATCACTGAGATGTTCACAGTGGCCAGGTGGTTCATGGCAGAGGGTGAGGGTGTTCGAAACCATCAAAAAGACACAAATAGGTTCACTATCCCACTAATAGTGCTGGTGAATAGATATTACCTAGCAGAATCCACGTGCAAGTGTTCCAATGTTGAAGACAAAAATAATGTTACAAGAGGAGAAAGACCATCCTTGTACTTAGAGAGTTCACAGCTTAGGAAGAGGAGGGACTTTATGGACTAGCATGTGTAGAACATGGCCAAGGGCTCTGTCATAATTAGCTTCAGTTGCCATCTCAGCATATCTATGAAAAGGGAAACCGCAGCCAAGGAATTGCCTCCCTTGGATTAGCCTGTAGGCATTCTATGGGGCATTTGCTTGTATAGGAAGGTCCAGCCCACTGTAAGCGGTGCTAACCCTAGCCAGCTGTGCCTTGGCTGTATAGCTGTATGTTAGTCTGGAAGCATGCCAGTAAGAAGCTTTTTTTCGTGGTTCCTGCCTCTGGTCATTCCTTAGTTCCTGCCTTGGCTTCCCTCGGTGATATTACCTCTAAGCCAAGTAAGTCTCTTCAGGTTGGTCTTGGTTGGCTTTATCACAGCAACAAAAAGAAACTTGACAGGTTTCATTGGGCATAAGGGAAAAGTTGTGGAGACTCGGGAAACCAGTCTGATTCTCTCTTCACTCCAGAAGTTAAGCTTTGAAGGATGAGTAGAAGTCACTCAAGACCAGTGTGGTCCGAACAGCCCACAACAGTGTGGAAGAGTCGATGCTTGTCAGAGATGTGTGCCTGGACACACCCAGAAGAAAGGAAATGAAGAGATAAGATTAGAGCAGGTAGCTGGGGGAGGGACTTGTGAAATTGTCACAGAAGAAAGCTGGCTCCAGAGCCAGTGTGGAGGACAAGGCTTTCCAGAAGAGGATAAAGCTGGAGTGGCCAGTATGGAGTTTTAAGACAGTGGTTCAGAGGTTATAGGGAAAACAGACATGGGGCTACCTGGGTTGACTTCAGTGTCTGCAACCAGATTATCCACTGGAAGCAGAGGTGGGCTTTGTGCAAGTCACCTCCACAGATGCTGACACACGGGGACAGTGTTGATCCCTCCTGGAGATGCGGGGAGGGGGGGAGGGCAAGATTTCCTGTAAAGTACAAGGCAATATTTCCCAAAGACCCAAAGTGTGGGTCATCCAGCTTTTTCTGCTGTGCGTTCCCGGAAAGTGTGCTGACTTCAGATCTTCTGCTGCAGGAGCCTCCCTCCCTCCCTCCTCCCTCTCTCCCTCCCATCTCTCCTTCCTTCATTCTGTCTGTCCTTTATCCTTCATTTCTTCTCTCCCTCTTTCCTTCCAGCCACCCTCCCCTCCCCTTGCTTCCTGCTTTCTCTCTTCTATCCCCCACCTCCCCCCCACACACACACACACTGCCACCCGATGCAGTCATCACTGTGCCCTTACCCTTGCCAGGCTTAAAGTCAGCCCTACGAATTAAACAATGTTCCTTCCCTGTTCTGAAGAGTTGCTGTCTACAGAGGGAGAAGGCTACACAAAGAGCAGGTTAATGTGATAACTACCCTCCTCTAGCACCACGTATGTCTGTCCTGTGGCTAGCTGTGCGAGTGGTCCTTAAATACCGGCTGATAAGTTAAATCCCCTGAAATGAGAAAAACAATAGAAGAGATAGGTAAATTAGACTGGATCGGTGTTTCCCACGTGTGGTGGTGGTCAGTGCCCCAGAAACTCTGCGTGGAAGTTACGTTACATGACATAGCTTTATGCACTTTATTGTCATCCTCTGCTGGCCTCTGTTGTTTCTTCTCCTCCTCTTCTTCCTCCTCCTTCTCTTTCTTTTCCTCCTTCTCCTCCTTTTTATTTTCATATATTACATCCCTACCGTAGTTCCCCCTCCCCCACCTCCCCTCTCCCCCAGACCCACCACCCACCCCACTCCACCTCCCCTCAGAAACAAACAGGACTTCCCAGGGACATCACTCTGCATTTCTACTAACACCCGACCTAAGTTATGTTTGTGTACGACTGTCTGTTCACAGTGGCTGCATGGTTCATAAAGACAAGAGATCCCGTTTGACTTTGAAGAAGTAGTTTTCTGCTTGACACAAAGTAGGTGCACAATAAGCAATGGCTACTGGGTAAATAAATGAATGACTTTCGGCAGAGCCTCTGATGTATAGAGAACAGCCAAAGCCCTTACTGGGAAAATATGATTATGTCTTAGAAGCAAAGAATGAAACCGAGGCAGTGAGAATAAGCCCAGAGAAGCCTTTGCGGTTTTCAGGATAATGGAGACCATTATTCTTGATCCAGCATTAAAATTTATTATCCAGGACAATATTTCTGTGGGCCAAGTTTAAAAAAAAAAAAGGAAAAAAATCTTGTCACAGATATTTAACCCCCTTAAGCACGAAGTCCACAGGAAGCAGTGGGGTTTAAACAAAGATCCAGGATGGAGTCCTGTCCCCAGCTCTCCACCTTGCCAAGGAAGCATAGGACCCAGGAGTCTTATGAGAATTTTGCTGTTGGACGGCGCACCTGCGTGGAGATGTTTAGATTGGATGAGAAAAGGGCTTCAGGAGAGATGAGTATTCCTGAGGACCTCACACTTAGAGTCTGGCAACTAGTGATGCTCTGATCCTTAGTCTGATTGGTGTCAATCAAGTGTACTGATTAAATAGAGGAGTCTTAGAGCATGGGAAAAAAATGAGGATATTTTTTTTCCCAATTCTAGATTTTCTGTTTGCTATCCCTGTACTTTGGGCAAGTTTATTAACCATTCTGAACCCTCATCTTCTGCTGTGTAAGACATTTTAAAAGTAATGGTGAAGAGTCAAGGCAGGAGGCTGTGCACCTCTCCTTTGCCTAATCCTTTCCAGTGTACACAACATCCTTGTATCTTCTAGTCTAATTGTCACCACAGTCTGATAAATGGCAACTTTGTTTTCCTTTAGACAGAGATGGAAATGAACCCTGAGAACTGTTTCTAGGCAAGAGAGTGGGAAGACTAGAAAAGGCTTCCGGGATGAGTGTGGGCACAGTTAGTCAGGTCTGGAAAAGCTGTCGGTCCACTACGCTGGATGGAGTAAGTCTTGAAGGAAACAATTGAACCCAGTCAGCTGGAAAAGTATTTCTCTCCCTGCTCCAGCCAAGAGCCGAGGAAGGCTGAGACATCCACTGGTGGCAAGGGTTCCTGAAAAGGCTACTAAAATAATTCCAAAGCTATCCTTATTATTTATTTATTATTTTATTAATAGACTATGTAATTTTTATTTTATTCCTCCACTCACCACTTTCACCACTTATTCATATATACATATATGATATACATATAACATACATACATACATACATACATACATACATACATACATACATACGTATATAGTTTCTGTAGACCAGGCTGGCCTTGAACTCAGAGATCCGCCTGCCTCTGCTTTCCCAGTGCTGGGATTAAAGGTGTGTCACCTTGCCTGGTAGGGACTGTGTCGTTCTCGAGAGCACCCTTACGTCCCTGTAAAGACAGCAGAATATGTGGAGAATCTCCCAATCCTTGCAACCCTTGTCACCTTGAATATACAGAGTGATTGCAAATGCAGTTACTAAGATCACTGATTTCTAGTGAGGTTCACTTGATGTTGTGTATTCTGGAGGTGTGGACAGATGTGTAGCAGCCATCAGTATCAAACAGGAGTGCATTCAGTGCTCTAAAAGTCCTCATTTCTCCCACTCATCGATCTTTCCATTCCAAAACCCCAGAATAGGTGCTTCTAAAGTGCCATAAATCACTTCATGTTTTCACAGCCCTGCACAGTAGCTTACGTACATGCATATATATAATTATTATATATAAACAGCTTATATATTATATATAGCTATATATACTCCACTTCAAACTGTTGAAACAGGAATCTTAAGAGCTGGGAGATATGCTCAGGAGTAGAGCAGGTCCCTAGCATACATGTAGCCTGAGCATTCAGGGTGAATCACCAGGACTAGACCCAGTTTGAGTCACTGGGATTGAAGTCTGTCTCTCAGTGATGACTAGTGATCTAAGGAGCCTGCCAGGGCAGGGGTGACATTCTGTTTCCACTGAGATGGGCAGGTGACAGATGAGAGCCATGTTTGCATTCAGACCCTGTACCCTGTGATAAACCTGGTGTACAACTCTTTCTTTACACCAGCTTCTATGTGGCTTCTGGAAATAATTTACACTCCTGGTGATCTTGTGGAGAATAATCAGATTTTATGCTTTCATCCCATTCCCAGAGAATTAATTGGGCTCAGATTATTACACCTGATGACTGAATATTCCCTTCCTGGATGAATACATACCAAAGAAGACCATATCTACAGGGCCCTGGCCCCAAGACAGCCCTAACTTTTAAAAATAATTTTATCACATCCACCTCTCATTTCTTTCAGGGCAGATGTCTCATCCAGACCTATGATTTGTGATGGGTCAAAGGAAAAGACAGCCTGTTTCCTCACCTAGTCCGTTATCCTGTCACCACAGAGGCATAGGTAATGCCTGGTGGTGGTGGCACATACCTTTAATCCCAGCACTCAGGAGGCAAAGGCAGGAAGGTCTCTCTGACTTCAAGGACAGCCTGGTCTACAGTGAGTTCCATGACAGGCAGGACTACACAGAGAAACCCTGTCTCAAAAAAAAAAAAAAAAAAAAAAAGGGAAAAAAATTTAAAAAGTACTAGAAGAGTCTAGGAGTACCAAGTCCAGTGCAACCTGTGGCAGAATGAATCACACACACACACACACACACACACACACACACACACACACACACACACATCCGGGCAAATGCGACTTTGAAGATAGGATTAAATTCAGAATCTTGAAATTAATATATATTATCCATGATTGTTGATCGGGCCCAGTGTAATGGGAAGGATATTGAGATGAGAAAAGGTGTGTTCCAGAAGAGAGAGCAAAGACTAAATGCCCAGGATGAGGACAACCTGGAACTTACACAGCCCCTATTTGCAAGAATTGTCCCTAAGACCCTCCAGAAGGAACATGATGCTGCCCACCCCTTGATGCTAGCCCACTGAACTTCATGTAGGAAGTCTGACCTCCAGGACTGAGAAACTTGTTATTTAAAGGTCCTGATGCTAGTGCTGTCTTTCACTTGTCACCAACCCTCTTGCTTCAGTTTCCTTATCTGTTAAACTGTTGACATTTGGTCAACAAATTGCAACTTTTGGTTTAAATGCTTCAAAAATCCACACATGACAATCATTTTGCCTTGATTAGACATTAAAGGTCAACATGGGATTTTTATTAAACAAAGAGCACGGGGGTGGAGAATCCTTGAAAAATCATTCAGGTCTGTTCAGATGGATACGTCTGATGGCTCTTTGAAACTGTCTTCCATTGAGGAGAGAAAGGTTTAGTCACTGAGGTAAACCCAGCAGCAGAGTTGCCAGGCAGCAGAAAAACAAGTCTTTTGTCCCTTTACTGGGCTTTTTGTCACTCAACTCCAGGGTTGAGGAAGAAAGAGACAGGTTGGATACTGATGAGCAGCTGATTTTTCTGGAAAGAACCAAGGGCTTCACCCTTCTTGGGCACTGGTTAGAGATCTTCAGCTTGGTTAAATTTAGCTCACTCTCCTGCCTCACCTCTCTTTCAGCATTAGCCCTAGATAAACCCCTTTGCATTTTAGGAACATGGCTGGTCCTAGAGAGTCCTTCACAGATCCACCAAAGAAAACTTAGTTAGCCAGGATCAAACTGCTCTTGCTGAGTGAATAAAGGAATTATCTGTGCAGCATCCCACACAACAGCTTTTAGGACCTGTGGTCTGGGTGCATATAGTTTCCCTTCTTCCCAGGAGCTCATGCTTTATAACAGACTCTGGTACCAAAAGCCACACACCCATATGCAGGGCACCGCAGTGCCAGAGTGAAACAGTTTGGATCTGTAGCAAGTGTTCAGCCCTAAGTGAATGCAGTGGGTGTCTTCATTTCCATCCACAGCAAGTCTTTGTGATTGTTATCAGTCTCTCTAGAACTAGTCCTCAAGTACATGTTCCAAAACCTCAATAGCTTTTAATTGCACATGATGAGTCCTTCTGCCAAGAAAGCCGCCTAGCCAAACCATTAAGTGCCATTGGCTAAGATTTGGTGTACATGGTGTGTGGTTGGTTCAGTGACACATCTAAGAGGCTGCATCTAATTAGCTTTCTGCAATGGATGCTGCAATCTCTTTGAGCTCATAGAGAAGATATTTGGGGCAGTTTGGGGATAAAGTATTTGAGGTTCCTATGAAAGCCCATGATTTAGCCCCAAGTATTCCCGTCTCCACCTGCCCACAGCAGAATCAGCAGAGGGACCCTAAGAAAAGACAGTTCAAGTTAAACAGGATTACTCTGTCTTCCGGGTCAATCCTGAGTTCTGATAGCGTTCCACTGGTTTTTTTTTAACATCCACCCAGCTAATCCTCATGACAGCAAGGCTGTGATTGCTGTCCAATAACAAGTATAGACCTGTAAGGCACAGAAAGCAAAATGATGTGTCTAGAGTCACAGAGCTAAAAAGTGGCTGAGCCGGGGTTTGAACTCACAGCTCAAATCTGAACTCTGTACCTGCAGCCACTATACCACACTGACTAATGAACTCAAGGAATTCAGACACTGTGGACAAAACCGCACTTCTGACACAATTGTATATCTTTCTTGTGGCATTTCAAAAATCAGTAGACTGGGCATTTAGCTCAGAGGTAGAGCACCCACAGGACCCTGGATTTGATGCCCAGTACACACACGCTCATGTACATACAGGTACCAATGATTTCTGCTTAAGAACATGAATTTCTGGTTGTTTTGGGAAATCAAATGTCTTAACAAACACTGGATGCCCTGTCCTATGTGGCAGCAATAAACTAAAACATAGTGGTAGGTTCTCTCTTCTGTCAACTTGTCCTACAAGTTTCTAGACAGACCTGCTCATGTGGACACACTTTAAGGGAGAGCCTCCAGCCCACCTGTCCCCAGCAAGACCCAGTGCCTCTGATAGGGTCATTGGAGCTTCTCTGCTCACGAGCTGCTGGTTCTCTGGCCCTCTGATGTTCCTCTCTGCACCTTTGCTCCTCAAAGAAGTAAGGCTGATCAGCCCTTGCACAGGCCACAGATCTCACTGAAACTGAATGATATGACAAGTGGGAAGAACTAAGCCCAGAGCAGGGCACCAAGAAATGTTGAATGAATTGGAATGTTCTGCACCCTGCTCCCCATTCGCCCACCCATTCACCCACATCATCCAATGGGTTGAGCCTTTGACGTCTTGGGCTTAGGATTTGGTCTTGGGCACTTTCTCTGAAGTGATGTGTCAAAGTTAAACCCTTCCGTGAAGGATTTTAAAACTCGAATACTGCAAGTTGACACATGTCACATGGATACAGCTTGAGTGCTGTCTGAAGAGTAACTGGCTGACCGGAGATGTGGGCTCTGTGACCATTCCAGACCCTCATTAACAGCAGATGCTTTGGGGCCTGGTGTTTAACAGTTTGCATTTTTTTTTAAAGAAATAAAATAACTTTATATATCAGTCATCTGGTTTTGAATATTTACTCCTAATGCAAAGTCTTTTTTTATAATTATTTGTTTTTGGGGGGTATTTTTGCTTTGCTTTGCTTTGGTTTTTGAGGTAGGGTTTCTTTGTGTAACAGCCCTGGCTGTCCTGGAACTCACTCTGTAGACCAGGCTGGCCTCAAACTCACAAAGATTCACCTGTCCTGTCTCCTGAGTGCTGGAATTAAAGGAGTGCACCACCACCGCCCGGCTTGTTTATTTTTGTAATGCCGGAGATCACACGGAGTTTTGTGCATTCAAGGCAAAGACTACCAACCAAACCACATCCCCGACCACAAAGTCTAACAATGAATGTGAAGGCTGAGAAGTAGAACGCTTTGAGAGGCTCTAAGTATGATCCTCAGCATAGGAGGGAAGGAAGGATCCCGAATCCTACACCACGAAGGTGACATCAAATCACCAGAGGTCAGATTCAGCCACAGCTCTGATTAGGATTCACCTCCTACTTCTGGGGCCAGCCTTCTGCAGACAGATCAAGCGCCTAGAAGATTTTAGCTGTCTGCCTTACAATCATCCTTAGGTGTTGATAATCTGATCCCCAATAATGTGTTGGCAAGACACAAAGCCATATTCTATAAATCAATTAAAAACTACACGTATCCAAAGGCCTGGGAAGAGTGGCACCATTGGTGGCAGTCGAGATGACTGGGAAAGGACTGATTTAGAAGCTCCTTCATATGGACTTGTTTACTGTCCTCAGCACAAATGCCTCTGGGATGGAACCTTTTGTACCAGGGAACCGAGTCTGTGTAACGTACCTGTCCCATTGCTGAAGTGAGGGATTTTGTTCTGCTTCTAAGTTACAGCAGTGATCATTGTTCTCGAAGCAGCCCCCATACGCTTTCGATCCCAAAGGGGCAAAGCACATTCTTCATCTCCTCTCATTATTTATTTCCAGAAGTTGTTGCTCCAAATGAACTCACCTGTATGGGTGCACTGTCCCCTGCATCACCTCATCCTGTCACCAACAGCCCCTTCTTTGCAAACATTGGAGAGATGAGAACTTCTACACACCTTCCTTTATCCCTGACCTGTTGTAGAATTGCTCTCTATTATTTGTTTTTGTTGTTTGTTTGTTTCGTTGGTTGGTTGGTTGGTTGGTTGGTTGGTTGTTTCAGAAGTGGGTATCAGTTAGCTCAGGCTGGTCCTGAACTCACTATGTAACTGTGGTAGCCTTCAACTCCTGACCCCCTGCCTGCATCTATTTCCCAAGTGCTGGGGTTGCAAGCGAGGGTTTATCAGCCTTTTGGGCCATGCATGTGTAGGATTCCTGCAATGTGTTTTGAAACCAGAATCTTCTGCACCCTGTTAGAGATGGGTTTCTTGAGCTCCGTGGATGAATGAGTGAGTGACAGCTTCCGGTCAAGGGCTGCACTTACACCTGATGTAGAAGCAGATGCTTGTGAGACTCAGTCATGTGCACTGCTGTTAATGGTCTTCAGCATGGGTGACTCGGAACTTGTATTTTCTCTACCAGGACCTGGTTTGGTGTCTTTAGGGTAAGGACCTGTTCTCTCTCTGCCTGTACAGTCTTTAGGGCTGAAATGGAGAAGCATCTGAGTTTAACTGTCCTCCCCGCTGATCTTGGGCAAGCATTTGATATCTCGATGCTTGTTTTGTTTTTGTTTATTTATTTGTTGTTTTTCATGAGGACTCAAGATTGCAGATGATTAGATGTCTGTGTGGGCAGTGGTTAGGTGATGACACAGCATTTCAAATGTAGATTGTTGTCCTTTGACCATGAATTGTAACAACCCAGCAACCCAGTGGGGTTGACAGGATCGCCAGTCTTGAAGACGAGGAAATTTACCCTCGGCACTGTTGGGTGATCAGTAAGAGTCATGCAGCAGGGTGGAAATATAACCCACATTGATGTTACTCAGGTTATTAATGATTCTTAAAACACTGGTTGTTAGGAGTAGGTTCCCCACTCCCACCCCTTCACCCCTTGCCGGTCTGATCCCACTGCCATGTCAGCCCCAAATAACACACAGAGACCCTGTATTAGATATAATTCTGTTGTCCTGTTACTTGCATTTCTTATTGGCTAGCTCTGCCTTAATTATTAACCCATTTCTACTAACCTAAGTACTTCCACATGGTCTTATCTTACCGGAGAGAGGGGCTGGCATTCTTCTCTCTCAGTCCACCATCTTGGATCTCCTCCCTACTACTTCCTCTCTTCTCCTAGTCTCCTAGTCCCACCTATCTGGCTTTCCTATTGGCCAACAGTGCTTTATTCATTAATCAATATGAGAAACATATTTACAGAATAATATCTCCCATCAACTGGTGGAAATCAGTCTAGAATTAAAACAAGAGCAAAGTGGCTGCCCAGGCCTGAGGAAGACAGGGTTGGGTGTGCTGACTGTGTGCAGTTGGCATCTGCCCAGGCCTGAGGAAGACAGGAGGATGGCTATGGCTCATACTGACTCCTCTGTGATCATGACCCAAGCTTTTGTTGCTGTAGAATTCTCCCTCCCTGGGCATGTTGCCTGAGGGTAGGTCCCCTTCCTGACAGTGGATTCTGGACTGATGGGGTTTGCTTATGTGGAGCACTGCTGTAGACAATGCCTTCTTTCAGCCACTCAGAGTTTTTTTGTTCCTCTCAAACAGTGGAGGTTTCCCTAGGAGTCTGTTCGAGTTTCTCCCCGTGAGCACCCACCAGAGTCTGGGCCTGTGCCAGTGGGTGTCAGAACCATGGCTGCACCTTGGGAAATGAACCCTGTCAGATTGTGAGAGGCTGCCACCTGCCTGAGGCCAGATTAAAGCCTGCATCTCAAAGAGAAAAAGCCTGGAGACTTTTAAAAGGTTTCATCCTGACTGCTAGGATCATACAAGGTGACATACACCCATTATCTCAGTGCTTGGGAAACTGAGGCAGGAGGATTGCATCAAATTTTAAGCTAACCTGGCCTGTATAATAAGACGGTGAGAGTGGGGGCTATCTTACTTGTTTTCTGTTACTCTGCCAAGACTGCTTAACACTTGGGGTGGGAAGGCAGAGGGGCCTTCGCTCTTACTAGGACTGAGGGAGTATTTGATAAGGGAATAAAGCCATTCAGAATGTGACACAAGAGATATTTTAAGTTTCTCTCTCTCTCTCTCTCTCTCTCTCTCTCTCTCTCTCTCTCTCTGTGTGTGTGTGTGTGTGTGTGTGTGTGTGTGTACAAAATACAAGCACCCACTTAATGAAAATGAAATAAGATAGAACAAAAAGTGCATTTAAAAGCTTGAAAATCATTTCTGTGTGCACATACTGATATGGGGAAAAGGTCAGAAAGATATAAAGCTAGCAGTAATTATCAGTGAACACAGTAGACATTTAAGTGTCTCTGCTTTTTGAGCAGCTTCATTGAGACATTGTCCATCTTTGATAAAAAATACACCCAGTTTTGTAATGCTGCTCAAGGCATTTCACAAATGGACTGACTGCTCTGAAGACACAGAAAAGAATGTTCTCTGAGGCACCATGTGGGAACCCTGCCTTGGCATCCAATCACTATGTTTTTGCCCATAGAACCCCTCCCATTAAAAAAATCATTTACCATCTTGATTAGCTCACTCCTTACACTTAATATGATATTTTCAAATCTGCCTTACATTTATGGCCAGCATTGTTTTTTAAGGATGAGTAGTATTCCGTTGTATGAAGCTGCTCCCATGTGACTTATACATTCCCCTTGTCGATAGGCATTTAGGGTGTTTCTAAGTTATTGTACATAAAGCTATTGTGAGAACACAATTTATGACTTTGTGTGGCTATGTTTGCATTTCTCTAGGGTAAACACCCCCTTTTTTCCTTTATTTAGTTTCTTTAATATTTCCTCAATGAACATACATATCGATGACAACAAATATCAGAGTAGGGAAAACCTGTGTTTTGTCTCAGAGTTTTAGAAAACTAACCTAACTTGGCAAAGAAAGCCTTAATCAATATACATTGGTCATTGCCTTGATTCAGGACAGTACATCTAACTTCTTCCCTTGAAATGTAGAGGTGATTAAAAAGTTGTAGGGTTTTTTTCCCCTCTTTTCTTTGTTTGCTAAGAATTTACAGTGCACTGAACTGAGAAAATAGAAGGCAACCTTCGACCCTAGCACCAAGAACAACAAACTAGCATTACTCCCTTAACAGGTCAGCTAGTGGCAGCATCCAGTATACCCAGACCCTGAAAGCTATCTACTTAGTTTTCATAAATGTACTTTAATATTCTCATAAATGCCCCAGTAATGTATATGTGTCATTTGTAGAAGAAAATGTCTTGGGAGATACCAGCATCCCTGTCAGTGGAACTCTAAGTAAATGAGCTGTGGTCATTCATTCGTTGGACTATTATAGGATATTTAAAATGGGTAAGATAGATCCTCATGTCTGACACAAAAACGTCACCTAGGGTTCACACACTGGAAATCAAGATGTGATGTGGTCTGAACAGATGTGTGATTCTAGTGTCAGTGGGTTCTGTACCATCCAATTCTACAATTATAGATTGAAAATATTTAGGGAAAATTATGTCCACGTTAAACATTTATTAAATTTTTCCTTATCACCCAAGCAGTCTAACAAGGACTTACATAGTATTTACATTTATTTAGTATTGTTAACAGAAATGGTTTAAAAAGAGGATTGAGTGGGTTTAGCTTAACACTGCACCATTTAATGCAGTACTGAGCACCACAGGTTTGGGAAGGAATCACTGGGCCTGTATCTGTGGCTATCTGTGGGCAGTTTCCCAAGGAACTTTCGTAATACCTTCTGGAAAGGCAAACTTGGGAACTGTGATATGGGCAAAGGATGCTGTTTTCCCTCTTATCTTTCCCATTCTTTTTGTCACACATCTCTGTTTATATGTTGATTAGTTTTATTTTAGCCCAAAGGAAGGGAACACTCCTGTTTTACCCACTTTGCTGGCATTAATGCCATGAATGTCATTTTCTCAGCCAGAGCTCACAGGCCTCTGAGGTGGCCTTACCCAAGCCACCCTGTCACCGCTGACCTTCATAGCTGAAGACCGCGGTCATCACCATCTGCGTAAACATAACCACAATCAAGGTGTGGCTCCTTGTTTCCAAAGAAAGGGATTATTTGTATTCCACAGGCCTCTCTGATTGTGGCCTTGACCAACCCTGAAATATCTTTCAACAATGAATCACTAGCAGCCAACCCTATGACCTTTGGAAAATGAATTTGCTTGCCTTTGGGCCAGCCCCAGTTCTCTTGCCCAACTAAAATGTCAATTAGATCAAGGCTGGATATCGCTTTGTCTGCTTAAGTATATGCAGCTCACAGAACCGTAAATGGTAAATGTTTGCTTGTGTCTTTCTTAAAAAAAAAAAAAAAAAAAAAAAAAGACACAACACCCAAGTTCAGCACAAATCCCTGGCTCTATGTGGCTCCTGGGGGAAGGACGAGTCAGCCCATTGACTTATGGGAAAATACACACACTGAGCCATCTGGCAAATTCAACATGGTAGCAGGCTGAATAGCTGTGGCTCCGAAGGCTGCTGGCTCACAGGATGTCCCCTTAACTCCTCATCAGACAAAGTCAGACAATGAAGGGGGACATGACTTCCTCTTAGAAAGTCGTTAAGTATTATAGACAAAAGGAGAAATGCATGTGAGAGGGCCGTGGCCAAGTGATGGGCTTTCAGCTCACAGCACTAACAGTAAAGAGGACATCACCTCGTGCTAAGATCTTAGTAGATTCTGAGCAGCTTGTGGAGTTTTGTGTACTCAGATTTTAGGACTTGTCACGTGGGTTGGAACACAAAGAGTTTTCTGAGATTTTCTTCAAGCTAAAGCCTCCATTCCTTTAATCTGCTCTTTCTCTCCTGTGCCTTATTTTAAATATCCCAAGGGATTCCTTTGGCCCTTGTCAGCCGTAAGCATGTTGTCCAACCATGTGAAAGATAATAGAGCACAGAACCCAAATTCACCTCTGCAGCTTCACTGGATGAGGGGTGGAGTTGGGGTGTTTTCGAAGTCCATCTCCCATCTTGCTGCTGCTCACCAAGACACCAATACTCCTGGTCCAGGGGTCTCTATTTGAATATTAAGTGACTAAACTCCATGTGTTTCGAACCTTCCAAAAGACTTCCTTGGACAGACTTTCTGTATCCTAAGCCATCTTAAGTGGTGGCTGCCACTGAACTTCTGTTTAGGTTATTTGTGCAGTTGCTTCACAGTGTTTGTACTTTTCCAGCAATCTGAAAGGCCCTTGGTATAGCAGCCCAGGATGTAGCTCCATGGTAGATTGCCAGCATTGTAAGAGAGGGGGAAAAAATCAGGGAGGAAGTGTGGCTCAGTGGTAGAGCACCTGCCTAGCACACATAAGGCCTTAGCTTTGATCCCCAGCATCACACAGACACACAGACACACACACACACACACAGAGACTGACAGACAGACAGACACACACACACACAGAGGCAGACAGACACACACATACACAGAGAGACAGACAGACCGACACACACACACAGACAGACTGACAGACAGACAGACACACACACAGAGGCAGACAGACACACACATACACAGACACAGACAGACAGACACACACACACACACACACACAGACAGACAGACAGACAGACACACACACACACACACACACACACACACACACACACACACACACACACACGGAACCTGCATTAAGAAGTACACCTGAGACGCAGATATGCAGATTTTCTTAGTTGTCATGCAGAAGATGAATGTTCTTGGTGAGCAACCAACCCAAGACCCTTTTCTGGAATTAGTTCCTTAATGCAATTAGATTTCCAAAAATGACTTGCTTCCTTTGCTGTTTTACTGCTGAAGTGGGCATGGGAAGAGCTTTTATGGTAAGTGGCTTGGCAAGCATACGGTTTCTTTACTGCAGCCAGCCCTTCTGCCTATTGCATTGTGGGGCTTGGAATTCACCTCCCTCTACTGACTCATAGACTTAACAAGCTAGAAAGGGTTTTAAGAAATGAACCACATGGTCCAAATTTCTCCTTTTACAAGTTGGAGATTAAATTTGCCCAGGACTGTTTGGACGGTCAGCAAGAACTGTGCCAAAGCTAGGCTTCCTTTGTTTCCTAGTGTTAACTCATAAAGGTGAAGGAACACTGACACAGGAGGCCAATGCCACTGAAAGAAACTTTCGTCATTACTGACAGCCTTCACAGAAATGAAGAGCCTGGCATACTGCGCAGGGAGATGGTGGGAAGTTCCAGGAGGGAAGCGGGGAGGGGGGAGAGTCACAGCTATTATTGGGTTTTCCAGCCCAGGACTGGATAGTTTGGATAATTCCAGTAGGGATGGACGTGTGGGAGCTGGCGAAGGTGTATGATGTCTGGACCAGGGCTGATTTGGAAAAGAGGAAATACTGGCTTATTGTGTGAGGATTGGTTGAAGGAAGTGATTGAGTGCATAGACTCACAATTGGTTGGTTTGTATATGAATGATGGCCTTACCCTCTGCTGTTTACTACCCCTAGGAATTAACTAGCTCTATGAGGGGCCTCCCCCACCCCCTGCCAGCAAGCCTCCACTTTGTAAAATAAAGCCATCATAAGACACAGGAAATAAAAACAGTATTGTCACCTCACTAAGTCCCTGGGAGTCCTCAATTCCTACCCTCTGAGTCTGTGTATATAGCCACATTGAAGTACAAATTAAGGTAAAAGTGCCAAGTATGCCCAATTTCTATGGCATTTCAGACTCGAAGCTACAGGTTATCATCGTGTGCAGTCATATTTTTTTCACAGTTTATCACGAGTCACTCACCACTCCCTCAGACAGTATGATTAGAGATCAAACACCCAGGCCTGACTTCCCTTTCAAATGCCATCTTCAGGTTTTTATAATAGCCTATTCTTTCTTCTGAGCCTCACTTTCCTCTTCCTTTGGAAATACTGGATTTAGAACTAATGATCTCTGGTTGCATCTGACACCATTAGACTATGAATCCACTGCCATGACCACCCATAGGGCTGGGGTTTTCTTTAGCAGCACTGAAGTTTATATTAATGGAAGGCGAGTTGTTTTTCTAGTTAGCCCTCCATCAGTATACATAATACCCACTAGGCTCTACCTCCCGAAGTTTCCATCACCTCCCAATAGTGTCAGCCTGGAAACCAAGACTAGATGCACGGATAGATGTTTGGGGAATGCTCATCCAGACCACATCACTGTAATTACTTAAAGGTAGACAGGTAAGTGGGTAGACAGACAGGGGTGTTTCCTAAGAAATCACCCGATTGTAGGTGAGACTCGGGAAATAAACCCGAGGACAGTAAGTCCTTAAGAAAAGAAAACATAGAAGTCCTGTCACCTTCCCCATCTCCCCCTACCTTGGGGGCCCTCCAAAACCAAAAATGTCATCTCCTACACTGCTTCTGGGTTCCTTTGGGAATATGTGAGCCAAGTAAGATGACCGGCAGCCATCAGATCTCAAGTTGGGCAAATAGAGAGACAGCACCTTCAGTCTCCCAGAAAAGTAGTTGTCAGAAATCTGCCATTCACTCGGGGTCTCTGAGTGCTCTGTCAAGCTTTAACTTGATTAAAATTGAAAACCACATTGCTTGAAAACCAAACGTGAAATCGAAATCTCTTTACTCGGCGCTCTTACATTCCAAAGCCCAGGCTTATGGATTATCCTCAGTTAATTTATGCCATCTTTGTGCCATACATTAATTTTGAATATATTTGTTGAAAATTTCCTGTAGCTTGCATTTATGGTTGTCAAAGGGGCTTTTATCTTGAAAAAAATGGTGCTGGTTTTAATTACAATTCTAAATAGCTTCATAACCATCGTGAACCCTGGATTTACATCATCTTTATGACAGCCACGCAATTCCCGCTTTATTGATTTTGTCATTTGCTTCATTACAGTTAATGCAAGCCCTTTGTACAGAGAAAATTCTGGGCTGCTCTCTTCTTGGAGGGGTTGTATAGAACATCTTGATGGACATGCGCCCCATCCCCCACCTCAGTGCTGACCCAGGGAAAAAGAATCAGGACAGGAGACATTTCCAAAGTGGCTATCTATCAAAGGCAAAGGAAATGTTAGCTCTGATTATCCAACCCTTTCCTGTGATCAGATGCATTCACACTTGTCTGGTTTTTAAGTGGGGACACCCTTGGCCTCATTCACCATCTGTTTACAGAAAACTCACAGTCGTGGCCACCCCCTAATAAACTTCAGTCCTTGTTCCCAGCCAGGACAGAGGTGTAGAAGCCAGTGCACTAGGGACATGAGACTCAGTATGGAAATGCCCAGGAAAGCAAGTGAGTTAGCCAGGATGAACTTGAACAAGAAGGAAATAGTATTGGGGACATTGAGTATAAGAAGAAATGTCATGTCTGTTTGGACTCAGCACCCATGAGTTTCTGAATGCCAGGGACAGTTACAGGCACTAAAAGGCTTCTGGGAACAAAAGTGAGTAAGGGGGACCCCTTGAAGGATACCAAGGCTGGAGTTCTGTGTAACTCAACTTCACTTTTGGTCTAGAAATGAGAATTTTCTTTCCCAGTTTCTGATTGAAACAGCTTACTCCTCCCCAGCCAAGACTAGGAAGGGAGCTCACCTCCTGCTAGTGTGTGAAAGTGGAATGAACTTTCTAGAAAAAGCAGTGTGAGTCTAAATCCTCTTCAGATTGGGTTGGGTGGCGATCCCATTGCAGGTGAACTTGAGGGATGAAAGTCAAACTTGATGACTTTTTTGCTGCATCTTCTGAACTTTTCAGTGAGCCACTAGGCTTGAAGTTGTCACCCAGAGTGGCTTCTCTGTCTTGCAGTTTCCTTTTCCAATGGTCTATTGCATGAGAGGCCAGCCTCAGCTTTCAAAAACGTGCTGACTTAATGCATGGTATTCCAACTGTGAGTGTTCTTCTAAAGCCTCCCCCATGGTTCCTTGTTGGCAGAAACACTGCTCCAGAGACACGGGGCTGCTGGGCAGGGAGACTTTTATAGGAACGAGAATAGAAGAAGCTGTTGTATCCTAGCCACTTGTTCAGAACCCCCAGAAGCATGCAAACTGCTCTCATCCTCACTGATACCCCAACAGGTGCTGTCGGGGCTTCTGGGCTGCATCCTCTTCCAGGGAGCAGTTTGGAAAACATTAATACCACATCCATTTATACTTCTGTTCTTTTCCAACCTACTTGCTGTTCATGCCTCCAAGGCATCAGCTTCACTGTACCAAACAGGAGAAAGCTCGCACGTTCCTTCTCCACACTGCTTTAAAAATAAAATCTAGCTCATCACAGAATACCCGGCAGCAGAGTGGAAAACACTCTCCCTTGCATGCTGGGGCTTAGGTAGGAATTCAGCACCCCAGCAAGTCACTTCTGCAGAGGCTCCAGAAGTCATCCAGCTCATGCCTTTGCTTACTGAGAGGGACGTTTTAGCCCAAAGAAGTAAAGCCACAGGCCAGCAAGGCAAAAGATCCTGGCCACCTGATTCTTCAGCAAAGTGGCTGCTTGGTTGGTTTGGTTTTTTCCACTAAACCCTATCGTCTTAGAAACTCAAGTGCTGGTGCTGCATCCTCCTGGGCAGTACCTTCTTATTCCCAGTTCCTAAGTGTCTGCAATGGCCTCCTTGTCCTTTTCTACAGTGGCTTCAGGAAAAACTCTAATCATAGTCACATGTGGAATCAGCCCCCACTGGAATAAGAATACCCAAGAAGGAACTGTCTCATGTAGCATTAGAGTTTCCAGTCCCTTCCCCCCTCCTTAGTTTCCCTTCCCCTTCATTCTATTTCAATATTTTGTTTAAATCCTCTCAGCTCAGTGACAACTAATGTGGCTGTTCCCGAGTCCTGAAGAAAGTTGGTGACAGGCCTAGGGAAAGGACTTGTCACTTTCACTCAGGCCTTTATGCCATCTCTTCCTCAGGAGTCATGCTGACAGGTCCTAGTCACTCAGACCAAAGGCTAGGCTGAGAAAACTAGGATTTCTGGTTATTGGTGCTTTACCTCTGCCACCTCCAGGCCACTGTCCATCTTCTCAGAGGAAGGAAGAAAAGAGCCAGTCTGTAAGAAGGCAGAGCAGTTGCTTCTGAAATGCAAATGCAATCTGCTAAGTTTTTGTGCTGGGCACTGCTGGAGGGATGGAGAGACGAGACAGCCGTGTGGAAAGTGCAAGGTAGTAACTGGCCCACCACACTTGATATTAGACTTGGGAGTCTAGCAGGCAGTCTCCTACCCTCCCATCAAGCTTCCTCCCTATTCTCTCTGTGTATACAATTCTTCCCTGAGTACACAGTGACTGGCCGTGTCCCCAGAGCAAGCTAGAAAGAATGCAATTTTAAAATTGCTATAAAAAAATCCCCAAAGTAGGTAGATTAAATCCCCTCCTCATATTTCTCTCCTGGTTCTCTCTGATCTTTGGATGCTAACATAGTTCTGTTCACACCCAAACAGAAAGGGTTTGCTGTCATATTGCACCCAGTCAAAGGCCTGACCCAGGCTCCCCTACATCTCCATACAATGTTGTTCCAGGGAAATGACCCTTGCAGTATGATATTCTAACAACACTCCTCCTTGCTATGGAAAGAATGAACTTCTCTCTTCTTCCATCTCTTTTCTCCCAGCTCATGGAGAACACACACACACACACACACACACACACACACAGAGAGAGAGAGAGACAGAGAGAGAGAGAGAGAGAGAGAGAGAGAGAGAGAGAGAGAGAGAGAGAGAAAGCAACATTTAAAAAAATGGAAAAACACATAAAAGTTTACTATATGCCTAAAGCATGGAGTATTAGCTTCTAAATTAACCACTTAGGAGTGTACTGATCAGGCTGGCAAGGTGACTCAGCAGGTCAAGATTCTTGCCACAAAGCCCGATGCTCTGAGTTTGAGTCCCAGGATCCACATAGTGGAAGGAGAGAACTGATTATCAGGTTGTCCTCTGACACCCACAGGACACACACTCACAAAACAAACAAATAAGGAAATTAATGCAAATGTAGTGAGTATAAAACTCAGTATATTTTCATTTAGTATATTTACAAAGAATATACAGCCATCACCTCTAATTCCAAAATACTTTTATCTCCTCGAAAGGAAACTCTCAACCATTGGCCGCCCATGTTTTTATTATCACTTTGGCTTCTGATAATTGTTAATCTGCTTGCTGATTTGTTGGGTTTGCCTAGTCTGGGCATGGCATGTCTGACTTCTTAGCTTTTGTAACGAATCTTCCAGGTTCCTCCATGCTGCAGCATGCACTCCTTACTGCCTTACCCCTGTTTTAAATGCCTCAATAATACTTCATGGTGTGCATGCCACGGTGTGTTTATTTGTCCATCTCTGGGCGGAGGTGTGGTTTGTTTCTGCATTTTGGGTGTCATGCTGCAATGACATGCTGCAATGTGCACAGGGTTTGGATTGGACACCTGTTTTCCCTTTTTTTGGCTAGAGCTGGGATCTCTGGATAAGGTGACACTGGCTTGTTCATTTTAGAAAACCACCACACTGTTTCCATTGCAGCTGCACCATTTTGCTTTCCCACCATCAGTGTAGCTGGGTCCAGTAGTTCCACACCCTTGCCAAGCACTCGTGGCTTCCCTATCGCTTTCACGATAGCGGTCTAAGCGGTAGTAAGTAGCATCTCCCATGACCCCTAAGATTTGTGCCAAGCACCTGACTTGACTTAGGCCAGCCACTGTAACTCTGCTACAGGTAGAACAGATGCTGTTGCCGATGAATCTAAACGTTCCTTGTTCCTTAAAAGCAATAGTGAATAAGACGAAGCGGGCCTTTTCCTGGAATATTTCCGTTCTACACATTAGCTTGATTGAATGTAGTTATCAGCGCCTCCCACATTGCTGAGTTTTGACGACACTTTTTCCACAGTTAATTACAGAGGCCCTGATGTCCCCTTACACTGAGCTTACAAGACATACTTTAATTGGCTTCTGCTGTCACAAAGATACCTCTGAGTGATGCCTTGCTAATGGTCACTGACCCCCTACTACACAATGTAGTGAGAGCTGTTTGGTAGTTTCAGTACCTGTGGCTTATACATCTTTGGAAGACAACTCTGTAACACCCCTTGCATTGGGGAGGTGAACCCAGAAAATACTGATCAGAATCTTTGCAATTTACAACTTGCTTTGTGGGGAGGGGCAAGAAACTATTTCTCTGAGTATGTCATGCCCCCACTCAAGAAGATGCTGAACTTTCTCAGGCTGGCTGGAAAGTTTCTGCCTGTTGGGTCCCAGCAGGCCCCCTCACCTGGAATTGCAGCATATCCTTCTGTCACAGGCACCTGTCCTGACCCTCAGCACTCCGCAGTGGCCCCAACAAACTTAAAAGTTAAGTTGCTATCCAGGAATGTTATTGAGGGACACAAAGGGGTGAGTGGGGAGCACTGATGAGAGGTCCTCCCTCTTCTGCCATCTTTTGGATAATCATGCTTGTCAGCCAATGAAAGTAACTGGGTTCCAGTGACAAAAGGCAGACCCTAGCTTTCCCCATCACTCTCTTCTCAGCCTTCAGTAACATAAGCCCATATAGTCTTGTCATCGGTTCCCCGTCTTTGTACCTTGAAAGTCACAAGTGAAGTGGAATGGGGTGATGGGTAAGCCTGAGACTCATGGATCAGGGAGGCTGGGTTGAGCTCCTTGTTGCCACTGTATAACACCCCCAATCTTCACCTTTGCATCTACAAGTTCCCACTGCTGTGAAATAACCCTTTGGGTGAGGGGATCATCAAAGGGTCATGGGACTAAAGTTTATTTTGCTTGGGTTTGTGCAAGTTTTTATAGACAATGTGTGCTCTGAGGATGTCTTACTGGATGTTTCGCAGACAGAGGAGGTGGTGAGGACCAGCATAAGCTAGACACAGAAATGTGAATGTATATAGTGATCAGTGCCATGGGGCACACACAGCATGAGCAAGGGAGCGGCAACCACATGACGACAAGCTTTACACTGTTTACAGGTCAGAAGCTCACTTCTAGTCTTCAGGAGTATGACACACCTGGGTCCAAGACCAAGTTCAGAGACATTACCCTCAACACCACATTCCTCTTCTGCAAAACAGGGATTATTGGGATCTGTCTAAGGTGCTGGGTTTAGTACTTGATTCTTAAGTTGGAAAGGCTATACACCGTTCCTGCAGTTGTAGTGGTCATACAATGTATTATGTGGGTTACAGGGAGTCACTGTACAGACTAAAGAACACTGAGATTAAGAAATGATATACCTGGGCTGGGGCGGTGGCTTAGTGTTAATTGTGCTTGATGTTAATTCTGAGGACATGGGTTAGGCTGACACATCAGACAGCTTACAACCACGTGTAACTTAGACTCCAGGGGTTTGGACACCATCTTCTGACTTCCAGGCACCCAACATGCATGTGGTGCAGATACAGACAAAACAGGCACACACTCGCACCCGCATGTGCACACCCACATGTGCACATGCCTGTGTGTACCCACGAGTGCGTATGTGCACGTGCACACACTCACACACACACACACACATAAATACAAGGAAAAAATTACATACCGATAGATGGTGTGATGTTTGACTGCTTTAGGTGCTCAGTACATTACTTGATTGATAATTAATTAGAAACAGCCATCAACAAATGAGGTTAAACTTTATAATCACTCTCCTCTAGTAGATCTCCCCCAAGGAATTCTAAATATGTCACCATATTGGTATCATTTTCTTGTAAGGAAAATGTGCATTTTCTTTGATGTGAGTTTTTAGTGGCTTATTGAATTTCAATCTCCTACTGGCTGGAGAAGTTAGAAGAACCCACATGTCTGAACTGCTGCCCTTGTTCCAGAAAGAATATATTGAATATCTCAAATAATAGATTCTTTAGTCTGGATGGGAAAGGAAGGGATAAACGGATATGCTGGGATCGCAGAGGAGGCTGCGTAAAATGAACAGGATTTCTTTCCCCTTAAGAACTCATAAGAAATCAATCTCCAGACACACAACTTCAGCGCAGAAAGAGACCTTAGAGATTATGCAAAAAATGGATTCCTTTATTTAATAACATTAGTTTTAAGGCAAATAAAATTAACTAACATCAGAAATACATTTCCAGCATATACACATTTCATTACTTTAATTCTCACAATGGCCTTTTGGCGGAACACTGTTGTCTCCATCTCACAGAAATAGAGATTTGAGGACACAAATGACAATCACATAGTTTGCACAGCTAGAAGTCACATGAACTCTGACCTTCAATTTAAAAAAAAAATGGGTATCAAACATTGAGAACTCAAAAAGGATTTGTTAGCATGAGTTAGAAAATGCAGATAAATTCAGACACACGGTTAGCTTTTTTAAATGAGTGATGCATGTAATTTTTTAAAATAGGAAATACTCTTTGAGGGTCTAAGTGTGTGATACAAACTCAGTGGACACACTGTCAAGGAGAGATCCTCAGGCTGTGATGACACCTGCCTTCAACCCTGAGTTAGGATGCCTACAAACCAATGTGAAGGTGAAAAACCAGACTCTTGTATGGATGCCCACCTGGTGCCCAGGGAGAAAGAAATACCTCCACTCTGGCTTCAGCTTGTTGGCTATCATCACAGACTGTTCATCAAGGTCCAAAATGAAATTTTCTGAAACCCCCATGGGGTGAAATACTGCCCGGCTGCCTCACTAGTTTGTGATGGCTACTTTAGAAATAGTGAAAAACAGTATACAGAAGTGTAACTTCATGCCTGTTTCTTTTCTTTAAAAAAAGAAATGCATTTCATCTTCCCGTTTCCCACTCCTCCCTCCACCCTGCGCCTTTGCTGAGGATGAACCACAGATGGTTATCTCTCAGGAGTGTAACTAGGGAAACCAAAGACCTGCCCCAATTGCTATGGAGACAGCCATTTATTTGTCCAGCTTCTGAGTGAGTATTCATGACATCAGCAAGGCCAGTGAGTAAAACACAGATACGTCTTACAAAGAAATTCGAATTCCCAATAAGATTGAGAGTGCACAGTGGAACAATTTGGATACTTTCGGGCACCCACCAGCCTCACCTACCAGTTTTATCTTTACAAAGAAGCTCACTTTGCTTAATGGGGATGGAGGAGCCTTTTAGGGCCAGTGTAACCAGAAGCAAGCTTGAGAATCCAAGAGAGAGAATGATGCTCTGAAAATTAACCCCCTTCCGATGGGCTCTGCCCCAGAACACAACAGGATGTATAGTCATCACCTGGATGCCTACAAAGTGTCTCTTCAGTTTTCCCAGGGTTCGTGGATTTTCCCAGAATGGGACAGGAAAAGTCACAGGCAAACTGTGATGCCACAGTCAAGTCAGCCTTTGGTCCTGATGGATGCAAAGATGGGCACAGACAGAATCTGGAGCTGACTTGAAATGTGAGCCTTAAAACATTTGTAAACAGTAACCAAGCTTTTTGGTCCCTTGATATAAACAGTCAGATGAAGCCCTCTCATTGTGAGTGTGGACCGTTTTATACAGATGAACTTTCTGTCGGTTTTATTATTGTTTATTTACATAGAAATGCCAGAGTTTGTTTAAAAATCAAATTTGATGTGCCCAAATGAAACAGAGGTTCTGTCTCTCTTCCCCTGGCTTCCCCTTGATGCTACATTGGTTGGCAGGCATACTCCGCTTGGATTTTTCAGTGCAGATTTGCTTGTCAAACATCCCATACAGGAAGGTTCCAAACACAGAAGTGGAGTTATTGATACTTTCCAGCAATGTGTGAGACCCCCTTTATTTCCAAGGTCGGGTGTGCCTCTTTGTGGTTAATCCATCAGCAGTGTTTGCATTATTGCAGAGCTTGCTTCTAGAAGCATCACCTAAGTGAATGCAGTTATGCTCCTGCTGATAAGCTGCATATGTTGAACAGCAATATGATATATACTAAGCAAGAGATACCACGCTAGCAGTGTGGCAAAGTATGCCTAATGATGCTTGTTAAAATAGATTTCTGTTCAATTTTCAACTATGTTCCAAGCAGGCTATTGTGATCAGAAAGTTTAATTAACCTGACCCTGTCCCTTCCTTACAAAGTAGATTTGGTGGGTTAAAGTCACTGAAATGATAGCAATCAACTTTCTACATAATTTTGTTAAGTATATTCACATTAAATATCAGAGGTCCATTATCACTTTGACAATTTTGTAAGGTACATTTTCATTTACATGTGTACGTGAGTGAGATCTTACCCTTGCAAGTATGTATGTAGGAAATGCAGGCATAGAGTTGTCAGTTGTGCAGACAGGGATCTTTGCAGATACTTAAATAATTCATGGATGGGTAAACATATCTATATGCATGTATTCCTGGGTCTGGTGGACAAGTTACTAAATGTGCAGAATAATAGATTCACCTCCTTTTGCTCATGTAAGATGTTATTCTAATGTGGAATGACTGTAGTTCCTAAATGATAAAAAGTAATGACAATTCATTAACGGATTGTGGCTAAGATCAAGTGTTTGATTTGTCTACAAAGTGTGACCAGCACTCAGTTACATGAAGTGTATGCATTTCTTTTGAAAAATTTTTTTCCTTTTGCCAGCTAAAATAACCTTGAGCATTATTATATTTTGAAAGAGCAGCAGATGAAGTTTTCTATAGTTTGTTCTTCGATGATTATTTTTCTGTTAAAGTGTCGTTTTAAAAATCAGTACTACTATATTTCTTGTTTTCTGTTTAAAGAAAAAATAGGTAACATTAAGAAGACGAACAGTGTGTCAAGGTTCTTCCTGTCTGGTCCCCAGTCTTGGTTTATGAAATCAGAATTTCCACATACTCTGTTAGTTGTAATATTTTCACTTCAGTCTAGAAAAAGAACACTTGGAAGATATGCATACACACATATGAAAACAAATTCAAATTAGTCTGTATTTTTAGTAAACATGGTTAGCATACAAAAACCACAAATAAGGTAACCACCTTTCTATTTTCAAAGGTTGCCTTATACTTCATCCTGTGTCCTGGGTACCTAATGCGGTGTGAACTTCTGTTAATACACTGTGACTCTTCTAGGTTACTCAAGTCCGTGGCCACGGACTTATTTGTCTTTCTACTAAGGCATCCCTTGTGAATTTTGTACAGCTGTCCTCTGCTGATTTTGTAGTTTTTGTGAAGATAGTTTTGTTCAGAAAATAGCAAATGGTATAATGCTCAGCCTCAGCCCTCTTTTGGCTTCACACAAGGAGGGCTGCAGCGACACTAGCTGTAGCTTAGAAGCAATGCTGCTGTTGTTTGCCTCCACCGCCCCCCAGCCCCGGGAGTGATGATGCCTTTGAGCTAAGTTTCACAAACCATTTGACAAGATGCTGGGACACCCCACCACCACCAACGGCGGGATGAGCCCGGGTGTGCAGGCTTTATGTGTGCATAGGGAATTCTGTTGGAAATTCTACTCCTATTTCAAATAGCCAAAGCCTGTTTCTGAAGATTTCTGTTTCTCAGGTATTTCTCATGGCGACTCACGTGCATCATTGAGATCTTGGAATCTTCTTGCTCTCTGTTTTAGTTGTTGTGGGATTGATGTTAATGATGTAGACCAGCTTTTTCTAACTCCCACCTCTTTTAAGGATTTACACATGCTTTGTAAAAATTGTTGAACTGCAAAAATGTTTCTCTCCTGCTCTGATTATGAAGATGGAAGCTGTAGGCAAAAGAGATGAGCTGTGATAATTTGGAGTATATTACACTTAGGATCAGGGATGTGCTATCGCCCAGTCTGCTGTACAAAGAGATTACTTTAAGTCCTCACTCATGCCGGCTTTCCTTTCTGACTTGTTTATTTTCACGGACTATGAAAGAGCAGCAGTCAGAGCACTTCTCTCAGGGAGTCTGCACTTAGTTCCTGTCTGAAGATTTCTTTCTAAATGGGCTCCGGGGTCATTTTAGCAGTCATATTGTTTGCCAGAATTAAAGCTTCCCAGGGAAATTAGGGCAATTAATTTAATATCCTGAAATGTTTTGGGGGGGCTTCTCAACTTATTCAGAGACTGAAGAGTTCAAATCAAATTAGCTGTTCTATATAAAGTAGAGGACAGTAAGTTACCTCCAACAAGAAAAAGAGCAGCTTTTGCTTGTCTGTCCACTGTCTTCTTAGACTTGCTTAGGAAGACCATTGAAACCTCAAACTGTCTCTTTCTGGGGATCCCCGCTGGGAGAGTCTGTTTCTCAGGGAGCAAGGAGGTACTGAGCCCTGTATGGGCTCAGAAGCATTCTCTCTTGTCATGACAAGAGCCAAAGGGCAGCAGCCAGGACTGTGTGGCTCATGGCTTAGCACTCTCTTCCATGGGCCTGTGCTAAGCACAAGGAGACACTACTTGGTGTCCATGAGAAATACGATTCTCTCCATCCAGGAAGAACAGGGGCAAAGCAAGGCATGCCCAGTTCCTGGGAGCTTTCTGCTCACATTTCCTAAGTGAGCCCATGCCCCCTGAGTAATGGTGTGCTTGGCATGGAATGTACAATGGGCTTTTCCCATCCGTTTTAAAGAGTGTCTTTGAATGAAGCTTTTTCAAAGGCGTGATACAGACCTTTGACCTGAGTGCTTAGAATACACATCGGCAGCCTCCATCATACTGAACTCTCAGAAGCAAACTGCTAAATCAAATGCTTTGGCTTTGGCTACCAGAAGATTCTCTGTATGTTTATTAGTCCAATGCTGACAACGATATGCTGAGCTTGCTTTTTTTGTGTGTGCATTCCCTCCTGTGTGCTTTAGATTTTGATATCTCTCAGTTGTTAATCTGGAGAAAAAGGGCAGTCTAGGGATAGCGAGATGGTTCATTGGGTAAAGATACTTGCCACCAAGCCTGATGACCAAATATCAGTTCCTGGAGCTTATATAGTGGAAGAAGAGATTAGAGTTACTCAAGTTGTCCTCTGACCTCCATACTCCCTCCCTTGAATAAATAAGTAAGTTTAAAAGGAAAGACATCTGTCTGAACAGGCAACTGCTCATTTTGCTTGGGGACCCAGTGTTGACATGAAACAACAGGAGTGAGTGTGAACTGTTGTTTGGACTTTTTGTGACTCCTCTGATGTGCGGCACTACAAAGCTGTTCTGGCAGGGAAGTGGAGTTGGTACTGTGGTTTCCACTCGCCTGGCAACCACCGACAGGAAGAGCACCATGTGTAGACCTCATGACGGTGCAGCTTGAGTCTGGCCTTTGACTGGCAAGGCTGGGATACAGGTCCTGTTTGGTTTCTGTGTGGTTAGAATGAAAGGATACCATCTCCATTACAATAAATGCCTTCTAGACAAGCAAACTTAAGCATAAATATTTTAAATTTTGATACATTTCATAGGTGCTAAAGTAAGCTATGAAATAGAACCACGAAGATGCTTACATTGCATCTCAGTTTTTCTGTCTTATGAATAAACAAATAGGTGTCAGTCTGTGCCTCCTACTGAAAATAACGTACGCATCACACAATTAATAATGTATTTGGCCTCTCTGATTTTGCCTTAAATGATCATGGTCCTCTTCACCACATCATTTCCTGGTCTGGGCTTCAAGAGTCTGATATAACATTGAGTGCAGATTTTTATAGATCATTTTAGCCTCTCTCCCCAAACTTTTAATTCTCTTTCCACCACTCTATGATGGGATTTCCTCCACTCTTATTTCTGCAACTTCTCTCTGCTCCCGAACATTCTGTTTTCCCTCCATGGGGGTGGGGAGAACATCTGTATGTTTAGAATCTCCTCCTTGGTTCCTGATGCCCTCAAAAAGAAAAGGAATGGAAAACAATCCACAAATCCATCCACTTGCAGTGTGCTAGAGTTGCAAGGACCTCCCTGGGATGCACACACACAAGCAGGTTCACCGCAAATTGCCATCTCCCCACACCCCAGACTTCCCAGTCTGATGATTTAGACACTTTTTCCACTTAGGCGGATGGTACATTTTTTGCCGAATTCAGCATGTTCGTTGAACAATTTCTTGGAGCCCAAAGCCAGCCCAACTGAGTTTCTGCTTGGTAAGGTTTGGTGGCCTTGACGTGGAGCAGAGGTTGTTGATTCATCGGCCTTTAAATTGATGATAAATCTGGAAGCTAGGCAGCAAGACTCAACTGCCCTAATAGAACCATTGCCCAGAAAGTGGCTGCTCCAGTACAGATCGAAAGAAATCAGCAGAATTGTGTAAAGAAGAGCTCCAGAAAGATCAGGCACTGAAAATTCCAGTAAGTCCATGTATACCAACATTAGCCAAGACTTGGAACACTAGGTATACAACTGGTCAACCTCAAGGATGCTTCTGCTTTCTGAGACCTGTGTCTTGGTTATTTTCAATTCTGGATATTATTTATTTTAAACTTTGCACAGTGATGACTGTCTATCTGGATGATGCAGTTTCATAATATCACACAGGACCTAAAACAGCACAGGAACTTATATATACTTATAGGCCTTTATCCATATACGTTTGCAATGATAATAATATTTTAGTATTTTAGTTTAAATTCTACTTTCATCTGGTTAAAAAAAAAAAAGGAATAAAGCCCTCTGTGAGAGTTACCAAATGTTACTTTGACTGTGTATTGTGAAGAGCTGATTTGAGATATATTAATGAAAGTTACAAATTAAAATATCAAAATGCCAGCCATAGGAAGTGACCCTCCTAAAAGGGCTCATTTTTTTTTCATTTCATGTGAGTGTTCATGGAAAAAGTTTTAAGTACAGCCACAGCTTGCCCCAACAATTGTGTCCTCTGCAAAGGACCATAGATTATTAGGTGCTAATAGTCATTTTCTGTACAACATTCTTTTCTTTCCTTTGACATTTTAGGAATTAAATTATATGGAGTATATGTTTGGTGTGGTCATGATAACACTATATAGAAATTAAATTATTATATTAAGTAAAAGTTTGATGTGGTCATGATGTTCTATGTAAAAAGTAGTATACATTTTTGACTCAGAAAAAGAAATGATGTCTGTGTATTAATTCTCCACTAAAATTCCTCAGCCCTCAACTGGGATATCTATTAGTCAAGGCATCTTTTAGAAATACATTATTTTCCTGCATTTAGGATGGGAAAGGGAAATTTAAAAAGAATCCTAAAATAGGTGCATTTAATTCTCCCCAATTTAAATGTAAGTGGTGCATCTTTTAGGCAATAATGATATTCCCTTTTCTCCTCCATCACAAACACTTCCATCAATGGATTTCTTTAATGTTGGTGATGGTTAGTGCGGTTTGAGGGAATCTGTATTTATTCTGAAAATGTTCCCATAGAATGACCTACCAGATGGGCCCCATAACAATGCACGGAGACAACAAACCACCACAGACATTTGGTGCTTAGAATAATAAAAAGACTATAAAATTAGATTAGTTGAGTCTAATTTGGAATTGGTATATTCCCCACGCACCCTCACCGCTCTTGGGCAGATAAAGCCTTGAGATTTAGCGCTGTGTCAAAGCAAAGACTGTAACTTCCAGTAAAAGGGAGACGAGGGAGAGAGAGAGAGAGAAAAAAAAAAGCATTCTGGGAGGTCGCAGAGGGCAGAGCAGTGACCTCCAATGATTTACAGGCCTTTAGCTTAATGAAATTGTTTCAGTGACATGACGGTAAGAGCTCGTAATGGATTGGATGCCCTAATGTAATGAAATTACTCCCTTCTGCCTAAAAAAAAAAAAAAAAAAAAATGCGCAATTAATATTTACTGAGACCTGACAGCCTTTGGTGCGCTCGCCTGTGTAGTTCCCTCAGACAGTCAGAGAGAAGAGACGGAGCAGGAGCAGCGTGGCAGACAGGCTGGCTCTGCAGGAGCTCCTGGCAGGGACAAGCAGAGCCTGTAAGGGGTGGAGGGACAGGCTTGGTGGCCAGGGATGCCGACTAGCCGCCCAGCCCCTTGCCGCTGCCCCTGCTCAGCCTTCATGCTCTCCCTTGCTTTCCCACAGGCAACTGGACAATAACCACATCAGCTGCATTGAAGATGGAGCCTTCCGAGCGCTGCGCGATTTGGAGATCCTGTGAGTTGATTTTGCAATTGCTGCCTTGTGTGTGAGAGAGGGTACGTTGTGCGGAGAGGAGAGAGAGGGAGCGTGTGTGCAGGGGGGTCCTTGTGGGTGCATTTCTGGGTCTTCTACTGCAATGCTATTAAAATCGGGCACCGGGAGATCCCTCCGGCTTACCTTGGCCAAAGTGTTTGTAGGCTGCAAAGTGTGATTTCTCACCTCCCACAAACTGGGGTTCCTCAGTCAAGCTGTGTCTCTCATGCTCCCGCTGTATTTGTTGGAGCAGATGGCAAGAATAGCCCCCCAGCATCTGTCTGTGTATTCAGGGAGCAGCTGTCTGAGTGGGGGCATACAGGGAGACAGGTTACAGGTCTGTGGCCAGTGACAGAGGGGTTATCACCAGAAGGTGAGTCGGAATTAGCCAGAAGCAGGGAGGGACCTTGGCACAGGACAAGGGGGAATGAATGACAGATAGACTGGTGCGGTCCAGCTACTGCTACTGCTACTGCTCCCGAGGTCTTATCTCTCAGGTTTAAAAATCAAACTTTAAATAGTAACCTTAAAGTAGCGGAGATGAAAAGATGAGGGGAGATGACCCCTCCTTGAAATCCCACCATGTGTACCTTACGTAGAAACTGACACACACTCACAAGACCGTCCCCCGTGTCTTGGATTTTCACGTGCTCTAACTAAAGAAACCTGCTCTCTGAAGAAAAGTCACTGAGGGGTCATGTTGGGGTCATTGACTAAAGTTGGATTGTGTCAGAAAACAGTTTGATTGTTGTCCCCAGCAGGTGCACTCCTCCCTGCCCTTGATGTGGGGAAGCCTGGAGAGGAAGCAATAAAGCATAGTAGAACTTAGGTCAGGGGCTGTGCGTTTCAGTCCTTACATTGCCTCTAATTAGCCATGTGACCTTGGGCAAGTCTCTTTGGAGCCTCAGTTTTCTCTTTCGTAAAATAAAGGAGTTGAGTGCTCTAACTTGAGAGTGACTTGTCCTCTCCAAAACCTGCAAAAATCGTAACATCAGAGCAGTTCTAGCTTCAGAGTGATAAGAGAATAGGATGAGTTGAGAATCCTTGTGTGTGTGTGGGAGGGGGGGGGGTCACACAGTTAAAGGTTCCCTGTTCTGTCTGTGGAGGAAGAATGAATGGTCAAGAAATGAATGAATGCATTAACATACTCCTTCGCACATAAAGGAAGGTGTGCATTCTTCCTTTTCATCTGGGAGACCCCAGCGGTGGGCTAGAAACATCCCCTCCACCTTGCTAGGGAGGAAGGTGATTCTAGGAGGAATCACGGGAAATACAGGGGATGCTGATGCTGCAACAGCTTCTTGAAATCAGTTGCAAGCTGAGGATTCCTGGCATAGAAAAGACGGGTCCCATAGACAGGAGAGGTCAGATTGTCAGTCCTGAGATGGATGGTCTCTCCTCACCCAAACTCTGACCCCAGAACCGGCAACAATTGCATGTCTGTGGGAGAGTGTGCCAGCTCAGATTTAGCAACCCAGGACTTCTCTTCCTGGGAGACTGGAATTGAAAAGGGAGGCATGGTTCTCTCTGCCTTCAAGAAAGCCTCCATAGAAAGGTCTGTTAGGAGCCTGTCACCTTTTTACTCCGTGGGAAGGAGAATGAGAAAGATTAGACAATCCCTTTGAAGAAATGGAGAAATGGAAGTCACAGCTGTCACAAAACAGCTGTGATGACCAGTCAGCTCCTTGGTCAGCTCTCTGTGAGTGTTGTATGAGGGAGTTTTGGGGAAAGGGAGCATTAAGGACAGACTCGCATGGGTGGGAACCAGGAAGCCATGGACTTGGATCAAGCTTTGTGACCTCTCATCTTTGTCTTCCTTTGAGAAGGGACCACACAGGATAGGCTCTAAATATTGTCCTTCCCATTTCTTTCTCCCTACTGTGCCTTCATTCAGGTCAAAATTCCTGCCCAGGGCATATTTGAACAACTCCTCTATAATCATATTTACTAGGGGGTGGGAGTGATTCCCAGATACATCAGGTGTTGCTAAGTTAAAACCTAGAAACCCATGACCAAAATAATAATAATAATAATAAAAAATAACACCAACTTCTCATTTTTCATCATTGCAAAAGGCCCTTAGGATCTGATTCGTTTATCTTCTCAATTCCAAACAAAGCCAGATCAATAGCTTTGTTTAAAAGATGCTCATTTGGCTTCAGATGGCTAAGCACTTAGAATTAATCATAATCAGTTATTCCATGGCTTTTTTAATTTTCAGCAGAGGCACAGGGCTTTGAAAACATCCATCTTAATGGTGAGCCATTCTGAAATTGGCTGGAGTTGACATCTCCATTTAAGGAGCCTCCCCTCCCCACCCCAGACCTTCCAAACATCATCTCCACATTGACATCTTATAACACATCTCTATGATCAAAAGTTAAGCACCATAAGGAATCTTGTCAATGAAACAATGGACAGGAAATAAGAGGAGACATTACATATTAGTAATTTTTTCAGATATAAAGATGTTCAAAATACATTAGTCCTAGAGAGGTTAATTTTAGGATCCTGAAAAAAAACAGTATTTTGCACATTAACAGAACTATCATGGTTCAGATGTGCTCTGACAGTATGTAGTGTGTGGGAGGAAATGAGGAATGGGGTGTGCTTATCTCATAGAAAGTTCTAGAGATTCTTTGTCTTAAGGAAAGGCTGAGGTGTCGACCACTCATGGACTATTGCACACTCGGTAATGCACTTTTCCCATCTTTCTTATTGTTGGAAATACTATAAATTGTCTTTGCGTTGAAAAGTTGGTTTTATTCATTATGTTAAATGTTAACTCAAAAGGTGAGTCTGAGAGGGAACTGCAAACAGTGAGGAGATTTTGTGGGGGGAGGATAGGAAAGAGTGAAAAGTACTATGTTCCCCTCCATGTTGCCTATGCCCAATGGGGACTGTTCAGCTCCAGATGTAGTGAACAAGGAGAGGCAATGCCACCCTCTGCCTTCCAGTCAGCAGAAAGGAGAGCAGGAAGAAAGTGTAGTGAAACTTCTTAAGGCTGGCACATCCTCACAGAGGAGAAGGAACGGTGAAGTGGCCAGAGCTGGCAGTTCATCGTGCCCACTACCATAGCCAGTGTGCCCACCACTGCCTCACATTAGATATTTGCATGTTCTCAGCTCCTCCAAGAAGCTTCTGTTTCCATCATCTTCCTTTTACAGTAGTCCACCTCAAAGAAGCCAGCGAACTACTAAGCAACGAGCAGGCCAGCCTCTGTGGCCACCTTACCAAGGCGCCTCACTAGTCCATGCTGCCAAATCTTGAGATGGTAGGCTCGCCTGAAGCTCTGTACGCCGCCATAGGGTTGGGTGAGCTGTTCTCCAAGAGCTGAGCTAAGCAAACTGTCAATGCCTCTTGTCAGAACTTCACACAAGCTTACAAAACTGCCCTTCGCGTTCCCTTTACCCAGCTAACGGGCCCCTCATAGTGCAAGGCCCCTCATAGAAGTGTAAGATACGTCAGACTCATGGGGGAACGTAAAAAATAATTTTTTTTCACATATTAACACTGTACTTACAGAGATGGTTTAGTCTCACTTCTGCCATTTCTGGCACTCAGCCGTTTGGAGGCTTTGTTTTACACACACATACACCCCAACTACAGATGTGGTTTTGTGGCAGGTGAAGTTTTTAATTGGGGAGCACAGGCTTCTTTCTATGAGTGAGACCTCCCCCCATCACTCCAGGGATGACCCTTTCACTTCACCTGTCCTACACATTTTGCAATTCATAATTTTTCTTTTCACCAAGCAAGTTGTGTTGTGCAGTAGCTGTGTGGGACACCACCGCAGTCTGAGCTTCCTCTGCTCAGGATGCTGTGAGCTGGGTTTCCAGCCCCTGCCAACTAACTTGAAAATAGTCAGCTGGCTCTCAGACCAGGCTCCTCCTGCCCAGCATGCTTTTGTGAATGAAAAGCAACAGCGAAGAGTTTAACTTGCACTTTAAACATTGAGAGGACAGATAAGTGACACACAATGAGACAGTAGGAGTAGTTCAGGAGGTGAAATACTTGCTTTTCAGCATGAGGACTTGAGTTTGAACCCCAGAACTCAGGCTTTAAAAAGCTGGGTCTTGAGGCATCCACTTTTAATCCCAGCAAGGGGGGGTAGGGAGAGAGACAGGTGCATCCTTGGGGCCTGCTGGCCAGACAGAATAGCCTACTTGGAGTGCCCAAGCCATCTCAAAAACAAAGGATGCCTGTCGCTCATGGAAAAACACCCATAGTTGTCATTTGATCTTTGTTTGTGTGTACACACACAGGTGCAGCCACACATACACCAAGAAAGCCTGGTTCATAAAATATGTAGTTATTTTTTCGGGACTTCATAAGAGGTGAAAGGATATTTTCAGAATTACCCCCAACCCCGAGCAAGAATTTCAGTAGATAGTTATAAAAAAATAGATTTTGTAAAAAAGCCAGACTAAAGATGTCAGGAAGACACATCCAGGTACCAGTATGGAGATCCCGTGGGTCTGTAGATAATGCACGTTTGAAGGCCTTGTTCCTACTTCTGTCACTTGTAAAATTCAGTGACTCCACTATAGCCAGCACCGGTGGGATCTGTAGGTGTCTTCAGGTAAAGTGTGGCGAAAAGGCTGGGATTAGAGTGAGAGCCATACCTCCTAACCTTCTGAAGCCTGGGTACCTCCCTGTGTCACCTCGTCCTGGTGTGCCCACGGTCAATGGTAAATTGTATTTAGCAGAGAGATTGGAGGCTGGGATCTGGGCTCCTTGGTCAGTGTTCTTTGTCTTCCTTAGGTTCTGTGTACAATACAGCTGTTCAAACAGGACCCCTGGAAAGGTTGGGGAGCTCTAAGCACAGTGTGTCCTTTCAACATCCACCTACCATTACAGTCTGATGGTGTTAAGAAGGTTGAGGGTGTGCACACACATCTGTGACAGAATCAAGACCAATCCAGCTTTCTGCTTTTTCAAACAAGAGTTTGCAGACTAGACCACAAACCAACCGGGTTGTATTGCATAGACAAAGAAGACTTTTTATTCTGATAGATACATATATATGATTAACATTTCACATTTAAAAACTGGGATCGCTTACATAAAATTCCAATTTCCAGATTTTCTCGAAAACCCAGACACAATTGGCAACTGTGAGACCACAGTTATGCACTGCAGTGGCCATCTGTGGATGAGGAACATCGATTGCCCTTTTTACCTTCTTTGCTGTTCGTCCACTTTTTTTCATTTATGTTCACTGCCAACCCAGGCAGCCCCCATTTTAAGCCACCCAAGAGAGCATAGGCACACTGTGTCAGCAGAGTCCAAGGCAAAGTGCTATGGGCCAGAGCTTACCAGGATTTTAGAATGGCCATGCACAGAGAGACCTGAGTAACACAGAGTCTAGGACTCCCCAGACTGAGCAAGGACACCCCATGAAGAGCCAGGAATACCTAATGACTCATATCCCAGGAGGCTCCTCTCAAGAGTTCAGCTTGCCTCCAAATTCACGTTGATTTTAAAGCAGTAGTAATGGGGTTCATGCATCTGAAAATCACTCGAAAGGGCATATTGAGTGGCAACAGTTTACCTAGTGTTCTAATTCAGCCACATCCAGGTGGGTATAGCATGGCCAGACATTGTGTCCCACACATAGACTGACTGAGAAGGGTAAATGGGAAGAAGTTATTTTTCTGGTGTTAGAGGAAAATGGCAAAAATTAATTGGCAGTGGTCTTGATGCTCTTGTGGCATGGGGATAGTATACTGGTTTAAGAGTGTGAGGCACTGGTTTGGGGAATGGTCAAGGACAGTCCAGTTCAGAAAAACCTGGAGTTCAGTACAAATGGAGGTGATCTGTCATCCATTGAAACTGGGCTGCCTCTGTCCTGGTTAGCAATAATAATGACATAATGATAATGTATTATATAGCCCAATGATATAGTATATGAATTATTTGTCAGGAATATTGTTATTTCCTACACGTGTGAGTATCCACTATCTCCTTTTTTTTTTTTTAAGCATGTTTCAGACAGAAAGCTAAGACTTTAGAGGACAGCTCATTACTTACATGTGTGCAGTAACTTTACAGGGAGGATTGTGTTAACCCAGCTCAACCAGTGGGGAGACTGAGGATCCGCAAATGTGAATAATTTCCCCAGAGTGACACTGGCCACATCCAGGAACTCTTCTCCCAGTGCTTAGACTCATTTCTGCATGAACCCCAAGCCCTTCCATTTAACTTTTCTACCTCAACAACATAATTAAAATTATTAAAGATATACTATAATGCTGAAGCTATACAAACAAGCATATGCACCAGTTAGGGCAGTGGCCATTCTCATTGTGGAGAATAATGCAGGAATCATGGTTTTTCTCTTTGAAAAGTGAAGCTAAAGGATTCTCACTTAAACCCAGCTTAATCATCACCAAATATGGTTCACAGAACTGCCCCCAGACGAAGGAAGGAAGGAAGGAAGGAAGGAAGGAAGGAAGGAAGGAAGGAAGGAAGGAAGGAAGGAAGGAAGGAAGGACGGAAGGAAGCCAAGGTTGAGCATGGTGCTAATGGGTATTGTCAATGAGCTGGAGGCCAGTCTACTGTCACCAGATTAAATTAAAGAGGTTCAATCCTCACTGGACAATGAGAACAGCCATGCAATACCCCTTAGAGCTGTTGTGTAAAGGAGATGTCACTAGCATATGTCTAACAAATAGTCCTCATGAAAACCAAAGTTGGCGGATACTTGGTGCTGCTTCACTGTCACACGTAGTAGGTAGTCAGCTAAAGTACAAGGCACCAAGTCAGGGTGAAATTAACAAACTAAATAATCACCATTTCGAACGCTATTGCATTCTGGCCCAAAACAAAATTACAGCTCTGGCTGTCCTAGTTACATTAAAGGTTGGGTGAGGTGTTTGACAGGAACTGCCCATTTCTCACATTACCTCTGATTTTATATTTCTCCAGCTAAATAGTGACCCCCTCCCACCCCTTACTTTTAATCATGAACAAAGTCAGAGCTACAGTGAAAATTGGTGTATTCTAGTAGATGAGATTGGTTTTCATTTATTTACACGATGCTTCACCTGGATCCCTGGGGGGGGGGGGCTGCACAGTCCTGGAGTCGGTGATTACTCATGACATAGCTTTGAATTTGGCACTGTCACTACTTAATGAAACTCTTAAAATATCCCTGAATATGATTTTTTTGACACTGTGCTGCAAATAATTGTGATGTACCTAGACTGTCAGGATTAAATTGCAATTTGTGGATTCCATTCAGTCCTCAGCATACTAGGACAGATCATACCAGCTCATGTACTATGTAACAAACCCTCCTCCAGAATCCCGCAGCCTCTGTGTTTGATGATAGTCATGTATTTAAAATACATAGGTTTTAAGAATGCCAGCTTAAGAAAAAGTAAAAGTTAATTTGGAGTCTAAAGTCATTTTTACATTTAAATAACCAACATGAGGTAGCTTACGACTTCATTTTCCTGTTAAGTAAAAGCTGGTTATTTGAAAACGCACTGGTGTATAATCCTGGGTAAAGAGGGTGTGCTGTAGCTCGATGAATTATTCTTCATCAACAATGGATTTTGAGACAAACCCTCCTATTCACACCATTTTGGGTGACTGACACTGGAGTGTAAGGTTTGGAATTCTTTTCAAGTTGTATGCAGTTGTTGTTTTTATTTTTTTAAAGTAGCAGAGCTGGGAGTGGTGATGCATGTAATCTCAGAACTCAGAAAGGTGAGGCAAGACCAGGCCCATCCTGGGCTCCATAGTGAGTTCCAGCCCACTAGAGCTGTTTAGTGAAACGGTGTCAAAAAGAAAATTAGAATCTAATCCTGACATTTAAAATTCAATTGATTTTATATAAAATAATGTATTTTCAACTTCCATTGACTATCTGAAGCCATAACAACACTGGGCACATGTGTGGCTATACTCATGTCCAGCAGCTCAGAGAAAGAAACACTACCTCTGCGGGATATACGTGGTAGCTACATGCCAGGCATGACTCCTGAGCACACACACCTGAGATTGAATTATTTCATCTCACTTCAACTGGTAGAATTGAAATTTCCTAGCACCTAGTGGGGCAATGCCTGTTGAGGACCAATTGGAAGTCTGTGTGCTGCTTGGACCGGGCCTGCCCAGTGGTTCCAGAGTTCTTTCCAGGCCTGTATCTCCAAACCTCCCTCGCCATTGCTATATAACAGTATATATGTGCTATGCCATGCTGTCCACTCTGCCCTTCCTCTACCTTAGCTATATAACAGTATATATGTGCTATGCCATGCTGTCCACTCTGCCCTTCCTCTACCTTAACTTAAACATCTAGGCCTTCTACCCACAAAAGACCTGTTCTCAGAAACCCTGGCTTATTACAGTTGCCTCCCACCAAAGTCAGACCTCTGTGAGAATTAACTCCCACACCTAGTGTTCACTTCTCTCTGTCTTGTGAATGACATTCGGTTTACTGAATGGCAAGCTCGTTCCCTTGTCTGGCCCCATCTGTCTCCAAGCGTAAACTGGAAACACAGCATCCAGTTAGGAAAAGAGTCCCGTGGAGCACACAGGAGCTGAAGCAGGTATCTGCATAAAGAGAAGAAGGAAGCCTTGCTTGCTTGTAACTGTTGTCACATGCCAAGTGGGAACTGGAAGTGACTCCCAGAGGCTGACCAGGTGGCCTGCCCTTGTGCACAGCTGGGAATCCAGGATCACTTGTAGTAGTATTAGAAAGCTACTCCAAGTCCAGCGATGCCATTTTAGAGTCAGCACCCACCCTCCTGGAATCGATAAATTTGAGAACAGAAGACCCTGGAGGGTGGGGGATCACTTCGTTTTAAAAGGAAAAAAAATCCCTCTTGGAAAGTTAAGTGTCTGTAGCTATAGGAAAATTTCATGGCAAACCAGGCCAGAAAATGGTTCTTTTGACGCTTTAGCCAGTGCTTTTTATTGCTGTCTGCTTCTCCGAGTGACCAGACAGGAAACAAAAATTAGTGAAGCCAGACTCTGCGTCCTGTCTGTACCATCATCCCTTGATCCCTGGGCTTGCTAGAGGGGACATTTTGCATTCTGCATGAGGACAGCACGCTGCCTTCCCAGGCCCTTCCAGGCATATGACCACTGCTAAGGAAGCGGCCACCCCAGTGTCTCTGCCTAGTCCGGGGGTAGCCTAGGAAGGGATCCGATTCCACTTGATCATTTCTCAGCTACCAGTGGTGACTAGAGGCTCAATTGGCAAATCCTAGGGCCCTGCACTTGTTTTGCAAACCCAGATAAGACAAGATGTAAATTGCACCCAGCTCTCTGACAGATCCCCTCCCCATTACTAATATCAGAGATCTCTTTGCATCTCAGCCTGAGAACAAAGCCACAAGCACTAAAGATTCCAAACCATATGCAGGCAGTGGCTCAATGTGCAGACACAGAACTGGTGAATGGAACTCATGGACCAAGCAAGGACATGCCTGCTGGGAGGAGCAGTCTTCCCCCAAGGACAGAAACGACTGAAGGGATGTTTGTCACCAAGTAATATCTGTGGAGTAGAAGACACCATTGCATCAGGTTGGGTTGTTTAGAGACAGGGAATCCGAGTAGTTGGTTTGCAGGGAACACCTCTCAGTGGGCAGCTGCCCTTCAGGAGATGACATGCAGAAGACATTTTTAACCACAGCTCACATGTGCCATCAAGGTGCTGATAGTGTGTCTGTGTGTGTGTGTGTGTGTCCAGTTCAAAATGTTCATTGTTGGATTCAGAGCACAAAACCTGGCCCCTGTAAACCAGACCCACCTCCCAGGTGTTTGTGTCACTTTGGGGTTTTGTTTCTCAAGGTGACTGGGTGCCAGTTTTAAAAACCCAGATTTCCTCCGAAGAGCCTTCATGGTTCACATTTATCAGAGAGAGAGAGACAGAGAGAGAGAGAGAGAGAGAGAGAGAGAGAGAGAGAGAGAGAGAGAGAGAGAGAGAGAGAGAGAGACAGAGAGAGAGAGAGAGAGAGAGAGAGAGACAGAGAGAGAGACAGAGAGAGAGAGAGTGTGTGTGTGTGTGTGTATAAACACAGCACCCACAGCCCAGCTTAGCATGGGGTCTAGAAACTTGAAGTGGCAATCCACTTAGGAAAGCTGCCTTTCCTGTAGTCAGTCCCTTTGCCACTCACTCGCATAGATAATTGAGTTGTCTCCTGGATTAGCACAGAAGACTGTTTAGAGTGAACATTTATTTGTATCAAAAGATGCCCCAAACACCAACCTTCTTATCTTTACCTTTCACAAACCACCCATTGGATAACTGTTCACTGAGTCTTCCTATGTGCCAAATGTGCAGCCAGGTCCTGCTTATCCGTGGTTAAGAGCACTGGCTGTTCTTCCAGAAGACCTGAGTTTAATTCCCAGTACCCATGTAAAACTGGTGTCTGTAACTTTGGTTCTAGGAAGTCTGGCACCCTCTTCTGTCCTCTGAGGACACCAGGGATAATGCACATATATACCTGAAGGCAAAATAGTCTTTAAAGAAATAATCTTTAAAGATAAAAGAACCTAAAACAGCTTTGCTGTCTTTGTCAAGACAGTGTGCACATCCCATCTTTGAGAATTTAATCACTACCCCCTCCTTCCTCTGCTACTAGGCTAGAGATTCTTTTTAATTATCTGTTTCTTCTCTTCTTGATTCCAAACTCACTGCCCAGCTCTAGAAGTTGGAGGTCACTCTTCCATCCGTGGCCCACTACAGATAACATTGGCATAGTGGCAGTTGCCTGGCTCCTGAATAGAGAGAGTAGTGTTAGAGTCCAGATTCCCTCCTACAGACAATGAAAGAGGAAAGGAAAGGAATACCGTTTTTGGTTAACCAAGTTGGACAGCAGTGGACCATTTGAAACCACTGCTAGTATCCATGCTTAGCTCCCCGAGTGAGTTCTTCAGCTCGCACTCACCAAAAACACTAGTGTATGTGGTAAATACACAGCCAGGCATCCAACCGAGTGGTGGCAGCCTATGAGGCTCATCTTCCTCTTTAGCTCGTCCACCTTCTGTACTTTTCGGAGTCTCTTCCTTTTTCTCTTAACACTGAGGCTGTGCTGAGTGGATGGAGATGGATTTCTGCTTGTCCTAATCTGAATCCATAATGAAGGAAGAACCAAAGACAAGCCCTTTTGTTAAGGAATCCACATCATCAAAGACCCAAATTGGCAGCTGATTGTTTTTATTTATTTCTGTAGGTTTTACATGACACCTGGAGACCATTTAAAATGTTACTTGGCGGTGAGCTCTGTGTGTTTAAAAATAACACTCGCCCAGTGCCAAATCACTTTAGAGTCGGGTACAAATATTGAGACAAAAACCCCAGCTGTTATTGCTTTGGCTGCTAATTTGAGGTGTCAGATGAGAGCCCGGCTGCTATACGTCAGTGAATAAGGCCCCTTGTGAGATCATTATGTTTTCTAACAGTTGAGAGTAATGGTCTAATCAGTGCAGCATCAGTTGTTTTCATTATATGCCCACACAATGGTTATGAGCTTTAATTTAAACGGTCCGCAGGGAGATCAGGGAACTTGGTGTTACGCCGCACCCAGGATAACTGAGAGCAGGTAGAAGTGTGGTGGCTGCCCATCATCCTCCTGCCTCATCTGACCTCAGAGACCTGTTTCCTGATCTAATAGGAGAAAGACAGGCTAAGGTTAAAGAGCTCTTGGTTCTGTGGTGTATTCATAAAATCCCATTGAGCCCATACAACACCAAGGGCCATGATGACTTTTGGTAACATTTTCACTTATTGACTAAGCCCTTTCCTTAAAAAGCATTGAGACAAAATTGTCTTCTTTTCCATGTAGCCTCAGTGGCTCCCCACACTGCTTTAGCTGAACTCCTCTTCATAGTACAGAAACAGGGCTGTTGCCTTTGAGAAGTCTCAGCAGTGAGCCTTGATCCCTAACATATCAGACATAGAGAAGAGAGTCTGGCACAAATCACATCACCCACCTCCACCTTGGGAAGGCATGGAGTTGGACAGTGACATCTGTCTGAAGGCAATTTTGTGAGTGGCAATTTCAGTTGATGTTGACAGATCTGATAACTCACCTGGCTGTGAATATAGTCTCTACAGCCTTATAGTGTATGGTCTGGGCACAATTCATTGATCTTGCAAATGAACATAAGTTCTGGATTTCAGGATATTAGGGGAAATAAATGTGTGTGCGTAATGCCCAGGCCATGCAGGAAGAGCATCAGCATCACCACTGCCATGGTGACTGTCTATCAGTGTGGCCATCTTCAATGGGAAGTCCAGGCCACCCTACCTCAGAGCACAGTATTCTTTACAGACAAATCATGCTCAGCAACAGCAATTAGGGAGTTCATGAGAGAACATATATTTTCTCAAAGGATGCACTGCTTTCTCCTTCCTGATTTCTAGAGTTTACTAGAACATCTAGACAGATCAGAGCAGTGCAGAGCTGGGGAAAGGCAAATCACACCTCACTGTAAGAGAAACAGTGCAAAGGGCTACATCTACTATGGGTGCTGAGGGTAGCCTGCCATCCTGAAGAGGCTTAGTTGGGGGTGGGAGTGTCTGTCCCAAGTTCACCCACCAGGTCCAGTGAGCCTCAGTGTGTGCTCTCCTAGGATCAAGTAGGCAGAGACAAACCACAAATATGCGTGCTGGTAAGAGCCGAGTGAGCAAATGCTCACTTCAAGATCCCATTCGTAGGGCCCTGAAGAGTGTGAGGACTCAGTCACTGGTGGTGATGGGTTCTGATTCCTGGTGCATGATGGCTGCCAGGCAAGAAGAAACACAGCCAGTTTTTCTGTGACATATGAGCCAAAGAAAAGAACCAGCAATTTAGGGATGGCCCTAAAGACTTGAGTTTCATTCCCCTTACCCTTCCTGGGCCAAGCAAGAAGGAGAGGAAGCTGTGGGCTCCCAGCCTGGCCTCTTGTAGTTCACAAGCTGCCAGAACCCCACTGTGCTTTGCATTCCCCATGCCAGCAGTTTAGATGTTTCCCACAGGGTCTAGCCCCAGTATTTACACTCGGCAGCTTTTCAGAAAATGTTTCTGCATCCACGTCTATGAATCCAACAGAAGCACTGTTGGCAGTAGTTCTAGCTTTTAGGCATGGAGCATTGGCCCTGACCAGATTCACTTTAAATAAATGGTACCCCATTGCCATTGGCTGCTGATGATTCCTCAAGGGGACCATTAAGGAAGAAGCCTCCTCTCTTACTTGGGCTTAGGGAGAAGGAAGCCTGCATGGAGGCAGGGAATGAATGGGCCAGTCAACCAAGTGAGTCCATCAGACTCAAGGAGTACAGGTGTCTGGAAAGGGTATGTATCAAAGAGCTTCTCAGAACCCCAGAAAAGTTGGCCCAGTGGGAGGCTACAGTTGCACTCACTGCAGACGCCTGCTTTTGCAATTATGTGATACATGCACGCAGATAATATTGGTGCATTAGAGCCAATTACATGGTGTTATGGACACACAACATGCAGATTACACCCAGAGCCAAGAAAGCTCAGAGTGATAAAGCGATGGCCTAATCGGAGGAGACAGAGGGAAATGTCAGCCTTATTAAGGCTGCCAGGGTGGAGTGGATGTAGCTGGTCGGAGCTTCTTAGATCAAAGATGGCTATCTTGAATGATGCAGAGTGAACAGCACGTTAGCACCCAGCAGAGACCAGTAGAGAGCTGGGGGGGGGTGATTACAGCCCCCCCCCCCAATCCCAATTGGGAAAACACCATGCCTGCCATAAAAGAGGGCTTTGGTCCTGGGGCAGCAAGTGACATCCTATTTACTGCTCTGAACACTTGCAGGCAGGAGGGATTCTGTTCTTAGCCCCCTCCTTGTTCAATGGTTTTCATATGTGAGTGTGGCTGCATACACCTATAATCCCAGCTGCTTGAAAGACTGAGGTGAGAGCCTTGCATCCTGGTCAACTTGATAAGACCCTGTCTCCAAATTTAAAATAATAACAAAGGGCTGCGGAAGTGGTTCAGTAGTATCAAGTTGTCTTGCATGCCTAAAACCCTGGTATTAGGAGAAAAAAAGAGTGAGCTTCCATGAGAGTCCTCTGGAGGGTTTGTTAAAATGTACAGCACACGGGTCCACCCAAGGTTTCTGCTCAGGAGGTCTGAGTGGACTGAGAAGCATGGCTAATACTCTTGGGTGATGCTACAGGCTTGGAGCTATGCTCTGAGAACCATTGCCCATATCCATTCCCTATCTAGCCCAGTATGGCTGTCTCTTGTACTGGACCTGGTCCCACACATCATTACAAGTATAGAAACACTAGGGTCATTTTCCAGGGCGGGATCATGGTGTGCTGGCTAAGAGTTTAACTGTCTGCTTTTGGACCTGTTAATGACTACCGTTGGGCTCCTAGAAATATTTGGGCCTTTGTTTGTCTCTTTCTAAGTTCCAAATGCCTTTGACCTAATCCCCTCGTAGTTCTGATTTACCAGCACTTATTCTCTGGCAGACACAGGATCAGAATGGGAGAGCCTGATAGTAAATATTTTAGGCTTCATGAGCCACATGGTCCATGTCATAACTCCTCAGCCATTATCACACAAAAGCACTCACAGACAGCACAAAAATAAAGGAGTGAAACTTTATTGACAAAAGCAAGCTTATGAGATGGGATTTGGCCTGGTTCCAGAATCTGGAGCTAACTGTCATGCACACTGCTCCCTCATGAATTTGTCATTACGGGGCAGCCACTGTCCTACCATAGTACCCCAGCATTTGACTTACAAACCACAGGCTACCCATGTTCTGTATGTACAGTATGGTAGAGATAATAAACTTGCTAATCCTTTGTGGCTTGAAAAGATAATTAATTAATAGTATTTATTCATGTTTATGTGTATGGATGCTTTTATTGCATATATGTCCATGTATCCCTGGCACCTACAGCAGCCAGAGAGGATATCATATCCCCCAGAACTGGAGTTACAAATAGTTACAAACCTTCCCAGTAGCTGCTGGGAATCAAACACCGTCCTCTAGAAAAGCAGCCACTGCTCTTAACCACTAAGCAGTATCTCCAGCCCCGGAATAAAAAATCGAATAGACCCTTTCTAGTGCCCACAATCACAGGACCCACAGGCAAGTGTGACATCAGTCACTTTTTATTGGACAGCTGTGTTCCTGGTATGACAGAACCTTAGGACCAGTGGACTGGACTTCAGGTCAACTAGTCTCAGTATTGAAGACAGTATTTATAATGTGGTAAGGACTTAAGAAAAAATTGGGAAGCCTGTGGCTGTCATTTCAACCCTGTAAGGAAGGGAGACATCCCCATTAGGAAGTGTCCTTTCAGAATCAAGTGTCCTTTGGGGTGGTTAGAAATGGGGGAGACAAGATAGTCCTAAAAATTAACAGAATCTTGTCTGAGAAGATGGGTTGGTGGATAAGAGCACTGGGCTCAATTCCCAGCAACCACATGGTGGCTCACAACCATCTCTAACTCTATTTCAGGGCTCCAACACCTTCATCTGGCCTCCACAGGTACCAGACATAAGTTATATAGAGACTGACATGCAGGTGAAACACCCATACACATAAAATTTAAATTAAAAATTAAAAAGAAATTAACAGAATAAATCTAACCCCAGACTTGAGCTTGAAACCTAAAGGAAAGTGCTGAATTAATAGTATTTGCTTAGGGGAAAACCTCCAACATTACCTGGATAATTTAGGAGCTGTATTTTTTCTCCACATCCAGTCAAAAGAGCAAAGCAAAGGGCCTGAAGGTAGACCTAGAACAAGCATGGCTCCTCCAGTGTATGAAATTGAATACTTGAGGTCGACAAGATGGCTGCTATAGCACAAACAGGTCACCAACTGTGGGGAAGTGGCCACAGTGGCATTGGCAGAGGGGGCCTTTTGTTTTCTGCTGCTAAGGCTTATAGAAAAAGAGGTGACAGGAGGCTTATGCACATTTCCTAGCTCTGGGTCCAGAGTAGATGTGACAGATAGGAGCTATACTGCAGCAGCCACCTTGCCTACAAAGCAGAGGGCAGTGGATGAGTCGGGAAATTGAGATAGGAAAAAAAAAAAAGACCAGCCAGTCCAGCATCCACCAACAGTTAACTTGCTACCCATGCAGGACCCTCAGGCTCTCCTGGCCTCTGACTGCTCATCTCTTAAATGGGGGTAATAGTTCTGACCTCAGAGTGCTAGCTGTATAAGATGAAACTCTATGAAGCCATGGGGGAAAGGACTAACCACAAGCCACAGTAACAACAGTGACAATTACTGAAATCAGCTAGGAGCCTGGCCCCATTCTAAGTGATTTATATACCTTGTTTCAAGGAATTTATTGTTGACTAGATAGTGACCTCTTAAAGATCCCCACATCCTCACCCCAGAAATCTGTGGATGTCACACTAAGTGGTCAAAGGGGCCCTTAATAATGGAACCAAAATGATCTTGTGAGCAGAGATATTCTGTAATCACAAGGTTCCTTAAAAGGGAGAGTAGGTAATCATGGTGAGATCCTAAGAGGTTGGAGGGCTCCAAGGAGAGGGGCATGGTTCAAGGAATGCAGACAACCCCTTCAAACTCCAATAAAGAGAAAACAAATCTCCACACCCAAAGATTCCTAAGAAGTAAACTCCCATGAACCCACTTTAGATTTAGGACCTCCAAACTGCAGGAGAAAATAATTCAAGCCACTAACGTCATGGTTTTGTTATAGCAGCAACAGGAAGCCTATAAAGATCGCATTTCTGGGGGCAAACTTGCTCCGATTCAAACCTTAACACCACCCCTTGCTTCATAGGGTAATGAGAGGAATTGATATGAGTTCTGGGCTTCACTCTCATGATCACAAGGCCAACACTTTATCAACTGAGTCACCTTTCCACTCCTTGACTAAAGGAATTGAATGGTGGGATATAGAGCTATAACCTAGAGCCTGCCTCCACATGAGAAACTCATGGTTAATACTGGGGATTGGTGCCATCTCACTTAATCGCTGCCTGTACTCTGTGAGATCATTATTACCCTTGGGTTGCAAAGAAGAAAGGTAATGAGATTCAAAAAGTTACCCGTGGTGACGTGGCATAAACGGCAGAGCCAGACTCTAACAAGGGCTCTGCCTTTGAGGCCCATGCTCACCAGTGCTGCCCCTCTGTACTGAGAACCTCATGCCAACTCTCCCATTGAATGCCAGATGCTTAGGCAGAACCTAAGAGCCAGACAGAGCATGGTGTTCCCTCCCTGGGCCAAAGCTGCCAAGATGAGAAATCAAATGAATCTGTGTTTCTTAGCAAAACAGCAACCGCAGCTTCCAGGGCAATCAGTGTCTAAGAGGTTAGCAACCTTCTGACATCCCCGGGCCAGCCAGCCTCAAACAGCAAATCATGAAAGTGTGAATACTGTGTTTAGTCATTCGGGTTCTGGAATAATTGCTATTATCGTAAATGTTTTATAGCTCTCATTACGGCTCACATTTAAATATCAGTGTAGTAATACGTTAATAAGTCATTGCTACTGGGCCGCTGCTGGATACATTTCTAGCTGAAGCCTGACTGTTAGCTGCCCTGTATTTGCAGCCAAGTGAGGGCTGGCTGTGAACTCTTGGGATCTGAACCAAGCGCTCACTTGCTGCCTTCCTGGCTTTGTTCATTGTATGCACTGCCTTGCACCGAGTGGAATTCTGAGATGATAGGAGAAGCTAAGGCAATGCTTCTGTCCTGGAGACTTTCCTGATCCAGTAGAGCTCAGCTTAATGGGGTTGATGAATTCTTTCTTAGTGTTGCCTGGTAAGACACTCCGAAAGCTTCCTGGATGGGCAGACATGTACACACATGTGCACACACAAAAAACAAATTGGTGGGGGAAGAGCTACACAAAAGAATCAAAAAAAAATTCCACTTCTGAACTGGTGCGGCTGCATTGGGACACAAACACAAGTGGTTGTGAGTGGGTGTCTTCACCTCTCTGCATGCCCAACATAGTGCCGGATACGTTGTGTGTGTACAGTTAATGGTGGGCGGGGGGGACAAGAGCCAGGCTCTTCTCTGTGGGCCTCCTACCTTCTTCTTGTTGGCCAAGCAAGGAATGGAGAAAACAGGGCATTCAAGGAGTGGATTTGAGAGGCAGGTGTCCCTGCTTGGGACTAAGGTCACAAGGGCTGGAGATGTAGTCAGGTTGAGGCTTGGGGTGACAGTGTTTAAATGAGCAGCACTCTTTCTCTTTGGAAGGTGGAAGCAAGGGATACACTGCAGGCCAGGGCTAGGTTTTCTCCTAGGAAATTAACGCTCTCTGTTTACTGAAGGCTCACTACACACAAAGAGTTCCCTCACTGTCACGTTCTCCTGGGCTTCATAATGGGTGTTTTTCATGGGTAAACTGAGGCAGTACTTTCTTAGATCCTGATTACAACTCTTCAGCAGCTGCATTTCCTCAGCTCTGTTTGTACAGTTTACATCTTCCCCCATGCTCTTCCCCGCCAAAGGGACCAGCCGGTACTAAATTTGCCCTGTGGGAGCTCCACCCGTGGTCAAGAGAACCGGAAATGGGAGAATTGGTCCCTCTTGAGATCAGTTAATACTCTTGAAGGACCAGACAATGCTTGGGAAATATGGATGAGCCTATCAAGATAGCATCATGTGCAAGGCAGTGTATGAGTGAACAAAACAAGAGTGGGGTGAGAGAGGGCTTGGTCCGATCCCACCTGCAAGGCTGAGCATCGATGGCAGAGCAGGAAGTTGCCTTGCCTGGCTGCAGCTTACTCATCATCTATAACAAGAGTGTAACATCCCCTTTGGAGGTTCTGCACTACCAGTCAAAGGGGTACTCTTTTCTCTCCCTAAAAGAGATCAATCAGTAGCATGTAACTGACTTATCCCAGTAAGAATTAAAGATGCCGGGGCCCGAGAAATAGCTCAGCCATTCTTTGTGTGTACAGCATCCATGCCAGGCAGCTCTGGGTGTACCGGATGCCTCTGAACATCAGCAGCAGCAATCATGTGCACATACCCACACACATGTGTATACCCATGATTCAGAGTACAATGACTTTCAAAGCAAAAAGGAAAGGTATTGTGACGAGTCATTCATCATGTAGCAAGATTGAGTCAGGGACTTATTGCTCGTGGATGGCAGAGGAACCTACACGATCAGGACTTGGGATTCCCCCATCTTCTGGAGAGTTTCCTCTTGTTCTTAATTGTTGACCGTGCCCACTCCTCCTCAACACTTATGAACGTCTTAGTGGCCCTCATTCTTAACTTCCTTTTCCTCTGTCTCTGCAGCACCCTCAACAACAACAACATTAGCCGCATCCTGGTCACCAGCTTCAACCACATGCCGAAGATTCGGACTCTGTGAGTAAAGTCTGCTTTTCCCCCTACCCATCTCCTACCTTTAGCAGCCCAAGGGCTGCTGTCTCTGCTTGTAAAAACCTACTGGTCTGTGAATGGGCACACAGCTTCCACAGCCAAGGTCCTAAAGCAAGTGGAGAGTTAGTGAGTGAAGGCAGGTGCAGGGCAGGGTCATGGTGCAGCCATGATTCCTCCTGCCATTCTTTGCCAGGGAAACTCATTTCTTATCTCCTGATAACTGTGAGAAGATACTCCTGCACTGTGTGTGTGTGTGTGTGTGTGTGTGTGTGTGTGTGTGTGTGTGTGTGTGTGTGTGTGTTTGGTAGAAAATCTGTTAGTTTTATGTTGCCAAAACTATTCAGTTAAAAACAGAAACTTTATGTGATGAGATGACCCATCCCCACCCCCGCCGTCGCTGCAGCCACCAGCAGTGACTTCACTCATGCCCACGCCATATCCCACTGGCTGCCCTGTCATGATGTGATTTTCCCTTCTGGGAATGGAGGAGGAGTATTTGTCCTTTCGCTATCCCACCAAGGTGGCACCTGCTACATGTTCCTGCTCTCTGAACAACATTTGGATATTAGAAAACACTAACTTGGTGCTTCATCTTTTAATGCCTTGGATAAGATTAAGCCTTTAGGTTGGATGCTCCAGAAGCATGCCCGTATCTCTTGCTATCTGGGGCACTCTACTCTCAGCCAGTAACCCATTTGTAAGTTTCTCTGCAGTTGAACCTGGTTGGCTTTTCCAACGAGGTTCCTGCTTGATGTTCTCATCTTTCAGAGTGTTTGCATCACAGCAGAAAGGGAGAGCCAGCCCCTGACAGCTTTTAGCTAAGTACATTTAGAACCAAAGCAAAGAACTTTGCCCTTAATTGTCTCTATGGCCGCTTTCCCCTCCTCTATGAATATGGCTGGTGACGGGTGCATGGAACTGAACACATACAGTGCCCAGCACCCAACAGATAACAGATGGCATTATGTACTATCACACCCAATCATCTGGAAATCTGGACTAACCATTGCAAGCTCCTCTGTGCTCCTCAGGCAACCTGAAATCTAAGAGAATAGAAATTCTCTGAGTAGCACTCCCCAGACTAGCCACTCAGAACCATCTGGAACTTCCCCCAAAACAAAAGTCCCAGGCCTAACCCCAGGCCTGTGGCGAGGAGACCTCTTGGGGTCTTGCCCATAAATCTGCTGGCAATGAGCCTTTGTGCACTTGTAGTTTGAAAGCCGCTGCATTCCTGAGAGGGTAAGCTTATGTCTAGGTGAGAGGAAAACAAAGATCAAGGAAGGGATGTGTAAGAAAGCAGTGCGGAGCATTTTGGAGCAGGCAGATCTGAGTTTACACGCAGACTCTCCCACTCACTTAGAACATATATTCATCTTTCTGTGCTTTGGGGCAGGGACTTAACAATTCATGCTTACATTAGAGTCACTGTGGGGGTGCACTATGGTGTGACGTGGGAAGTGCTTATTGCAGGTATGCACAGTAGTGTTGGTTATTACCAATAGTTATCATCCCAGACCAGTCTCCCGTCTCTGCTCGCAGATTCCTGTTGGGTGCCCTCAGATGGCAACACACTAGGAAAACGTGTCATTTTCCCTCCCTCTGGAAATAAGAGTGGTACATTCATAGAATGTTAAGGAGACACCATTTAGTCATCTGAGCACCCAGCAAGCCACAATGAAGCTCTGTGACAGGCTTCCCTCTGTGCCTTCAACAACAGTGACAGGGGAAGGATAGGTCCACAGGAGCTGAGGGAGGTGGCTAACCCGGGATCTTGGGTGCCTGCTTGGGACACATTGAGGAGGGGAAGTGGGTAAGGAGTTTTATCTCATTTCTCTTGTGATTTTTCTCTGTGGTACCAAATACCCATCTGATGAGTTCAGATCAATCAATCAATCTCGTCTGTCCCTTTGCTCTCTGCCTGCTGCCATTTTCTCTTTAGTTTAACTCAGAGATGGCTCTGTACAGAATTCCCTGGGGACAAGCTGACTAATCCCCCTTCACTGTAATTAAAGCGTTGGGGGTGGGTGATTGGTGTTGAAGAAGGAGGGAGGTGGAGAGAGGAAGGAAGTCATAAATGGGATTTCCAAAGGAAAGCTTTTACATAGAATTCAGAAAGCCGTGTTTGATGGAAAATGAACACTGACCCTCTCTAAAAGGATTTGCTGGAAATTTAATTTGGCATCTGTGGCTAAAAGGCACCTTTCATAAATTGGCATTTGTATTCATTCGCCTTCTGCTCCACAGAGGTGGCCTCATGTGTGTGGGGTATGGTGTGGGTGTGCCCATCCTCAAAAGATCACAGAACAGCATGCCAGGGCCCCACCCACCTAGATGCTTCCACATCTGGATAAGCAGCAGCCACAGACAGGCAGGCCATGGTTTGGGAAGAGACTCAAATCCACTGTTCCTGAACTCATGAAAACAGCAAACATTTCTTCCATGGTCCTACCATGGGCCAGGCTTTGTGTGAAGCGCTCTCTGTGAGTTACTTCAACCCACAGAACGGTCCTTCCCATTTTGCAGAAGGTAGCGCTGAGGCCTAGAATGAAATCCCTGCCCCCCAAATCAAAGTCAGAAAGAAGAAACCAGGGCCAGTATTAGATAATTTCACATCAGAGCCAGTGCTCACACCACCCAGAGAGAGGGGTGGGAAACAGAACATGGATGGGGCCAGATGAGCAGAGCATTCATCCTTAGGAGAGACCGGGGCTTCCTCATGATTCTGGACCTTATGTCATCCCCCTCACAACTTAAAATGGTGGAATGCATTTAAATAATCTCCTTTATCGATAAGTGGATTTGAACCCTTCCTACCCAATTTCCACACGATGCTCATGATTATTTTTTAAAATAGTACTTAGTAAGCCAGCATGATAGTATGCAACTGGTCTGTAATTTTGGTGCCCCCAGGACAAGATGGAAGGCAGAGACTGGGGAACCCCTAGAAGCACGTGAGCCAGCTAGCCTGGCTTGCACACTGGCAGGCAACAGAGACTGTCAGACACAAAAGAAAGCAAGAGCTGACACCCTAGGTTGTCCTCTGACCTCCACACGTGCACTGTGGCATGCCCACGTTCACACACTCACATGCACACACATACTACACACTCATGCATCGTACTCACAGATACACATACAAATAAAAAGCATGCATGCTCTCTGGAGCAGTGTTGCCCCATTTTATCTTCCCAGAATGGTGTGAAAGACGACTTTAAAGGATCTGTCTAGCTTGACCCTGCCATCGTCTCTGATAGATAATATCCCTGATGGAAAGAGCCAAGCCTGTCCCCTGCCCAGGGCTTTCTGATTAAGGTTCCATGTGACTTCTGTATCAATTGAGGCCACCACTTTCCTGTGATCCCACTTTGGGATGGAGAAGGTCTCGGGAAGATGGACAGAGGGATAGACCCGTCTGTAACTAGACTGAGAAGAGCTGTGATTTGGGGCTGAGAAAGAACTCACCATCTTCAAAAGGGACGCCTCCAACTTTTTGGCTAACCCAGAAAGGAAGCATCTGGCTAAAACCCGGGTGTGCCTAAACCTCTTCTTGTCTTGTTAAAAAAATCTCATCCTCAATTGGAGCTGATGGGAACTTGTTCTGATTTAGCCACCTCCACCTCGGAGACCTGCGCCTGTCTGAAAGTTATCTCTGTTGTCTTAACATCATTGTGTTACTACCAAACAGGGCACATAAAAGGCAAGCTGATTAACTGGCAGGTTCTCCTAGCACAAACAGAATCCCCTCCCCCAGCCTACACTACACAGCAGACTGCCCTGTGCTCCTTCTTTCCCTCACAGAGCCCCTGTGGTGTTTGCCCAGACACCACTGCTTCCTGACAGGGGCTGGTAGGAAAATCCCTGGCCTCCTCCAGCTGTTTAGGAAAGGATAAGCAGTCTTATCCTTTATGTGATTGTGCTCATTAGCAGTCAGAGGTCCTGCCTACCCTATTCCCATTGAGGTGTTGAGCCTTGGGACTTTGATCACACTGCCCTTCCCAACTGTTTCATGGTATTCAGAATCCAGACTTAGGAATGGTCATGCTTACATCAGTTCAGAGGGCTTGGGCTTGGAAACTTAAGGGGGGAAATATGCTAGGACCCTATAGTTTCTATGTCTAGGGCCCTGGAGCTTCTGAAAGTGGATCTGACTTACTCTGAAATCCAAAAAGTATTTAATATCTATAAATATATCCAGCAAAAAAAAAAAAAGTTTGAGGTTCATTTACTCCACATGGGATTTGGGGCAGCCAAGCCCCCATGGCCTGGCCTGATGGAGTTCTGTGCCCACTCAGCCAGCACACAGCCTGAGTTAGTTGCACTTGGCTAGTGTTTGGCAATGTTGACCTTGTGCTAAGTGGGATGTGGTCAAGGGCCCTTCAGTTCTCTCATTATAGTACAGACATGCTCCAAGCCACTCGCCACTCCTCCAGGCTGCTGCACTGTATTAATGGGCCTGACTCAGGGCTCTCGACAGTCCCAAGGTAACAGCTGGCTGATTAGTGTGTTCAGGAAATTTACAACAAAACCACAGTCTCGTGCTACTAAAACTCACGTGCCACCAATTCAAACAACGGTAGAGAATATGGAAGTTGGAAATGCTGGCATGGAGTCCTTAAGGAGAGCCCTCCAGAAGCTCCTGAGTGTCCTCTGTTTGCCTCCCGGCTCATAGGAGGAAGTTGAAGTCACTTAGCCAGAGGGTGAAACAGGCAGGTCCATCTAGGGAACCCTGTCCACTCAGAAACTGATCTGGAATCACAGCTGCCACAGAAAAGCTGTAGTCTAGAAGTGGTTAGGAAGTCTTTGCAAAGGCAGCTATAACAAAGTAGGAAACCACCAGGTGAAACAGATCTTGACAAGGAGAAGGCAGGCACCATGGAATGTGGGAAGGATTACATGACCCTGCTCAGAACAACACCTTATTTACCAGAGAGAAGGAATGTCCTCCCGAAAGCTCCTTCTCTCTGCCTCCTCGCCCTGCCTCAAGTACACAGTTGGTACTGGCTTAGAGCTTCCTACATTCCATGCTGTGGGGACATAAAGGACACTTAAGAGGCAATGAAGGAGAGGCAGATCTCAGCCCCACAGCCTCACAGCCCCACAGAACACAATTCCATCTAGGCCAGCTGTAAGTCCTACACTCCAGTGTGGCAGAACCGGTCTGTCTGACTCACACCAGGATGGGTGGTATCATTCCCTGTCATCACACTGCAGAGATACCATCCTCCCTCTCCTCTGTGCTGATGCTTGCCTGTGCAGAGAGGAAAAGAGTAGAATTACTCTGAAGATGTGGAAATTGTTCAGAACTGTTGACTGTGGCCCACCCAGGAAGATATTAGTGGCCTCTGATTTTTTTTTCCTGTGCACAGGGGTCAGGAATGCTGCCTTAGGCTCATGTAAATTATCATGCTGGGGGCAGGGGCACCAGACATCTAGCCTACTCTCTTCTCCATGTAAGGGCATCTCTCTCCTCCTTTTCCCAGGCGTCTCCACTCCAACCATCTGTACTGTGATTGCCACTTGGCCTGGCTCTCAGATTGGTTGCGACAGCGGCGGACAGTTGGCCAGTTCACCCTCTGTATGGCTCCCGTGCACCTGAGAGGGTTCAATGTGGCGGACGTGCAGAAGAAGGAGTATGTGTGTCCAGGTGAGCCTGCCTGCATTGATTTCTCCCCGCTAAGCTATGATCCACATGCCCATCAGGACCCTGGTCCTGATCATACGCGTACCAGGGATTGGTATGGAAGGAACCCCATAGTCAGCTGAGATATGCGGGTATGAGTTGAAGAGCTTGCACTCTGCAAGGAGCTCCAAGAGAGGATCTGTTGGCATCTAGAATAAGAAGACACTAAAATAACTCGTGAATCACTCTCTGTTGAGCCCTCCAGAGCCCCCCAGCACTAGGAAACCTCAAATTTGATGAGCTTCATGTCATCAGGCTGCAGGTGTAATGAAGGTATTTCCAAATTGACCACACACCCTCTGCCACCTAAATGCCTGCAGAAATGGGGAGATGGGATGCTACAGGCCCTGAACTAAGCCCGTCTAGCTAGAAATCCGAGCTCTCCCCTTACTGGTGTGAGATTTTAGCAAGTTATCACTCACCTGAAATAGAAATAATTCTACAGTACAGCCCTAAGAATGGATGGATTAGGTAAAATAATGAATATGGAGCACTTAGCCTAATACTTGGTAAAAGTGAGATAAGTGAAGTTTGATTATTATAGCTTAGTGGGCCCGCAGGATGTGCTGAGCAAACATAAGGGTTTGATCTGTGGGTGACTGAGACCCAGATTGCCTACATAGCACTCAGAATAGAAGCACACAGGCACATAATAATTCATATCTCCAAGAATGGAAGGGGGCTGACTGACCCACTGTCTTCCCAGAGGGCGTAGCTCTTAAACTAGATCCTAAATTCGGTTTGCTTCTGCCAACTCTTCTGGTGACAAAGAAGTAGAGATAAGTCCTGGGCTTATTGGAAAGGAGGGAACACACACACACACACACACACACACACACACACACACACACACACACACACACACGATTCCCTAAGCACCATATAGGTTTCCAGGAACCCAGTCCTAGATTGGAGTCCAATAGCTTCTAAGAAGCTGAGCCTGGGTAGCCGGTGCACACAAGGAGCCCACTGTGCATTTCTTTCTCTTCTTAGCTATTGACTGCTTTTCATTTTGTCCTAGTTTGCTTTCTTCTGCTGTGATAAAACACTGGGCAGAAGCAACTTGAGGAGGAATAGATTTAGTTCACTTCCAGCTTAGAGTCCATCACTGAGGGCAGTCAGGACAGGAACTGAAGGCAGGAACGGAAGCAGGAGCCATGGTTTGCTTCCCCACGGCTTTCTCAGCCCAATTTCTTACACAACCCAGGACTACCTGTCTGTCAATCATTTATCAAGAAAACGCCCTACAGACTTCCTTATAGGCTAATCTAATGAAGGCATTTTCTCAATTGAGTATCCCTCTTCCCAGGTAACTCTAGCTTGTGTCGGGTTGATACACACACACACACACACACACACACACACACACACACACACACACACACTAACCAGCACGGCACTGAGGGCTTAACAAACTCAATTAACAAACATTCAGGCCCCAGGATGCCCAGGGTGTACACCTTGTGTGCAAATCATTCAGTTCTTGAATTCAGCGTGCCCCTCCTCTCTCTTCCCTGCTCTTTCCCTGTCACACTATCACTTCATCACATTATTTATTCTCAGAAAACATTTTAACACATCTCTAAGTAGTACCTCAATAACTTCCTATGGACGCCCACTTAGAAATCACTTCCCATCAAACATGTATAATAAAACCGTTTATCACACAGGCACCAAATTCAAATATAGTGACTATAATTACAGTAATTATCAGGCAAAGGGTGTAATATCGGCATAAGTGCCAGTGAAAAAAATAATTACAGAGTGCAGGAGCCATCCAAGAGCTACTGAGGAAAACTAATTAGGGAGAATGTAAAAACACTACATGACAGGTGGGTGCTGAGAGTCAAGTGGCATGTGACCGTGACTGCTTCTCTTTCGCGAAAGCTGCCTCCTGTCAGCACACTGCCCAGACACTGCTTATCCAACAGCCTTCAGAATCCAAGCCCCATGAGAATAAGGCTGCCCAACCCCAGTCCTAGAAATGCCAGTGTCTGACCCCAGCCCTTTGAAATGCCTAGCTCTAGCAGCAGTTTCCTTGGCCAAATGTAGGAACAGAACATCTTTATCCCCTCCCTGAATAAAGCAGCCATGCCCACCACACATGATGCTCCTTGTAGTTTGTGACATGAGACCAGATGTCTTTTGAGGACATGAGAATCCATCCACCCCACCTCACCCCATCTCTAGACAGCAATAAGCTCTGAATCTTGATCTATCACCAGTAGTAGTAGCTTTGGGCATTGATTCAGGGATTCTTCCCCCATGTGCAAAGGGTTATTTCAGGGACTCATCAGATACCCAAGGGTTAAAGCATAGACTGTTCTGAGTGGGTGCTTTAGAAAAGGTCAGAGTTAGTTACAATGCTCGGGGACCTGGTGTGTTGAGCCCCTGTGAGGAATGGACACACAAGTGTCGCCTCCTCTGTATGATAGGTAGTTTATAAGACCATAATAAGGGATGCTAGAGGAATCGGTGTGGAGCAAGGCAATTAAGATAGCAGTGACCAGTCTGGGAGGTCCTGAGAAGGTCACAGAGAAGGGTTGTCCTAGATCCTCACCTCTCTTGAATGCACCACAACGGTGGACCCACCCATCTCAGGCCAGAGCCCAGCAAGGCTCACCAAGGGGGCTTCAGTGAGGGACAGAAACTTTGGAATGATGCAGATGGCCATTCACATGGAGCATCAGTTAAGTCTCCTGTGACTGTGGCTCCATTCCCAGAGTCCACTGTCAAAGCAGCAGGAGAAAAACTCCGAGTCCTGTGGTACCTAAACCTTCCCTCAAACACAGCTCCAGAGATAGGAAAGAGCTCCTCTCACTCACCGGGGAGGTCTTGACTGTCCAAGTCCCTGATGCACCCTTAAATCAAATCCAACCATCCTGAGCCTGGCCTCCCTTCACTTCCCCTCATCTCTCCTCACCTCCCCTCACCACCTAGAAGCTATGGAGATGGGCACATTATCTTTCCAGCTAACCAGAACTCTGCCAGCAGTGCACTCAGCAAATGCATCTCCTGTCAACTGTACCGTTCCAATCTAAGACATTTATTCCCTCCCTCTGGGGAAGCAGTTGGGACCTTTTTATAACCAGGGTGAGGGGAATGCATCTCTATTTTGTCTTTTATTAGAGTGACTTCTATGTGGTGCAGCCTGCCTTGTTGGGCTTCCTTCAGTGACTACTAAAGGATTTCTCTGTCAGCATCTTTTGTTTCTAGAGCCTGAGGGCTTTAAGGGCCCACGGGCCATGTTTCATCTGCCTGTCCCTTGGAATATACCAGAATTTTATCAAAGTGTGCAATACATTAGAGAAAGGATTCGTGTTACATAATTTTTAAATTTTTTTATTTTATTTTTCATCTTCATTTAACGGTCTTATTTGGGAGTTCATAGTCTAAGATTTATCTTTCCGTGTGTTTCTTTCCTGATATCTTAATCTCAGAGAGTTCCTACCTGTCATTATTCATAATTTATGGCTATTTGTTAACTATTTGACCTCCTGAATCAATTATCTCTTCTCTTTGAATGTCTTTGGGCCCATCGATTTGTCTATCCATTTCAGACTTGTGGCCTTGAATATGAAATATCTCTTCATAAAGATATCAATCTTATCTTCCAGTAGTAAAGGACAGATCTTGGGTTTATTTTTTTTTTTCCTGGTGCCCCTAAACAGTGCTGAATCCCAACAACCTCTCCATCAGTTTCTTCTTTACCATTCAAAAATAAAATATACTTATCTCCCTGGAAACAGAAACTTTCTTTCATTCTCATTTTCTTTCTTTCTATTTGAGACTAGTTACTAAGTATAAAGATAATTAAGGTAGGCTGTGTCTAGCCACCCCTCTCCTTGGGAGGTTTTAATTAAAATACCATAATTGAACATTGCAGGAATGAGATTATTAGGTTTATTTAGCCATTTCCAAAGTTATCATGCCGCTGGTATTTAAATCATGTTCATTTATATTCTCATCATAATTGCTGGAGTCTCCTTTGTCGCAGCAGTCTTGTTGCTGGCCTTTGAAAGGCCAGAGGCCAGTTGGGAAGCTTCATTTGAATACTGGAATTAATTTATTTCAACATACTCACAAGGCCATTGGATATTTTTACTCTGCACTCTACTGGGTGATTTTTATTTTTTAATCAGAAAGAAAGAAATACCAAAGTGTTTGCCCTTCTCTAGTGTAGTTTACACAGTCTTTGTCTTGGCCCCTCCTCCTGCTTCCCGGGGCTCCCAGACTCCATGGATTTTCAATTCTGTAGCATTTAATAATAAAGAGCAGCATTTAATGTGGGTTTTTTTTTCTGCCAAAAGAGACAGAAAAGTGTTCAGCCAGATGCCAGAACCGTGTTGTTCCATGGTTCTGTGATCTTAGGTAGTTTCTTTAACCTTTGTATTTTTCAGATTCTTCATCAGTGTAATGGGAATGACAGAGGCAGGGGTTGGATTGCAGGTTCATTGAGGATCAAGTGGTATCATATATTCAGGGTATTAAATGCAGCTTAGTCTTCATCTCTTAGGTGCTGGCTGCTGTTATATAACAAAAGGTGGACATTCTTGGTGTCTCCATGGACCCATCCTAGACCAAAGCCAACAATCTCTGTCCATCTGGGCAGACAAGCATGGGCCTTGCAACTTTAGACCATCTTAGTTTGCCAGTTAGGCGAAAAGCAAAGATGAAGTGACAGCTGGGCACTAGGAGAGGACCTGTATGGTCAGCGTAGGCAAGATCACTAATGCACTACTGTGCCCGCAATCACAGCAATATTCCTGAGGAGAGGTTTAGCCGGACACCATTCCTGCCTCATCCTCTCCATCTTCATGCTTCCAGTCTGGAAACCCTGATGTCTCTGTCATGTAAGCAAGGGCTGGTGGGTCTGTTGTCCCATGCACTGCTCTACTGTGCCTCAAGACACCAGGCCATGTACTGAGTAAAGGGCTTGGCCAGCACTGAACAGCAGTAGGAAGGGTGAACATCAGATTGAAACCTAGAGTGTTTAAACAATGAGGTATTGGGCCTCCCCACAATAGTGTGGTGAATGCCTGCCTAGCTGCTGAGGAGGCTATAATTACTGTTGTTTTTTGTGTTTTTGTTTTTTGTTTTTTCTGTGTAATTAAAGGTGTTATTAGTGACCTGGTTAAGGAATTTTTTTTTGTCTTGACAACATGTCTTGAAACAAAGTGTATACTGCCAGAGGACTCAGAACCATCCAGGGAAGACCCAGCCAGTTACCAGGGGACTGCTACCTGAGTCTGCTTTAAATTAATTTATTTCAACATACAAATCAGAGGGGAACCTTTGAAAAACTCCATGTCACATGCTTCTGTTGCCAACAGGGACCTTGAATTTGATGCCCCCCCCCCTTTCTGAGGCATACTCTGTAAGGAATATTTTTGCCTGATCATCAGATCCTTCTGCCTAAATGGGTGGAGTTGGCAGACTCAGATCAACATTTCCCCTACAGGAGGTGTGGGAGTTCTAGCTTCATCGTGTGCATTTACTCCTTGATGTAGAAGGCCTGACTGGCAGGTTTCCTTGGGGAAAGTTATCTACATTTCAGAAGCCCTGGAATCCCAGGCCAGCTGTCCCCAGGCCTTCTCTTACTGATGAGGGTGATAGGATATGTCCCTCCATGTTGGATCCTCTGTATGCTTTGCAGGATAATGTGGGAATAAAACACACCTCAAGGTATCCCACGCCTACCACATCCCTTGTTCTGAAGGTCAGATGGCTTAGCAGCTCCACTGAGGATCTCAGGATTCCTGTCTTCCCAGCTCCTCATCTGTGGAGATGGGAGCAGAAAAGCTTGGCTCTCAGACAATTAGAGACAGCAAAAGAACCAACAGCAATGACCCTCACCCTGCCAGGCAACCCTCTAAACATGTGGAAATGGAAAGTTTTTCCAGTGTCCTTAGGACATTTCAGTGTGTTTCTTGCATTTAGGGCTTGACATGACCACCAAAGAAAGTTGTGGGGGTTCTTAAGGATTCTTTGACTCCTGAATTGAGTTAGTAGCAAAATCTTCCTGTTTGGTCTTCAAACTAAACTCCAGAGATACTGTCTGCTAGGGCTCTTCTTAATCACGTTTCAATGCACACTGATTCTCAGCTTAAACAGAATGGAGAGCTGATTCCAAACAATGTGGTGACTTGTTTGCCTCTTACCTAGTAAGTTTAACTTGACTTTTCCCCATACATAAAGCCAGATGAATATGGCTTGGGTGTCACTCCTGGTCAATAAACTGGTATTTTGACAAAATCAATGCTGCAGTGGGGGAAATTCTGCTACATTTCAGCCCTGTACTTGGTTGTGACATCAGTAACTTTCAACCCTAGAGTGGAAGTTGTGTCTGCCATCAGCATCCCGCCACCAGATGTAAACAAAACCTCCAAGGTATCACTCAGGTGCTGGCCGTGTGTGTCCTTTGGATTCTGATGGCATAGTCCCATATGTGGTGCATGCTCAGAACTCCTCTTTCTATAGAGCAGCAGCATGATGAGATAATGGGGCAGATGCGGTGATCCACAAACAGTGGGGCCAAGGCCATACCTCTCTGTGTCTCCCAGAAGAGAGGGATGCCCACTGATGGTAATTCACCAGATTGCTTATCACTGAGGCTGCTTCCTTGGGAAGCTGATCAGGAAGCTCCTAGCTCTAACATGAATTGACCGTTCTATTCTGTTCTGGCTCCACAGGCCCCCACTCCGAGGCTCCGTCCTGCAACGCCAACTCCCTGTCCTGCCCTTCTGCTTGCACATGCAGTAATAACATCGTGGACTGCCGAGGGAAGGGTTTGACAGAGATCCCTGCCAACCTGCCAGAGAGCATCATGGAAATGTAAGTACCCGTTCTGTTCTCACCTCAGTCCAGGATGTGATCCGTTCACCACGTCGTTTATTTGTGTGTTTGTGTGGCAGTTTGTCTGTGTTTGGAGAGACAGCAACAAACAACGTAGACAAGATGTCTGCTTCTGTGGCCTGTGTATTCTAGAGAGATCAGATAATAAAGTATATGTCAAAAAGTGGCCGGGATGTGGAGAAAATGAAGGCGGGAAAGGAGCCGAAGCAGGCGAAGTGGCTAACAAATGTGACTTCTGAAGTAAGATTGGTAGATAGGGGGAGAGTCGCATGCAAAGGCCCTGAGGTGCAAGCATGCCTGGCATACCAGGAGACAGGAAACAAGGGGTAGGAAGTAGGAGCTAAGGTCAGAGCGGAAGTGGAGGGCCAGATGGTGGGGTAGCTCGAGGATTTTGGCCACACCCTGATTGAGATGGTGGAATCCTGGTTTGCTCTCTGTTCATCTACTACACCAGCTCTTCTCTGATTCTCTGCCCCAGCCCCAGAGGGTGGGTTTGTCTACACCATTTTCCGCAGGCAGGAGCTAGGGAGTAGGGAGGGCTTTTTGCTATCCACACCCTGTGAGGTCATCACACACTCTTTCCACGCCTTCCAGCAGTGGGTTGGTCATGGTGTGCCAACATAGCCGTCCACACTGCTGTGCCCTAGACCTGGAGGGCGCCCTCTTCTGGAGTTTGCAGAGCCCTGGCTCACCTTTTCCCTTCATCATTGGCTCCCTTTTCTTTCCCAGCCCCATGACCTTCCCACATCTCTCCCACGGCTCTGTCATCCTCTGCCTTGTAGTTCTATGCTCTTCTTTCTCGGACGCCTCTGCCCGTGCCAGGTGGGACTTCGGCCCTCCCAGTGTGGGAGGTGAGAACCGCTGTCATACCCTTGCAGATTGAGTGGCCCAGGCCAGTCTTCAGTTTTTCCCTTCCACCTGCCAGGTTTTATATTCTGTTCTCTGGCACCCAGAGACCTTCCTCTTGACCAAGACACTAACCTAGCCAAAAGGAAGAGCCCAAGTTAAATCGTCAGGCTGTACCCAGGGAAGCTGCCCCATCCCACTCTGTCTCCCCTCCTTTCCAGCTTCCCATATCCCCCAAGTGTGGGCCTTACAGGTCAGCTCAGGTCTCCAGAAGTTCAAAACTGCAGGCACATACATTAAAAGTGTTCCCTATACCAGCCAGTCTACACCCAGGTGACCGGACTCTCGTTTGGACACTGACGGTTAAAACAAACGTTGACAAACAAGGATACTAATTATGAGATGATTGCTGAGTTTTTAACCACTTTAAGTTAAAGGGATAAAGTCAAGAACAATGTGGTGGCTTCTTTATTGAGCAAAATTGTCATTTTAAAGCAGCATCCTTTAAACTTCTGGACTTCCTTCTTTTTGCTATTATCAAAAATGCCATTTATTTTCTAAAACAGTGGGCATTGCAGACAGGGTATGTGTCTATATTATATAATATTCATACATACAGATTACTTTTTTTGGATAATTTGTTTTTTAAAAAAAATCTGTAATGACCTAGTTTATAAAATCAGAAAGTTTAGGAATGGACAGCCCAGATAGGGTGTTTCCATAGATGAACAACATCCATATGGTGGTTTAGGTGGTATGCTCTAGCAGACCCCATCACAACCTGGGTTAAGGTGGTATGCTCCAGCAGATATGCTCCTAGGAAGCATCGCCTAGGAGGCACCTACTGAAGCGGGGCCTCCATGAAGACAGTCAGTTCTTTTGAGTCGAGGATTGATTGTAGACAGAGACTAGCCACATACCGTGTGACTTGAACTTGAGAGTACCTCATCTTCATGCAAATGTATGCAGACATGGTAATAAGGTTGCCCCTGCTTATTGGGCACCCACCGTCTACCAGATGGATCACACAGGACTTCTCTCACTGTGCTTGCCTCATTCTCCTCTGTCATGAACCGAGCTGAGAGATTAAAGCGGATGAATTAAGTCCCCGTGGTTCAGGGGAGTAGTTGGAATGGCGATGTGTAAGAGAGACTATGCAGTAGGGAACACCAGCAGTGCCTGGCCTTGGGGACCTTGTGTTAGCCCAAAGTCTCTGAGGCAGCTAAAGTATGTCCTTGTAGTGATGATAGAACGCCAGCGGGTGAGCGATGAGTGGAGGGAAGGGGAGCAGGGTTGAAACAGCTGGGTGCAGCTCAGCAGAGAAGGTGTATTTGATTTATCAGCCCAGAGACATTGGAACCTGGCCTTCTCTTTAATACCAAGAATTCTGCCTCTTGCCCATGGCCGCCTAGAATCCAGATTCGCATCTCCCCACTTAGGAATGCTTGGCATGGTGCCAGACTCCCCACTTCCTTTTTCTGCATCCATGGCCACCGCCGATTCTTTTAAATCGTCTTAACCTTGGGAAACAGTCCACACTCCCAACATTTGGAAGGAGTGCCTATCTCTCATGCAAAGCAAGCTGGCAGACTCTTTCAGATATTTTTTTTTCCAGAGAAGTGTGTGCTGGTCTCCTCGAATGCCAGAGCCAATTTCGCTAAAAATAGCTTTCTTCCAGAAAACCCACAGTGAGAGGGTTTGCTGTAAATTTTCCTCGAAATTCGGTTTTCATCAAGGGCACTGTTCATGTAGCTTCCTGGTGTTTCTCTGAACTGGCTCCAGCCTCCAGCCAGGAAAGATTCAAGGAAGAACCAGAGGCCCACACACTTCTGTTCTTGGTCTGCAGACTCCCTCCTGGGCCTTCAAATGCTCCAGAGGGACCATCTGTATGAAGAGTTCCTTCTGATTCTCGGCTTCATCTCTTCTACGTTTCCAAATCCCCACGTGTCATCCTCTAGTGTCTTATGCTCTTTACTATGAAAGGAAAACTGATTTGATGGGAAAGGCTGTAGATAGGCTTCAGCATGAAGCTGTAAGTGGACATTTGGAAGGAACACACAGCCCCAACATCAACCTCATGATCAGCTGAAATGAGAAAAAACTGGCTTAGCTATACTTAAGGCTTACAAAGGTTGTGTAATTAAAAACAAAATGACCAGCCGAACAGCCAGAACACTCCAGATATCAGACAGCTTGGATACTTAGATGTTTGAGAGTACTAGATTTCCGAGGCACTGGCCTGGGTGGGGGTGGAGATGGGATAGGGGGATGGGAGCAGATGCTGGCTACATGAAGAAGGTGATCAGGACCTAGGATGGTTCAGAGCCTTGGGGTTAACTGTCCTACACTTAAATCCTGCTTTTATCTCTGACTTCAGGCACATTCCTTAACCTCTCGTGTCTAATTCAGGAGCCCCTTTTGGTAAACGCAGGATATCGTAACTTCTAAAGACTGTGGCAATTGAGTGGCATAACATGGAAGGTTAGCACAGTGTTTGGAAGTTACTAAAAAACGGAACCTGGATCGCAAAACCCTGTTCACATATGTGACATGCTAGCATGATTTAGTCTCAAATTCCTGCACTGTTAGTTTTATTTTCTTAAAATTAAAGAATGTCCTCTGTGGGCATCTGCACACATCTGCACACACATTCCATAAGAAGAGCAGCTCTGGCACTGTGCCTGTACCTACCTCTGTGTTCCGTAGGCAATGCCAGCTGTTTGCAGACAGTCCATTAGAGATGGAGTATGTAGGATTTGCCCACATTCCTCATTTTTGCTGTAGACCCAACATAGGAATTAAGTGGAAGAGACTACACCTCATTGCTAAGAGCAAAAGTAAAGAAAAGGTCTGACAAATCTCGACTCAGGATACACATTGAAAGGTACCAAGATCAGTCTTGTATCAAGAACTGAACTTCTGAACTCTTGAGTTCTTGTATGGTCTCCAAGATGTCTCAGGATGACTTGGGAAACAAACATGAGGTTTCCTTCCTTCCCCAGGGTCTGGATAGCCTAACAACAGTTGCCCAGTCAAAGCCCTAAGGACATGACTTAGTCCATGAAGTGCCTGATGCTCAGGTGTGAGGATCCGGGTTCAGAGCCTCCCTCACAAGCCACATAAAAAGTAGGGCACGGAGCATGGATAGCAGTGTGTGCCTATATCCCCAGCCTCAGGAAGCAGACAAAGCAGGCAGATCCCTGGAGCTCATTGACCAGTCAGCCTAGCTGAATGAATGGCTTCAGGTTCAGTGAGAGCTGTATCCAGTAATAAAGGTGGAGCTCAATGGAGAAAGAGACCCAATACCAACCTCCAAATGCATGTGCATACATAATACATGTACATATGTATTAGACAGACAGAGAGGGGGGGGAACTAAGAGTACTGACAGCTAAGAAACTCTTTAACTGGAAAGGACTGAAAGAATACAGTTTCTTTATTTCCCATCCCTGAGATAGTAGAGCCAAGAGTTAAGGAGCCAGGAACTTGGGTCACTCCAGTCAGGCTTCCATTCTCAGCTACTGGTCTTGGGCAAAATTACTTCTTGGACCACTCCCATAACACAGTGTAATAGCAATGCATGTTTCATGGCACTGTAGAAAGGAACAGGTGAGCCAGTGTATGGAGGGCATCCTGTCTGACATTCAAAAGCCCTTGACGAATGCTAGATGTTCATCATACCACCAGCATCTCAACATGGCCCCAGAATCTCCTTTATAGGGTGACTTATAGGTGCACCCCCCTACTGGGCAAAGCCCTGCATTCTTTCTGCCATCATGGTGACTTACGAATTGCCAGAAATATATCGTGTTCAGTCGCATGTTTGCAAATGACATATCATTACAGGAGCACCTGAGGAACTAGGGCAGATCAGTAGAGTGCAGAAATGGCTGAAATCCCCCATCAGATGCTCCCATTGTCTTTGCTGGTGCAGGAAGATGTTTGGATGTTTGATTTGTATGTTTGTTTTTATGCTAGCTCTATTAAATCTGTTTGCAGCCTGAAGAACGTTTGCCAGACAAAGCAAGACACATGTGCCAGTTATGAGAGCCCTAAAAACAGCTGTTGGCTTCAGACGTAGCCTGAAATGTGACAGATTTTGCTAATGCTTTGGCTTCTTTTTGGTCTTTACAATGGAGCATTTTCGCTGGGAGACTGGATCATTGTCTCCTTGTTCCAAGCTGCAGGACAGGTGACATGTTCAACCTCCTCAAGGTCCTTGCTCTGTGATACTGTGTACCCGTGTGCATCCACATGTACACATCCATACCCTGACAGGAGGGCCATTTTCCCTGCAGATGAGCTGGCAAGGACTAGAAGAGTGGTGATTCAATAAAACTCAGTGGTTGAGAGCCAGGGCTTTGGAATCAGATGAACTTGAATTGAAACCCCTGCTCTAGCATCGTCTGATTTTGCCCTAGTGTCTGGGTCTCTCTGAGCCTCAATTCTCTGGTGTTTAAAGTACGGTTAGGGAATCGTGGCTTGGTGGTGCATGCCTGTAATCCTAGTATTTGAATGGCTATAACAAGAAGAACATATGTTCTACTGCTGCTTGTGCTGTATAAGATTGTGTTGCAAAAGAAGGAGGGAGGGAAGGAGGGAAAGAATGGAGGTAGTAACAACTTATAGATGCACCTCACAGATGTGTAGATACTAAATTTGACATGCTATGTAAGATTTGACGTGCAGTGGATGATCTCTATACACTTGTTAGTTCTTAATGTTATTATCCTCCCCCCCTTTTTAAAGAGACACAGGCAATTCACCACTACCCCACCACCATCAAAGAGGTCTCACTGCCTCCTGAGCATGTCATGCCTTTGACACTCTCTTAAGGGTCCAATGGGAGGCTGAGAAATAACAGAGAAATCTCATTCCCAGCATAAGAAAGTCTGAGGATTGCAGGATGCAAGCCAAGGTCTCTGCCATGGTAATAGACTAAGTTTGGAGTTGTCTTTTGTCCAAACCTCACTCCCTAGTACTCTGATATGCATGTTACATATACTTGGGTGGGGTAGTTCCAGGAACTACGTGAAACTCCTAATCCTCAGATACTCAAATCCATTATATAAAATGAATATAGACTATGAACGTCCTTCTGTGCACTGTAAGTCCTCTCAACTACTCATAGTATCTTATAGTGTCGATAATGTGTAAGTATACTGGATTGCCTAGGAAATAATGGCCAGAAAGTCTATCCATGTTGAATAATATGCCTTTTTATGAATTAAAAAAAAAACACGGTTGGATCTATAGACATGGAGCCCATGGATCCAGAGAGCTAGAGTGTAATCACATCTCTGTCCCATCAGCACTGAGAGCTTGTTCACTGAGAATCTGCATCCATGATGTCAGTGGGTCCTCATGCCTCAGACTTTCCCGTGACTTTCAGAAAGCCTCTGTTTACCCGTTTTCATAAATAGGGACAAGCAGGGTGACCAACGGATAGAAACAGGGCTCACCAATTCCACCACTAACTAGCTTTGCTATTTGGGATTCTGTTTTGTGTGTGTGTGGGGGGGGAATTGTTGTTGTTTGTTTGATCCCTCGAGGTTCCCTTTGCCTTGTCTACAAATGGGCCAGTACAGCTTGCCTCGTCCATGCAAGGATTCCCAGAAATAATAGACATAAACAACACAACTCCATAAGTGAGATTCACCTTGATTATAAGGTAGCAGTGAAATTCAGTTCTGTGATTCAGCTCTGTCAACAGATTCTCAAAAGTCCTTGAGGTCCAGTGCCACATCCTGATCATTAGAGCACCCCTCCCTTAGTACTTACCAAAGTGGAGGCTTCTTGATTATAAATTACACAGATAGATAACAGAACTTGTACCCAACATTGCTTCATATACGCAGGCTTATCGTTACAGCAAGAGGCCATGAATTCCCCTGCAAAAAAAAAAAAAAAAAAAGGAAAAGGGTTACTATCCTTGTAGGCTATGGTTCTATCTGAAGGCAGCAAACCATGGAATCCCTTTCCTGAGTGACTAACAGGTGACTAACAGGATGCCTCGAGAGCTTGCATTGTCCCAGAGATCCACGGAGCTTTTGCCTTGACTGAGAAATCCCTGCTGAACTCTCTACTCAGTTGGAAAATGAGAATGTCCTTGGGAAGTCTGTCAAGATAGCCTCTGTGGGTGGCTGTATCCAGTAGCCCATGGTCTCTGAGTCGCTCTGGCAAGCTTTGGTGACTCACCAGCAGTCGGTCAGCCAACCAGGCCTCCGTCCAACCTGCCTCTGACTACAGTCCCAGGAAAGTGCCCTCCCCGCCCCCTCTAGCAGGGCACAAAGACATCGCTAACAGACCGTGGCAGTCTCATTTGTAAACCGTGTTCACCCGGCAGTCAAGAATGATCTGTCCTGATGCTCCCTCTCCTCTCTCCCGCCCTTCCTCTTCGGGCTCCCACTCGTTCCCCCTTTCTTTTGCCTAGAGAGTGATTTGTCTGTGTTATGGGTAGGCCTGACAAACCATTCCACATTAGCAGCTGAGATGTTGTTTGAAATGGGAAAATTGCTGGCAAACTGCTCCATTAGCGGTTCCAGTAACAAATACTCTGTTCCCCCAATGAAGATGAGACCGTGGAGGCACAAATTAATACGACTGTCTCCCCCACTCTGCGATGGGGATTACTCTTCAAGACGAATGGGTCCTCCTTGCCAGAAGTGTGCATCCACTAGACATAGCCTCTGAGGGAGCTGGTCCCTCCCCTCTCCCCTCTCCCCTCTGGCACCCCACATGTCCCCTTCCAAACATATTCTCTCTCTCTCTCTCTCTCTCTCTCTCTCTCTCTCTCTCTCTCTCTCTCTCTGTGTGTGTGTGTGTGTGTGTGTGTGTGTGTCTTTCCAGCTGAGGGTTTGGGGAGCAGCCATGCCAAATGAGGAGCTGATGAAAGATCTGCACCTCAGGGAGAAGAGAGATGGATGGGGATGAGGTACTGAGTTCTCAGCCTGGGCTCGGGTGTCATTTATCATCTGTAATAGAGCATCCCACCTGCCGCTCATGCCTGTCTCCCACAACACCGGTTCTTAGTGGCAGGAAGACATTTGAGAGATGAAATAATAAGACTGGAAAGGCTCACTTACTCCCCATGGCCCCTTCTCTTCCCAGGAAGTCCTGGGCTCTGAGCCTGCAGCATTTCCTATTCTTCCCAGAGTCCTAAGACTAAACGCATTTGCGAAAATTCATATGATGTATATGGTACACATTCCAGCAGCAACTCAGGGGTCCAGCCTGGGCCCTGAAGCTTTCAGGCTCTCAGGGAGCCAGTCTAAGGCATGTCCTGCTAAAAGCCTGAAGACTTTAAGGCTGTCCCGCCACAATATGAAAACTGCCAAAAATGAAGTCAGCTGCCAACAGTTCTGCCCATTAGCTCTGTGGTTGAGATGTCAACTAAATAGTGACATGGTTCCATGGCAGGGAAGCACAACTGTCCCGTGGTCCATCTCTTTCTTCCTTCTCTTTGTGACACTGACTCTTTCAACACGTTGCTTGGTTGCTTCCTACAGCATTCTGCCTCTAAAGGCAACTGATGATATAGGCAAGCATCGAAGCTCCTGGATCCTCTTTCCAGCTTTCTTCAACAGCTCTTGGGCCCTTGGATGAGGCTCTGCAGGCCAACAGCTGAACACTGTGGCTACTGCATTGCTCTCCTGCAACAGGTCACATGCTTTGTGTCCTTGTGCTTTGTGTTGTAAGAGGCCAGAGAATGCCTTCAGTGGTCCCTTGGTGATAAGTGGCTGGTTAATAACTATTCTCTGCTCTGTTCTCCAGACGCCTAGAACAGAACTCCATCAAATCCATTCCTGCAGGAGCCTTCACCCAGTACAAGAAACTGAAGCGAATGTGAGTTTCCCTTGGGAAAATTTTACCAGAATGTTTCTGTGGGAGGGTGGATGGGTGGAGGGCTTTGCAGGGTGTAGTAGATCACGTCCACTCCTCTTAGACAAGGCGAGGCTATGAAGGTGTGTGAGCTTCAGCATGTAGAGCTGTGAGCCTCTCTGACCAGAGAAAAGGGAAGTGATCCTTGTGAGAGAAGCAGGTGAGCTAGTCCACTCCCAGAGCCACACTGGCCAGCTTTAATGCCCTTGGCTTTGGTGATATGGACAGCAGTATGGCAGTGGCTTCCCATCTTCCTGTACTGCCATCGTTTACATTCCCACAAACATGCATGCACTCTTGAAGGGCTGCTACATGCCAGAGTCTGGATGGATGGAGCCATCAACAAAAGTGAAGGCTACATTCATGGAGGCTCTTCAATTGGGAGAGCACAAAAAAGTAAGGAAGTAAATATCAGTTCAGTAAGGTGTCCTAGGCAATAGTAAGGCACGGAAATTGTGCGTAGTACTTCACAGCTGATGAAGAGGAGTAAGCAAGGGAGGTTTGGCGTGGGGATTGTTGGGAGGTGCAGGTACAGGCTAGGTCACATGAGCACCCGAGACCACAGTAAAGGCTTTCCCTCTAAGTGACATATGTTAGCCCTGGAGGTTATGCTCAACATTTGGGCATATGGTTTAAGATTGTAGCCGTATGAATTGACATGGTCAAACCCAGCATCCCCAGAACCATAGTTACTGATCCCACATCCACCACTACATCCTGCTGGTGATGCCAGCATGCTATAGCCTCCCCCACCCACACACCATGGCAGCCTGAGACTGAACTCCCGCATCATCTCTGCCATGGGGGAACAATATCAATCTCATGATGACATTAAGCCTTAACTGTGAGTTACTCAGCACGGGCGTATTTGAAGAAACAAAAATGGGATTCAGAAATGACATATCACAGAGTTTATGATTCTAGAGGGATTCTAGCTGGGGAGATGACTCAGTGGTTGGGAGCACTGGCTGCTCTTTCAGAGGACCCAGGTTCAATTCCCAGCAACCATATAGCAGCTCACATATATCTGTAACTCTTGTTCCAAGGAAACCAACACCCTCACACCAGACATACATGTAGGCATTAAATACAAAAAAAAAAAAAAAAAGATTATAAATGGAGACCCCATTTCCCTTTTTCATGTAGGAAGGCCATTAGTCTAACCTGGTACTCACTCAGTGTGCTGTTTTCACTCCACCAGAGAATGAAATATATGCATGATGCATGGACTGCTTTTCCTTGCATGCCCGGACTTTTCACTGATTTCCCCTGAACGGGAGGGGCTGGCATCAACAAGGTCTACTGATTCCTTTCATGTCAAAAATAAATATGCCCACAAAACAGTGGCATTAGTAGGCTTACCCTCTGATCCCAGGAAGCCAACTTCCCATCTCCCTGGAAAGCCAAAGCAAACAGGATTTTCTCCTAGTGCAATTCCAAAAGTGGAAGCCAACATAATGAGCCAGCTCACAGCACTGGCTGCTCCCCTCTCTTTGGCAGCATCCTTTCTAGAAGAGCTGTATAAATATAGGCCTTAATATTTAAAATCTCGGGTCATTAATCTCTCGGCATCTCTGCTTCTCTGGCTCACTTTCCATGCGTCCCCCCAAATTCATTTTTAAAGCCCAGCGTGATTATGCACCCAGGTAGTAATTTTGGTGAAAAATGACAAGTTCAGTGGCTGCCCTCAACCTATAGCTCCTGCATGATTTAAGTCCCTGTTCTAATTTTTTGTGAGGTCCAGGTAATTTAGAGCTTGGCTGTGTTTTACTGTCCTTTCTCCATCCTATTGGAGTTGCCACAATTGGCACATTCAAAATTCATAAGACCTTATCAGTCATGACCTGGAGAGTGAATTTAATTTTTGATCACTCCTGATGCCACTGGTATTTATTGTGATGCCCCTCAAAGGGGTGGGAGGAGGAAAAAGAATCTGCTTAAACTTTTTGGACCAAGAGAATTTTAGAAATATACACTGTTGCTTAATGGTATGGGCTCAGGTAAGTCTCAGATGCAAATAGATTGCAGACCTTAATCATGTTTCCCTCCGAGGTGACCATGAATAGTTTATACATAATATTTAACAGGAAGAAATGTCCCCTCTCAGCTATGACTGAACACATCCTGGTCCCTCTTTAAAAATAGAATTACCCATGAATCATTGGCTCCACTCCTACCTATTTCTAATGATCACCCCAATATTAAAAAGAATACTACCAGGTTAAAAAAAAACATATTAGTAAAGAGATGGTGTACTGGAGACCATTTTCCTGGTTTTGTAGAGTTGATTGTGGACAACCAAAATGATGCTAGAAGAGTTCTTTGAAGCCAGATGTGGTGGTACAGGTGTAATCCCAACTCAGGACATTGAAGCATGGGGATGGTGAGCTCAAGGCCAACCTGAGCAACATAGCCAGATCATGTCACAAAAGCAAAACAAGTTCTTTTCATTTGAATGCACAGGGGTAGAACAAATCTTCCACAGGTTGTAACATTTCCTACTATCTTATTCTTTTAGTCCATGCTTATCCCTTCTATATGCTGGATTTGCTGTTCCAGCCTGGAAAAACTGGTCTCTCATAGTCATTCAGTTTATAGCTCTAGGGAACTGAGGGGGTCTCAGTGTGACTATATTCTGAAACATGTGTAGTATGATCTAGGGATCTTGTGCATTCACATGTCTTACAGATTTATTAAATACACAGATTTATGTTTTCTAGTGCCCTGAACACCCAGCGTAACAAATCAGACTCTGGGCTTTGAGCCCTGACCAAGACTGTCCAGCATAGTGATGCCAGGAACAGCCTTGAGCTGAAGGTCTGGAGGTAGAGATGTCCACTCATTACCCAAACGCCCGGGTCAAGGCCTTAGCTGCTTCAGGTCCTTAACCTCTCAGGTGGTTGTTTCTTCCTGCAGACTTTAAATGTGCCGTACATTCCCACTTATACATCACATTAGTTACATTTTCCCCTTCTCTGACCAAATGCCTGACTAACCAGCTTAAGGGCAGACTCCCAGTTTGAAAGGATACAGGGGCTGGAGATATAACTCAGCAGTTAAGAACACTGACTTTTCTCTCAGAGGAAGAAATGACACTCACATTTAGAGTCTGTCTTCCCTTCCCAGTTCATGCTCTCTTGAAACAGCCTCACAGACACAGCCAGAGGTGTGTCTCCTAAGTGATGCCAAATCCAGTCAAGTTGACAGTGGAGAGTAACCACCATACACGTGAATCTAAATTTCCAACTCAGAGAAGCAGCAGGTAGGATGACACTCCAAGGGCCATGGTGGAGATGGAGTTGGCGATACGGGAGAGATGTCCAAGGATACAGCATCTCAGTTGGGCTAGTGGAAGATGTCCAAAACATGTATCCTATACTATGTTGGCTATAGTTAATAACAGTCTACTTGAAAATTTCTGAGGGTAAGTTTTAAATGTCCTTACAAGTAATAATAGATAACTTCCTAAAATTTGAATGTGCTAAACAGCTTGATTTAGTCATTTCATAGTAAGCGTATATTCTAAAACATCACATTAAAAATGTGTAAATATATAGGATAAAAAAAATAGGGGAAAGAAAGGTCTAAGTGACTATTGATGTCTATTCCCACCAAACTACTTTTCTGGTTCCCATCACCCATCATTCACAAACCAGAAAATTATCTCACCTTGTGTTATAGTTCAAGGAGAGTTGAGGCCTGAAGTTCTCATTGTGAACTAAAACCCCAATAACAGCTGAGGCAGGTTATCTTTCCCAGTGGCCAGAGGACTTCCTGTATGCTAGAATTCTGAGCCCCATGAATGGACATCCCATGAGAGGGGAAAAGAGTCAAAATGGGCCCCCACTCTAATGCAAGAAGACCCCGTGTGCTGTTGTAAAATGCTTTGCTAGGCAGCCACCCTGAGGGTGAGCAAGATTAGGATAATCCAGGGTATTTGCTTGTTAAGACCCTTGTACAAAAATGGAGCACTGAAGAAAAGCCCAGTGTAAGCTGACGAGTTTGCAAACACAATCTGGATTTGTTTGAGGCGATCTTACCAGCTAAAGGGATAAGCCAGACAGCTGTGCCGGAGGGGCCTTAACCTGGGAAATATCTTTTAACTTATAGGCTTTGGAGATGGAAGGGAGCAGAGGTCTAGGCAAAAGTTGTTGCTTGGCCTTTTCCCGGGCTGTTAGATAAAGGGGGAGAGAGGACAAAGATACTCCTTTTGTGTGAGTTTAAGAGGCTGAACGGATGGGTGTCTGGCTCCACTAGAGGCCAAAATTTACCAATCTTCTCAGATGTGCTTTCTTCTCAGTATCCACTTGTCTCCTCCGGTTGGCCTGTAAAGACCTCAGCCCTCCCTCTCCCACACAAAAGCAAGGGCCCATTGATTTATTTTGTTGAACAGGAGAAGTTTCTTGTCACAGGAAAATTGGTGCATCTCTCCTGCCAGTGACAGGAGCCCAAAGGCCAGCCCTGAGCTAATAACTCTGAGGAAAAGAAATCCCCTTCTGCAAGGGCCATTAGCAAGAAGCTGTTGCCCAGTTGTCACTGGGTTGCTCAAAGTATACAGCAGGGCTCCCTGCATCTGGGAGACCAGACTATCTACTGCACCCACAACTCTGAGACCAGGCTAGCCACGTCACCTCCACCTTCGAGGCCAGACTACCTACCATATGCACTGTGTTTGGAAGATCCTGGACGTGTCATCTCCCTGGACTTGTTCCCAAATGGGGAACATTCCCAGCCAGTGACACATCCCTGTCTAAAGGCACTCTTCGAGAGTCTTGTGATTTGCTTGTGTCACACAGATGAGAGGATGGCATCATCCGTGCTCAGAAAGACTTGATCAGGTCAGGGATAAGAAGTGACCGGGGAGGTGAAATACCCCAGGGCTTTCAAGATGATAATCACTATGGGATACAAGACAAGAAAGCAATGCATAAAGGAGCCAGGCTTGACCTTTGGGGTGGGGCCCATGCTGCTTTGTCTGTACTGTTAAATACTTGATAATAGCACCTGAGACCAAGGCTCTGGCTTAAAGTTGATTTTAGTTTGGGATTCTGTTTTGTGTGTGTGTGGGGGGGGGAGTTGTTATTGTTTGTTTTGTTGGTTGGTTAGGTTTTTGTTTTGTTTCGTTCGTTGTTTTTGTTTTGCTTTCCTATTGAGACTGGGTGTCACTATGTAGTCCTCCAACTCCCAATCCTCCTGCCTCAGCACATTAGCATACCCAGCATGCATGGCTTCTGGAGGTGGCTTCACACCTAAACAGGAATGACCTACATATTCATAGCCTTTTGTGCCAGGCAAGACTTAAATGGGCATTCCTTAGAACCCAAGAAGATATACACAGGCATACTTTACCCCAAGTCAGCAGGAGATGTGTTCTTTAAACATTGCCTCTTGTGCTGTGAATAAATAAATTGCTTGGTTGATCAATTAATCTGTACCAGTTTTGAATGGCTGAACTGCTGGGTGCATACTTCAGGAAGAGCGTTATCACACCTGTGAACCATGTTCTCAGACTTTCCCATTAATGTTTTCAGAGACATCAGCAAGAATCAGATATCGGACATAGCTCCAGATGCCTTCCAGGGCCTGAAATCGCTCACATCGCTGTAAGTGGGGCGGGGGGTGGGAGGCGCGCCCGTATTTTTCAGGAGGTGTTTATCAAGGCTTTATGTTGCCTTATACACTTGTGGCAATCTGGTAAAAGAAACATATATTTCTTCAGGGGAAATTGATCTTGGGGAATATTTCTACAACTCACATGCATTATTTTTATTGATTAAGTGCCCAGCGGCTTTCCCAGTTATTGGCTTCTAATTCGAATGCATCTTTGACTCTCACCTCACTCCCCCTCCCACCTCATGCTGCACAGTACTGTCCCAGGGGAGATGGGGAGATCGGGTGGAGAGAATGGTAATGTATGTCTGAGATGAAGCCATGGCTCACCACCCCTCCTCCCACAGTCTCTGGCCTCGTTGAGAAGGGCAGTGTTTCCTTTTTTCTGACCACCGGCTATTCCTACCTTGTAGTTAGTGTTCAGGAAAGATCTACCCTTTCCCATCCCATCACCCTTACTTTCGTAGATTTTTCAAGCCCTTATTTAGCCCCGTTGTGAGGTCCAAAACCTCACCTACCAAGGGCCACAAGACTCCCAGACTAAGAAGGTGTGGGGTTTTGCCCTCATTCCCTCAGCAGCTCACCCACGGCATAGGCAGGACCTATGTTTTCTCTGCAGACAGAAGGAAGACGGTGATCCTTCCTTGCCTAACACTGTATGATTGACATATTTCAGTGATAACAACAACTGACAGCATTTATCAAGCACTGATTGTGACCAGGTACCCTTGAGGAGTCTTGTGGGTTTACTCCTCACAGAAACATAAACGATGGAGTCTACTGCCATGGATCTAAACTCCTTGACTGCGTTTGTTCCCATCTGTAACCCTAACCCTAGTACCTCAGGTTGGACCAAGCACATAGTGATTAAACAAAAGATTCAAGGCTAGGGAGAGGACAGTGAGTACAGTACCTGCTGCTTTGGCCTAGGGACCAGAGTCTAAATCCCAGCACCCACACACAAGCAGGGTACAGTGGGGTACAGCTGTAACCCAGAACTTGGGATGGGGGAAAGATGGGGGGATCTCAGGAGCTCATGGGTCAACCACCCCAGGCTCACTGAGAGACCATCTCAAAAATTAAATAGAAAGCGATAGAGGAAGACACCTGACATCAACTTCTGGCCTCCACACATACACACAGGTGAGCAACGCCCTCCAACACCCCAATGCTTATATATCCGCTCACTGGCATATGTCAGAGGAGTAGGGAAGAGGAGGGAAGAGAGAGCATGTTAAGTAAGTGTTTACACTTAAGTAAAAACACACTAATGAGTGTGAGAGAAAGGATTTGAGCCCAGCGTGTTTGCTCTAGAATTTCACTCCTGATCTTGGTGTTGTGCAGCCCTCTCAACATAATGTGGCAAGTATAGCTAACATCAGAGACAGTGGTGGTTTCATCACTTGATACATTTGTAACACCTAGTGCCTTGCTCCCTTCCACACCCCAGACGATAAAGAGGGCGCTCACAGGCACGCATCTGTGTTTTGCCCCTTCGCAACCTGTTCGCCTACTTAATGAGCAAGCAGGTACCAAGATGCACATGTCCCCCCATCCTGCTGGGCAGGAGCCTGGAACAAGATGCACAAGTCCTCCCATCCTACTGGGCAGGAGCCGAGGACAGGAAGTCCCTGATTCAGCTGCTGTCTGCTGCCTGCTGAGTAAATTAGTTTCATTTATCGAATAGAACATCTGGCTGGGATATCAAAGACAGGGCCGTGTGTGAGATTAGTGTCTGCTTATTGTGATGAGTGTCACAGAGAGGAGGAAACGGAGAGTCCCCTGCCACCAGGATCCCATCTTAACCTTCCCATTCCCCTTGTCTGGCTTCCCTTAGCCAATATTTGGGAACAGCCTCAAGACAGTGGGATGATTTCTGTCTTGCAGAAGAAATTCAAAATCTGGTTGCCAAACAGGAAATTGGCACACCAGCAGTGAACTGGGAGGTGTGTGCCAGGTATTAAGTGAGATACCTCTTGGCTTTTGTTTATTTGTTCTTCCATTCAGTAGATGCTTGCTGTGGAAGTTAGCGGTGTTATAGGCATTAAGAACATGACCAGGAACTGAACAGAGAAGTCCACAGAGCTCGTGAAGCTGACTGTGTAGGGTAAAGGGATGGAGCCCATTTACCCCAGACCTGTTCGTTCATTCATTCATTCATTCATTCATTCATTCACTCAGTGGATGTTTATTTACTAAACCTTGCTCTTTCTCCACTCTAGAGATCCAGCCAAGGGCATGCCCTATAACATCATCACATTGAGGAAAGTTCAAGGACAAGCATAAAAACTAAGCCTAAATGGGGCTGGAGAGATGGTTTAACACAGTTAAGTGCACTGGCTGCTCTTCCAGAGCACCCAGGTTCAGTTCCCAGCACCTATGTGGTGGCTCACAACTGACCGTAACTCTAGTCTCAGGGTCTGACATCCTCCTCCAGCCTCTTCAGGCACCAGGCACACATAGATAAACACACAGGCTAACCACCCTTACATATAAAACAATAAGAATAAACTAAGCCTAAATAAATGTGTAAGTAATATAAGCTAACATAAAGGTAAGTGCTGTGGAGAAGCAAAATAAGATACTCGATGGTAGAAAATCTTAGCTAAAACATTTAGGAGGCTTCTGCAGAGAGAGAGGTGTTTGGGCTCAGGCATGAAAGGGTAGCGAAGGTAATCAAGGCAAAGGCTCAGAATGGGAAGCCACGAAGACTAGCAGGCCGGCACCCTTGCACATATGCAGGTGGTTGACCCACTAGGTTTGAGGGTGCTCCATACCAAGGAGTGATGGACTGCCTGAGGACCCCTACCCCAGCATCCCCACCCCTGCCCGAGCAGCTTCTACCACTCTAGAAGCCCTGCCATCCACTGAGACGAACAGGCAGTGGCGTTACTACATTTGGCACAGTGAGCAATAGGACATTAATATGAATTACAAATGTGAGCCTGCGCCATCATGCTGACTTCTATTTAGTCATTAATTTGTTGAAGCATTAATGAAACACACCCGCAGGCTGATGGAGAACCCACTCTTCACTCCCAGTGGCTTCTGGAAATGGGCAGCAGTGGGGAGAGGGGGCCTATTTTATACTCATTCACCGTTTCTTCCTCCTAATATTTTGCCTCCTCAAATGACCATCAGCCGATCCTTGATTTGAGTGGGAATTAAATAATTGCATAGCCCGTGTACTCAGACCTGAGAAGGGGTTTTAAACAGAAGCAAACTAAACCCTCTTTAGCTGTTTCCTGATCAAAGAGGAGTCCGAACCCCGTGACAGCAAAGTCTGTCTTGAGATGAAGCAGAGAGAGGCTCAGAGAGTCTCAGCTCCAGGTTTACAGACTTGCTGGGCTTGAAAAAGCAAACCCATATTCTTTTTCCAGGCTTCTTAAATCACCAAACATGAGGCCTAGAGATAGCAGGGGGACACTGTGGGCCTGAAAGATGAAATGAAAAAAATCTGAGTTCCTTTCTTCTTAGATCTGAGAGAATGGGACCGGCAGGCAGATATAGAGTGGAAGGTGCCGTCATCTGAGACAGCAAAACTCCTCAGCCTCCCCATTGAGCCAGGCCTCAACTCAGAAATGCCTGCACCATCGGGAGATGCCCCCGCATACCCATAGCCCTGCTGTCTAGATGGGTGATTAAAGAACTCAGCTCAGGAATTCCTAGGATGCAGAGGGATATTAAAAGGAAACATTCTATAGGCTGCCTCAGCCTGATCAATACCCATTGAAGGCTGGCCTCCCACACTGCTTATTTACGGTGGGACATGAGTCACACTAGCAGCTCAGGAGGTACCACAAAGGGATGCTGCTTCTTCCTTGTGGGGGTGATGTACTGGGCTGGGCTAGAGTGCAGCAGGATGGAGCCTGGCTTACCTCACCCCCAGGATGGCACTCCCACCCAGCACAGGATGAACTAACTGCCTTTGTCTCTGATAAGAAGATGGGATGATGTGGCAGCCCAGGGAGGCAGGTGACCTTGCACCCAGAACTGGCAGAGGTGATGACCTCCTTTAAGTCTTGCTGATTGCTGTCATTTGCTTTCTTCCAGGGTGCTCTATGGGAACAAGATTGCAGAGATTCCCAAGGGACTGTTTGATGGGCTGGTGTCCCTGCAGCTGCTGTGAGTAGGAACCGGCTACTTTTTACATCCTCGTGACTGTTTTTGCTGACTGAAAATGTTTAAGCCATGCTCTGGAGAGTTCTTTCGACTTTATGCCTATCATACTGACACTAAAGCCTCCGTGCATTCCATCTGTCCTCTCCAAGGCCTCATTCTTTGGCCAGAGAGCCAGAGAGTTGGCAAAGAACGCCAAGGCCAGTGTACATAAGCCTAGATGATACAGTCCAGACGCAGGCCCTAGCGTGTGTCTTGAATGGGTTCATGACTTGAAAATAAGAAAGAAATTGAATCCTGTGAGAGGAAATATTTTACAAAGGTGCACTAAGAATTTAGGGAACTAAAATCTTCCCAAGGTAAACTCTAGTTTGAAAGCTGAAACAGCTGCTCCTACACATGTGACCTTTCGAGGGGTGTGGGAAGGGAGAAGCCATTAGAGAGAAGTATAATTGGTCAACAGTGTGACTATTTGGTAAGACAGACTGAGGGGAAGTGATTATTTCATTTAAAGGAAGATCTGTGGCCTCAGGTTTTAAGGTCTGGGCTTATTTATTTGCATTTATTTCATTCTGGTCATTTGAATTTAAATGTTTGAAGAAGATAATTGAACTCTGATGTGGAGAATAAGGAAAGGAATATAGCTTATTTTAGGAGATTTTTATGAGCAAGAATCATCCCTGGTTTTGTGACTGGATAGTAAGTACATCTATACTTATGTGTTATGGTTCGGGAACTCTCTCTCTCTCTCTCTCTCTCTCTCTCTCTCTCTCTCTCTCTCTCTCTCTCTGTGTGTGTGTGTGTGTGTGTGTGTGTGTGTGTGTGTGTGTGTGAATGCAAACACATATATGACTGCAATGATTCCTATTGGTATTAAGGCTTGACCTTGAGTACCCTATGAGCATTGGAGAATGCCAACTCAGAGAGGTAAACGATTTGCCCCGTGTCACACAGCACATAAGTGTAGAAAGTGAGTACACTCTCTATGGTAGAGTCTCCATTTTTTCTAAAGGCTTCCAGCTCCCTGAATGGTGCATGACAGGATGACAGGATTTCACAAGCCTTCATCTGAGTTCTGTAATTTTTTTTTTTTTTTTTTTTTTTTTGGTAAATCGAATGTCTTCAAAAAAAAAAAAAAAAAAGTTAAAACCACCTCTAATCCGGGCAAGGTATTGTGTACTTTTAATTCCAGGGCTTAGGAAGCTCAAGCAGAAAAGTCCATGAGGGAGGAAGGGAGAAAGAAAGATACATCACCTCCAATTCCCAGAGAAGAAGTTCCAAACACCCTGCCTCCCTTGTACAGTTAGGAGGTGCCAAAATCTAAGTTTACGGACCGAATAGTCCAGCCAAATCTCTGAAAAGGGAGAAGGTACAGGGCCAAAGACACAAGGCGGTAGGATGGGCACATGTAGTTTTGGATTGCAAGGACACTTCTAGAAAGAATTAAGACTTCCTCTGGCCCTCCCATCTCATAGCTTCACATCCTAAACTCCCAAGTCCCTGGACAGGTTGCCCCAGGATATTTAACAATATGAATCATGTTGGAATGAAATGGCCATCGAGTTTCTGGGCTGTGGATCCAGCACAGCAACCATCAGATTAGTTTGACAAGGCTGGAAAGCAGAGAGAGAGAGAGAGAGAGAGAGAGAGAGAGAGAGAGAGAGAGAGAGAGAGAGAGAGAGAGAGAGAGAGAGAGAGAGAGAGAGAGCTGTATGTTCCCTACATCGTCTTGGCTCTTCCTCGCTTCCATCTCATTCTGCCTGGCTGTAGGTGAGCAGATCTGTGCTCAAAGGTCCCAGCCCTTCCTGGATTTTTAAGGCTCTTTTGTACAATGACATACCAGGATCTAATACCAGGGCTCTGCAAAGATCTGGGTGTTTCACAGATGGTGTTCTTTGCTCCTAGCAGAGAAACTAAGTTATAACTGTCACCATAAGGCTGGTTAACTGTAGCCATTAATCCTCAGAAGAGTAACAATAGCATATGCCTGAAGGTAGGTGTGTGTGTGTGTGTGTGTGTGTGTGTGTGTGTATGTGTGTGTGCTGTGACCAGCCAGGCTGGTGTTAATGACCTTGTATGATAGACATTGAAAGAAAAAGGACATGCACATTTACCCTGAGGACAGATGAACTGAGCATCAAAATGCCTCGCATTGTGAATGGTGTGTATCAAAAATTCTAGAGCGGCATATTTTTAAACAAAGGAAATCTGTCCCTGCTATAAGCTGACAGCAGTCAGGAGGTTACGAGTGCCCCCCTCCCCCATCTTGAAAGACAGGCCAGCTGAACATCACCACTTTGAGCAGATGGAGTTGACGAGCTAGGGGGTAAAGACAGTGCTTCTCCCTCTGTGAAGACCAGGAATTGACACAACTCAGGCTGGCTTGCTTTCCAGAAAGAACCCGCAGGCAGAGCTGGAGCCTGTCATCTCTGGTTCTGGCCTGCTGTTGAGCAGTTGGAAAGCAGGTCCCCATTAGATCAAATTTAGGGTTCAGTGGGCTGTAGATTGGATTTCTTCTCCTTTGGCTGGAGATAGTCTGATAAGAGGGCTCTGATTAGAATATCCTGGTTGACTGGGTAATTCCATCTCCTTTGACTCAGAGTCAATCCATGGGAGTTTGGTTCCCTTGCCCCCCCCCCCTTGAATGATTGGTCCATCTCAAAGTGGAAATGTCCCTTCTGTGCCTAGAGGTCCTGGATATTTCCTTTCTGCAACTTAGTGTGGCACTAACAGGGACCAAGTGAATGTGCTTGGATATTCTGCCCCTGCCCTTCCCTTTCTGATTGCTCTGGAGTTAGCTGCCATCCTTCCAAATATGACCAGTTCAGGGTGTGCCCAGTCAGGCCATTTTAGCAATTTGCTGCCATGCTCCTTTGCACAGATGATCAACACTAATAGTGTCTAAGGCACCCTCAGAGACTTCACCAAATGGCTTTCTGCAGGCACACTTCAGCTGTCCCTAGAGTTGCCCCTGAACTTGATGTATTGTCCCCTGTATCCTTTCAAAAGTTAAATCCTTAGCTTAATATCCAAGGTCTCTGGCCAAAGGAGCCTTGGGGCTACACACCCACAAGAGCATGCAGACACATACACACTCCTGCTTGCTCGCACGCGCGCGCGCCGCGCGCACACACACACACACACACACACACACACACACACACCCCAAAACCATAACACATGAGTATAGATGTACCAGCTGGTACTGCAGTCCCACAATGCCTTCTCTGACAAATCTGCCTGTCTTCCCTTTGCTGATGGTGTCTGTGATAAGTCCTTGCTGCACAGTTGGAAGTTGAAAAGCTCATTCTTAAACTGAACCTCAGTCCCCGTTTCTAAGAAATTCAAAAGTGTTTTCATTGCCTTCATTTCATTGTTTCTGAGTAGCTCGTGTACCTCCATGAAATTAATCCTAAACAGGTCCAGTTCTGGCGGTCATTCACTGTGTAAGGATGCACTCATTACTTGCTACTAGCAGCATCCCTTCCTTGTTCGGAATGGGAGATAGTCTGGCTGCCAGGAAAGGAGTTGGGTGACCCAGGGAGGCACCTGAGAAGCCATGGTTGGAACAGAAAGTGTCACCTGCATGTAACCCTAACTGCTTTCCCTCCATCCCCCTGAGTTCTTAGAACATCTGACGTGATGGGTATCTGATCCTGCGTGGGCAGCCAGCAGGTAGGTGTGCCTTAAGAGGCTGCACTTTGTAACTTAGAGTCCCATCATCGTCTGCAAGGCAAGAAAAGCAGTCAGTATGTCACCAGGGCTGTCATTTCCTTCTCTGACGGGCAGTTGCGAGCTGTGCTGTCACAGCTTTCCCTGGGGAAAGGCGAGCTTTCCTTGAATACTCATTGATTTCATGGCATGCCCGGGAACGTTACTGCTGTGTGGGGCAGAGGGGACGTCAGAGGTGGAGACTTTTCAACCTGCTCCAGGAGGTTTTAACCCAAACCAGACTGCCTTCAGCCTGGAGTGAGTTAAGACACCTGTTGTTCAGTTTTCTTGGAAGGCAGACAGAACCATTTGAGGCTCTTGAAGTTTGCCAAGCAACATGTCAATTACAGAGCAGTGAGCACAACTTCACTCCACATAGATCACATTCCCTCACGGGCATCTTCACAGGCGCTTCCTACTGCTGTTATCCATGACACCTAGCAGTGACTGAGTACTTAATATTCCTGGGACTAGTGCTAAGCAGTGGCAGGTGCATAGTCTCATTTAATCTTCTCAACAACACTACAAGGGAAGTATTTTGATCAAGGCCCGTTTTATAGATAAGGAACTGCAAGTTAGTGAACTTGGCCTTGATTGCTCATATATAAGCTGTAGGACCAGGAATCTAGGAGCTCTTGTTTCCAGAGATGCAGAAATGAAGCTGGGTGAGGAGAAAAAAAAAAAACAGTACTCTCCTGCATCAAAAACAGCTCAGTTCAATAGTACATTTTTAAGGGAAGAATTCTCGCCTTTGTTGTGAATCTGACATTTCCTAAGGAAAGTCTTAAGTTCTGAGTGTTCTGTGTAAATGGTTCCCTCTTCTTAAAGGCCTGATTAGTCACCAGGTAGCAATCATATAGGGAAGTGGCCAGCCCACTAGCTGTGTGTCAGGGGACAGACCAAGTAGAGCTAATATAGGCAAGGTCACTTGATTGCCCAACAGCTGGGTCATAACCCTCTCTCTAGGCTCTGGTCTCAGCTCTCCTCTGACTCTATTAGAAAAGCCACAGCTGTTACCAAGGCCTTCCCGTGTCACTGAAGTGGATAGATGGGCGTGTTTCTCAGACAGGCCACCGGATGGCGATGCTGTACGCCTCGTGCTTTTGTTTCCATTCCATCTGGAATCACCATGACAACCCAAGACCTGTGACAACAGGGTACCCATTAGCAGGAGAGAAGAAAAGAGTCACCTCACCTCTGCCACCTTGGGAGTTGGGGGTTCCTCCTGGGCCCTCCTGTGGGTGTTAGGCATAACAAGGGTCAGAGCACCCATTCACAAGCTCCAGCAAGAGTCTGGTCATGGCCAGAGCACCTCTGTACTGTGGCACTCGAGATCAGTCACGTCGTCCTCAGTCTGGCATCAGCAAGTTGCTGAAGGTCAAAATTAATTCCCCATATTTCATAGGCGAGAGGGACATGAAAAGATATTAGTCCTGTTACACTTAGTGGATAAAGAAATTTAGGATGGCAGAGGGTTAATTCTAACGAAATAAAAGGGAAGACAGGCATATTAATGAGAGAAAGATGTCTGGAGATTCCCCAGCTTAGTCAGGGGTCTATAATAGCTCCCTTAATTGGTATCCACACCAGTACTTTATGCCCATATGCAATAGCAAATACCTCTCTAGAGACACATAGAACATTTTTAATGGCAGAGAGCCTTTATGACACTTTTTAAAAATAAGCGTTCTCCCCTGAACCAGCCAAAGGAAAGGTCATGCCAGGGGCTGGTGGTACCATCTTTCTCCTCATGAGTCTGCTGCATGCACTTGTTTGTGAAACAGAAACTGATTTGCAGGTTAAGGGAAAGGAAGTTCACAATGCTACTGTTCTGGCTGGGTTCATTCCTGTGTCCCTCCCCTCCTCGCCTCACCCCCACCCCACCCCAGGTCCTTCCTGGAAGAGTTTCAGCCCTTCTCTTGGAAAGCTGGCTACACTCTTTCTTGACACTGGTTTTCTGAGAGGACATTGCACTCTCTGGAGTCTGGAATCTGGTCTTGGCATCTTTGGCAAACACTCGGGAAAGAAGAGGAGTAATGTGACCACTTCTTTCCACAGACCTTGGGGCAGGTGCAGAGACTATAAATACAACCCAGAGTGATAGCTTTAGGCTGTTGAATCAACATGTGGTTGGCTAGAGTTGCCAAGGTGATTTTAATGCAATTTATCACTAAACCCAACTCCAGATGTTTCTGTTTTCCAAACCCTGCCATAAAGGCCTGAGAGGATGGGATATGAGCAGGCGTGGTGGTTATCGGTGGCCTTGGAGAGAGACTGTGCTCTCTTTCATAGATCTCAATGGGCTCATCTTCTCATGCACCACACACACACCACTACCACTTTGAACAAATGAGGCTGCAAGCTGCTACTAGCAGTAAAAAATCGCCTGAATCTTTTCTGATAGGCCAGGCCATTCCCGTAGCAGGGCATGGTCTAAAAATCACTTCCATACCAGACTCGGGGCATTTCCTTACCCCACTTAGCTCTGGCTTTGCGTCTCCTACCCTGCTTCCCCCGAAGGCAGCTGTTTCTGGAAAGGATTATCTCCCAGCAGCATTGTTGTGTTGGGTAGTGGATGGGGGGGTGCTAAGACCACTTGACATAAAGCATGTGGAAGTCCAAAGTTCTCCAACAAGCAGGGGGTGGTAGCATGTCTCGGGGCTAACGTGCAAATCTATACACCCACTATTTGGTGTGCTGCTCTCCTCTCATTCCTCCAATGGGAGCACGGTTCTTATTGTTTCATATGATTGCAAAATCATCACTAAGTTTGATGGGGAAGCCAGCCTCTACCTCCTCGTAGCCTTAGGTGACTTCCGCTAAGTCACCTAGGGGATGGGTGTCAGGGTAGCAGAGTGGTTAGACTAACCTAGCAGCCACAGGTAAGGGAACACTGCTCAGTTATTTTATGCCTTTGAGTCCTCACAGTATCATCTGGATGGTGGAGCTAGCCTTTACCATGGAGGGCTATAGAGGATTAGATATTTGTAAGGTGTCGATATAAGTGCTAAGTGTGGACTAATTCACAGTTACCATTCACATGGCCTTGTCGGAATCCTCTCCATATTCACATGGTTCCTGAAGTTCCTTTAGAAGGTTGGCCCAGAAGCCCCAGAGTTAGCTCTGCTTTGGAGACACTTGTGCACAGTTGAGGGTCGGTGTTTTCAGCTGGGGAAGAGGCCTCTGCAGTGAGGCATGTGAACATCCCAGGTGCAGGATGCTGTTGTCTCCTGGTCATCTCAGAATGCAGGACAGCTTCAGAGGGGGGGAAATAAAGAGCTATGAACACCATCTCCCTCACCAGCACCTAGCTATTCCTGAGCATGAGACCCCCGCCTCACAAAACTACAAGATACAGAAACAGCCACCTTGTATCAGTTACAGTGTAGTGAACATCCCAAGCTGAGACGCCTCTCTATTCCCAAGAGACAAGTAGGGTGTTCTAGGCCCAACCAGATCTCTGTCTACCCCATCTACCTTAAGGCTCAAAAAACTAGGTCTGCACTAGGGATAAGTAGCACAGACAAGAGAAAATGCATATAGATTTTAAGTAGAGGATGGGAAGCAAGCTTTGCAATCACATGGGCCGAGGCCATCATTTCAACCCTCAGTTTCCTCATCAGAAAAATGAAGGTGATCGCCAGCGATGCTGTTGTGTGGGAAATATTTGGCACATGGGCATGGCATTTATGGATGACTCAGCCTTCTTGCCATCATTCCTAAAGAAATTTACATTGCTGTTCCTCAAAGGAGGGTGAAGCAAACCAGATCAAGTATTGTAGAGGTCTTCACTCCAAAGAAAGAGTTACAAAACTAGCCAACAAGGGAAGCCCATGTCCATCTTCTAATTACTAAAGCCCATTACAGATACAGTTTGAGCATTCCTAATCCAAAAAGCCAAAACAATCCAAAATTTGAACCTTTCTGATCACCCATATGATGCCGCAGGTGGAAACTTTCCACACTTAACCTCATGTGACAGATGATACAGTCAAAACAAAACAAAACAAGCCAGCAGCATGCAAAAAACATTATACAAAAAAAAAAAAAAATCCTGCAGGCCTTGTATGTGAAACATAAATGAAAATAGATTTGGGTCCCCTCCCTCAGATCTCTCATTATACACACACAAATATTCCACAGTCTGAAATTCCAACTTCTTCTGATCCCAAGCATTCTAGATAAGCAACGCTGAGCCTAAGACTATCATTTTTTTTTTTTTTTTTTTTTTTTTTGGCTCCATCCTTTGGTGTTTATCTTATACCCTCATCTCTTGCCCATGGACCAGATAACTCAGGAGGGCTCCTTTTATGGAAGTCAGACTGAGTTGAGTAGCTGCCAATCTTCTTCCCCCAAAGAGAAAGAGCAGAGGCAGGCTGCTAGATCTTGCTGGTGCTGAAGTTCGTAAAGCCATCCACAGCGTCTAATTCTCCATAAGCAGCTTAATTTTATCTCTCCCGACAACTCCTCATCGTGCCTGGGGGAGCCCAGCAGCTGATAGAGGATGACTGTCCAAGAGACGATGCCCTTCTCTGTCTTCCTTTGGCTCCTGTTTCATGAGCGCTGCACTTTGAGCTCTGTTTCTTAGTAATTCTGCCAGCCTGGGTTGTTTTGATAGTTCACTTCTTTGAAACAACATCCCGTGTGAGAGATCTGGGAGCAATAGGAGACAGAGCAAAGGAAGCCAAGCTGGCCCTGGTGGGTCAGGAATATTGCCAAGATCCATGCAGTCTAGATGTAGTCTCCAGGTGAGTCAGCGTTGCTGCTCCTGTCTCCACCACCATCTTCCTTGTCTGATACAAATACCTCCCAGATTCAAGTGTGGATGTTGGGCTCATGAATGAGGACCAAGTTGTCAAGTCTAAAAGCCTTCTCAAGCAAGGATGCTTCTGGGGAGGGGGAAACACATAGTAGAGAGAGAGTATAGTGGCAGAGAGCGTATATCCTGCCTGTGAATTTGTCCACTGTCCAGCTAGCACTAGAAGCATTGCCAGAGATTTTGAAATTTGTTTTCCAAGAAAAAGCAAAAATCTCGTGTGTGTGTGTGTGTGTGTGTGTGTGTGTGTGTGTGTGTGTTGCATAACATTTCTAACTTTTGACACATAAAGAAGTCTTATTGTAAAATGGTAGGGAAGAGGAGATCCTCAGACCATTGGCTAAGACATCCAGGTCTCTTTATTGAATAGTTTTAACAAGATGGCTCTCAGAGGCCTTAAATATCAATATTTAGAACAAATTGTTTACCAATTACTTAAAAAAAAAATGAAATAAAATACCCAAGCATAGTGGCACATGTCTTTAATCCCAGCACTTGGGAGATAGAGGCAGGTGGATCTTTGTGAGTTCAAAGATAGCCTGGTCTACATAGAGAGTTCTAGGACAGCTACATAGTGAGACCCTGTCTCCCCTCCAAAATTTCATTCATTGGCTAATCAAAATTTTAAAAACAAAATAAAAGCTTGTATGCGAGAGATCCATTTCTGACCTGATTGCTAGGCTGCTATTCTGTTCATATTGCAGCCTCCTTCAAATGTCCCCCGCCTAGAATGACCTTGACCACAATTTAATACAGAAATCACGGGAAATTGGGAGGGGGAGTTACTGAGGGGATGGGCAGATGGGCGGGGTAGATAAGGTATTCATAAAGAAGCTGCTGAGCCCTCTAGAGACCTGGTTATCATAATGGCTCCCAGCATGCTCCAGAAACTCTTGTGACCTTCAGCGAAGCCCTCAGCCTCTGCTTGGGTCTCTTCGCCTGTGACTGTGCAGTGTCTCTGCCCATCTGCCCAGGTTACAGTGAGAATAACAGGGGGTCAGGAAAGCACTTTGGAAAACAAAGAGTATTCTAGTAAACGTGAACTTTTTTCTACTCTGAGGCAGGAGGACATCTGTGTGGACCCTAGGGACCCTGCCTGTTATTAGCCAGATTAAACAGGCAGTTCTTCTGCTTGTCATGGCCACAGCTGCCTGCCAGCACCTGGAGTGCACAGGAGACTGCAAGGGAGGTGGGCTTCCAGCAGGGGAGGGTAGGTTGGCACTCGGGGGCAGCTCTACCATCCCCAACGCAGTCCCCATGGACCATGACCATGGTACATAGACAGTCCCGAAGCAAGCAGGTCTGTTCTGAATCCTGGGACATTCACCACCAACGGAGCTAGCTCTGGGCCTGCCTTGAGAGTGGTTTAAAATTTCAACATTTTTACTCTTTGGTTTCTTTCCTCCCATTCAGGAAGGAATGAGAAATGATTTCACGGTAGTTTCAAGGGCACAACCAGTCAGTCTAGGGTTATAAGGGAAATGCCCAGGACCCAGATTTGCTTGACTTAGGAGCTCTGCATTCTGAAACTTGTCCTGTGGCACTCAGAGCATCTGCTGGATCAGTGTTTCACACACTTCCTATGTTGTTCTGTGAAGGAGGGGACAGCATGAAGATGTATGACCATAGCAGAAAGGATCCCTTGCGTGTAGGAAAGCTGAACTCAAAGTCAAGTGATATTGCATATGGAGCTGGGTTATGTGTCTGAATAAAAGATAAGCATTAGTAATGAAGGGAGAAACTGAAGAGATGACATGTGTATTACTGCAGATTACACACATGGCAAACAAGAAAACTAACCGATCTCCTCAAGTCACAGGCTGAGGTGAGTGGGAGGAAGGAATTATATAGGGCACTATGAGACTCAATACTGGGATTTCAGGGTCCCTCCCTGAGGAGAGCGGGAGGGTCAGGGCAGGCCTCTCTGAGGAGGTGCCATTTGAGCTGAGAGTCCAGCCTTTCTAAAAAGGGGTAGAGAAAGGGTTCAGAGGGTCAACCATGGGGTGCCTGAAAAGCAACAGGTGACCAGTGGGGCTAGAGGGTAATAGATGAAGGTAGTAGGTTTTCTTGGACAGGTAGCTACGGAGACTTATTAATTATGAATGCTCAGCTTTAGCTTTAGGCTTATTTTGAGCTAGGTTTTTTGTTATTGTTGTTTTGTTTTGATTTTTTAACTTAAATTAGCCCATTTCTATCTGTCTGTGTGCTGCCCTGAGGCTCGTTTACCTCATCTACTTACTGTCCATCCTGCTTTCTTGCTTCCTCCATATCTGGCTGGCTGCCCACCATCCCTGCCTATCCTTCTTCTTCCTAACTATTGGCCGTTCCGCTTTATATTGGACCAGTCAGATGCCTCAGGCAAGCAAGGTGGAACAGCAACACATCTTTACATAGTTAAATAATTATTCACAACTCAAACAAATGTAACACATCTGTACTTAGTTACACACATATTCTATTCCACAACAGATGAAGATATGAGCTTATGATAAAGACATGGAAGGTGTTTGTGTGTATATGTGTGTGTGCATGCATGTGTGTGCCTATACATTCACACATTTCTTCTCTGGGAGGATGGCCTATAACTTCCATCAGATTTCCAATGAAATCAGTGATCCAAACAAACTCCAAGGAAAAAATTGCCCTAAATCTATCTACTAAAGCCTTACAACAATTGTACCAAATGATTTTCCTTTTGTGATTCCTGGAACCCCTGAATTATAATGCAAAAAAGAAAAAAAAATGAAGAAGAAGAAAATGCAGTATTGGGCTCCACTCCAAGCCTTTGTCCAAGGCTGTATGATGTATGTGACAGATCAGGTGCAGGTGCAGGTGTGAGGCCAGGTGCAGGTGTGAGGCCAGGTGCAGATATAAGGCCAAGTGCAGGTTCGAGGACAGGTGCAGATGTAAGGCCAGGTGCAGATGTGAGGCCAGGTGCAGGTGCGAGGCCAGGTGCAGATGTAAGGCCAGGTGCAGATGTGATGCCAGGTGCAGGTTCGAGGCCAGGTGCAGGTTGTGGTAGTGTGTGTAGCACAGCATCTACGGTGATGGGAGGAAATTGGGGAGGGTCTAGGAAGCCACAGGAAGCAGTCTCTCTTTCCCTGCGCTGCAGCAGAGACTCAAGGTCACATGGATGAGGGATGGCTGCTTTCTAGCAGTCCCAGCAGGTGCAGCCAGCCCTTGCTCCACTAGCAATGACCAGCGGTGTCTCTTCTGCCTGCAGCCTCCTCAATGCCAACAAGATCAACTGCCTGCGGGTGAACACCTTCCAGGACCTGCAGAACCTCAACCTGCTCTCTCTGTACGACAACAAGTTGCAGACTGTCAGCAAGGGGCTCTTTGCTCCTCTGCAGTCCATCCAGACCCTGTGAGTACCCTGCCCTGGCAGCTGCAGAGCCCTACCACCAAAAGCATTGATCCTGTGGGAGGGTTTCCAGCATTTGCAGCAAGGGGGTGGGAGATGAAGCTTAAAGCACTTAACTGTACTGAGTATTCTGGTTGGGCCTGGTCATGCTGAGGTATTTATCTCACTTCCAACCATGCAGCCTCACAACAATCCAGGAGGATGCCACACAGAGTCTATGTGACGAATCCAAGGCACTGAAAGAGTGTGGTGCTTACTCAGGGTCACAGCTAGTACAAAGCAGGACTTGAATCCTGGCAGAACTGGTGAGCTGTGCTCATAACCACAACACCCAATGTACTGTTCTAAGCAGTCTCCATATCTGTGAGAATCCATCTCCTCCTTTCTGTAGTTTCCCCAGTCCTGCAAAGCCAACCCTCTGATACAGGCTTTCTGCAGCTACCTTACTTACACACACACACACACACACACACACACACACACACACACACACACACACACACACACACGCACACGCACACGCATAGCCCTCAGCTCCCAAGTATTGCTGGTGTGTATAAATACTGCCCGTAAACAGATGACATGAGTACACATTTCAGTCTGTGGTCTTGACTGTTCCAACCTCAAGATTTCACCCCCAGCTCTAGGCCCACCATGAGCCCGGAAGTCTCCTTGAGACGCTGGAAGTCATCTGGCACTTATTTCCTAGTAGTGAGAGGCAGGAACCAATATAGAATGAGAACAGCTGCTTGTTATTGAATGCCGACCACGTGTGAAGCTCTGTGCTTAGTGCTGCAGGGGTTTTTCTTACTGCTCAGAGGAGGCGGCACCTATGGCACCCCCATGATGATAAGGAGAATAGCAACAATACCCACTACTATATGTGGAACCATACGCCGTGACATTCGCTGTGCTAGCTGCCTTATGCGCCTGTTATCACCAAGCTCGGAGAAATAAAATGCTTGTTACGTTAAGTGTAAACTCTAAAGCTCTCGCCTTGCATCGCCCCATCAGAGTCGGCATGGGTGAAATGGAGCCAGCCATCAGTGGGTCCTTCCCCGAGAGGGGAGAGCTGGAAGGCTGATTGCCCAGACCAGATGTTGGCTGCATCTGTGCTGCCTTTGGCAGACAGCTGGCCACAGACCCCCTCTTTGAATTCTCTCTGAAAGCAGCACCCCCTCCAGGCCTCCTGGGGCAGCAGAGAAAGGGCCTCAACACCAGTTTGCTAGCAACACCAGTTTGCTAGGGCCTGGCACGAGGCAGGGCGATGGTGAAGCAAGGTTCCTCAGGTCACTCCCGATTAACAGCCCTGTCCCTCTTCCAGCCACTTAGCTCAAAACCCATTTGTTTGCGACTGCCACTTGAAGTGGCTGGCTGACTACCTTCAGGACAACCCCATTGAGACAAGCGGCGCCCGTTGCAGCAGCCCACGCCGGCTGGCCAACAAGCGCATCAGCCAGATCAAAAGCAAGAAGTTCCGCTGTTCAGGTAATCAGGTTACTGGAGTGGGGCCCCACTTTCTGACTCAGAATACAGCAGCCCCAGAGAGGCCAATAATCCAATCTGGAGGACAGCGAGCGCTGTAATGGCTCCTGGGGAGCATCTTTGCAAATTAAATTGGGGAAATTCAGTTAGCCCTCCAGAAAACCAATTACCTTATGGATTTAAAATAAAACACACTCACACAATAAAAGCGTGGGGGAGGGGTGGGCAGCTTGGGAGAAACAGAACCCAGGCACAGTCACTCCTCCCAGAGCTTGGTGGAAGCCTAGAGACTGGGCAGCCTTCGTTCGTACATGTGTGCTTGAGAGGAGGCCAAGATTTATTTTGTAGTCTCTGAAGCAGATTCCACAAATGGCACAGAAATACACAGCCGAGGCCGGGCTACAGCCAGGCTTTAGTACGGCCCTCAACCATAAAGAGTAGGGTTACAGGTTTCACAAACACCTTCCCTATCTCCTTGAAGCAGATGGCTGCTCTCTCTGATGACATGGGGAATAGCAGGCTGTGGGAAGAAGCAAAGCTTGTGTCCCCATGCCCAGCTCTGTCTAGAGACTGTCTTCCTCCCACCTCCACCAGGGGAGGACATGGAGACAAAGGGCAAGAGAATTCACGGCCCACCTTGGAAAGAAAGGTGGTCTCCTTGACCAGTGGTAGACATCATTATCATTTTTCTCTTTTTCTACCGGAAAAGATCAGGATCTGCTCACTCTGGCTGATAAACCAACAGCAGGAGGTCCTGAGATAGGCTGAGCCAACCCTGACAGTGTGTGTCTCAGCAAGAACTGTGCTCCCACCCTTCTCAGAGAGTGCTCAGCCAGTGTGTTCTCCCAGGAACAATGCCAACATGGGGTCTGGCCATTGGCAGAGCAGCAGGCAGATTTTGGCTTCTTGTACCATGTTCTTTGTGCTTTAATAAGTCAATTTTTATCATTTGTGTCATGGGGATAATAAACTTCAGCCTCTTATTTTGTTTGCATAGGCAAACAACTGGGGAAGAGCCACCCATGCATCACAGCCACAGCCAGTGGGTCAGGACCAGGCTCCACATCACTATCTCCTTGATACTATTAATATCTAGGAGAAAGGCGGTCCAACTGCTTGAGCTGCTGTCTTCCTAGTCTCTTGGATCCACTTCTAACCCCCAAACGTTTTCCTTCGATTCCTCCCTAAGCTTGCTAACATATCTGGGTAGAAAGTCTCCCTCTAGCACTAAGTGTCATCTGTAGGAGACCAGTCCTTCCCAAGGGTCTCCTCATGACTATCTGTAGCATCATTCCCTCTTTTGTCTTTGCTTACTCATGTCTGAGTTAGTTTGGCCAGTTAGTGGTTCCCATGGAAAGGATGGATGAAGTCAGAGGAGGGCAGGAAGCCACCTGCCATCCTTGACTCTCAGTCTCACCAGTGTCTTGTCTACACCCAGGACATCAAAGTGAGTCTAAACCCTGGGTGGTGGCAGTGACCTAGCTTTGACTGATGCTGGGGTGTGCAGCAAGGTATGGTTGATGCTTACAGAAAGAACAGAGCAGGGAACAAGAAATAGACAGTAGAACTAGGAAGCAATAAAGCTAGTTTTGAATCTAGCTCTGCCAGTGTCTACCTGTCTACCTTGGTGTTTCCCAGCTTCCTATGTGGGACAAGGAAAAAGAAACAGGGAGAAGACGACAGAACTCTGGGGTTGACTTTGTCTGAAATACCATTTTAAAGCATGCGAAGAAGAAAGCCTAATTCTGTAGGTTGTGATGTTCAGAGTCCAAACAGCTTGGCTTAGCACATTTGGTGTGCTTTTATGTAGCTGTGAGGGAGAAGCATCGAGGTTAGCACTGAGCTCCGAAAGCCTGGGCTTTGAGAAACACCAGGACCCATACCTACCCTCGCCTTGGGGAAGACAGAACCCATAGCCCTAAAGATTTGTGTTTCCATGAAGCTCCAGAAAGGGGAGGGGATGAAGGGTAGCAGATGACACAGACTCGAACTGACAGATAATAACTCTGTATTTTACTTTCCCCTAAAAGCAGCCCCCTTGAAAGGACAGCTGATGTGATTAGGAGCCAATTTGAGGGCTGCTTCTGCAACATGCACAGCCTCTCCCTGGGTAGGGAGTCTGGCTTCCCAGCCACTTGGCTCTGCCCCTATCAGCTGCATCTACCGCCCTGGACCGAGATCAGTTTAGGGGTGGATGCTGCCCGCCAGGGGTGATCTAACTATCAGATTAAGTCCTTCGGCACAGGCCCCACCCCAGGGAGCACTTGGCAGCTGAAGGACACTGCCTGTCTTCCATCTGGCTGTCCCCTTTGTTTAAGAAGAAACCATTCTTATGGAAAGGACAGGACTCTTGGGGTACCGCTCAGGGGCACTTTAGAGACCTCTACTCCACTCCAGAGACAAAGTTGAGAACCACAGCAGGAAAACCCCAAGTTCAGGCTGTCACTTCCTAGTCACAACCTGAAATACTGTGATGATTTTAGCATACTAGGAAGATTCCAGATCATTTGCCTCTGGGACCCTCCATGTCCTTTTAGGAAAGCAAAGCAAAAGGAAAGCCCAGGAAGAACTTTATAAATTACATCTTATTTGGAGAGAGAGACAGACAGAGACAGAGAGGGAGAGGGAAAGGGAGAGAGAGAGAGAGAGGGAGAGAGAGAGAGAGAGAGAGAGAGAGAGAGCACAGCATGAAACAGCAGAAGTATGGAGGTCCAAGGATAAGTTTCAAGAGTCTGTTCTCTCATTATGTGGAGCTTGGGGATTGAACTCAGGTCCACCAGGCTTGGTAGCACATACCTGGTGGCCCATCTTACCAGCCACACAAAGAGGCTCTAAAATTTGTGAAATGTGTCATGCTCATACTGAGGGTCTGCTCAAACTCACAGGAGAAATCTTAGAATCAAGGTGTCCAAGAGCCCTGCAGCTCCAGGCGTCCGACTGCAGTAGCGCCCACGCCACCGTTATTAGCTGTAGTCTGTAAGTTCAGGATGGGGAAAGAGGTGAATGGGGATAGGCAAGGGTGTGGGTGTAAACTGTCTAACTGGACTGTTACTGTAGACAACAACCCACAGATACTGAGAATGAGAGCATCCTGCCAATGAGCCAGTCCCCTAAACACATGAGTGACCTGTCCCTACTGCCAGAGGTCAAGTGTCAAGCAGGGATGGTCAGTCACATGGCTGTGGCTCTATTTCCTTAAGAGTGCAGGACTCCAATCTGATACCAAGTAGGAAAAAAAGTCTGACCTATGGAAGGTGGGATATAAAGATTTGGTCCATAGCACACAAGACCATCAGACTGGGTGTACCTCATCCTCTCCCATGATTCCCAGCCAGTGAAGGGATGTAGAAATCAAAAGGACCCTAAAGTTAGATATCTTACCCTCCAGCTAATCAGTTGGTTCTCCAGCCTTTTCCTTCCTTGTGTTACTTTGACAAAAGCCACTTATCAGGTGCCAGCCTCTAACCCCTACCCCCACAATGGCCCTAGTCCTGTGGCAGTGTTCTCAGACCATGGGAACTGTAGGTGTCTCATTCCCAAACCTAAGGCCCCACTAAATCTCCCTTCTATGTCCAGGTGAAAATATGTAGTTTGAATTCTACATCCTTCCTCTACTACACTTCAGGCCATCTGGGGGTGAATTGGCTATCAGCCCAAGGGACCCAGGGACCCTGCAAGGTACTCAGGAGCCCTCTGAGTTGTGGGATGTTAAAGGGAGCTTTTGCCTGAAGAGGAGATTATGCTGTCAATGAGAACTATGGAAAATCTTTTATTAAAGGGCATAGACTGCCAGGAGGCCCCTCAGCTGCGGGGTTAGCCCTGTGTCACGAGAAGATGCATTGCTGAGTTTCTTGTCATATCAGACCCAATGGTGGGATGGGGCAGACTTTGCAGGTCCGATTCAGGGTTAGCGTGTAAGGGGTGTGTCGTCTGCCAGGATGGCTGTGTCTGATGGCTTCCCACCTGTCCTTCTGTCCCACTGAGTGTCCCTGGGGCAGGGCACAGGGAGGTGGGGCCCCTGTCTTTGGCAGGATCCAGTGGACTGCACTACTGGCACTAATCATGCTCGGCGGGGGCCTGCCCTGGCTCCCCCGCTTCTCCACGCTGCTTCCTCTGAGCTCCTGTCCTCTCTCTGACGCTGCTTCCTGACCTTGACTCTGACCAGTTGCCGCGGGGCTTTCCTTTGTGCTTGATCTAACCATGTGGTGGAACGATGGAAACGGAACATGGTTCTGTCAAGCACCGCGGAAAGCACCGTTCTCTCCTGCAGCATGGCCGCCACCGCCGCCGCCGCCACCGCTGGACTCTTCTCTGCTCTGGATCACCACGCCTGCCAGACCCGCCTCTCCCAGGCTTAACTCACAGAGGGAAGGGGGTGGGGAGATCCTGAAGGAGTCAGGGACATGATGAACAGGGGTTTAGGAAAACCACTGGGACCACACTAAGAGTACCCATAAAGCCTATGTAAACGGAGTCACGATGCTCCACCTCTGGTGCTCATGTGACCCCGGGGACCGACAGCTAGGATCCGACTTCCCATTTGAAGAAGACAAGTGAACCTAAGGCATAGGCCCCGTTGTTTCGTGGGAGAGTCCCAGCACAAGGTCACCCAGTGGTTAGCTAATGCAAAGGGTGCGTCGCCCTGGTCATGACTTTCAGGGCACCCCCCCTTGGCATGCACTTCATTTAAAATGAATGCAGTCATGAGAACAGGTAGAACCAACACGGGTCTGAGACCTTGAACTTGAACTGGGGCTCCTTCTGGCCCCAGCTCTCACTCCTCATGAATACTTAGACCAAGATCCTGTGAAAGCTGATGCCCAAACTGTTGTCTTAACCTTGGACCACAGTTACCAGGTGTGGGGCTCTTCATCTGGTACCATTTTAGAAGCCAGGAGAGGTCTGCACAAACCATGGCAGTCTCTGAACCCAGAGAGAGGGATCTTGGCACCTTCTCTTTAATTTGTTTCTTAATAGACCAGAAGACTTCGTTGTGATTTGGTACTAAAGTCTGTGTCTTACTCCATGAGTAAGAATTAAGGTGAAAACAAACCCTTACCAAGTCGTGTGACTCTATCTTCTCTCTAATTGTGACCCAAGAGAAGGGCCCAGCCACTGATGAGTAATGCACATCCTATTGGTCTTTTGACCTTTTGAACATACATAGAGTTCTTACTATTGGTCAGGTTCTAGATGCTTAACATTATCACTCTAATACCATAACACTTTAGATCCCATTTTACAGATGAGAATGTTGAGGCAGTATATTAACTAACTGGCCCTGGGGTTATTTAGCTGCCATCTGGCTGTGCTTTGCCTCAGTGCTGTCAAGTCCTTCCTCTTCTGGATACTTTGCTTTGAAAGGAAAATTTTGGGGAACTTTGACTTGAATTGACAGGGGGTTGAAGATGCTTTTAACATTCTCTTTCCAGCTTACTTCTGTTATTAGAAATGGCTTGAGTGAAAAAGAACGCATTGTTCAAGTGGCTTTTCTACATCAGGAGTGTACAAGATGTCTTGGGTACAAACCCTCCTACATAGAGAAGCAACCTTCCCTGCCTTGCAGTGGGGGGGGGACATAATTAACACTGCCCACGTGTTGTGAGGCCCAGGACTTTGGGAATGAGCCACAACAGTGCCCTTCCTCATTCCTCAGCATCTCCATGATGCTATGGCAGTAGGCATGTGGCTGTGCCATGGGTCTTTTTTCTCTACTTTCAGGCAGGTGACTTAGTTACAGGGACAACTTTATGCCCCGGTGATAGCCAAACTCATTCTAAAACAGCTAGTGTTTCTCAGCCACAGGTGTCTATTTCCCTTTGCCTGGCCTAGGAATTGATGTCTGAATGTGTGTGATGTCCTAGATTCCATTCACCACTCATGTCTTGTCCCTTGGCTTGTCCATATCACCTTCTTTTCAAGCTGATGAATCCTGACAGGCCTTTGAACACCCCTACCCCAGTTCCTCTTTCTGAGGTTCTTCCTCTCCTCGCATCCATCTTGGGCTTGTTGGGATAGAGGAGGATAACTCTGGACACGTGCGCTGGCTTCTCCTGCTGACTAGATAATGAGGTATTTTAGACGTCTCACGCTCCCCTCCCCGACACAGATGTAGAACAAGGGTGTATATAAAATAAAAAATAAAAAACAAAATGCTGTCTGTTTTCACCCAACCTCTGTCTATTAAAGTTCGTCTGTGATTGTGTACCTCGTGTTGTTGTTCTGAGATGTCTGCATGTGGGGAAGAGGCCTACAAGGACAGAGGCAGGCAAAAGCTAGGTGTCATCAGCTCCTCTGAGGCCCGCTGCAGCTGGGGCTGAACTTTATGGCCTGTCTTCAAATCCTGCAAGATCACTCCCATCTGAGCTCACCCCAAAGAGGAGGAGCTGCAACCTATTTCAGTTGGTTCTCTCCTCCAAAGTATTTCTGGCAGTGACAAATATGCATTGAGATTGAAATTGACTTTTAAAGCTCTGGAAAAGTTAAAAATACTTTTGGGTAGTTATGAGCATTAGGCATAACAAATGGCTCCAAGGAACCCTGGGTAGCTTCCGTAATGAAATATGAAGTGACGGAGGTGGCATTTCGTGTTGGCTCTGACTGGGAAATGAACTTTTTCGGTTATGTACATACGCTGTTATTAACATTTCTGGTTCCCACTCATATAAAATATCACTTTCCGACCCCCTCGTTATTACAAACCAGGGCAATAACAAAAACAGCAGGGGGAAAAATGCTGGAGAGAACACATTAGTCCATCGAATCTAATTGCAAAATCATTTCATTAAAATGGGTCAGCAGCTCCACTGCAGAGGTCTGCCAGTTATAACCTAACGATACTACTGAGAGCGATTCCTGCTAACTACAGACTGCTCTCACCTTGATTAAAACGAAAATGCATTTAATAGGCAGCCGTCCCCAGCCAGTGCACGGCTGCCGACTCACAGTGAAGTGCAAACTGGACTCCCTCCTGTCTTCCTGCTTTTGATCAGTAGTCAGGGTTCCTCCGTTTCACAAAGTATCCCATTACAGGCATGTTCCGATGGAAACATAACCGTTCACGTGCAAAATGCCCCCCCTACAACATCATGTAGTTCCACTGACAAGACCACAATGGGTTTTCATCTGGCAAGAGTTGCAAAAAATAATCTCACACTCTGATATGTCTAAAGAGAAATGGTGCAGGCTCAGGGCTTATTCAGAGGGGTGATACATGCGGGCCAGAAAGAAGATTTGCATAAAACATTGGACCAGGAAGCCACTGTAAAGAGGTGAAATACACGCATAGCTTCTGTTTATACAAGGCTAGGGGTGCAAACGCAGATGACCGAAGTGGGTAAGAAGGTGGTAGAGAGGAACAAAATGGACACCGAGACTTCTGACTCCATGTTTCAGCTAGATAGTGTCACTTAGTAGGAGAGGCCCACCAATTCTGTTCCCGATCAGCAGTGACCACGGAGAGCTAAATGGGAGCAGAGAACACAAGAGCAGGGGAGGGTGTTTGTTGCCTCCTTGTCACAGCTCACTGGAGGAGAAACCCATTTCGTCTGCCTCCACCACATCAGACTTTATGGCTGTTGTGAGAGACGTTAGGATAAAGGTTCCATCACAAGGCATACTAAAACCTACCTAGCTTTAGCATTGGTCACGTGGGTCTCTGAAAGCCCTAGTCCATTTGAAAGCTAGCCCTAGTCCATTCGCCAAGCACAGAGAGCCCCATAGACCTTAGGTTCTTCATCTACAAAGTGAAATGCTAACCTCAGGGTTTAAGAGGAACCACCCATTTGAAGTTTGGAGAGATGCAGCTGGCTGCTGGTTCAAGTGCAGTTAACTGTCAGCTGCTACCATCAGGTCCCGTGAAGTTTCTATAGCCTCTAACAACCAGATGTTCTGTCAAGATCTAGGAAGCACGGGAGTAGAATCACACGTGTCCATACTGTGCTTGCCTTCTCTTGGAGACTCTGCCTCTGCTATAACTCATCTTCACACAGACCCCTGGGAAATAGGAGCTAGGAAGTTGCAAAGCCTGACCAAATGCACCTCTACAGCATAGGGACTGCTCGCACTCCATGGTAATGCTTCAAGCCATTCACCAAACACATGGTGTTCATGCACTCAGTCATTTCCAAAATAACGCATGGGCTCCTCAGGGGCTGGCGGCATTCCGCTTGTGCCTTAGACGAATATGAACTGAGCTCACATTTTTATACCTAGCAATGCACTAATGAAATGTGGGTGTGAGAGCATGAATAAGTCCCAGCACAACACCCTCACATCAGGAGAGCTGTATGCCCCTCCCCATTGCCACTAGCATAATTCATGTGCTCACAGAGGTCTGTCTGACTGCCCCCAAGGATATTTCTCAGAGACATCAGTCTGTCAGGCCTGTTGCCATCACCAAATGACCTTGAAAGAAATGAAATTTTTGTAAAAAAAATAAATCTTAGCTCTAACTTTTAGCTCATGGGAACTGGCCTTTAACTGGCTTTAAAGAGAACATCCTCTCTATGTGGAAGTCAGGTCTGACCCTGGATGCATTTTGTCTTCACTGTGTTTGAGAATTGGATTCATTGCCAATATATTTTAAATACCTGGCTTCTCTTAACTAAACAAAACAAAAAGAAATCTCAGGCAACTACAAACCAAACTCTCAAGGCATCAGAGCTATGGGCTCCAGATACCCTAGTGTTCCATCCTCATTGAAGATGCTGGTTTGAGTACCAAATGAGTATCTGGCCTCCTTCACTCATTGCCTGCAAGGCCAGGAAAACCCCCTTCTCAGACCTTAGCACTGCCCTCCAGTAGCCCCCACAGAGCCCTATCTTAGTCTCCAGATTGTAGATGGTAAGCATTGTGGAACCAGGAATCTCTCTCCTACAGCTGTAGGCTGGATTCTGTGTAGGTCCCTTGTGGTATTTCTCTGACAGAGCATCTGTAGCACTAATTGGCTTCTCACAAGGTCCGTGACCCATAAATATCTAAGAGCCCACAGATCTGAAACCTGGCTCCTTGGAAGATAAAAAGTAGTAAATGACAAAAGACCGTGTGGGAAACAACATGCATGAGGGGTGTGGAAAGTGCCAACAACACGATGGCCAAAGGTTGTCAGTACTGCGGCTACTTGATACCCCACCATATAAGCACTTTCTCCCAAGCCTGCATCCTCTCTCTCTCTCTCTCTCTCTCTCTCTCTCTCTCTCTCTCTCTCTCTCTCTCTCTCTCTCTCTCCCTCTCCCTCTCCCTCTCTCTCTCTCTCTCCCTCCCTCCCTCCCTCCCTCCCTCCCTCCCTCCCTCCCTCCCTCCCCCTCTCTCTCTCTCTCTCTCTCTCTCTCTCTCTCTCTCTCTCTCTCTCTCCTCATACCTCTACCTCCCAACTCATCCAGTCACCTCACTCGAGACCTTCACTCCCCACAACTTTAGACCTTGTGCCAGGAAACCCAAATGGTGATGACAAACCCCTCTTTGGCCCCGCATAGGCTCTGAGGATTATCGCAACCGATTCAGCAGTGAGTGTTTCATGGATCTCGTGTGCCCCGAGAAGTGCCGCTGTGAGGGTACCATTGTGGACTGCTCCAACCAGAAGCTGGCCCGCATCCCAAGCCACCTCCCTGAATATACCACTGACCTGTAAGTCCCACCCCTCCCTACATCTCTTTACACATACCTAGTTGCTATGAGTTAACCCAAGTGGGGTCTTCTGTGTACTTGGCTGAGAAAGACACCCAGGCATGCCTGGGCAGGTTGCTTGCAAGTGAAGACAGATCATTGGTTCTGTGAATGTTTTCTGAACATTCACTATAAAGCAGGCACTGCTCTAGGCTTACCTTTCTACAATGAACAAAACAAATAGCACCTCGTGGCCCTTAGGAACTAACTTACAGGATCGCCAGAAAAAAAAAAAGTTGTTAAATAAACATCACCACTAGGCAAAAATACAACAAAGATGGTTAAATGTATCCGAGTCATCTAATAGCCACCCTAGGAAGGGACATTGGTTTATCCAAAAATGGGCAGGGTTGTGAGGGCTGCAACATCTGACATCCCAATTATCACCAGGGTTGATTCTGCCAATCTGGCCCCTCCCTCCTTCACTGCTCCAAGGTGTTTACCCCCAGATGTGGCACACTTTGCTAGAGAGGATGACCTTCCCTGATAGAGCCTTCCAACAGTATCTCAAGGTCTAAAAGGGGGCAAACTAAAACTTGGAGCATGGTAAAGGATAAAAGATGGCATTTACCTCACCTCTGTTCCCTCCAGCCTCCCTGAGACTGGCCAAACTGCCTCTCAGATCTGCAGCCCAATTTGCCAGCTGTAATGGGGGAGTGAGGGGAGGTTGGGGGGGTGATGTCTCCCCTTCACTTCAGAAGGTATAGGAGATTTGACTTCTCCAATCATTGGAGGGAACAGCAAGGCTCTGAGAACAGAGATGCTGGGTGCAGGGACCCTGAGCCCCTTGGAAGACAGAAGTGGTCAGGAAAAGATGAGCAACTTGGGCTCAGGAGACCCTGAGGAAACTTCCATGGGGGTTAGGTTACCATTGGTACCCCCATAAAATGGAGCCAGGTATTAGTTATTTGATTGAGGCATGGGAGGGGTCAGACTTAGTGTCTTTCTGCCCTTCCCCATCTACCTCTCCATTCAGACCCCTCACCTTATACTGAAGTTTTTCACAATCCTCTTGAACTTTACTGAGTGTGAAGTTCAGGCAGGGGAGCAGCAAAGGCAGACCTCACCACTCCCCAGCTAAGCCCTACTTCTTCTGGCTTCCCATGCAGGCGACTGAATGACAATGACATCTCTGTCCTGGAGGCCACTGGGATCTTCAAGAAGTTGCCCAACCTGCGAAAAATGTAAGTCAAGTTGAGGGACACAGCAGTCACCTCAGCCTGCTGACCCTTCATTCTTCACTCCTGCCTCTGAGCCTCCTCCTGTGAATATGGTAGTGGAAGACCTACTCATACCAACGTGCATCCCTTAACTGGGACACACATTCCCAGCTGAGGCTGAACACAGTGATGCTATCTATGCCTTCCAGGTTCAGCTCTCATGCTGTAAGCAACTATCCACTTTGCTGTTTATGCAGCAGCATGTGCTTTGTAGTTGTGTGCTTTTCAGTGCCAACTTTGGCCCAAGAGCAGTGTTGGCACACTTTCTAGATACCCAAAGCCTGAGAGGGCTGCACTGTGCCTCACGGAGGGCATGTGTGCTATGGAGGAGCTTCGTGCATCTGTCCAGGTGTGAGCCCAGCACTGCTGGCCATGAGTGCCATGTTGATGGATCAGTAGTATAGTAAGTACAGTGTCTGAGCAGAAGCACTCACAGAACAAGCTTGTTATTGATCGGTTGATGGAAATGCCGTGACGGGGGCTCACAGGAGCCTCGTCTAGTTTCCCCGGGAGCAGTGATTCAGGGCGTGCTCATTCACTGTTCGTGGTTATGTAGAATATAACAATCATGAGTCAGTGAGGAATGCGTATTAACGCCTCACTTTCTGTGTATCTTACGTCTACCCATCAGTTCCCCGCAGCCAAGGTACAGACCCTAAGCAGCTGCTGTCTTATGGTACCACTCATGCGTCCCTGCTGACTACAGCCACTACCTTTAGCCACAGGGCCATATAAATAAATCTGCATCTGGAGCAGAGAGCTAGCTCTCTGAGGGGACAGCAGAGACCAGTGCACATGTACAAGCTGTCGCTACGGCCCAGCACTCACGAGCTCCTGGGACCCAGCACAATTAACAACCACTTAGACGTGTCCTTTTCATCTGTGACCAGAGAAAGGTGCACTTTGGTTTCAACCTCCAGACAGATGTGGAGGTGAATAGGGAGGTGAAGAAGGTGTTGAAATGAGTCAGGCTTCAGGAGTGCCGATTTCCCAGCAAATGGGATTCCCAGGAGTCTGCTTCTGCAAAGAACACACGGTCCCCATATATGCCTTTTAGGTGAAAGTCACACAAATTGTGTTCCCACTTGTGATGGGGATGTGAGCACAGAGAAATACCTCTGTAAGCTAAGGGAAGCAAGAATAAGAATGTGTTACAGGAGATGTTACTGGAGGCAGCTGGCCCCCATCCTCAGCCACATGCAACAGGCCTGAGCATGGCCAGATCTCAACTAAAAGAGCAGATGCCACTCAGCTAGTCCCTATATTTGCCATGCAGGAGTGAAGGTCGGGGCTGACAAATGCCCAGCACTGCTCCAGGCCAGCTAAGCATTCAGGTGTGGGGAGGAACCTGCAGGCTGGACCTCATTCACTTGAGCTCAGTCTGCCCTCATCCACTATGTGATCCTAGGAGACCCCTTAGGGTAGGAGGGGGTGGGGCACTTAATTTCACCATTTGTATAATGAGAATAAATTCACTTTTCCTATGAATATTGATGAGGATCAGAAGTAAAGAGGTGACAAGTTGCTGCTCAGAGGAGGAGTGCCTGCCTCGGTTGCACAAAATCCCGGGTTCAATTCCCAATACTGCACGAACCCAAACAGGCAAATTGGAAGACATAAGGATGGAAGATGTGGCCTCACCAAGGTGATAGCTGAGAAGATGCCAGAATCCAGTGCCAGTGGGTCAGGTAGCCTAAAGTATCCAGTTACATACAGACAGTTTGGGGCGCCTTGGGAGTAGGGCAAAGGTGGGATGTGGCTGGGAAGGCTCTGATGACCATGATGGTAACAGAGCCAACAGTAGCTAGCAGTCAACTCTTACTGTCCATTCTGTGCCAGAAAGTTCTAGTGTTTATTTAGTGTTGCCCTCACCAGACAAAACCAAAGGCTTTGGGGATTGCTTTGTTCTACACGTGAGGAAGCCAAGACACAGAACGTTAGGGAACTTGTCCTAGTTTAAAACTCAAGCAGAGAGCAGAGCCGGGAGCCAGTGACAGCAGTGAAGGTGACCTGGGGAAGGTCACCCCAAGGGAGGCACAGCTGCAGCCACTGTCATGTGAAGGACCAGTCACTACCCTACTTCCCAACAGTGGTGGTTGTGAGTAAGGACATATGACAGTATAGTGGTTGAAGCCAGTGTTGTGGCCTGATGAACTGCCTCACGTTTGAGCCAGGCCCCTAAAGCTGCCTGGTTCTGTATCTACTTTCTGATCCTCACAAAGATGATTGGACCTTGTGCTTTCTGCACCTCTGGACCTTACACTGTAACAATTCCACACAGCTTTCCAAAGGGCATTACAGCTGTGAGCTGCTCAGTGGGAGGGCACTTGCCTAGCATACTTATACCCTGAGTACCATCCCTAACACAGAGATTCGGGAGGAGGGGACAGAGAGAGAGGCGGGGGGGGGGGGGGGGGGGGGAGATGGAGGGAAGGAAAAGAGGAAAAGAGACTCCGTGTTCAGAGGTCTCCTTGCAGTGGACTTCAGCCCAGTTATGATGCTGAGAAGACTCACCCACCTGTAGCCTGAAACCCGGCCAGCCTCTAGCCAAAGCCATGGTCACACTGTTGGATTTGTTGCTACTTGCTGTGTTTTTAATAAAAATTATTTCCCACTTTTAAAACCTAGGAGCTCTCACAGAAGCCATAAAATCTTGCTTTCTGGTACCTTTGGGGCTATCAGATACCCTGGCAGAACTGGCCCCACGATCTCAAGTTGATCCAGTAGAGTCGAGCAGAGCAGCAGCTGCTCCCTTAGATGGACACGAGGTCCTGGTCACCTCTGTTTCCACAGGGCCTGCTTCTCATCCCCATTAAGTGACCTGCCTGGAGCATGAATACCTGAGCGTGTAGGAGTCCTTCAGGAAGGGACAGGCTCGTGGTCAGTGGACAGAACTGCCTCATCCTGACAGTGTGCCAGAACGTGTACTCAGTCGTGGCCCATCACCCTCAGTTTCCAGAAAGGTCCACTTGGCTCCCTGATGCATTCCTCCTGGAACTGGGCTTTAAACAGGACTGTCGCTTTGTCCTGGCTGCAGAAGTAGTTGGCTGACCCTGTAACCCCAGGGAACAGTGGCCTATGAGAGTATGGCCTCCTCTACCTGGGCTCAGGCTAGAAGTCGTATGAATCCCTTGTGTGCTTCCGTGTTCTTGGGAAGGAATGGAGTCGGGAGTACACAGCAGCCTGCAGAGGCTGTACATGTGGGCCCTCTGAACCTTTCTTGGCTGGGCCATTGCCAGAGCCACAGAGAAGCACTTTTCTCAGGATAGGTCTGTGGAGATGAAGGTGGACAGCCCACTAGCTGACTTCCTGGGTGCGGAAGTGTCTCAGGGAGACACTGTATGAGGACTACATCAGAGCTCTTAGAAAATCCAGATACATTCGTTTTGTAGAAAATTCGCTCCAAGCTACACTCTGTACCCAAACTCCCACTACAGACTTCAGTGGTAAGCCGGGCTTTGATGGGTAGAGAGGGGCCAGCAGACTGCTCTTCTAGAAAGTACTACAACTTACACACGCACACATGCACGCACGCAAACACTCTTCTGTTTTGTATCCTCCCAGACTAAGGAAATGCAATTGACAAACCTTAGAAAAATGGGATGTTAATTTTGCTCTGTTGAAGAAACAGATGTCAGAGAATGGGGACCATCCCACCTCCACTGCTCATCTCATCTCCCTTGTCCAACCCTGCATGCTAATCCCCGAGCAGCCCCTCACCCTGGAACCTAACCTGTTAGAAAAAGCCTTGACCTAATTCCTACCTAATTTAGTTGAGGGGTCCTGTGCTGTCTCCCCCATGCATTCCCTCCATTCCTGGCTGGTCCCTAACCAAGATTATGGGAATTGATGAGGAAATAGCCCAAATACCAGGTTATCACAGAAATGGATCCCAGTTGAGGAGTGGCCCAGCTAACAGGCCTTAGGGGAGGGACTTTGAGGGTGCTAGCAGGAGAGGAAAGGGGTAGGAAGCAGAGAAAAAATAAAGAGAAGATGATTTAAAAGATGGGCCAGCCAGAGTTTATCCCCTTCACAGCTGTCTACAGGGACAGGCACTGCTGTTCCCTGGATGCCCAGGCCACCAATGGGAAAGTGTCTTACATTGAAACCTTGGGTACCATTTTTTCATTATGTCCTTCAGACTGGATTGTTGTTCCTCTGGGAGGTTCATCTCTGTGCTTTGTGAAAGGGTTTTATGTCTCCATATGCCCAAGGACCTGGCATGGAGCAGTTTCCACCCACACCAAGAGGTTAGGGCATGTGGCCAGTGTTTGCAAGCCCAGCAGTTCAGACAACCTCAGATGCTCAGTGACTTGGTGACATCCTCAGAGTTTCCTGTCCACAGTATGAACATCACCAGGCTTTGTTCCACCCAGAAAACCATGAATGCCTTCAGCCTGGACCACAAGATGGTCCAGGAAACCCCTACGTTTGGTCCCTAAAAGAACCCTAGGAGCTAGAATTTTCCATGGCTGTGCAGCATCTGTCCTAGTCATTGCCCTAGTATGGTCTTCCATGCTGTGGACACCAAGTATCAGAGAAAAGGGCCTGCTCTCAGAGCTGGAGCAGGCCCAGGAATTGCAGCACTAGGGCTGGATAGGAACAGGGATGCTGTGAGAAAACCAAGATCCTGGGACTGGGGAGATGGGGCAGTTGGTGGAGTGTTCACTGCATGTGCATGAAGATCAGTTGGATCTGAATTGGATCCTCAGCGCACATGTATATCCAAGGGCAGCTGCCTATAATCCTAGAACTTGGGATACAGAGGCAGGAGGATCCCTGGGGCTCACTGGCCAGTCAGTCTACCTGAGTCAGGCAAGCTCCAGATTCAAAGCACAGAGATGAACTTCCCAGAGGAACAACGGACACACACACACACACGCACGCACGCACGCACGCAAACCTCCCAACTTGATTTCTGCAACTCAGAAATACAAGTGAGTGAGTCCTTGCATCTCCAGAGAAATGTTTCTTATGTCCCAGAATGCCTAGCTTCATAGCCCAGCTCTTTCAGTTGTGTGAATCTGGGCAAGTTACTCAATTTTCCTGGAACCCAGTCTCCTCATCCATAAACTAGGACAGTAGTATCAGTCTGTTTGGTGTTATGTGAGAGTCTCATGAGGATATAGCGGTTGGCCTCCCCTAAATAAGAAGTATGCAACAGGTACTAAGTAAGAAGTGTCCGCTTGTAAGGGGACACCTACAAGCCCCTCAAATGCATTCACCCCCTCTGGGGGCTACTTTATCTTTTTCTCCACCCCTCCTTCGAGAATCACTGCTCAGTGGGAGCCACTGGTGAAGAGAGGAAATAAGAGTGAAGTTTCCTGAACATTCAAAAAAAAAAAAATAATTACACTGAAAACCCTCTAAGTCCTGGGCTGTGTGTGTATTATTTCACCTGTTAGGGAGCGCCTCTGTCCCAGAGCACAGATGCTAAGGACACAATGTCAGGAGCAGTAGGCTGAGCTCCCTCCACCCACCTGGTCCTCCTGCTTCTACCCCCTCCTTCTAGAAACCTGAGCAACAATAGGATCAAGGAGATTCGAGAGGGTGCCTTCGATGGGGCAGCAGGCGTGCAGGAGCTAATGCTGACCGGGAACCAGCTGGAGACCATGCATGGGCGCATGTTCCGGGGCCTCAGTGGCCTCAAGACACTGTGAGTACCCAGACCTGTGCTCGGGGCCAGCGGGGAGGCAGGAGGCAGGGAAATGAGAGCTGGACCGTGAAGGCTGTGAAGGCTATGTGCAGGGAGCTGAGTCAGTCACCATCCTGGCCTGTGGGTTCCTCCCTCCCCACAGCATCAGACTTTTCCACCTTTAATGCAAAGAAGCCCACCAGCATGTCCTAAGCACATCCCAGTCAGCCATTCTAAAGCACTCATGTGCATATTCATACTAGAAACACACATACTAAGGGATGCCCACAAACACAAATATACCCATTACACATACACACAGAAACACATGCTGAACCCTAAACACATCTGCAAGCAAGCATCCACATTCAAGCGCTCACACACACACACATACACACACACACACACACACACACACACACACACACACACACACAATGAACCCGTATGTGGGTCCTCTTCCTCCTGGAAGTACCATCTGTACAGGTACACATGAATAGTCATGGTTTGTGTTTACAGTGTAGCTTAGTTACTTGTCTATTGCTGTGAAGAGGCACCATGACCAAGGCAACTTATAAAAGGAAGCATGGGGTTTGCTTATGGTTTCAGAGATTGAGTGGATGCTCACGGAGCAGGAGCTGAGAGCTTAGATCTGATCCACAAGTGTGAGGCACAGAGAGGCAAAGAGAGTCAACTGGAATGACATGGGCTTCAGAGACACCAAAGCTGACCCCCCAGTGAGACACCTCCTCCAACATGGCCACCTTCCTGACCCTTCCCAAATAGTTGCACCAACTGGGGACCAGGCATTCAAACATAGGGACCTATGGGGGTATTCTCATTCAGACCGCCTCACAGTGTGTGAAGTACACAATCACACACATTTATGTTTGCCGCAGTGAGGGTCCAGGCCCTGCTCATCACTAGAAAACCTGCACAGAGCCTAGCAGAGCCAGGAAATGGCTGTTTACCTTTTGAGAGATAAGAATACTACCCATGACCCTCTCCCACTCTCTTCCAGGATGTTGAGGAGCAACTTGATCAGCTGTGTGAGCAATGACACCTTCACTGGTCTGAGCTCTGTAAGACTGCTGTCTCTCTATGACAATCGGATCACCACCATCACCCCTGGAGCCTTCACCACACTCGTCTCCCTGTCCACTATGTGAGTTCTCCCAGGCATGCTGCCCACTTCCTCTTGGCCCCTCCCTGCAGAATTCCGTGACATCCCAACTCCCCACTGACTGTGGCCAAGGTCACCTGCCCATCTATCTATTTAATAGATGTGTGTAGGCCCTCCCTGTGTGCCAGACACCATCCAAGTACTAAGGAATATAGACCCAGATCCTCCTCCTCCTCCTCCTCCTTGGGGCTGGCAGCACAGTGAGTTGTCCCCATGATGAGAAAGCCCAATGTGAGCTTTGTGGAGAAGCAGCAGAGAAGATGAGTTTGTTAAAGAAAGTGGGAGATGCATTTTCTTTGGCGGGAACATCCATGCAAAGGCCCTGTGGTTGATAGGAGCAGAGTAGATAAGCAAAACCCAGCAAGGACATTGCACTGAGTATGCAAAGACACTGTGTAAGGCAAGACTGGAGAGGAGGCCAGGGTCAGACTACATGGCCACAGGGGATGCTTTAGTTTTCAACGCACACCAAGATCACTGTTGTGATCAACGGTGGGTTTTAAAAGGTGATCCTGGCTGCATTGGTGTTTGTCAAAGCCAGAGTTGGAGCCCACCTTTCTGGACCAATATGTGAGCATGCTGTCCACGAAGTCCCCTGAATTAGGAAGGGAGCAGCATAGGATAGTGATTGTGAGTGTAGGGCTATTTCCCAGGTTTAAACCCTGGCCTGCTCTCGTTGGCTGTGGCAGCTTGGGACTATCTCTTTATCTCAATGTTCTCCCCCAGCACCGTCCACCTCGCATGATGTGTGAGGGCTGGCCCTGCCAGCAGTGTGAACTGCATAACCTGGCCTGAGGACAGACAGTTCTCAGTATCTGTTCACTTTACAGTTGCTAACCATGCTGCCTTGAGCCCCAGCTGTCCTCAGCAAGCAGTTACCCATCCCACATCCTTTTCTCAGAAATGACAAGACGAAGCAGCAGCCACAGCTGCTCTTGCCCCCATTGTCACCTTCCCACTTGGGATAGAAGTGGAGTTGCAGAGTGGCCTGGGGCCAGCAGTCTAGTTTCTCCCAGTCAGCGAGCCCCTCTGACCTGCCACCGAGCCCTCCTGACCTCATACTTCCCACCCTGCCTCAGCACTGTGCAATGGCAACTCCTGGATTCCACAGCCAGGGAAGTCCCCTTTCATTCTCTCTCCTCCCCCTCCTTTGGCCACGTGGCCTGCCCGTCCCCTACTCCACCCTCTGCCTCAGTGGTGTAAACTACTTAGCATGGTCCCAGTCCTGGGACAAGCACTCAGAGTGACGACTGCTACCACCCTCGTCCCCTCCCCCATCAGTCTATCATGCCACTGCATAGACAGTAACAAATTACCTGTGGCACACAGGCTGCCTCCTGGATATGCGGAGGCCAGCCGAGATGCCAGCCTCACAGAACACAGTCAGTGGGCAGCTGCTGAGAGTCACAGAAATAACCTTGGTACAGACACCACCAGAAGAAAGTGAGGGGCACAAGTCAGCAAAAGGAATGGGCTCAGCTGCCCCAAGCCAGGAGTACTGACACCTAACCTGCAGGCATTTCCAGTGAGGAGGAGGACATGGACACTGTTCTCGACTAGAGGAAACTGTCCACAGAGGACTTGCCAGCTTTGCCCAAGTGGGGCTTCATAGACAGAGGAGGCCGAGGCTGTAGGTCACAACACATACATTAATATGGGCTATAGTTGAGGGTAGCTAGACATCCCCCTTGATTTAGAGAAAAAAAGGGATGCCAAAACCCTATCACTGCCCATGGCTAGCTAGCCGGGGCTACAGGAATAGGCTTTCACCTAGGGTCAAGGTGGACGATGGGCACTCAGAGGCTCTCTCTCCCTCAGAAACCTCCTGTCTAACCCCTTCAACTGCAACTGCCACCTGGCCTGGCTCGGCCGGTGGCTGAGGAAGCGCCGCATCGTCAGTGGGAACCCCAGATGCCAGAAGCCATTTTTCCTCAAGGAGATTCCCATCCAAGATGTAGCCATCCAGGACTTCACCTGTGAGGGTAAGGGGGAGTAAACTGGGAAGGCAAAGCAGGCTGTGGAGACCCTGATTCCACATGGCCTCTGAGGAGCCCTGATCGGCCTCGGACAGTCTGCTGCTGGCTGGCATGGCTTGTTCCACAGCCTAAGAAATGGCGTCTCTTTCTGAAGCCACCTTACTCCCCTCAGGCGAACATCTGTACTGATCTCACTAAGACAAGGTGTCCCCTATGAACAAGTCACTGTCCCCTATGAACACCACTGTACCTAATACGCTCACCTGCCACCTTCACGGCCAGCGTGATAAGCTTTAGATGGTGTGCTCCTCTGTACTGTACACAGCTTACACAACCGGACAGCAAGGTCTTCCTATCTGTGCTATGGTGAAAGTCAGAGTATGTACTTATGGGAAGCAGACTTTAAGAAAGAAAGTTCCTGCCATTTGACTAAGAGATATACCCACAAATCCGAGGCTTTAGGCCTCAAGACCCCGGAAGGCATATTTGATTACATGGATTCAAGCCAGTATAGTTCTTTACTTGATAAATTTTTTTTGTTGCCTTAAGACAGAAGAATCTGTTTGCAGATTAATTGAGGTACATTATAATAAGGTTGGTGACATGCTCGCCACCCTATAGGGATGACTATATAGTGGTGGGTGAAGAGGAGGAAGTAGAAAGAGAGGAGAAAAGGGATGGGCTCTGCCTCTGTCTGGCTGCTCCTTTGGGTACTGTGGTTTATTCCTCCCTTTCCTACCTGTGGCCTTACGTCTGGGTTAGCAGCTTGACTGGTCTTTGTTTCGTGCAGTATGCAGTGAATAGCAGTGCCCGTCCCCGTGTTCCCAGACATGCATCCTTCCCCTCTAGCACTGGAAGAAACCAATAGCTACCTTTAGTTCTGGCTCAGGCCCACTGCTGGGGCTACTCAGAGTTGGCCTTTGCTGGGAACAGACTGACCCTGTGGGCCAACTTTGCCCAGCTGTTCTCCTGGTGGGGCTTGTTTTACTACACTCACCCTGTCTGGGTTCTCCACAGGCAATGAGGAAAGCAGCTGCCAGCTGAGTCCGCGCTGCCCTGAGCAGTGTACCTGCGTGGAGACGGTGGTGCGATGCAGCAACAGGGGCCTCCGTGCTCTCCCCAAAGGCATGCCGAAGGATGTGACTGAACTGTAGGTACCACCTCCAGCCCCACCCCCTCAGTCTCACCAGCAGTATCCTTCCTGCTGTTCCCCAGCAACTCAATTGCTGACTTCGCTGGATCCCAGCAGAGCTTTTCCCAGATAGTGGTTGGGAGCTTTGATTGGTGTTGGGGAGCTGGGGTTGAAGGGGAAAAGGGAGGCCAACTCCAAACCATCTCTACCTGGTAAGAGAGACATGCCTGACCTTCCTCTCTCTTAAGATACTCCAGAGTGCAAAGGGGCTGCCACATTTCTTGCATCCTCCAAAAACCCCTGTGCTGTACCCTGCCTTTCTGGACCCCGTGAAGCCTGTGTCTAACCCCAGGGAGAGCTCAGGGTAGTATAAAAGCCTCTTTTTGTGCACTGGAGTCCCCACTTACAATATGATCCTATCCCTCCTTCGAGTATTCCTATCAAACAAGTGACATGCCCATACTAAGTTGTATGCATTCTAGAACATCTTTCCAGCTCAGGTTCCTCACAGTCCCTCCCCAGATCTTGTTCCTGGACCAGACGCTTCAAGTTAAATGAAACAGGTGCCGTGTTCTCTTTGGAGGACTCACAGTTTTGAATGCAGCACCCTGTCTGGCTCAGTGAGAGATAGGCCTAGCGCTCAGTCAGGCATAGGTGCTCACCATCTGGTGCAGAAGAGCATCTCAGGCTCGCACCACCTGCCCCTGCTCTGTCACGCTGCCCTCTCTCGTGCCATCATCCCATGGGGATGAGGTGGCTCATATGTCAGGCTCAATGCCAACACGGAGAGATGACACTTAGCAAAACAGGTGGGCACAACACTCATGAGGCTCGTGGCCTCTCTGTGGGGACAGAAGACATTTGTTCTCCCATCTCTGAAGCGCGTATAACTCAACAAAGGGGGAAACGGTAAGGGGATGCAAAAGAGAGGTTTACCTAGGTTGTGCTACTCAGAGGCAGCTTCTCTGGGCCGTGACACTGAGGCTATGATCGGAAGGGCCAGGCAGGAGCAGGTCCCTAGCAGGGCAGGAGCGGGTCAGGCAGCACCAGTGGCCACCCTGTAATGGGAACTGGAAAAGTCACGAGAGGGGACTGACAGCAGATCAGGGTGTCCAAGCAGCAACTCATGCCACCACTCACACCCACACTGTCACACTTGTGAGTCAGAACTCCGTCCCAGACCCCAGGCCCACTCCCTCTGCTAGAGCCATCTGGGATTGCATCCCCAGACATAATTGACAGAGTGTGACGTGACCCAGATTCCTTCTGGGGACTCTCTAGCACCTTCCAGGCCAGTGTCTTCTAGGTGGGCTGTGAGTGTGCCAGCCTCTTAGAATGCAAATAGATCTTCAGTGAGACTGTCACTTCTGGCATTCCCTGATGCTCAGACAGGTTGTCATGGGGACTGGCAGTCCCAGGGAAAGCAAGGAGGCCTGACAGTCACTAAAAGACCCTGTCAGCATGGGCATAGGCTGAGGCTGAGCCCTCAAGTCTGGGTGAACAAATACAATGTCCTGTGGTGAGCTGTGTCCAGGCATAGGAGGAGCAGAAAATGGCCATGGAATGTGCTCCTTCCTGACCAGATGTGTGCCCAGTGACATGTCGAAATGCAGAAATGCCATGAAGACAGCTCATGAGTCCTTTCTTCTAAGGTTCAGGACACAGAGGCTGAAATAGCAAAAGTAATTGGGGCTCTGTGCCTTTAGAGGACCTCTATTTTCTGTGTGGAAGAGATGATGTCTCCCAGCCAAGCACGACTTCCAGTATGCTCCGGGGAACACAGTTCTGGTGCTGAACCATCTCATGGACCAAATGGTGGGGAGGAAGCAGGGAAACAAGTGCCCAAGAAAGTGAGAGCCAATAGGCCTGTTGCACAGTGCCATGGGGCCCCAGCTTGGGACTTTTTATGCTTTCTTTCAGCACCCCAAGAGCACATGCTTGTCAGGTACACTGTGATACTTGACACGTAGAAACTAACACGGACCATTTTGAAATAGCTATCTCTTCTTCCATCTAAAAATAATTCCGTACCCACCCCATATTTATATAAGAAGTGTGTTGTTGAGGCAAAGCAGTGATTGAAGTGAGAAGGGTGATGCGGGCTAGTCTGTGAAAATCTTTACTGTCTGGCCTTGTGGCAACTCTAGTTTCTGTTCTGCATCCCCTGCATTGTGCTAGTTGTCCGGGAGAAGCTGCAGCTTCACACAGACATGTGGTTGGAACAGGAAGGAGCATTTTAAGGGTCCCTTCCAATACTGGTGGGATTTCATCTTTGATCACCCGCCACAGGCAGTGGGGTCTTCTGAAAAGGTAGCTGCTGCATGGTACTTGCATCCATATCTGTGAACTTGCTTCTGTTTCCTAAACCACACTGGTCTGTACCATCCTCCAGCTGGTCACTTAGATCAGCCCACTGTGTTACCCAGGTCGTCCAGGTCATGACACACTGCGTTGTTGATAGATAAAAGTTCATATCAGTGACATGACCACCTATCAGAGAAATCTTCAGTAAGAGGGAGCTGTCCCTGGGCTGTGGTGGCACACACCTTTAATCCCAGTGCTCAGGAGGCAGAGGCAAGTGGATCTCTGTGAGTTCAAGGCCAGCCTGGTCTACATAGTGAGTTCCAGGACAACAAAGAGAATCCCTCTCTTGGAAAAACAGAGGGAGGTATCAAGCTCAGTCCAAGTTTTCAAAAATATTAATAGTCTTATAAAAGCCCCCAATTCAGCCACTGGCAACAAATCCCGTCTGTGCTTTGCCCTGTGTCCCACTCTTCATTCATTTTCCAGAAACTCTAGCAAATGCCCTTGTCTGAGAAGCCCCATCAGTCATTCCTTTAAGTAGAAACAGTGTTTTTGGTGGGAGAATCCCAAAGCAGCTAGTTCAGCAAGCATAGCAGTAGGATTTCACCAAGCATTTCATGGGCTGCAGAAATGCTGTTGTCACACAATTGCTAAAGAAACAAGTGCTCGGGGGCCCAGCACTGTTACTGCTGGTAGTTTTTACTGCCTTGTCACGGGCAGTCTTAAGTGGGACTTGCTTTGCTGTTGCAGTTTGCTTTGTTTTTTTTATGTGCAAAAGCACATGTAAGTGACAGCACAGTATCTTAGGCTCAGTGCTGAGCCTTAAGCTAATGTCCCTTAAGCTGGTGTCCTCAGTTGGTTTTATGACGACAGGGCAAATGTAAGCTGAGTATAGAATGAGAATGCCGGTCTCTTTCCTTAAGATTTTGTTTTATTTTTAATGATATTTATATGTGTGTTGGGGTGCATGAGTTTGCAGGCGCCCACAGAGATCATGACCAGAAGAGAGTATCAGATCCCTTTGAGGTTAAATGACAGTTCTGAGCCACTGTGAATGCTGGGAGTCGATCTTGGGTCCCCTGCAAGAGTAGTAAGCTCTCAAAATTGCTGAGCCATCTCTCCCGCACTAAAAGCAATGCTTTTAGATCATTATAAAAACAATTTGCACCTCAGACTTCTGAAAGTCTCAGGGACACTTAGGTGCCCATAGGTGACACATGGAGAACCGAAGCAGCTAGCAAAGAATATGGAGAGACACCTGCCACAGGCAGCATCCAGTTCCTGATTGAAAGGGGAACCGTGATGATTTGAAAAAAGATGGCTGCAGAAGGGAGTGGTACTATTAGGAGGTGTGGCCCTTGTTGGGAGAAGTGTGTCACTGTGGGGGTGGGCTTTGAGGTCTTCTATGCTTCTATGCCCAGTGTCACAGACCACTTCCTGTTGCCCGCACGATGTAGGACACTCAGCTCCTTCTCCAGTTCCATGTCCCACCATGATGATGATAATGGACTGAACCTTTGAACTGTAAGCAAGTTGCCCCAATTAAATGTTTTTCCATGGTGTCTCTTCACAGCAATTGAAACCCTAAGACTTGCAGGCCCGTCTTGAAATCAAGACAAAGTGTGTCAGTACCCCCAAGTCACTTAGTAACTCTGCCAAAGTGGTGCCTCCCCACTCACAAAAAGGACAGTTATTGCTCTGCAAATATCCTTGTATCGTTGGGCCTGCTTCACTGTGCCAGAATAACTGAAGCCTAAAAAAATGTGTTTGCTTCCATTTACTGGAACGTCAGACAGTGGTTCTCAACCTTCCTAACGCTGTGGCCCTTTAATACAGTTTCTGGTGTTGTGGTAACCCACACACACACATAAATTATTCTTGTTACTACTTCATAACTATAGTTTTGCTACTGTTATGAATTGAAAGTAAATACCTGATATTCAGGATGTCTTATATTCAACCCAAAAAAAGGGGTCAAGACCCACAAGTTGAGAGCCTCTGACGTAGAGTATTCTAGCTTTTACCTCCTGCCCACCCGCTTCCTAACCATTACCCACCCTCCCTCATTTCCCTCATTTTTCCAGCCTGGGGAAGCCACTGCTCTTTCTTCTTCCACGAGGCCAGCTATTTGACGTCTGCGTGCGAGTGGGAGCACCCAGCACTGGACTTTCAGGGCCTGCTTACAGCAGCTTGCCCAACAGCTGCAGAGCCAGCACAGATCCAAGCCCTTTCCCAGCTGCAGAGCACAGATCCAAGCCCTTTCTGTGTGCCCCACCACACTGTCACCAACACACCACTTCCCAGTGCATAGGCCCATCCTTTCTTGCTGCCCAGTGACCAGTTTCCTGGGTTTGACAGCATCCGGCCATGGTCTGTCACCTGCATTGGCAGGAAGAGACAGTCCAGGAGCTCTGCCATCATTGTTTGGGCTGCCTGTGTTCCGTCCACTTCCATGCTGACTAGTGAGCTTCTCCAGCCATGCAGCTGCTGCCAGCAAAGTGGCTGTCTCTCATGCCTTCTGCTGGGCATGCTCTCCCAGCGTTGAAGACTCACAGCTCAGCCTGCCTATATTCCTTGACTCTCTGTGACTGCGTTAGGGTTTCTATTGCTGCTGCAACACACCATGGCCCAAAAGCAAGTTGTGAAGTTAATTATTTATTTGACTTATACTTCAATATCACTTCATCATCTAAGGAAATTGGGGCAGGAAATCAAACAGGGCAGGAACCTGGAGGCAGGAGCTGATGCAGAGGCCATGGTTCCTGGCTTGTTACACATAGCTTGCTCAGCCTGCTTTCTTATAGAACCTAGGGCCACAAACCCAGAGATGGCACCAGCCACAGTGGGCTGTCACCCCTCCCTCCCACTGTGTCAATCACTAAACAAGAAAATGCCTTACAGGCCTGCCTACAACCTAATCTTATGGAAGTATTTTCTTAGCTGACACTCCCTCCTCTCAGATGACTTTAGCTTGTGTCAAGTTGACATATCCAGAAAACCCTGACATGGGGAGAGCCATAGGGTACCCCCATCCAGCTACAGGATTCACCCTAGCTTTGGAGAGATGCTTCCAAAGCTAGCATCTCTCTCCCTACCCTAGGATGGTAGGGTCCTAGTGTGAGCCTGACCCACAGAGACCTCAGCAGGTAGCTCCCTGGAGGTTGAGGGGACTGAGGAAGACTGGTCCCTAGTAGAGATGGTACTCAATTCTAGGGAATTTGTGCCTAGCGTGAGGCAAGGATGGAGGGTGAGAGCTGCATGCCCCTTCACTTATTCACACAGTGAGCTGCCGTGCTTCAGGAGATGCTGCTGCCTTTGGGGCTGGAGTAGAGCAGTCAGGGTCACAGTCATGGCTCTGATCCTGGAGACCAGAAGAGAGCGAAGGCAGTGTAAAAACTAGCCTGTGGCTGAGTCGTATTCCCCAGGAACGTTCAGGAAGACAGCACATGCCTGGAGAAGGCCCTCCTGGTAGGAAGGTCTTCTAGTCAAGACCTGGATCCCCGGGGAAGCGGGTAACCTAAGAAAGAAGGTGTGTGTGCTGGGAGCTTGAGAAGATCGTGTGCAAACTGAGGGCCAGGGGAGGGTGGACTCTCCACATGTCTGGACACACAAGAGCCAAACAGCATTGTAACGAGCAGCATGGCTTGATGCCACTGTCCTCACAGCGAAACATGCTAGAAGCAGGAGAGGAAGTGAAATCTTTCTTCTGATAATCATGTAAGTGAAGAGTGTGTTTATCTGTGTGTGCATCTGTGTGTAAGCTGTGTGGCTATATACGCACAAATATTTGAATATATTTTCAAAAACTGTTCAACGCTAGTGTGCTAGACTCTAAAATCTATCCATAGGGACCCTCATAAGACTTCATGGTAATAATTATCATAAGCTCCATTTTACAGCTATGTGAATACAAGCTGAGAGAGGTTAAGTACCTTGCCTAAACGCACACAGCTATTAGACAGCCAGAATGGCAACTGAGCTGCCCCCACTTCACCCAGGCCTCTGGTGGAAATCGTGGACTGGAGTAGGGTCTCCTGGAAGGTGCCTGCCCTCTCCATCTCCATTCAGCTAGTTCTTTGTGAGAGCCTGTCTGCTCTGCAAATCTCAAAATGGGAGCAGAAAGCAGGCAGTGCTCGTGCAAGATCTGTGCAGATTTTCATGCAAGGCAGGTGTGTTCTCGGGAGTGAGGACTGAAAGAGAGCATTTAAATTCAGGTCAGTGCAAAGGTTGACCTGCCTGAAAAGCTGCCTTAGTTCTGAGGCCAGGGGGTAGAGGGCAGGCTTCTGAAAGGTCCCTCAGGGCCCCATAGTAGCTATAGGCAACTTTGGAGTTGAGAGCCTTCATCAAGGGCTTCCTACAAAGGCAGAAACTCTTACCACTGCATCTGCATTTCTGAAGCAGAGCTTTTTGATTCTGAGTCTTCCAAGCCATGATGCCAAGGCACTGGGACACCCTGTACTGAAAGCAGCTCCTGCTCACTCGGTAGTGCCAAATGCAGCTCCCTCGGGGAGTTCTGGGATTTTCATTGCCCAGGTGACATTTCCTGAGCTTGACTGTTGCCAGTCAGTGTGTGGGAAGGCCATAGTGAGTGTTCTGACACAACTCCACAGACTCACACTGAAGATGTCACCAGGGACTGAAACACAGCATAATGCTCAGAGCCTTGGCGACTTATAATGTCCCCTGGGGAGGGGAGGCACACTGGAGCTAAGGGCTTAAGGGCTAAGGCACAGGGGGAAACGTCACAAGGAGGCAAAGGCAGGACCAGGGCAGGCAGAGACCTAGCTACCCTCTCTTTGGTCCTTCAGAGAAGGACAAGGCCAGTGCAACGGCAACCAGAGGTTATCAGAGGGTCAGACATGAGATGAATCAGAGAAGAGATGTAAGGTCCTTGTAATTTCCTGTGTGGACTTGGCTAGGCTGCAGTGCCAATTATCATAGTCGAATTCTTGGTCTAGATGTTTCTGTGAATGTATTTCATAGTGCAGTTAGCATCTGCAGTTGCTGGACATTACAATCAATGGAAATTCTGACAGAGGGTAGGGAACAAAAACCAGGTGGTTCGCTTTGCTTGCCAGTGAGACGGGGAGACTTTCAGATGGGCAAACACATTAGGCTACTCAGTTTCCTCAATCGTGCTGAATACAAAGACTAAAACAGAGACAACATCCTGAGCATACCATGGAGAGTGTTTGAGAAACTTGGTGGCCCCTCTCCTTTCTCCAGGTCTCTTGGAAGATGAGATAAATAGCTCAGTTTACCCTGGGTTAACATGGTTACCACAGGTGACTCCAACCTCTCTGAAATATAGCAGAGCCCTCTATGGTTTGACTTAGAGGTTTCTGAATTCACCAAAACACATAGAAGTCACTTTGATAGACAGCAGTCAGGATGCTGTGATATGGGATGAAGCACTAGGCTTGGGAGAGCAATCTGCACACAAAGGGAAACCTCCAGAGCCATGGAGTTCTCCACCACAGTCCCTTGTAACTTCCCTCCAAATCACAGCTTTGGACCTCCTCGTGTGCATGCCTCTTCTTTCGTGGTGATCTCATTTACCAGCATACACAGTGCCTGGCACGTGGCAGCTGCTTAATGAATACTTATACGTGGATGGATGGATGGATGGATGGATGGATGGATGGATGGATGGATGGATGGATGGATGGATGGATGCTCAACTCCTTGGCCAGAGACCACAACCTAAGTGTGTGCACAGCTGAATTTTAGCCCCTGAATAAAGCTTCCTGAAGGGAAAAATGGCATTTGATACACACACACACACACACACACACACACACACACACACACACACACACACCAACACACACACCAACACATAACAGGCACACAAGAATGAGGACACTACCCAGTATGGCATGGCAGCTTGAGGCTTTTTGAGTGAGGCCCAGAGTTCTATGCCATGAGGCTCCCTTGGGGCTGGCCACAGGAAGAGAATCACTAGGTCTCAATTGAAGATGATATACATTCCACCTTGTCTGCCATTGCCAAGATTGCCCATGTCTTGTTTCAACCCATTTCTGTCCAATTTGCTCACTTTGTAGTGGGTCTTGGATACCTAACTGCAGTGGTTTGAATAGGTATGGCCCCATAGAGTCATGTGTTTGAATTCCTGACCCGTAGGGATTGTCACTAGTAAGAGGTGTGGCCTTGCTGGAGGAAGTGTGTCACTGTGGAGGCAGGCTTTGAGGTCTCATATATGCTCAAGCCACACCCAGTGTCATAATCGCTTCTGCTGCCTGTGGATCAAGATGTAGAACTCTCAGCTCCTTCTCCAGGACCATGTCTACCTGCACGCCACCATGCTTCCTACCATGATGATAATGGACTAAACCTCTGAAACTATAAGCTGGGCCCCCTCCCCAATTAAATGTTTCCTTTTATAATAGTTGCTGTGGTCATGGTATCTCTTCACAGCAATAGAAACCCTAACTAAGACAACAGGCATGTGTTAGCAACTTGTTACCCCAAATTAGGTCTTAGTGAGCATATTAGAAATGCAGATTCTCCAATCCCACCCCAGACCTTCCAGATCAAAACGATCTGTGACAATTGTTTATAGTGTTTGGGTAGGTAGGGATCTCACATACAGCACTGGGACATTCAATTATAACCTATGGCTTCGGGGAGCAGCTTTATCCACCCACACATTGTACTTCTGCTCAAGCTTTCACATTTAATATAATGTTTGATTGGCTTACAGGTATCAGATTTCCTTATGGTCTTTTCACCCATCAACTTTACTTTTCCTTCTTCCGTCTCCCATCCTCCATCCCCATTTAAACCTTTCCTGTTTCCCCCTTTCACCTTTGTGCCAGGGGTGTTATATCATCACTTTCCCTTAGCTTAGAGAATTTTTTCCCTCCTCTCTCATCAGCCCCTTTCTAGTTTCCTGAGCTCTCCTCACATCCTATCCCACATAAATGCACATACATAAAAATTAGAAGCTGGGCTCTGCATGTCGGAGACAATGTTCAGCGTTTGTCTTTCCAAACCTAGGCTCCCGCACTCAGTCTGGTGTCTCCGGTAACATCCATTTTCCTGCGTGTTTCATAATTTCATTTTACGGCTGAATAAGATTCCACGTGTACATATACCACATTTTCATTATCTGTTCATCGGCTGATGGACATCTAGGCCGAATCCATTTCCTAGCTATTGTGAATAGAGTAGCAACGAAGGCGGATGAACAAATGTCTTCATGGTGGGATGGAGCATCTTCTGGGTACTCACCAAGGAGTGCTGTAGCTGGGACGCATGGAAGTTCTATTTTTAGCTTTTAAAGAAACCCCAGACAGATGTCCATGGTGGCTGTACCGTTTACATTCCCACTGACAGTGAACAACAGTTCACCTTTCCACGTATCCCAGACAGCGTTTGTTATCATTTGTTTTCCCTAATAGCCACTCTGACTGGGGGTGAGATGGAATTTCAAAGTAGTTTTAATTTACATTTCCCCGATGGCTAAAGATGTGGAGCACATTTTAAAATATTTATCAGCTGTTCATATTTCTTCTTTTGAGAATTCTCTGTTAAGTTCCTTGGCCTATTTTTTCGCTGAGTTTTTTGTTTGTTTAGGTTTTTTAAGTTGTTTGTATATTTCACATTTTAATCAGCTGTCAGATGTATCCATTGCAAAGATTTTTTTTTCTCCCATTCTGTAGGCTGTCTCCTGTAATAACTGGCTTACTGTGGGGTATTTTGTTTTGTTTATATATGGAAGTTTTTAATTTCACGGAGTTGCCTTTGTTGGGAGTTGACCCTACCTCCCAAGTGACTCGAGTCGGGGAAGAAAACCCTTAGCTGTGCCTAGGTCTTGATCCTCTATCAGCTTCGGAGCGCCAGATCCTACATTAAGGTTTTCAGCCTCCGAATTGATTTTGTGCAAAGTGGGTTTTGTTGTTGGTTTGGTTTACACAACTTTGTAATTAAAACCAGTTAGCTGTAGCTGCATGGTTTGTGTTTCACCTCTCAATGTTCTGTCATTAACATGTTTTTGTCCCAGTACCTTGCTGTTTTTATCACTATCACTCAAATCAGGTACAATGTTAACTAACACGCTATTCCTTTTGTTAAGGGTTGCAGTGGCTATCTGGGGTTCTTTATATTTCCTTCCTTATGAAATTTTTCATTTTGGTTTGTTTTTGGTTTTTCAAGACAGGGTTTCTCTGTGTAACAGTCTTGTCTGTTCTGGAACTCACTCTGCAGACCAGGCTGGCTTTGAACTCACAGAGATCTGCGTGCCTCTGCTTCCCAAATGCTGGGATTAAAGGTGTTTGCCACACTGCCTGGTTCCATGTGAGTTTTAGTGTTTTGTTTTTTCTTTTCTGTTTCTGTAAAGAATGATGTTGGTATTTTAGTGGACATTCCATTTAATCTATAGATCACATTTGATAAGCCAGTCTTTTTAACAGGATTAAGTCTTCTGTTCTATGAGCATGAGAGAGTTTTTCTACCTTCTAATAGCTCCATCAGTTTCCCTCTTCCGTGTTTTAACGTCATCGTATGTGTCTTTCACTTGTTAGATTTTTTTTTTTAGTGTGTTGTGAATAGGATTATTTCCCTCATTTTTTTTAGATCTCATTTATTTACATCATATAGAAAGGCTGCTGGGTTTGGGGTGTTTAATTTTGTATTCTGACACCTTACTGAAAGTGTTTATTGGCTCTCAGAATTTTCTGGTGTTTTTTATGTATTTTATGTATATGGGTGCTCTACTGCATGTATGCCTGCATAGCAGAAGAGGATATCAGATCCCATTAGAGATGGTTGTGGTTGCTGGGAATTGAACTCAGGACCTCTGGAAGGGCAGCCAGTGCTCTTATCCTCTGATCCATCTCTTCAGCCCCCCTGGCAGAGTCTTTAGGGTCTCTCATATATTAAATCCTAGAATGGGAAAATAAGGAAATTTGACTTCCTCCTCTTCCATGTTATTTCCTTCTCTTACTGTTCTGGCTAAGATTTTTAAGCACTATATCGAATAGATGACAATGGACACCTTTGTATTGTTCCTCATTTTAATGGAACTGCTTTTTCTCCATTTAGCATGCTGTTGGCTTTACTTCATGGTAGATACCCTTTGTTATGTGTCCTCCATTCCTAGCCTCCTGGGGACTTTATCATGAAAGGGTATTGGGTTTTGACAAAGGTCTTTATCTGTATCTATTGAGTTGATCGTGTGATTTCTGTCCTTGAGTCCATTGGGTGATGTATTACATTTATTGATTTGCATATGTTGAATAATCCCTGCTTCTCTGGAACTAAGCCAACTTGCTTACATTAAGTGATTATCTTGGTGTGTCCTTGAATTCAGGTCACAAATATTTTATTGGGAATTTTTTTTTCTTTTTACTCCTAAGTTCATCAGGGAGAATGGTCAGTCCATTATGTCTTTCTTTGGTTTGGGAATCAGGAAGATACAGGTTCCATGTGTGAATTGCATGTGCACACGTGGAGGTCAAAGGACAGCTTGTATGGTTGGTTCTTTCCTTCCCCTGAAGTGTGTCTGGATCCAACTCAGGCTTGAAAGAAAATACTTTTACCCACTGAACCTAGGTTTGGGCTTATTCTTGTTTTGTTAAGCCCTGAGGAACATCATTTAATTATTTATTAGAGGTCATTCTGATATTTAATGTAGATACTTACAACTGTGAACTTCCCTCTTGGGACTGCTTCCATTATATCATATAGGTTTATGTATGCCCAATCTGTATTTATTCAATTCTAAGAGGTTTTTTTCCCCCTTCTTGGCTTCTTCAGTGACCATCCACCCATTCATCATAACTACAGTTATGATTCAGTGTAAACATCTGATATGCAGGATGTCTCCCATGTGACCCCCAAAGGAGTCATGACCCATAGGTTGAAAACTACTAAGCCATAGGTTAGAGTCTAGATCAACTATTTGTTTCTGAGTAACCTTGAGTAAGTGGTTCCTCGACTGTGTTATCTCTGCTACTCAGATACTGTGACAAGTCAGCATCAAGTGAGTGCTTCATTTATTAATACTAAACAAATTTGCATTGAGTACCTAGTATTTATCAGCAGTGTTAAGAGCCCTGCTAGGATACAGTGAAGAGCACTTTTAGCATGCATCATGAAACTTACCAGTCTAGTAGAGATAAATATCACTGACTGTGTGATCTCACAAGTATACAATGGCGACAGGTGTTGGGGTTGTGTAGCATGTCTGTTTTCTGCCAACCCGCCCACCACCGGTCTGGGCCCACAGCTGCGCCAACCCCAAATAACACTCTGAGACTCTGTATTTGATACAATCCTGTTGGCCAGTTATCATTATTGTTTATGGACTAGCTCTGTCTTAATTATTAACCCATTTCTACTTATCTAAGTATTTCCACGTGGTCATCTTATCGGGGAGCCACCGCCTGCATCTTCTTTCTCCATGCTCTACATCCTGACCCCTCCTAACTTCCTCTTTCCTCCTCATCTCCTAGCCCCGCCTATCTTGCTTTCTCATTGGCCACAGTGCTTTATTAATTAACCAGTATGAGAAACATATTTACAGAATAACATCTCCCATCAGGGTTGGGTATGGAAAGGTAACTCAGGAAGGCTCCTCAGAGTATGTGACTGGTATGCGGTATTCTTGCCAGTGTGATCACTCTGCACCTCTCTTTCAGGTACCTCGAAGGAAACCATTTAACAGCAGTGCCCAAAGAGTTGTCCACCCTCCGACAGCTGACGCTTATGTAAGGAGCCTGCCACATGGCAGGCGTCTGTTTCCCCTTCCTGAGGTGGTGGGACAGGGCAATAGGGGGTAAGAGAAAATAGTGCTGGGACAGATGCAGCCGTTCTCAACTTGTATGCCTGCATGGCACAGGGAGGAGCAGCTGGATGGAAACAGACCAGGCTGTAGGAGGATTTGCCAGCGGAGCAAGTGTGTAGAAATAGCCAAAGCATGTCATCATGGGCTCTGAGCTACCTCCCTATTGGCTTGCCTCTGACCTCCCAGGCTCCAAGCTGAATTCCCAAGCCTTCTGGACTTCCAGTTCCTTGAGAGCCATGGCCACACTAAGAACTGCCAGGAGCTCAAGCAGGCATCCCTTCTTTCTTCTCTGGTTTCCCAGAAAAATGTCCCAAGTAGAAGGTTTAAACAAAGGGCCTTCAATAATGCCTGCTGCAAGATTCAAGCCTCCCAAGAACCTGAAAACCCCTGAATGAGAAACCTGGGCATGGGGGAGGGCCATGAGCTCTGCCCCTCAGAGGCATCACTGCCTTGCCTTAGTGGGACAGGCGGGTAAAATTATTCCTTGGGCAAGTGGTAATTGAAAGATGCCTGTGTCTGCTTGAGAGGCGTAGGCGCCAGTCCACAAGAGACAAGAAGGTTCTTTCCCAATGAATGTCAGAGGCCCACTAATGAAAAGTTCCAGAAAGCCACCATTTGGTCCCATTCTTGCTCTCCAGAAACCAGTGTCTGTATGAACTTTTCTCAAACTCAGGGCTATGAACATCAGAGGCCAGATAATTATTAGTTAGGGGAATTGCCGTGATTAGCATGAGAAACCTTGACTTCTGTGAGAAGCCAGTAACACTTCCCAATAGCAACAGCTGGGGGGCGGGGGGGGGGTCTGTAGGTGTAGACATTACCAAATGGGATGGTAAAACAAGAGAACCCTGGTTGAGAACCATTGTTCTGTAGCAGTGGTCACGGGCTTCTACTGTGCTGAATTACCCAGGTAGGAGCTGTTCATGCTGTCATTTAATACTGTTGCAACACCTACGTACAGCATTTTAATCAGAATATACAGGCAGGGAACCCTGTCTTCAGAAGATTTATAAGTTCCTTGGGTGATTTCAGTGTACAGCTAATAATCACCCTGCTGTTCTGGGAATTTGTCTCTGAGGAAAAGCCAGAGGGTGTAGTGGATAGAGGTCTCTTCTCCCACCAATTTTGTTCCTCCTAAGAGAAAAAACAGATGGAATGAATAAATGACAAAGGAGGACTGGTGATAAGAATTGATCAGGGGGACAGTTGTGCTGGCACACACCGGTAGGATTTACTTATGGAGATAGAGGCAGGAGGATCATGAGTTTGAGGCCAGACTGGACTACACATATTTTTAGCCAGGCAGTGATGTTGATGCCTTTAATCCCAGCCCTTGGGAGGGGGTGGCAGAGGCAGGCAAATCTGTTGAGTTCTAGGCCAGCCTGGTCTATAGATCAAGTTCTAGGACAGCCAGAGATACACAGAAAAACCCTGTCTCAGGAAAAAAAGGAAGGGAGGGAGGAAGGAAGGAAGGAAGGAAGGAAGGAAGGAAGGAAGGAAGAAAGGAATTGATCATGGAAAGAAATATACTAGAATAAAGAAAGATTGTTTTCTTCTGTGTTATGTTTTGTTAGAATGAAATGGATGAATAGGAATGTAATTGAATGTTCTAATCTTTGAATGAGTAAATAAATAGATGAATGGGTGGGCAAGGACAATGTAAATGAAAAAATTAACATTTGTATCAATGTATGAGTAGGTGAATGGATGGGTGGGAGGGGGATAAGTGGAAAAATGAGCAAGTGAGTGGATTAAATATGAGAATGGGGAGGCATACAGATGGTCAAGTGGAGATGAGTGAGTGTATATCTAGGCAGATGATGAAAGGTGTGCAGGAATAGTAGGTGAGTGTGTGAATTGATGTAAATGAGTGCATGGGTAGGTGGATGAATGGGTGCACGGGTGGTAATGAATAGACTGATAGATAGGTGGTGTACTCATGTACTAGTGGGTTGTAGGCTCCCTCAGGTGCAGCTAACAGTAACTCGTGGCTTCTCGTTTCACTTTCTGTAGTGACCTGAGCAACAACAGCATCGGCATGCTGACCAATGACACCTTCAGCAACATGACCCACCTCTCCACACTGTGAGTATGGTGGTGTCTCACGTTTAACATTCATGGGCAGGGCCACCCAGTCTTGTCGCCCCTCAGGCCCTATTGCCTTGCTCTTGGTCCTCAAGGCTTTAGCTGCCCCAGCGAAAGGCAGACATCAGTCATCAGAAGATGTGAAAAGGAGAGGTAGGGGCCTGGCAGATGGAGGAACTAGAGCTAATTACCTCTGAAGAAGGCTGTCTTTGGAATGCCTTCTGGGATACACGCATGTTCTTTCCCAGTGAAGGGTTTCCTACACAATTATGTTTTGCTCAGACCCATTTATTTCCCATTAGCTCGGCACGTTGTAAGCACACACCATTTGACAGTGGAGGGAGGTGGTAGGAAAGCTGATTAGAGAGCCAATCTGCTGTGGAACATGGGGGTGGGGGGCCAGCTTAGGAGCTTCCTGGACTGATAGGAGGTTTCTCTTCCCTCTGTATTACGGCTCCTTTGTCAATATATTAAACCAGGGAAACTGGAGGAAGCATTTGCTCTGATGGGTCCGCAGTGTAAACAATGCACCCACGAGAACAGGAGCAGCCAGCGGACTCATATTTCTCTCTCCACAGGATCCTGAGCTACAACCGGCTGAGATGCATCCCAGTCCATGCCTTCAATGGTCTACGGTCACTCCGAGTGCTGTAAGTCACGGGGTCTTGGGTCAGCTTACACGGTACTGGATATTAGCGTGAGGTGTACAGAGCTGCCTTCCCCACTGTCCTTTGTGCAAAGCCCATTCATTGCCACCCAGGCACCCTTACTTACTCAGTGGGGTAAAGACATTGGTCTCTATGAGTCAGCCACGCCTGAGGTTCTGCGTGCTGCCACTCGTGAACCTTTAGCTCATCACTCAACCCTCAAGTCTGCACTTTGCTGTGTGTCCCTGTGATTAGGAAATTAAGCTACACTAATGTGTCCTCCCTCTCGTGAGCACAGAGTGGGGTATGGGGACACACTGTGATGGGCAGGCTGCTCACAGGTGCTCACTATGGCTTCAGAAGGGTGACACAGCATACTGTAAGGACCAGAGGTGACAAGCTGGAAAGCCAGGTGCCATCCACGCTCAGAAGGTTGGATTACAAGTATCTTTTCCAAAAACCAAAAGTTTTAGGCCTAGGTATGATGACATACATGTGTAACCCCAGTCCTTAGGAAGCTGAAGAGGAAGAGCCCAGCTTGGACTATTTAGTGACTTTGAGTCTAGCCTGGACTAATTAATAGGATCCCGTTTCAAAAAAAAAAAAATCAAAGTCTTAGCAAGTTGCCAGCATTTAAGTACACCCAACAAATCCTGATGTCCACCTTCTCTTGGGAACTCCCAGCCATACCCGAGTTCTTGCTCTGCCTTTCTGCTTATACGCCCTCATGCCTGCCTGGTCCTGTCCTTCCCCTGAGTTGAGGGCAGCTCCATTGAGGCAGCTGAGCTAGAGGGCTCACACAAAGACTAGAGGGCTCCAGAACCCTTCTCCTTCCCAAGCATGGCTCTGCTCCTCCCTCCCTGTGTGTATTCTCGCCCATAAAAACCGGATAATGATAGTAATTGCCTCTCCAAATCTTAGGAGGATTAATGAGATGCCGCGTCTAAAACACACATCACAGCTCTGGCAACGGTGAATATGGAATAACTCTATTTGTTCTGGTCTCAGCGGGAGCTTGCTAGAGCAGGGGACTGTGCTGCCCCAACTCTAGGTCCAACTTGTATGCCTTTCTACCTTGCACCGTTTTACTGGGGGAAAAAAAAGTTGCATCTTTTCCTGCTATCACTTTTAAAAGATTTCCTCATGATGGTAAAGATGTCATCCAGCTCTTAAGACTCTTACTGCTATTTTCTAGTCCATCATTGTTATGAGTAACCACCATATTTGGAAAGGTCAGGTCTGTCCATTCCTTCTTCTGAGCCTTTGCAATAATACTGTGAACTTGAGACGATGATACCCATTTTAGAGATGGAGAAACTGAGACCTGGATGGTGAAATAACTGGCCAAGTGTGCTGAGTCCATCCTCCTGCCTCAGTGCCATCCACAAACAGCACCCAGCAACCTGGTCCATTTCAGAGGCTCAGGGCTGGTGTGAATTATTAAGACCTGCAAAACACCCATGTCAGCGACAACTCCCGCCACATGTCATCTGCACTGTTATTAAAAATCAATTCTCTGGGGGGGCAAAGAAGTGTCCATACTGACAGTATGCAATCTGTTATTGTCACTTATTTATTATCCACTTTCTCCAGGGAGTTTGGGAATGAAAACATCAGCGAAACCATTTCCCTGTTTCCAGCTGAATGCAATAGTGGATAGGTCTCATTCATCCAGCCCAAAGCCAGACCAGCTCCCCCTTCACTGCCTGCTGGCCCCTGTCCATCCCAGCCCCCAACCTGCCCTCCAGTCAGTCTAATGCTGCTGGGGATGGGCTGGATGGCACAAGACAGACCTGCCAGCTTTAACTGGATCTCCATGCTTGGGTTCAAGACTTGCAGTCATTCCGATGGGGATAATCTAAAGATTCTGAGAGAGAGAGAGAAGTTGGTTTTCCCTGTCCGTCTGTCTGTTAGCTGGGGTGATGGTGTGAGCATCACAGCCTGCCAGGGGCTTCCCCTTCCTCAGCTCCCTGTGTGTCCTCCCCCAACCCCACTCCCATCATGAGGTCCCAGGAACGTCTGCCTGCATTCAGCAAGAGGCAGCTTCTTCTTGAGTTAAGAGTCAGCAGACTTTAGCTCAGTCATGCTAGAAGCAGATCTTGGGCATAAAACTGATCTCAGAACCTCTCACTCCACCCAAGTGCCTCAGTGGGGAGCAGCCATTTTCTGCATAAGGACCAATTCAGGAAAAATAACAGTGTTTATGGGCTACATTTTTATGATATTTGTGTCCTTTCTTCTAGTAATTGCACCTGTAGGAATTTACACTGCAGAAAAACCCAAAATGGAGGGAAAGACTCTATAAATCTGAGTCTTTGTTGCATTGTTATTTTTAACCTAAATTTTAAATGTTTCCTACCAGGACCACAATGGGGAAATGTATAAAGAGATTAGGACACAACTAGTCAATGAGACGCAGTTATTAAAAGAGATAAAGATGAAAACTATACACAGCGTGGAAACAGGCTACTTAGCTATTGTGTGGGAAAGGAAACTTAATTATATGATCTTGTAAACACTGACACTGATGAGCAGAGACTAAAGGGAACAGGAGGAAGAAGGGCTTGTGCCTGGCTTCTGATAGCGACTGAGCAGGAATGGAGGCTGCCATGTGGTGGCAGTTTAGGGAGCTGGGCAGAAGATGGGGGGCGAATTGTTTGCTTATTTAGTGTGTGTTATGTGGAGTTCATGTGTGTGGGCATAGGCACACGTGCTACAGCACACCTGTGGAGACCAGAGGACATCCTCAACGTCCTCAATGCGAGGCAGAATCCTTGGTTGTTAACTGCTGTGTTCACCAGGCTCGCAGGCCTGTGAGCATCCAGGGACTTTTTTTTTTTTTTTTTAATCTCTGCCATCCCATCTTGCTAGAGAACTGGGATGACTGAGAATTACTACTGCTGGCTTTAGGTGGGTTCTGCATATATGAACTCAAGTCCACACACTTCTGTGCAAGTGTCTTGCCTACTGAGCCACCTCCCTAGCCCCAGGTAGGTTTGTTTTTAATTAGGAATTGCATTATCTGTAGTGAGATACATTCGTACATACGTGCATTTGTGTGTGTGTGTCTACGTCTGTCTCTGCGTCTGTGTGTGTCTGTAGGTAGTGTATCTATGTGTATGTATCTATTTAACTGCCTGTCTGTGTCTCTCTGTCTGTCATGTGTCTATCGTGTGTGTGTGTGTGTGTGTGTGTGTGTGTGTGTGTGTGTTTGCTTACTGTCTGTCTCTGTGTATGTGTGTCTGATTGTTTCTCTCTGTCCCTGACTCTGTCTCTCGCTGTCTCTGTGTGTGTGTCTCTCTCTGTGTCTCTTTCTCTGTCTCTCTGTGTGTGTGTGTGTGGGTGTGTGTGTGTGTGTGTGTGTGTGTGTGTGTGTGTGTGTGTTAGGGAGTACAGCTGAGTGCATTTCATAGAAGAGGGCAGGAGAGTGGTCAGGACTCTCTTACGTACAAAACACTGTGTGAGGAAAATGAATATTTTATCTCCTTCCCTTGTGATGTGAACTAGCTAGTGAGAACATTCTTGTGGGCACTCTTGTCCTCCTTTGGGGATCTCTGCACTCCCAGGGATCTCTGCCCCACACGGAGTCACATGCTTTGTGTGTGTGTGGTCCTAAATGTCACCCCTCCAGTCCCACATAGGGGCACCTGGAATCATTTAGGACAGGGAGGGCTGTCCCAACATGTATAGAGGGAGAGGCTGACACTGTTATTCATCATCCTTCAGATTTGTAGCTTCTCATCCACGAAGCAAGACTGGAGGGCAGCATGAGGCCCTCCTACAACGTCCCCACTCAGGGCTCCAGATGCTCTTTGTTTGGCTACCTTCACAAGGGGGCCTCACTGCCTCACCTCATGCCTCACTGCCCATGAGCTGAAAGGTGGTGCTGGCGGCCTCCACACCATGGTGCGGGCTCACTCTTTGAGAGCAAAACCAAAAGTAACCCACTAAAGTTCAGCAGGATCTTCACAGCCAAGAGGAAGCTTTAGAGATATCCCTGTCTAAACTTACCCCTTAGGAGACAGGGACTGAAGTGTTTAGGGACTTGCTCTCGATCATTCTCCTTCCTGATGCCTTCAGTGGACAAGCCACAATGCTGACCTGGGAGGTGGGCACACACAGTAAGGGAGACACCATTGCTGTCCTCTAAGAGGGGAAACGGTCAAGCTGAGAAGCATTTGTAACCCAGGGTGACAGCAGAGGAGGAGAGCCACGGGCCGGTGAAGGCATCACCACACCCTGCCCATCTCAAGGCTCTCAGAAAGAGCAACCCTCTCTGGAATGTCACCATTGGTGTTTGATAATCCTTCACTATGCGCTGCCCAAGGGATAAGGGCTTCTGTGACGTTATCATATTCTCCACCCTGTCATTCCCATCTCACTTATGAGTAAACTGAGGCCGAGTAAGCTTTAGTAGTTTGCCTAAGATAATGCAGTTGGGATTGAACCCAAGACTGTTCTGTTTCCAAGTCAGTCCTCCTGTTTCCAAGGCTGAGATGATGCCAATGAGGCCCACCTAAGTAGAGAAGGGAGTGAAGGACATTCTAGAGGGTGACAATACGGATACCCTATAAAGAGGACCTTAAGATCAAGGACAAGTGCGGAGGCTGGAGTGTGGGCTCAGTGGGTAAGAGCACTTGCTGCTCTTCCAGAGAACTGGAGCTCAGTTCCCAGCACCCACATCAAGCGACTCACAGCAGCCAGTAACTACAGCTCCAGTTGTGATTGGGGGTGAAGGGGTGTGGGTGGAGTTGGCTGGCTAGGGAGGTGGATGAGTTAGGAGAAAGAAAGAGGACATGATCAAAATACATTGTATGAAAATACATTTAAATTAAAAAAAAAAAAAAGGTAAAGCAGGATAGAGGACTTGGGACCATACTGCCAATGCTTACTGTACCTTGTCTCCAGTCCAGAAATGGCGTCATGGGACTCACTGCTGCTGCTGCCTTAAAATTGGTAGAAAATATAATTACAGGCTTCTAATTTATATGAGCAATGCCTAGAGAGGACTGGCCACAAAATAAATCCAAGAAAAAAAAGTGATCATGTGCTGAGTCGTACAGCATCTGGGGTCTTAGGGGTTTTGTACCTTCTCCCCCAATGCTCACAGCTGGCTGGCTGGCTGGCTTAGTAAATACGTAGTATTATAATAGGCTCTTCCAGACCAATGGAGAGGAGACCAGCTCAAACTACCGGGGACAGAGAGGGAGTTGGGGAGGGGGAGGCATGATCTCTTCTTCAGACAACTGAGAAGTTCAGGGTAGACCGTGGCTCTGATACTAGGCGAAGGCATGCCAGAGATGAGTGCAGCTGTCTTGCTCCTCAGCCCTTTCATACACGGGTTCCCCTCATGGGTGGGGCACATTTATCTCCTCATTCCAACCTGTGGAGGGAGCATCCTGCAAAATGAAACCTCCCACTCACTTCTGAATTCCCAAGGGAGGGTTGTCTCTCGCTGGCCCTAACGGGGAACTCCTACTGTCCCTCTGAAGGCCTGCGCTGGAGTGAATGGGTAATGGAGAGACGTGTTCAGAACTGGACATGTGTGCATATGCAGGAGCTGCACAAAATGCAAAGATGCAGGAGGCCCGATGGCTGACGCTTACACTTCTTCCGTGACAGGGGTGGTAGAGAAGGCAGTAGAGCTCTCTAAGCAACCTCAGAGGGGTAACAAATGGGGTTTAGGAGAGGCTGTGAGCCCAGAGGTCAGACAATGGCCTGGGCCAAAGTCCTGGTAGACTTTGGGTGTGATGTTGGGTTTTCAGTCTCCTCTGAGATGGGAGTGTAATCTGCCTGAGTGGCTAAATGTTGCTAAAAAGCTTAACGATGGCGATGGGTCTTTTCCATGGATTCCGGTCTCTAGTCCACATGGCAACTCCAGGGCCAGTCCCTTCCTGTGCTTCAGGAGGGAAAGGGCAGCAGGAGGTCAGAAGGGACCATGAGGCCCTTCCTACTGCCAGCATGACAAAGCACAATACTATGAGTCGGAGGCGGGCAGATCTCTGAGTTCAAGGCCGGCCTGATCTACAAAGTGAGTCCCAGAACAGCCAAGACTATAGAGAGGAAACCCTGTCTTCAAAAACAAAAAGAAAAGATTGTGAATTCACTGAGGTCACACAAGGAACCTCACACCAGTCTTTGTGACACTGATTGCCCAGACCCAGCAAGAACTCAGATGGGTCCTGCCATCTCTATACAAACTATGAGCACCTGGGCATTCAGAGGTCCTAAGGTTCAGATGGTCCAGGTGTAACAAGGGGCAGGTCAATTTCACACTGCTCCAATGATGCCATCTTCTGCATCTGATAGTTTGCCTTTAGCATCCCCCAGAACAGTGGTTCTCAACCCTACTAATGCTATGACCCTTTAGTACAGTTCCTCATGTTGTAATGACCCCCAGCCATAAAATTATCCCATTGCTACTGTAATTTTGCTATTGCTATGAACCATAATCTAAGTTATTTTGGAGATAAGAGGTTTGTCAAGGGGCTCACAACCCATGGGTGGAGGACTTCTGGTCTAGATACATGCACAGAGGGATTGTGCCTACTCATCACGTACAAGGCCCTGGGTATTTTACAGGAAAGGGAAGATAAACCCTTGCTGTAAGCAATAGGAGAAAGCCCTAGTCCCTTCCCCATGAACCATGGTCCCAGGACAAACAGCACCAGTGCAGCTGGGAACCTTCAGAATCTCAGGTCCCTGCGGATATAGATCAGACACGGAAATCTGCATTGCATGTCTTTGTTAATTAGCATATATTAATCACACATAATGATAGTTTTCATTGTGACATTTTCAAGCATGTGCTGGTCATATTCATACCCTATTTTCCTCTCTTGGCCTCTTACCACCCTCAGGGATCACTTTCCCCCTTCATCATCAACTAGTCTCCCTTCTAATTTCATGCTACATTTGTTTCTTTGTGTGACAAGAGTATAGCCCTAACCCTAAACACCAAACCCTAGTGAGGGTTTTTTTTAATACTTCTAAATTTTTATTTATTCATTGTGTTTGCATTGGCATTTTGCCTGCCTATGTCTATGCACCACACGTGTGAGTTATGTACAGTTGTGAGCCACTATGTGAGTGCTGGGAATTGAACCTGGTTTCTCTGGAGAGCGGTGTTCTTAACCATTGAGCTTTCTCTCCAGCAGCTAAGGCTGAGGAGTTTTGGTTTTGGTTTTGGTTTTAGTTTTTTAAGGAGTATGAGTACCTTCCCAGTGACTGTACTAGTGTAGAAAATGTTTCTCTCTCTCCCAGCAACCTAAACATCCTCAGGGAGGAATGGAGACCCATGACCTCTCCCTACCCATCTAGGTAGAATGTTGATGGGTCCTGTCAGTCTTGTGCAGATCTTATACAAGTAACCATAGCTGCTTTGAAGTCAAGAATGCATCAGCCATATCCTGTCCGGAAGTCAGCCTCCCATGCCACTCCCTCTCCCCTATACTTCCTACAGGCCTTAGGAGTTTTCTGCCCTCTCTTTCAGTTTTCCCTAAGCCTTAGAGGGGGTCAGATCCATGTCCATTTACGGCTGAGCCCTCAACAGTCACTTCCTCCCCGCACTTTGGTAATGAAAGACCCGGAGAGCGTGGACCTTTACACTCCCATTCAGGAAAGGCGCCCCCCCCCCCAAATCACTCGCGAGAAGCAGTCTTGATGCAAAAGCATGAGGTCTTTTATATTCCAAATGCACTGGGGTCAACAGCCATACGCCACGCAGGGGTAGAGGACTGGGAACCCTGGGTACAGAATTGAGACAGCTTTTACAGGATTACAAGCCCTTGCATCGTAAACCAATCATGTCATAGCATCCAGGGCGGACTGATCAATTTAAACTATCGAAGCCCGCGCTTAGCCCAGGAAGTCTGCTTTCTCACGGGCTTCTGGGTGGGGTGACAAGGCTCATTTCCTGTGTTCACTCACTCACAGGTGCTGTTGTAAACAGCCCTGCCGTAAACAGTCAAGAATGTGACCTTTACCCTGGGATTCAGACTCCCAGCTTCCTGGGGTCAGTGGAAAGTTAGGCTAAATTTTTCCATCCTAACAGTAGTCATGTCTTCGAAGTCACCACTGGCCACTACAAAAAGAAGTTTCTCAGACCAGATCTAACAGCAGCACTAAACTAAACTATGAACATAGTCATCTAGAAGGCATTTTAATGGAAACATCATGTCCACTAGCCCCTCCTCCCCTCCCCCATGACCTCTGACACAGGATTTTGGCCAGGTAGTGTCAGACTTGAATTCCAATGTGGACCAAGCCTTAATTCTAAATAGAGGGTGGTCAGTTAGCTGCCTCCCCCTGCCTGTAACTGACTTGTTACTATTGCACCAGTGGGCACATGTTGCCTGGCCAGTCAGTTCAGTCCTATAGAACACAAGGTTCACAATTATCTCCCAGAAGTCTGTGCAGCACCTTCTGGCTCTGTGAGAGCAACCACTGGGGAGGAAGCTTCCAGTTTAGCCCCAACTTGATTTCTCTATGCCCTTGAGACCTGAGCAGGTGGTGTCTTCAGCATTAATGTCTTCTCTCCTAATTCTGATAGGCAATGAGCCACACTTGCAGATACCTGCATTGTTTTAGGGTTCTTAGGGGAGGCAGCCAGCCCATCATAGCACTGGATTTTCATTTGTAATCTGTGGCTTCTGGGAGCAGCATTGTCCACCCACACATGGTACCTCCAGTCAAAGTCTTTTATTTTTTCATTTTTAAACTAAGTAAATATGGTGTTTCCTTATGACTTTTTCATACATTTTTAGTTTTGGTCTGTCCTACCACTGTCATCTTCTCTCTCCCGTATCCTTGCCCACCCCCCATTGTCCCTGTCATTCATCGGTCAGCACTTAAAAAATATACTAGATTCTTTCTTCATAGTCTAACATATGCACCAGACCCTCATGTGACAATCTGACTATGGCCATTCTCATTTGACAGTTAGAAACTGAGGCTCCAGAGAGAATGAGCCATTTTGCCCAAGGCCATACAGCTGGTAAGTGGCAGTGAGGGAGTCTGAAAGCAACCTGGCACTAGGATGGATGGGATTAGCAACAGTTTATCACACACAAGACATTGTATCTGAAACTAATGGTTCGGCTAGGTAGATGCGGCTTGCAGCTTCTCAGGTGTGCAAACAGAGGCCCAGAAAGGTAGTTTATCCTATGCATGTTTCCTACCACCGAAAGGAACTGCTTTCTGAGTCTCACCCAGGTTCCTCCCCAAGCCCTCAGCCCCTCTACCCCTGCTGCTGCTGCTATAGATGGAGCAGTGTCCATGGCCCCGCAACAATGGCAGTGGCAACTAATATACCTCTAGTTGTGGGGCTGTGGGAACCATGGGAGTGTGGCTGGGCCGGGTGAGTATGTTGGTCTCAGTGGGGTCACTTGCTAACCTGTGCCTTCTGCCTCAGAACCCTCCATGGCAATGACATTTCCAGTGTTCCTGAAGGCTCCTTCAATGATCTGACGTCCCTTTCACACCTGTAAGTAGCCTCTTTCTTAATGTGCATTGGCTCAAAACAGAAAACAGTGATGGTGACAGCCACAGTGCCATGACTCTGTATTCTGTCCTTGTGTTAGGCAGATGGCCCTCCATATGCACAGGGGACTGACTCCAGGAGCCCCAACAATCCACAGATGCTCAAATCGTTTATGCGCAATGAGGTGGCCTATGTGTAGAATGTCACACATCCACCCCTGGACTTGAAATAGTCTCTACTACAGTGTACACTTTGTAAATAATGATTCTACTATGTACTGGTTATAGAATAAAGGCCCAACTAAAGTCCAGGTTTATATGTGTTCACTATAGATGAAACTTTTAAAATTGTTCTTGACCCATAGTTGGTGGGACCTGCAAGTAGGAAAACTGACATTCGGAAGGCTGACAGGAGTTTGCTTTGAGATACCGTATTCAGACTTTACACAATGTCTGGTTTCAGATGCCTTCAAAGGTATCATCAATCCTGGCAAATGATGTCAATGTTTAAACCCTTACCATACCCTAAACACACTCAGTGAATTGTCTGATGTGTTTCTCATAGCATTAAGGCACTTTATTCCCTTATATGTGATGAACTTGAGACTAAGGAAAGTTAAAGAGTTCATCCCCAGGCTGCACAGCCTTCCCATAGCAGAACCACAGTCCAGCTCCTGGTGTGCCTTGACTTTAGCAGGCATATTCTCATCCATTCTGTATTCCATTCTTATTCTGCTCAAGGAAGTTGAGACCATAAATAATATGTGACTACCTGAAAGTCACCCATCAAGCCAGAGAGACTAGAGCTTAGTTTCCCTGACTCCCAGCCAACCCTGTCTTCCCTAGCCAGCGCTCTCAGGTAGTGCTATCTTCTGGGTTCTTATCTCTGTTGGTAAGTTCGTAAGATTGCGTTCCTCCTCTGTATAAATTTTAATTATTTTCATGTTGTGTGCATAAGCTGCAATAGTGACATGTATGCATTCTATAAGTCAAAAATAGAAATGTTAAAGAAAGGGATATTTTAAATGAGTCATGGCAGTTTTCTTTTTCTTAATCACTTTGGAGAAGTTTGGGTTCAACTGCAGCGCTCTCCTCCGTATCGTCAATCTCACTGAAATGAAGCCGCTTCCTAAGCCTGGGTCTTAGAACCTTCTTTGAAGGCCCTGTCTTCTTACAGACCCTATGCTTGAGAGCCATGTGCACAGGGGCCAGAGGTCCAGAATGCCAGCCAGGATTGGAGTAGAGCAAAGGACAGAATTTTCCAGAGCAATGAGAACAAAGCCTCAGAAGAGGGTTGTCACTTAGGTGGGGATGGAACATCCACTGAACTGGAAATAGACTCCAGAAACTTTGATTTTGCCTGGTGGACATGTCTATTAGTCTGCATTCCAGACTCCTTATTTAATTGTTTCAAAACCTTGTGTTTTCAGGGAGCCATAAATGGGGAGCCTTGGGCCAGGCCAGGCAGGACCTAATTTCCTCTTCTGCCTTCTAGGGCCCTGGGAACCAACCCTCTCCACTGTGATTGCAGTCTGCGTTGGTTATCAGAATGGGTAAAAGCTGGATACAAGGAGCCTGGCATTGCCAGATGCAGTAGCCCTGAGTCCATGGCAGACAGACTCCTGCTCACCACCCCCACCCACAGGTTCCAGTGCAAAGGTAGGTGCTGCCTGTCCACCACATCTCTGCCCTCACAGGATATGCTGTGTTTCCAACATCTAAGCACAAGGGTCTTGCAAAGCCCATGCATATAACCTAAGTAACATAACTACACTGTATACTTTATCCCTACTTATAATACATTGTACATGCTGCATACAAAATTGTTATACTGTATTGTTTAGGGAATAATTATCAGTACATAATTAGTATGTACATAGTTTTGTTCCAAATATTTATGATCTGCAGTTGGTTGAATCTTCCAATCTTCCAATGTGGAATCTGCCTGTGATAGATCCATGAATACAGAGGGCGGGCTGTATTTACTGGCTCCTTCTTCATATTTTCCATGGCTGAAAACATCTCTAACTTGCATTCCTCACCCAATAATATTAGCATTCTCATTATACTATTCTCCCTGTGTCTCTTTTTGTCTCTGTTTCTTTCTGTCTCTGTCTCTTCTCTCTCTCTCTCTCTCTCGTGTGTGTGTGTGTGTGTGTGTGTGTGTGTGTGTGTGTGTGTGTGTGTGTTTGAGAGAGAGAGAGAGAGAGATACAGAGAGAGAGAGAGACAGAGAGAGAGAGAGAGACCACTTATTGATTATGTCCTTCCATCATATGGCCCTCAGGGGCTGAACTCAGCTTTGGTGGCAAGCACCTTTACCCACTGAGCCATCCTGTCATCCTCTTACATATAATTTTTATTGATTTTTATTATAATAAACCACTCCTGAGTTCTTATATGACATGCTAAATGTGTTTTATGTATAATTTTATTTAACTCTTACTTATTCTGTGTCAGATTAATTAATTCTCCAATATTTCTATGGGTAGATGTTTATAATACCCTCATGTTAAATATTTAGAACAATTAAGCCTTAAAGAGATTGAATGTGTTTTCCCCACTTGATAGTGTTGAGGGTCAAGCCCAGAGCCTCTTGACAAGCATGTCCCACTGAACCACATCTGTATCCCAAATTAACCCTAAGACCACATCATCAGGCCCCCAGGTTTTTCTAATTCCAGAACATGGGTTTCTGACCACCGCAGTGCAGCTGTCTTCCACCACGACCTACTCAACTGTCTTTTGGTTTAAAATCTTTAGTGTTTGCATCCCTCCTTTGTGGGGAATGCATGAAGGTGTTTCTCTGTTTAATACTATATCCTTAGATAAGATTCAGAGACTCAAAATATGTGTTCCTCAAACAGCTTGCAGAACTGACTTCCCAACAAGGTGACAATCAACTCTGGCTCTCATTGGCGCCCTTCGAGTGCCTTTTTCTTATCAAACCAGGTTCTTTTGTCTTCCTTAATAGTCGGGGCATCTCCTTTATTTTACCTTCCTTTAATTCTTTAACTTTGAGGCATCCTGAATTAGATTTCTTAATTTATTTACTATTTGCATTAATTCCCCTTTGCTCATCTCCTAGCATCTCAATGTTCAATTTTTATTTTCCCTTTAAAACTTGGCTGTGCCCTGTGACTGCTGAAAGTGGGGAAACATTCCATTGATTTAAAGGCAATTTTAACTTTCTATTTCCTGCCTCCGAAACATCTGATCTGATTCTAGAGGGATTCAAATAGCCCTGGATGGGAGATGCCTGAAGAAACTTTAAAAACCAAGAGCAGGGGTTGTATCTGGGCGGCACTGCCTGGCATCTTTAAGGTTAGGTTGGATCCCCAATGCTTGCACAATAACATTGGTTCTGAGTCCCACAGTCTCAGTTTTGATTAAGCTGGTGTGAGTTACAGCCTAGGCGTGGGATGTAGGCTGGTTCTGACTTTTGTGTCCAGAGAAATCTCTATGCCCCAGGAACCCCTCAAGCATGGTCAGATGACTCCTCTCTTTCTTATGTAAGCCCAAGTTGGGCCTACAGGTCTCAGAGCTCCCTGGGGCCCTTCTGTTCATCCACCCACAAATGGTTACTCACTAGACTGAATTTCAACCCATCTCCAGGTTGAGGATCGTTGGCTCCAGGACAGTTAAAGTTCTGATATTAAATAGGACACATATAACCCATGGCTCATGCTCAAAGCTGTTTGCAGCAGTAGACATAATCCCTTTTTGCAAAGCTCTATGTGGGGACCATGACCTCCTTTCAGCCCTTACCAAAAAAAAAAAAAAAAAAAAAAAAACACGCACACACACACACCACAGGAGATAGTTCAAACTTCAGTGGGAAACAAAACAAAACAAAAACAAAAAAAGTGTTTCTGTAAGCATCTTTCTGTGGGACATCATTTCCCCTAAGGTCTTGCAGGAAGGACTGTATGGGTGCCTTTGACTTTGGCATCTCTCCTTGGCTATTCTATGGGAATAGGGCTTGGTAGGGGCAAAAAGAAGGGGAAGGTCAAAACAGAGCCTGTGCCCAGAACTTCCTGGAATAGAAGATACGCAGGAGGGTTCTAATTATGGTGCACTGTTTGCAGATTAGCACCCAAATCGGATCAGGCTAATTACAGTAATTGATTTGACTGCAGAAGTGCTTCTGTATGATGTCCCACTGTGATTCTTACTCACTGGACAGTGGTTGAATTAATGGGACTCTCGCCAGATTAGATGTACAGCCTTGAGAGAGCCAGCTGCCCTCTGGGCCTAGAGATGGGAGGGAGCCAGAGCCGAGGGGACGGGAGGTGAGTTGGCCTACTCAGAGAGCTGCCATCGACACTCTGATTTTGCTACCCAGGGCCGGTGGACATTAACATCATGGCCAAGTGTAACGCCTGCCTCTCTAGTCCGTGCAAGAACAATGGCACGTGCAGCCAGGATCCTGTGGAGCAGTACCGCTGCACCTGCCCCTACAGCTACAAGGTAAGGCAGAACACTCTGCCCGCCGCTCATGCTCATGTCCTGGCTGCAGCTGATGCTGCCCAGAGTAGCCCAGGTAACTCTACAACACGTGTGGCACGCCCTCTAGGTGGCATTAGCCAGTAATATCACTGTTCTCCTCCTGCACATTGGGTAAGGCTAAGGTCCATCAGAGAGGATCCGTGGAATCTTGACAAGGATGCTTTGAGATGTGAAGGAAATGCTACCTCTGTCTGCATTTTCTTTGTGAGTCACAGGGAGACTGCAACCCAGTGGGGTAAAGGGTCCTTTAGCAAAGGACCCCAGTATCCCGACTGCCATTCCAGGGACTAAGGGGATGAAGGACTCAAGGACTCAATGGTCTGGGGCTTCCAAGCCTACCGTCATAGTTGACAAACCCAGCAAAAGGATTGAGACTCCCTGTACTCCCATCCATCCTATCAGAAATCTAGGCTACTTCCAAGACAAGCTTTCCCCCCATTCTTCTTACCTAGCACAATCCAGAACAAGTTACACTGTCTCCTTACTAATATGTATGGAGTATTGCCATACTCTCTGCTTGGCATTTGTCTCACCCTTTCTCCCAGAAAACCAATGAAGAAAGCCTATTACAGATATAAAAACAGGCTTCAGTAGGCTTGCATTAAAACTCAAGTCTATATGGTCCCAATGCCAAAGTCCTTGACAGGGCCTCACTCAGATCAGCAAAGCCAAGAGCCCAGGGCAACCAGCAGCCCATCGTGTGCACCATCTGCACAGGCTGAGTGATGGAACACAGTGTCTGCATCATCAAGGAACTGTGCAACTGTGCACATACAGCAGCATGCTTGAAAACCAGTTTCTAGAGAACCGCTACCTGGTAGCTTTCTCAGCTACACCCTGGCTGCTAGCTGATGGTGTCGGAGTGCCACCTATGGGCCTAGAACAGAAAAGCCCAAGGATTCCTTTTAAAGAAGATGTCTGTCCCTGAAGCCTTAAATTTAGCAGAGTCCCAGAACGGAGATTGAGAATGACATAACTCAGGCATGGATCCACTCAGACCTCTGCATATATGTCCACTTTAGGGGAAAGGCTCTCAGGCTCTGGAACTACAGAGAAGTATGTGTGGATTGTAGCTTTGCCTCGTGCTAAACTGTCTATCCATGCCCAGTGACTTCCTCTCAACCCAGTGTCTCTGGACACTGGGATGCATCATCCCACGGGTTGTGAGAAACAGATACACAGTCACGTGTGCAATACACCTAGGAAAGGACCTGGTGTACAGGAAATACATCACCACCTTTTACTTCCTTTTTTCATGCCAGCCAGGCCCTCATACTGAAGTGTGACACTGGCCATCAGTAAGTAGCAGATGGCATGCTACTGCTTTCATTTGGATTTCAGTCCATCACAAAGTGTTAAGGACTTACACATGCTGCTGCACTGTCTTAGGAAAACTAGAGTTTTCTAAGGATACCTAGCCATTGCTGCTGGTCTTCTGAAAGGCGTGGCCTTAATGAAGCAGTTGGAGTGTGTTAATCTCACACGGCATGCTTAATCATCCAGAGATATCAGTTCTTATCCTCATTTGAGAGATGAGCTAAGATTTGTAAACACAAAGAACTCATGCATACTCCACTACCTATGAAGCACAGATGCAGAACCCAACCTAGTCTTCCCTAGCCATTTACCTTGTCCCCCCCACCTGAGAGAGGGAACCATCACGCTCACCAGCAGAGTTGTAACGAGGTTAAAAACATATCAAGTGTGTGCTTTGCCTACCTTGGTGGCAGGTTTAGAGACATTCTACATGACCTAACAATCTTGCCACTATTCCAGGGTTTGGGGAAGTAAAATATATCTGATACTTTCTCTATCACTTAGTTTCATGCACATTATGTTCAGTGGCTCAGAGAGATACTTCCCAAGCTTTCGTGTGCCCAAGAATCTTATTAAAATCGAGGTTCTGTCTGGTTCATGGGAGCTGGGGTCAGGCTTGACACGGTATATATTTAATAAGCTCCCCTGGGCTGCGCAAGCTACTAGTCCATGGACCACACTTTGAGTAGCAAGGTCTCTGAGTCTTTCCCCAGCCCCGTCTGACCCATAGATTCCAATGAGGGAGCTGCTCCTAGACTCTCAAAGAAAGCCAGTAGCCTAGATCCTATCAGAGAGGAGATGAAGTGGGCTGGAGGACAGAAGGAAGATGATTGAGGAGCATCCCAATTCCAATAGATTTGAGTAAAATGCAGTGGAAGAGAATTGAATTGGGCTAATTAGGCAGACATTGGAAATGGTGATTATTTTTCAAGGACATGTAAGTGACAGAAATCTCCATGTCTGGACCCAATTACTGAGTCACTAGGAAATGCCTCCTCGATTTCTGCACTCTGCCTGGAGGTCTAAAAGAAATCCTGCACATCTCATCACCTTTTGGGGTGGGGGAGGATTCTGCCTGGGATAAGTGATACTTGTAGGATCACCTGCATAGATGGGCCAGATTATAAACAGGATGGGAGCCCCCACTGTATTCTCTTATCCTGTCCTTCATACTTATCTCTCTAGTACCACTACAACCCATGCCTGCATCCCTGAACTTTTGAGCATCCCCAACCCTGTCTCAGACCCTAGTCATAGTCATCACTGATGACATAGACATCACTGATGTCATGTACAGGGCAGCATCGCCTGTGAGGTACCTTGCAGGTAATGTGGTTCTGCAATGGCCGTTCATTCCCTGCAGCACAGGTAGAAACTGAGCATCCCTTACATCAGTGGTTCTCAATCTTCCTAATACTGTGACCCTTTATGAACCCCAACCATACATACAATCATTTTGTTATTACATTGAAACTGTAATGTTGTTACTGTTGTGAACAATCGTAATGTAAATATCTGGAATTTCTGTTGTTCTGATGTTCACCTATGAAAGGGTGACCCACAGGTTGAGAGCCACTACCTCCTATGAAATACTTGAGACCAGAAGCATCTCAGATTTCAGGTGTTTCTGGATTTTATAATTCTTGCATGTGCATACTAAGCTGTCTTGGTGTGGGAATCTAAGTGTGCATCCCAGAACCCATGTAAAAAGCTAGACATTATGATGCTTGCTTGTCATCTCAGAAGTTGGTGTCAGAGACAGGCATAGCCATAGAGCTTGCTGACCAACCAGCCTAGACAAGCCATCAAGACTCAGGTCCAGGTAGGAGACAGACCATTGCGTTAGCTCAGCAGATAAATGCACTTACCACACAAACCTAGTGACATGAGTTGGATATCCAGAACCCATGTAAAACGGAAGGAAAACCACAGAGAGAGAGACAGAGACAGAGACAGAGAGAGAGAGAGCTGGAAAATAGAACCCAAATCTAATAAGAAAATTAGCCTGTTTCATTTATACACATAACCTATAATCATAGGCATTTTTATTATGCCTGCATTTTGAGCATGACCCCCATCTCCTGAGGTCAAAGGTAGAATTTTCCACTTGGGGTAGAATTTCCCACTTCTGGTGACCTGTCAGCACTTGAATGTTTGATGTTTTGGTGTACTTTGAATTTCTAGGTTAGGCATACTCCACCTCACTCCCATTTCATGGAACATAAAAACAAGATCAAAGAGAACTAATCATTTCCTTCAGACATCTAGCAGCCTACCTAGACTTGGCTCCAATCCACAGCACTCCAGAGCCCAGGTTTTTAGAGGAATGGAATAAATGGTCCAGCATAGAGGTGCCTGGTGCTGGATTCGGACTCAGCTGTCTGGGTTCATCTGTTGGCCGCCTGTTTCACTAACTGCTACCTAGTCTCAGACCTATTACCTCCTTTTCCAAGTCTGCCTTCCCTATCTGTAAAGGGAAGTGTAATGACAATTGTACCAATCTCATAGGGTTCTTAGGAACATTATATGTGATCATGAATATAAAACACTTAGCATGAGGCCCGGAATGGAAAATGTGCTGAACAACGTGAGTGAGAATTCATATTGAACTTTCCATTCCAGACATTGACTTTCAGATGGGGGCACTGAGTCGCTGTGGCTCAGGGGGGAAGCCAGATAGCTCCTTAAAGAGCACTTTCCTCTCACTCTCCCCTCTGAGAAGCCTCTGCGTGGGGCATGGACTCACATACAGAACCAGAAGACAGGGACTATGCCTTCCAGCTACTGGAGAGTGCCCGGAGGCTCCAGCATGCATGAGAATAGGAGGATGCATCTGGGCCCACAGTGGAGGCTAGACTGGCCCAACGCCTCAGGCTCAGTTGGCAGTAACCACACAGCCAGGAAACCCTAGTCCCATGCCATCACAAGCATAGGCAGCAACAAAAGACAGGACAGGCAGATGGTGAGCAGGTGGTGGTGGCAGCGGGAGGGCTCCCGTGATCACCCTAGCTTGGCATGCACCAAATCACTGAACCCATGGCCCAAAAATATATGCAGCAGACACCTCCCCAGGCCTGGGGCTATTACAGCTTGTGTGGCTCAAGAAAGTACTGGATCCATGTCCCAAGTGTAGGATCCTAGTCCCAAAAGAGAAGTGGGAGCCGTGGGTCCGAGAGGGTCTCTGGGATGTTAGAGATGTGCCTGCAGTCTGTGCCTTGGGCTCACCCACTCAGGGCCTTTGTCCTCATTTTTCCTTCTACCTGGCATGATCATCTCCACCTGCCACACACTGGCTCCTTCTCAAGTCATACCTACCCTGAAGAGGAACCTGGTCCAAAGGAATTCTGTCTCACTCCAAACCATTGCAGTTCTCAGCCTGGCCTGGACATGGACTTGGACCTAAGCTCTATTGAAGGCCAACCAATGAAGGAGGAACTGGAATGGGTGTCAGTTTACATAACACAAGACTACGGGTTATACCTTAGTTCCCCTGTCCCAGTTATGGATGATACTTAAACCTTGAGAAACAAATATCAATATTATCTGTTAGCTTTCACAGAATGCCTACTGTGTGCCAAGGTTGTCACAGTTCTTCCTTCTGTGAAAGCTCCCATGTAATTCTCATGGTTAAAGGGCTTGTCCCACCATCAGCCAGGAAGAGGTGGAGCTGGAAACCAAACTCACCTGGACTCCCAACCCATACTCACTCCCTACAGTTTAGGACCTCCTCACGATTCCATCTCAGTTTCATCCCAGAGGCTGCTGGGAAGTCCCTGGGGTCTCCTAGGTCATAGCAGCCGTCAAAGGCCTCACTCATCGGATGCTTTTCCCCCATCTGTTCTGCAGGGCAAGGACTGCACCGTGCCCATCAACACCTGCATCCAGAACCCCTGTCAGCATGGAGGTACCTGCCACCTCAGTGACAACCACAAAGATGGGTTCAGGTAATAATAGCTCAGAGCTGCCCTTCCTCCTCAAAGAGCTTCTGGGTCAGCCTCCTGTGGCATTATCCCTGCTCCATCTAGGAGGGAACTGAGGCATCAGAGGGTAAACATTCCCCAGAGATGCAAAGTATTGTACAGGGGTTTGAATCTAAGGCCAGCCTCCACTCTCTGAGCTCGGAGGTCTCCAAGGGAGGCAGTGGGTGCTGCTAAAGTCAGAGGATGGGACACTGGCCAAGAAACCCACCCACCTGGTGGTCCCACTGCTCCTTCTGTGTCACAAATACCAGGGGCTACTGCAGTCATGTTGTGTGCCAGGTGATAACTATGCCTGCATTATCGCTCCTAAACCGTCTCACACCTCTACTGGGGGAGAGGGGAGCTCGGTCTGCATTGAGCAGAGAGGAAGCTGAGGGCACAAAGGCTAATAATGGTCACATGTCCTGGCTCTTCAAATCAGGCTTCTGGTCCTCAGTAATTCCTAGGAGTGGGATGGTGCCTCTGGCCCGTCTGTCACCCACCAGCTTTCCGGTGTGCAGTGTCCCCAGCTGTCGCCCCAGCAGGAGCAGATCTCTGGGCAAGGGCTCCCACAGCACAGAGGGTTGGGCAGCAGCCCATTCACAGTAAAGAAGAGCCACTGGTGCCAGGCAGGCTTGGGCAACGTCAGAGCTCAAATTGCACATAATTAACTATCAAAAGCCCTGCATCCCGGGCTGCTGGGTGGTCTGGGGAGAACTCTCCAGAGAACTCAGCTGGCCCATGCATCCTCCTGCCAAGCCAGCCCCACCCAACCCTGACTCCTGAAATGTGGAACTCAGGAGCTATTCCTGTTCCCGCCTGGAGTCAGCCAAAGCACCCACTTCCTGTTCACCAAAAAAAAAAAAAAGGAAGAGGTGGCCATGGTGGTCCCGGCCAGGAAGTGTACTTCCAGGACTAAAAGTGGGTCCTATGGTAGAGGCAGAGATTCCTGACAGTGATTGTTCATCAGGGTCCCCCTTCACCCTCGGTCTTGGACAATTTTCATGTGAACCTGAACTTAACTATGAAAGGCATAATGTCTGGCTCTGTGGGACTAGAGAAATGGGGCGGAAGATTTGAGCAGAGGCAGGTGTAGGGGATGACATGTCCGTGTGTGCTCCTGGGAGGGGCCACCTTCTGCTGCAGTATTACTCTGCGGGAGGCAGACAGGTAGAGACACAGTAGGGGTTTGTGAAGAATAGCTCCACAGCCCTCTTCAATCCTGGAGTCAGTTCCTAGGATTTCCCAGCTGCCCAGGGAGGCTTAAAACAATGGAAACATTCTCTACAGTTCTGGAGGACTAACACCCAACACCTAAGAGTATGCAGGACGCAGCTCTTGCTAAAGCCTGTGGGAGGACTCATCACCAGTCTCGTCCTAGATTCTGCTGGAAATCTTGGGCATTCCTTGGCTTATAGCTCTATCATTCTAGCTTCCACCTGCATCCTCACAGGGCACCGGGACTATATCTGTATCCCCTTAACTGTCCTCTTACAAGGATGCCATGCTAGATGAGGGATCTGCCCTTCTGTGACTTCAACTCACCATCGTAGCTGCATCAGCCCCATTTCCAAATAAGTCACATCTGAGGTTCAGGGGGTTAGTTCTTCATCCTGTCGTTTTTAGAGGATCTCTAAAGTGTCAGAATTCTGGAAACATCACCTCCCCTGTCCACTCAGGTGCTACTGAGCCTTGCTGCATTGCCTGCTTACCAAATGAACAAAGACCAGGGCTGAAGATGAAAGTCAGTTGCAGAGCATTTCTGCAAAAATTGTAAAACAAACAGCCAGTAAATGAATTGATAGATAGATAGATAGATAGATAGATAGATAGATAGATAGATGATTGATGGATTATAGATAGATGGATGGATGGATGGACGGACGGACGAATGCCACATGGCTAACCATACAGGAAAACAAAAGGGAAGATGCTGGTTAACTGCTCCTGGAGTTGCCCTGGCCAGGGCTTCTCAAATTATTTCCACTAATGACCCCTTTTTGTCGTGAATATTTTTACTGAGCTCTAGCTATAAAAGTACATGAATAAATCAGAACTAGAGCAATGGCTCAGCAGTTATGCACACTGCCTACTTTTCCAGAGGGCCTAGGTTTGAGTCCCAGCTCACAACAGTCGGCAACTCCAATTGCAGTCATCTGGTGCCCTCTTCAGGTGCCTATGGGTACTGCATGCACATGGTGCACATAGTTGATGTTTTTTAGAATTGATAGAATCTTTTATTTTAAAATCACCAGCTCTTAGAATAGCACTTTGCATAATGATGTCGTATAAAATGGCAGAAGTATATTTAGGACTTTTTCAGAAATTGCTGGACATTCTATACTCGGACCAAGCCAAAGTCCATTTAACAACTTTCTGTGACACTCATCAGCAACTCCAGTAGCATCTTTAGAGTATTTTTTATTCCTTGATAATTTCATGCACGTATATAATGTATATTGATTATATCCAATCCAGATAAATCCCCTCCTACTCTGCCCAGATCTCTACTAATACACCTGCCTTTGACCTTCAAGTCCCTTTGATTTAATAACCCACTGGTCCCAATTAGTGCTACCTGCACGCACATGGATGTGGGGCCATCCACGGGAGCATGGTCAGCCTATCAACCGCTGTACTCCAGAAGAAATGACCTTACTACCCCCAGCGGCCATCAGTTGTCCATAGCTCCTCAAGTAGGAATGTATCCTCTCCCACCCATGCTGGAAGGGTGACAGGCCTGATCTTGTGCAGGTCTTATATAGGTAACCATAGCTGCTGTGACTTCATGAGTGCAAACAACAGCCACGGCATTCCAGAAAGACAGAGTTTCACAGCACTTCTTACCATTCTCCAGCTCTTACACTCTTCCCACCCCGCCCCCTCTCCTGATGTTCCCTAATGAGCCTTAGGGACAGCTGATGCAAATGTCTTATTTGGGGCTGAATACTCAATTATCACGTATCCTCTGTACTTTGACCACCCAAGTTTGACAGTAGCTCTAATCTATGGATAGAAACATTAATACTTGGAGGCATTTGAAAACATGTCCGCTTAGCAAAACAATAGCTGTAGGTTCCCACCTTGAACCTATGACCACCTGAGCTTTTGACCAGGTGTGCAGTGTCAGGCAGGCCTTCCCTCCCATGAAGAAGTCCTCACATCCCATCAGAAATTGGCTACACCTGTAATAGCCATGTCACTAGTGCACCTGTGTTACGTCTTGCCTAGAAGATCAGTATTGTAGCAAGCCCGTTAAGGATACTTTTCTCCCTCCGTATCCTAAATAGAATTTCCTTGAATTATGAAAACCAGTCAATAAGGAGAATTGTCTCAGTCACTTCTACCTTGATTTTCCCATGTCCTGAAACAAAAGCGTCAAAGAGCAATTTCTAATATTAAACATTCTAATACCACACAATCCAAATATGTCAAATTGATGAGAGTGGTGGTGGCAGGAACATTTTTTTTAAAAAAAAAACCTTACTATTTTAGTTTTAAAACTTTATTAATATTTGCATTTTCTGCATTCAAGCTGCATGTGTACAGCAAAAATACTGCAATTCACAACTTACAGAAGTCTCCAGTCTGTGCAGAGGTGTTTCGGGCACTGTGGTGTGACAGCATGCACAGTGCACATGGATACTCAGAAGTAAAAGCTGCAGAGAAGTCATGTGATGTGGCACCAGCGAGGGCTGCCACAAACACCTGGAACTCATTATGCATTTGATTTTTAATCAAATTTTGGACCATGTTTGTTCAGAAACCTTTCACTGTTGCCAGAATTTTCACAATCTCTACATATGGGGTCACAAGCCACTGTTCCCAAAAAGCTGCATCTTTGAGAACCCCTTCAAGGTACCTGATAAAGGCAGGAGAGACTTTGACATCCCCCCACCCTCTCTCTAACCATTAGCAACATCTACTCTGCTGTCCAGCCATTGTGTCCATTGTCCCTGCCGGGCAATTCCAAAACGTGGGAAAGTCAAGAAAGGAATTGTTTGGCGGGGTAGAGCTAACAGTTACCACCCTTGTTTAAGATCACTGTGTACCTGCCCCTATATGGTATAAAGAATTGGCCCTTTGCATGGCGCCCTGGGCCTGTAACAGAAAGGGGGAATAAGGATCGTTTTTTTGTAGAAAACGTGATACGATTTTCAGGTTGTAAAGAAATGGGTAAAGTAGGATTCTGGAGCCATGAAATTTGCTTTCTCTTTGTTTGGTTTACTTTTTTAAAAATCTATATCCAAAATCAGAGCAGTCTTGAAGTAGAGACCTGGACTTGAGGTCTAAATCTGGGACCACTTTCATGGATGGCCGTAACTCCTTGGCCAGAATTTGGGCCCTGAAAGAGGGAACTTCGCAGAAGCACTTCATCAGACACTAGCTCTCTCCCTCCCACCCCTCAGGACGTCCTAACCCCTGGCTTCTTCAATGCTGCCCAGGCCTTATCAGTTCTCACTTAACCTTGCATGCCCACTCCAATGAGCAAGGTTTGGCAGGGATGGGGTGGGGAGGTGATCTCAAGCAGATGTACCACAGCAGAGGCAAACGACAGAAATTCACCTGCTGATTGATGGCCTTTGAGATAGATAAGCTCACAAAAGGTCCTCGGTCTTGGCTAGAGAGGAGTCCTCCCACTCCATCTCCTCAGAGGCTAAGGTGGTGGGACATTGCAGAAATTGCAATAGGGGAGATGGTATCGATGGCTTTGGTCTAGAACTAAGTAACTGAGTGATTTCTCCATTGTTGTGCGCCCCTCTACTCGATCTTATCATACACGAGGTCAGACATCTAGAAAGTGCCAGACCAGAATGCATCCCCAAGGGGCCTAGTTGCAGAGCTGTGACCTTGACCAAGATGCCTGATACCCTTCAACATAGAAAGTCTGCCTTAGAGTGAAACATTCTGGGAAGTGCTTTTCCACCCCTCTTATCTACTCCACAGAGGAGCCAAAGGAAAGAAAGGGGAATTCAAATACAGGTGCAGGGATTTAAGCCATTTCCAGGGAACCACTTCCAGCTGCGGGAGGTGTAGAGGTCTTGCTGGAGTAAAGCAAGGTAGGGGGCCAGAACACTGGCCAAAAGCTAGACAAAATGACCTAAGTGCCTTCCTGCTCGGGTCCCCAAGGCCTCCGTGTCCACTGTGCTGTCTTACACCTCCAGCCATAAGAGAGAGCTGATGATTGTGTTTTCTGCCCCTCCCCTTCCTGCCTTCCTCTAAATCCTGCCCTGTTCCCTGGCCCTGGAATCCCCTTCTTTCTATGCACACATCATCCCTAAAGCTGCTCCTGCCCGCTGGGTTTTGAGGGACAACGGTGTGAGATCAACCCAGATGACTGTGAGGACAACGACTGTGAAAACAATGCCACGTGTGTGGATGGGATCAACAACTACGCATGCGTGTGCCCGCCTAACTACACAGGTAATGATCTAGAGGGATGCGCTCGTGCTGGTGGAGTGGGGTTGAGGACGTCACTAGAGAATAAGGTTTTCTTAGTGATCTCCTAAGGAAAAGGGACCCCACCTCTTCTCTGAAGAGACTGAAATGTCCAGAACGAGAAAGGCTTTCCCAGTACCCTCTCTGTCGTTTGTCTCTCTCCGGCTGCTCCCCACTTTGGAGGCCCTTCCACCTGCCTGTGCAGCGCTTATGGCCACGCCTTCCTTGGGAGGCCCACGTTTGAGGCTGTGCAGAGAGGTGCTTTCACAGTTAGGGCTTTGTTCAGTTCTGACAATCAGTCTTCCACACACTCTTCTAGGAGCTGGGAATGCAAAACTGGGCAAGACCCAGTTCCTTTTCATAAGAGGCTTAAAGCCCAGCCCAGAAACATGAGCTTCCATACAAGGAAATGTGTCTGGAACGGGGGTAGGGGTGGGAAGAGACCACAGTAGAGAACTTACCCAGCTGGCAGATGCACAGAAGGCTCCCATGGGGAGGATTCCTCCGGAATGTCTTCCCAGCCACCCACCCGCCAAAGGCCAACACCTCTGCTTCCTACATCCACAAACCCTCATGAGGATATTTAAATACTCCTTTTGCTCGAGAAGCAAAATGTCACCAACTGATGCAAGCAGCCTGCTTTGTGGTGAGGTCAACGGGAAGTGGTGTATCCCAGACTGCACTCCCATAAATTCTTTGAAAACTGAACCCATAGACTTTAACTCCGTGGTTTTAGAAAACAGTAATAATTATAAAAATCTGAAAAACACTGCAAATAAGAATAGCCATCTTCTTAGAGCTGTGACCGAAACTGGCATGGTGGAATTGTGCATATTCCTACTTTAAGGGATGGTGTTTGTGTCCCTTCCCGTATTTGATCTCCAAGATTTCTTCTTAGCCCACCCTACTGTGTTCTAAGTAACACCATGGGAGGGGGACGTTCAGGTGGTATCTCGAAGCAGTTGTCATGATGCCTGCAGAGGCACAAGTACAGAAACTCTCCTTGCCTCTCAGGGACTTCACTGTCAAACCCTCAGCTCAAGAGCCAGGGATTCCCAAGAACAACTTTGGAACTATTGACCTGTGCCAAGGCCTGTGGGAAAGACCATCTACTCTGTTAGCTCCAATCTTCCTAGATGCAGACAAGCCTTTCGGAGCAGGCTCAGAGAAACCTCCCTATGCCCTACCTCTCACCATCTTCTGAGAACATGGGGATAACCAAGAGTTGGCACTGGCAACCATTACTGGGTACTTAATATATTCAGAACACTGACATTAAGTCTATGGTGCGGCTCAGAGCTTCTCCTACCTAAGATAGGAGGAAGCCCTCTGCAGCATTAAATCCTTGTTCCAAAAGACTATGCTCAGTGCCAAAATAGGATCACAATGCCAGAAACTAAGCGAAGGGTAGAGAGGCTCGAATGGTTCTGTAGCAGAGACAGACCTTTAAAAAGTTCCCAGTGTGCAGATGGGCATGGAGACAGGGAGCTGAGGTGCGCCTTTTGCCCCATGGAGCCCACCTGATATCTGCAGGTAACCAGGCCACCGCAGATGCTTTGCAGTTTGCACCAGAGCGGGGAGTATTACAGCTTCTCTGTCTCAAAAAGCATGCACATCCTACCCAGACACTTGGCTATGCACCTGAGTCTCTGCAGGGGACTGGGAAGAGCGGGAGGCCTCCCAAACACAGTTCCTCTCCCTGAGCAAATGTTGAGAGGTACTGTTCAGGTCCAAATCAGGGCAGGCAGGTCAGGGGTCAGCCTGTCCCCACCACAGTCTGACCGGTCTCATGCAGCCACTGGCTTCATACTTCTTGTCCCTTTTTGCTCCCTATTTGCTCCTAACCCCAATCCCCTGGCCTTTTCAAAACAGCTTCCAAGGTTAGACGTTTTCCTCTCTAAGATCACTTTCGGCTTGGCTTTATGAAAATAAAATCTAGGCTCAGCAGTTAAAAGCACTGGCTGCTCTTTCAGAGGACCTGGGTTTGAGTCCCAGCACCCACATGGGGCTCACAGCCATCTCTAACTCCAATTCTGTGGGATCCGATGCCCTCTACTGGCCTCCATAGGTATCTGGCATGCATGTGGTCACAGACATACATTCAGGCAAAACACCTATACACATAAAAATAAAAGCAAATAAAAATTTCAATAAAAAATAAAATCCCGGCTTTAAACACATTCGCTGCTCCATGATACAGCTCTGCCTCCTCATCCTGTAACTACATTGCTAACACACATTTTCAGGTGATGCAGGCTTATTGGATTTACCCATGGTCACCAACCCTGGGTATTTATGACACATTAGGCATTTTGCAGCGCTGTGAACTTCAAAGGTAGTATATCCAGAGATCAGAACTGCAGGCTCCTTTATTTCCTTCTCTGAAACATCCAGCTGACTTTCTTGGCTGTAGCAGCTGTAACATGTCTGATCCATTTTCCTGGAAGCTCCCCTGACCTCCGGAGCAAGGTTATGAGTCACCCTCTTTACGTCCACAGTTCACTGTCATGGTGGCATTTGCAAGTGTTTGTCAATGTTTGCAGATTACTCTCACTCCACAATGGAAGAGGGTAAGACTGGTTACTGTTGTATTCCCAGCACCTAGTACAGTGCCTCCCAGTCAATAAATAGGGAAAAAAATCAATATGTATAGGCATACCCCAAGCTCAGGGTCCAACCTTTGGCTTCAGCTACAAGAGTTCCAGAAAGGTCAAGAAAATCAGCCAGACAGTACTGAGTGTCCAGGGAAACTGAGTCAGGAGTCCAGTAGAAAGGATATACAAGAGAGGAATATAGGGTTTCTGGTATCCATGACCTATGACCTAGAGTGGGAAAAGTCTAGACTTGTGGCCTTTGTCACCCCCAGTACCCTTCCAGATGCCTAATTTCTCTTCGCCATGATCTGCAGGGGAGCTGTGTGATGAGGTGATTGACTACTGTGTACCAGAAATGAACCTCTGTCAACATGAGGCCAAGTGCATCTCCCTGGACAAAGGATTCAGGTAAGGCCGGGCCCCGTGTTCTGGCACAGAGCCCTGAGGACTCTGTGCCCAACAGCCTGGGCTTGAGGCTCTGAGTTAGGTAGTGTCTGCCTCCCCCTGCACAGCCTGTCACCACATTTCCCTCTCTTCTGTACTCATGTGCGTCTCCATCTGACCCAGGCCCGGCCGGTCATATTTCCACAAGTTGCCTTTCTCTTTTATAGTTTCTTCCTTTCTGTATCTTTCTGATGATAGAAACAGATGAAGAGATGGATGCATTCCCTCATCCTCTCCCCCTCCCTTTGCCGTCTCATTCTCTTCTGCCTTCTCCTCTCTTTGCATGTCTCTCCTTCCCACAGCTGAAAGGGAGGGGCCGTCCACAGAAGGAACCATCCAAGGTTGATCCACCATCTGGAAGGTGTCTGGTCACCTAGTCAATGTGTGTGCTTCCTGGTAGGCCTCCTTCACAGTCCTACTGCCCCATGGCCACAGAAAGTTTGCTAGACTGCACCTGTGGGAGGGAGGCGAAGGGACCAAGAGTTCTGACTAGGTTCAGCAGCTCCTGCCACTGGCAAAGCATCCTCCGTTTCCAGCAGCAGAGCCAGAAGGGGACAGCATGAGGAAGTTTTAGAGTTAAGAAGAGGCATCCTGAGAATATCTTCCATATGCTGTCTTTTTTTTTTTTCTTTATCTGTGTATGTGCACACATGTGAGTGGGTACCAACATGGCATGTGTGTAGACCACAGATTGGTGTGGAATGTTGAAAGGGGGACACTTTCTAAGCCTGAAGTTTTACAGTTCCATGACTGGCTTTTATGTGGGTTTGGGGGGATCTAAACCTGGGTCCTCAGGATCGCACAGCTGTGAGGGGTGAGGTGCTCAAACTGGCACCTCTGGAAATGTGTTAAGAATGCAGTGTCCAGGCCCTGCCCAGGGCTCCCTGGATTAGAACCTCCATTGCGTGTGTTTGTGTGTGTGTGTGCCTGTGTCTGTGTGTAGACAGAGCTTCTCTGTGTAGTCATGGCTGTCCTAGAACTCACTCTGTAGACCAGGCTGGCCTCAAACTCATAGATCTGCCAGCCTCTGCCTCCTGAGTACTGGGATTAAGGGTGTGTGCCACCACTGTCCAGTGCAGTGCTGGCAAATCCTTAGGTGTTTCCTTTGCTTGTTAATTTCTGAGAAGGGCATGCCCGTAGAAGTCTGTAGATACTCTCACCTCCAGGCCTCCAGCACTGAGTTTAAAAGTGGGAGTAGCTTCCCTCCCTACTCACCAGTTGCCTTGAACTTCATGTTTTAAAGGTTGGTTTCTAGCCTGTTAAATGTTATGCAGCTGCGTTTGAGCCTTGGAGGGGGTCAGTTAGTTTCAGCTGCTCTCCAGGGCTCTTTTGGATCCAAGTAATGAAACTCAAATGCCTGCCAAAGCTGGGGTTTGGTTTGGGATTTGGTTTTGGGCTTGGGTTTAGGTTTGGGCTTTTTTTTTTTTTTTAGCTACTTTACAAAATAATGGGCTTCATTTTTAACATTCTGATTTGTGTACATCATTGTGCCTCGTTCATATTGGCCTTTCCACCCTCTTCCACACCTCCTCCAGGCCCAGTTTTACCAGCAGCTAAAGTGTTGGAGCCTGTCTCCAATGCCTCAAATTCCTAGTTTGTTTCTTTAGAAAACTGGCTAAACCAGTTTTGGTGGCAGACATTTTTTGTTTGGTTGGTTGGTTGGTTGGTTTTGGTTTTGAGGATTTTTGTTTTTGGTTTTTGGTTTTTCTTGACAGGGTTTCTCGGTATTGTTTTGGAGACTGTCCTGGAACTTTCTCTATAGACCAGGCTGGTCTCGAACTCACAGAGACTGCCTCTACCTCCCAAATGCTGGGACTAAAGGCATGTGCCACCAATGCCCAGCTAAAAATTTCTTAAAGTGTTTTTTTTAAGATTTTTATTTTATGTATGTAAATACACACACACACACACACACACACACACACACACACACACACACAGAGAGAGAGTGCCTGGTGCCTAAAAAGGCCAGAAGGTGCATCAGGCACCCTAAAAGTAGAGGTATAGACTGTTGTGATCTGCCATTTGGGTGCCAGGAACCAAACCTGGATCCTCTGCAAAAGCAAGAAGTTCTCTCAACCAATGAGCCTTCTCTGTAAATCTGCCCCCACCCGTTTGTTTGGTTTTTGTTGTTGTTGTTAGTTTGTGTGTATATGTATATGCAGGTGTGTGCAAATTCCTGCAGAGGCCAGAAGAGGGTGTCAGGCCTACTGGAACTACAGTGACAGGTAGTTGTGAGCTGCCTGATAAGCGTTCTGGGAACCGAACTTGGGGACTCTGTAAGAGCAGCGAGTACTCTTAACTGTTGTACCATCTCTCCAGTCCTCATGGCAGACACTCTTAACACTAGGGCTTAAAGATCCTGATAGAAGAGTCAAGAGTTTGAGGTCCTCCCAGGCAGTGTGGGAAGTTTGAGGCTAACCTGGCTTTGTCACAAAACTTTATCTAAAAAAAAAAAAAAAAAAAAAAAAAAAGCCAGAGAGAAGGAGGGAAGGAGAGAGATAGAAAAGGAAAGAAGGATGGATGGACAGACAGACAGACCATGTCCCTAAAATAAGGTCTGCTTCAGCAGTAGGTTGTGCGTCTTAGATCTGCCCTCCAAGTACATAAAGATGTACTGGTAGAATACTAGTAAGCTAGTAAAATTCACCAGATCTGAGCACACCCAGTCCGGCCCAGCCGGCCTTCAGATTCTGGAACTGTTTCTACAGAGCCACCATGGCCCTTCAGAATCTTCCCAGTCACCCACTTACCTAGCTGTGGCATGATGGCTCTATGTCTGTTTCCATGGGGAAGGAGTTCGGGGAGGGAGGGAGGAGGAGTGACGCCATGGAGTCAGGCCCTGAGTGTGCAAGCTAAGAAGTCAGAGCTCTTGCTTGTCCTGCCTGGGCCCCCTCTCCCCGTGCCTGGGAGAGATGGCATTTTGATTTTTGCTCTGCCCAGAAGAATTGAGCTGATATGCCAGAGAGGTCACGGGCTTTGCAGAAGAGAATGAGGCAAGTAAACACTATGTTGATACGTTTGTAGGGATGCCTTAGCCCAAGGTGCTCTCAGTTCTGTTTCTAGACAAGGATTTCAGTTTTGGGTTACCTCAGACAAATGAGCCACAGACACATGGCTACATACAGGCTTAGTTTAGGTGCTGGAGAAATATGCCGTGCACCCACAGCTCTCTAGGGAAGGACTGGACCAGCTGGACTGAGGCTTTCAAAAGGGCAACACTTCCATCCTGCTCTCTGGGAAAAAAGAGCTTTTAATCCTTCCTAACTTGGTTTGGATGTCTGAACAAACAGTAAAACAAAGGCACGGGTAGAAGAGATGACATCATTTCCTTCATCCTTGGTCATCATGTCTGTACTGCACTGTCTGACTTTACACAGTGTTCACTGCACCCCAGAGTAGTAGAGTTTATTGAGGAACAGTGGCTTTGAGAGAACATAACAAGCTAGAGAGGCCATGAGTGGCCAGTACGCCTAGAGTAGTATCTGACACAGTCAGTGTAGCTGTCACTCGACGAGGCTTTGGGGAGGTGGCTTGGGTGCTTTCTGAATACTGCTTTGGATAGGGCCTCCCCTGTGGGTCCCTGAGGACCTAATGAGATACCCCTTGAAGGTGCTCAGTTGCGGGTCTGACAGGAAGGTGGAAGGAATCAGATCTGCCCCCTCCCCCAAAAGCTCTGTGATGCTGCCTGTGCTCCCAGCCTGGTTCTGAAAACGAAACTTGTCTCCTACATGCAACACACAGACCTCCACCCTGAGAGCAATGCACCATGCACCATGAGCAGAGCCCAGTAGCAGAGGCAGGCCTGGTGAGCCCTTCAGGAACTAGAATAGGTGGAGAGAGAGGTTTGGCAAGGGGAGGCACAGAGCACCTGCCGGCAAGCTGGCAGGCCCTGAGCCAGTTCTCTCTGCCTGCGTTCCAGGTGTGAATGCGTCCCCGGTTACAGTGGGAAGCTGTGCGAGACAGACAATGACGACTGTGCAGCTCACAAGTGCCGCCACGGAGCCCAGTGTGTGGACGCAGTCAACGGCTACACCTGCATCTGCCCCCAGGGTTTCAGGTATGACAGAGGAACACCTCAGAAGGAAGGTGGCCTGGACTAGATGGCAGAAGGGGGCAGGGATGCTGACCTCCCTGCAGAAGTCGGACTTGAGTCCAAGTTCACGTTGTCACACACGCGGGGTTCTACCTAATGGAAGATGCTATCATCTTGGAGCTCAGCTTGTGGGGTGGCTGGAAACTAAAAACATCTGTATCATTCTAATGGCAGAAGAAGACCTGAGGGCTGAGGGTGTAGCTCAATGCTTATAGTGCATATGAGCCGGGATCCAGTCCCTAGCACCAAATAATAAAAGACAAACACACACACACACACACACACACACACACAGAAGGGATTCAGTAAATAGAGTATTTAGGGTTCATCTCTGGAATGGGTGCTAAAAGAAATGTCATGTAAGAGGCACTAATCAGTTGGTTAGATGTCCGTGGGGTATGTTGAAAAAGCAGCCTGGGCTCCAGGTCCCCCTCATCCTGCACTGGAAGGGTTAGGCATAGGGTTGCAGGAAACTACAGGAGCAAAGACTCTCCTTAAAGGGCACTCAGACTGAAATCAGACTGGATAGAACAAATACAAAATATGCAGGTGAACTTTAACGTAGACTCCAAGACAGTGAGCCAAGAGGGAGTTATGAGCTCTCCCCAGCCCTCATGTGAACCTCAGGCGACAGTTCAGTGGTCTTAAGAATAATCACAATGGATCTACAGTTAATAGTTCTTGTGGCTCTTATAGAGGACTCAAGTCTGCTTCCCAGCACCCACATGAGGCAGTTCACAGCCACCTATATCTTCAGCTCTGGAAGGATCCAACCCCTCTGGCCACTGTGGGCACAGGAACTCATGTGCACATATGCACACACAGACATGCACACATAATTCACAATTTGTTTAAGTAGATCCTTTTCTAATAGAATATTCACACTAGCTCAGCTTCGGTGTTGTATCTCCATCTCCAATTCTCTTCACACCTTGCAAAATTCCAACCCAAACACCATGAACAACTAACTCCCCATTCCCTCCCTGTAACACTGACAGCCTCACTCTATATTTTGTCTTTATGAACCCAACTATTTGAATAGTCAAACTGTGCTGACCTTCATGGCTGGCTCCTTTCCCTTAACACAGTGATCTCAAGGCCCGTCTGTGTTCTTGCAGGTGTCAGAGCACTTTTGTTTGTAAGGCAGACTTTCCCTGCTTTCTGGCTATGCCATACTATGTTAATTCATGCAATCTGTGTTCTCCATACACTCACCCCAGTTCATTCTGATGACTCTGAAATCTGCATCCTAATCTAATTCAGTTATTTTTCATTTCCATTTATTTATTGTGTATGAGTGCACACACACACACACACACACACACACACACACACACTAGTAGATATCAAAAGACAATCTGAGAGTCAGTAAGTTCTCTCTCCTACCATGGGTCCCAAGAATCAAACTCAGGTCATTGGAGTTGGCAGCAAGCACCTTTACCCACTGAGCTGGGTTATTTTGCCTCCATTGACCCAGAACTTCCCACTATAGCTCTCCTCTTAATTAATAACTATGGTTGTCTCCTCTCTCCCATGTCATCTTCCCAGTGGGCTCTTCTGTGAGCATCCCCCACCCATGGTTCTGCTGCAGACCAGCCCCTGCGACCAGTATGAGTGCCAGAACGGGGCACAATGCATTGTGGTGCAGCAGGAGCCCACGTGCCGCTGTCCCCCAGGTTTTGCTGGGCCCAGGTGTGAGAAACTCATCACCGTGAACTTCGTAGGCAAGGACTCCTATGTGGAACTGGCCTCTGCCAAGGTCCGGCCCCAGGCCAACATCTCCCTGCAGGTATGCTCTTCCCCTCCCAACTTCCATCCTTGGAAGGACTATTGTGGCACCCCTCAGAGTGCATCTGGAGTTTCCCAGGTCATTAGCAAGCCTGCCTCTTCTCCCAGAACATCAAAGACAGTATTCAGCTTTGCAGGGACTGGGCCAGCCCAGAGCAGGGCCTCCTGGAGAGTCTCACAGCCCTGCCAGCTCCCTGCAATCTCACTCATTCATTCTTTAAAATTCAAGCCTGCAGCTATCCTATGCCGGACAATGCGGACTGGGTGGTGTGGTGGACAAAGCATCCAGGACGACAGGGAAACAGAAGATGACAAGAGAGGATGGATGCTAAGAGAACACAGAGCAACTGTGGGGAGGAATTAGGGAAGGCTGTCTATAGAGACAGGGAGGGCTAATGGATCTGAAGCGTATGTAGCACTTTTGCCTAAATTCTGGGGAGAAGTATAAACCGAGGTGACCAAGGAAAGAACAAAGGCTGGGGATGAGTCAGCTGAGAGAGCTGCATTTGCAAAGACCTAGAGGCACAGGCAAACAAGACACACTTAGGGGATGGAAATGAGTCCAGTATGAACCATGTTGCTTTCAGCACCTGAGCCTCAGGGATGCAACTGGACAGTGCAGGCCAATTAGCAGCTCAGGTACTACTGGGTGCTGCTGAGCATGAACTCTGCAGCCTTAGCCAGGGTTTAATCTGGAGAGAAACACTCATTCAGCAAGGATCTCTTGAGCACCTAGACACTGCAGGCTCTGCTCTGCTCTGCTCCAGACCGTGGAGCTGAAGGATACACAAGAAGATACTCTCCCTGCAGAGCCTGACCGGTGGGCAGGACTGTACCATTGGCATCGATGCTAGCACAAATAGGAAGCGCTAACTTCTATCACCCTCCTGTTCCCCCTCCTGTTACTCCTCCCAACCCAAACAGCCCCCAGTGTTCCCGACACCCAAATGCTGCTCGTCCAGTCCTGTGGAGACTCACTCAGCAACCAGCTGGCCAGCAGGGCAGCTTCTCCTCCCAGCCTCAGTCGAGCTTTCAAACTTCTGTTTTCTCACAAAGACCCATGCTACCTTGCTCAGGGTGAAGTCCAGACAACGGTGGTGTTAACTTCCCCAGATGGCTCCGAAGCATTGTTTGCTTCATGGGACACACTGAGTTAAGCTCTGGTGTTTTGCCATTTTTAAATAAACAAATATTAGCATACGCTTCATGCAGAGAAATGCTTTGAAGGGGGCAGGCACTTTGGATCACACTGTACACAAGTAGGAGAGGCAGATTAGAGTTGGGGCCTCCTGCTGTGCACAGTTACAACCAGCCCAGTTCCCATGTCTGCACACTCAACCGGCCACATATCAAAAACACTTTTTAAAACATGGCCACAGTCTTAAACATGTTTGGGCACACTTAGCCCCTGCTGCGTATGTCCAGCCTGTAGCCCTCAGACCATGTGTAGCCAAAGATAGCTATGAATATGAGCCAGACAGAATCAAAAAGTATAAAACATTATGAGATGTTTTTATTTGTGAATTTAAAAATAAAAAAACAGTCTATTGCACAATTCTCCAGCATGAATTTGTAGACGAAAGGGTTAGATCACAATCTCAAAAGGTTGGGCATGACGGTAACCTCTGCACATGCATTTCACCTATCACCATAGCATTTTCCCCGTGTCAGATTATTGTCATTCATCCGGAGGAGGTGGAAATCACATGGGAGGAGTGCATGGATTCATTGCAGATACACATAGATAAGGGACGCGGGCGTCTTTGAGTGGTCAGTGGCCTTGATGTCATGGCACACCGTACATGCTCAGTGTATATTTGTTGAAGCAGTTTGCTCGGCTAGCACTTGCAGTATAAGCTTAAGTCTTGCCTTGTGGAATAGACAGGCCAGATGGGGGGAACGATGTGGATTTGAATTCCAGTCTGGTCCAGGCTGTGGCTGAGACAGCCTCATGAAGAGGGAGCTGGGAGTGCGTCAGGAGAGGGTAGAACTTGGGTAAGTCCTAACCCACACACCCTGGTTGCTCTCCCCAGGTGGCCACTGACAAGGACAACGGCATCCTTCTTTACAAGGGAGACAATGACCCCTTGGCACTGGAGCTGTACCAGGGCCATGTGAGGCTGGTGTATGATAGCCTGAGCTCCCCTCCGACCACGGTGTACAGGTAAAGATACCCTCCCAGCCACAGAACATGTTCCTCCAGAGGAGACACCAGGTGACTCTGAGGCCTCCTGTCCCACACAGACACACTTCTCAAAGAGTGGCAGGTGGGAGGGAGAAAGATGCTGTTGGAGGCAGAAGCAGGAAGGGAAGGCAGGCCCATGTGCAGAGATGACACCTCATTACCATAAGATAAATGGCCAGCTGGCTACTGTGCATGGGGCCAGGTGCTCCAATGGAGATGAGGCTGCTTAATGAGGTGCCCTTTTCAAAATGTCATCCTAATCTTTTATTAGTTTAAGAAAGAAAGCAGGGCGATTAGCATGCAATTCAAGAAGGGGAAATTCAAGAGCACCCAGGGAACAGGACTGTACTTAAGTGACTTTCAAACTGTTCTGAAAGACAGTGTTTTCTAAACTTGAAGTCTTTTTTAACAGTCACCCTGTAGATTGGGCAGCTTGCTATTGCTGTAACGAAATACCAGAGAAGACTAACTTATAAAGAGGGAAGGTTGCTGGGCGTTGGTGGTGCACACCTTTAATCCCAGCCATCGGGAGGCAGAGGCCAGCCTGGTCTACAGAGCAAGTTCCAGGACAGGCTCCAAAGCAAATCAGAGAAACCCTGTCTCGAAAAACCAAAAATAAATAAAGTAAAATAAAGAGGGAAGGTTTCTCTTGGCTCACAGTTTTAGCGATTCCAGTCTGTGGTCCTTTGGCTTTACTTCCTTGACTCTCATCATGGTAGGAAGCAGGTATTAGAGCAAGCTGCTACCTCATGGCAGCTGAAAGGCCAAGAGAGATGAAGGGACCAGAGTCCCATCATTCCCTTCAGGCTATGCCCCTCAGTGAGCAGAGGACCCCACATAGACCCTACTTCTTAAAGGTTCCACCACCTCTCAGGCGTACTACAGACTCTGGACCAAGCCTTCAATACACAAGCCTTGGGGAATCCCTTAGCTGCAGACTTCCCCCACCTGCTTTCTACATGGCTGCAGTACAACAGTTCCCCCGTGTGCCACCGTCTGCCCACACTCGGCCTGCTCACTCTCTTCAGCCTTGCCTAGAGATGTCTCATTCAGATGCACCCGTTCACTCTGAATGTTTTCTGCCCTCTAGTGAAGGACAGAGTGAGCATCCCTCATCTGAAATAATTCTCCAGAATGAGAAACTCTACGATACTCAACAGTTTTCAGTTCTTAGAGCATTTTAGGTGAGGGGCAGTCAGTCCCTAAACTGTATACAGATAGCCCAAACTAGGAAAAACTACTTTTGACCCTGATCACTTCAGCTAATGGACACTCAAACCTCCACCAAATAATGATTAAAATTGAAAGTTAGTTATAGTTTGTGGTATTTTTAATAACCACTAGAGCGTCCAGTGTCTGTCTGTGTTATGCTTAAGTCACCTAAAACCAGCAGCAGAAGGAGCCAAACTCAAGAAAAATGTACACAGAAGAGGCGAGAACTTTCCCCTTTAACTAAATCTTTTCTTCATCTGGAACTTTGTATTGAGCTTACAGCTGTTAATCTACAGATTAGAGCTAGTGGGCACAAGCTTCTTGTTCTCCTCTAGCTCACCCAGTTTGAAACCCTTGGTTAAAGCCAGTGGTGTGAGCTGCTCATGGTAGTGAATGCCTTCAATCCCAGTGCTCCAGAGGCCAAGGATTTCTGTGAGTTCAGGGACAGCCTGGTGAGTTCAGGGACAGCCTGGTCTACATGGTGAGTTCCAGGGCAGCAAGGGCTACCCTACCTCAAAAACCTAAATAAACAAACTGCAGTTTAGGCTGGAGGACATAGCTCAGCTGGAGGATGTAGCTCAGTAGAAGGATGCTTACCCAACATGCATCTCCTGCATTGTCTTCATAACACACACACTCACACGTACACATGTGAGCGCACACAGTGGAGTGGGAGATAGAAGAAAAAGGACAATGGAGGATGAAGCAGAGCAGAGTGTGATCCTAAAGTGGCAACACCTAGTGACAAGGTAAAAACACAGAAATATACACCTTCGTCCTTACCCCAGATGTAATGATTCTGAAGCTGCCAGGGAGAAAATAGCAAATCTGTGTTTAAGGAATCTTTCCGGTGACTCCCATCTGGCCTGAAACTCATGGTGTAGACCAGGCTAGCCTCAAACTCCCAGAGACCCTCCTGCCTCTGCCCCCAGAGCACTGGGATTAAAGGTATGCACCACATCCAGCTTGGTGTATAAATTTCAGAAGCAGAGGTGAATGTGTGAAAAGTCCCTAGAGAAGGGGCTGTTTGCATTGGGTTGTGAAGAGAGGACAATAGGCGGACTGGGTTGGGACAGCAGCAACAACAAGAGACAGTAGCAAGGACACCAGCCAGAGCAGAAGGCTCACAGTGGAAAATAAAGACAGACAAGACCAGCCTGGAACAGTAGGGCACAGCAGTCACTGGCTCCTAACATCTTTGTTTCTGAAACTGGTGACCTTGAACCAAGTGGGAAGGACAGAGAGTAGGGAAACACGGCCAGTGGCCATCCCAAATCCAGGAAAGAAAGCACTTGGTGTCATTTAGAGGGCAAAGAGGTGGTCTTCCTCTCCTCTACTTATGTGGCCGCTTTCCTATGGCACTGATGGGTATTTCCTAGGGTACTGGTGAATGTAAAAACAGTACTTGGCAAATGAGCCGTGGTGTGGACAGAAGGTTAAAGACAGGCTTCCAGAAGCAGCTGGGCTCTGCAGAGTGAGGGACCTTCTAGAAACACTATGCCAAGTAGGAAACCATTGCTCTCTCCTAAAGCTGCCATCAGGGAGTTGTAGGACTTTACCAAGTCCACTATGGAGGTGGTGTGCCCTTGGAAAAAGCCAAATGATGGGCATCCAAGCAGATGATTTGGATTCTCATGACAATCATGGTGGCAGAATGTCACAGCCTTTCCACCCATGATCATAAGGGGCCCAGGCTCCAGAAACCCCACATAAAAAAAAGTGATTATATGGGACAGTTAATGTACTTTATATGCACATCATCTACATACATTATTTTTAATACCTATTTTGATTGCCACCCATCACATGAGGTGATGTGTGAAATTTTCCACTTGTGACATCATGTTAGTGCTCAAATTTTTTCATATTTTCGGAGCCTTTTGCATTTTGATTTTCAGATATAGGAATGCTCAACCTATAGTGTTCTCTCTCACTCACTGACTTGGTAAACACCTATCAGGCACCTGGGCTGAGTGTAGAGGACATGAGATTAAAGATCCCATGGATAGAAGAAGACACACATGTTGACAGGTGGTGGCTACCCAGACAGAGGCTAGCAACCCTTCCTGGAAGCTCCCCAGCCTGTTGTGGGGACACTTCTGAAGAAGGAGTAATGTTCCTGCCTGGAAGATAAGGGAGATCTCCCAAGGGAAGGAGCCTAACTTAACACTAGTGGGTATTTGATGCCCTCTGAATGCCATGCTGGCAGAGGCTATAATTCACGACTGGTACTCTGTGAGTGACAGGAGCTGAGGGGGCATGAGGCCATTCCTCAGAGTTACTGCGGCAACTTCTTGCCACCTGGAGGCTAGGTCAGCCTTGAATGAAAGCCAAGAAGCTAAACCAAAGCTAGCCTATCAGAGGAGTTGGCAGCCTACAAATTTCTGCCCCTTTAAGCCCCCATGAACAAGCTTCAAAGAAAGATGAGCTGCCAGGGCCCCTGAAGACTTCACTCTTCTGGAGCAGGTGGATTCCAGGGCCTCCCTTCTGCCCACCCCTGATTCTGCTTAGGTCTCTAGCAGTCATGAAAAGTGAATGAGCATGTCAAGAGTCTACTGTAGGCCACAGGGCACACAGCAAGCCCACCTGGGGCTTTTCTGCCCCAGAATAGGCCAAGCCTTCAGTATAGAAACTAGCCATAGTCTCCTCTGCCCACAGGGCCAGGGGCCTGAGGGAAGGGGCAGCTAACTGGAACTCCTGTGGGCACTGTTGTAAGGTATGAACTATAGATCATCAAGAGAAACTGGATAGTCTGGGTTAGTCTTGGGTTTTGTCTTTGTTTTGTGTTTTTTGTTTTTAAGGCTTGCCATTCAGAACTTCATGCACAAGTCAGCTCCACCAGGCAGAGTGAATACCCTGGCATGGCAGTTTGTGTTACCATTAGCTCATTCACTGCCAAGGTCTTTGTCTCATACACGAACCAGTGAGCATCATCACTCCTGTTTGAGGGATGGAAAGCCTGACTGCTTAGAGGAAGCCCAGGATGGAAAGAGCTTGACTTAGACACCCGTCAGTTTTCCACTTAACCCTCTCTCCCACTGTGGTGGCTGCAGGCTGTGGTATTAGGGTACAGGAGTCAGTTGCTAGAGTGGGGCCTCTAGGCCCAGACCGCTTGCCTAAAGAAATCACAAGGCTTTGTTCCTGCAGGGCTCTGCCGCCACCTATTGGTCACTCTTGGCATCCACGAGAAATGACCTGATAATTTTTTCCATAGGTGGCTCAGAGTCTCACAGCTGGGAGACAAGAACTTAAGCCCTAACTGTATTATTTCCATTTCAGGCACTAGGTTATAAGACTCCTGTTTCCAAAGGAAGAAAGATGTGCCTCCTGCCTGCTGGCTTGTTAGGGGTAAATGAAGGTTTTCAGCTTCTGCCCTCCCCCACAGCCTGCTACCACTACTAAAAGCAAAAGAAAGGGGCAAAAGCATTTGTTGCTCTAGCAGAAGACATAGATTCGGTTCCCAGCACCCATATTGTGCAGCTCACAACCACCCGTAACTGTAGTTCTAGGACAGATGTTCTCAACCCCTTTTGGGAGCTGAATGGCCCTTTGGGGGGGGGCACCTAAGTCCATCCTGAATATTAGATATTCACAACTCATAACAGTAGCACAAATTACAGTTGTGAAGTACCAATGAAATAATTTTATGGTTTGGGTCGACGCAACGTGAGGAACTGTATTGGAGGGTCATAGCATTAGTAAGGAATAGCACTTTGGAATCAAAAGTTTTGCCTATAAACCTTTTCTCTGGCATGTATTAGCTGGGTGACCTCAAACAAGTCACTTAATCTCTCTGGGGCTCAGTGTCTTTATCTGCAAAGTGGGTTATCTGGTACCTACTTCACAGAATTGTCGAATAATATAGGTGAGTGATTTAGCACTATACACAGCCCATCGTAAGTCCCTGCTCTATCACATATCAGCTGGGGGAGGGGAGTAAACAGCTTTCAAGTCTGTAGTTCTAGGATGAGGATAGACTCGTGTGGCATAACTATGAGACACTCTCCCCTCAGATGTCGCCTGCTCAGAACTGGTGGCGGTACGACGGATTTGGGTGGAAGGAAGAAAAACTACTGAACTTTTTACCTAGAGAGACTTTGTTTCACACGTGCTAGGAAAACAAAAATCACATCACACTAAAAACCTTTTCTCCCAGGCATTTCCTAGAGCAGAGCTAACGGCTCAGCGAGATTGGCAGAGGAAACGGGGCATTTGAAGGGACTGCGTTTTCAGTGAGCAAGTGTGTGGGCAGAGCCAACCTGGGGTGGTGAGCGAGGCCTAGCTCGCCCACTCTGTGAAAGGACCAAGGCAAGAACTGGGCAGCAACTGCAGTGCCACTGGGCTGGCTCCGTGGTGGGATCAGAAACCTGGGAAAAGAGCCGTCACTGGGGCCACTGCTCGTCTGAGTATAGAAAGGTCGGCGTGGACGTTAGGACGCTGCTTATGTGAGAAAACAGCCCCGTCCTCAGGAGACACACCTGAGGGATCCAGAGGCCAAGGGCCATGGCATTCATAGCTTACCCTCACATGGCTCAGAAAAAGCATGGAGGTGAAGGCCGCATGGAGGTAATTGAGAAGCATGGGCAGAGTGGTAGTTTCTGTTTTTACTTTTGCAACTTCTGCAACTCACAGTTGTTTCCAAATGGAAACTAAAGCCGATTGCAAGCAGTGCTTCACCTCTGACTCTTTCCCTTTCTCTCCTGTCCAGTGTGGAGACGGTGAACGATGGTCAGTTTCACAGTGTGGAGTTGGTAATGCTAAACCAGACCTTGAACCTGGTGGTGGACAAAGGTGCCCCCAAGAGCCTGGGGAAACTCCAGAAGCAGCCAGCAGTGGGCACCAACAGCCCCCTCTATCTTGGAGGTAACACCCTCCGCCCACCACCACCTGGCCCCATCCTGTGCACCTTTCTGGTTTTCTGTTTCTGCACAGACACTCAGACCAGGGTCTCCTTGATGTCCCCTTGGCACCTACTGCCAAAGTCAAGGGAGACTTCCCGGAGGAAATGATAACAAAAACGGCTGCTGAAAGAGTGGCCAGGCACTAGCCCAGCCATGGGGAACAGATTCTGGACAGATGCTTGTCAAGGAGAAAGAGTGGGCCTCTGTGGGGATGACAGGTGTGCAGGGCGGAGAAGATGGGTTAGGGGATCAGATGGGTTAGGTGTCCAGACTCTGCTGCAGTCTGCAAGCTTCAACGAAGCACCCCTCTGGCAAGAAGCACCACACCGAGGTCAAGGTTGTTCAAAGGCCAAATTGGCAAACCACCACAAGCTGCCTACACCAGAAATGAAACCCCTGGGCTGGTGGGTCTTGACGAATTATATGAGGAAAGAAAAGCTAACATTGGAGCCGGGGAGGGGGTTCAGACTGGGACTCAGAGGTAGAGTGCTACCCTAGCGAGCAACACCCTGGTTTGTACCCTGAGACACGTTGTGTTCACACAGACACCGAAGCAGTTTGTTCAATGCAGACTCCTAAAGCATCAGCCCAGATGTCCCCTGCCAAGGGCTGGCATGGATCCAGGGACTTGCACTTAAACAGGGCATCCAGATGCAGGGGACACAGCGTACTCCTGGCTCAGACCCATCTCAGGACACAGAGTCTCACAAGGAAGAGTGTTGCTCCCCTCCCCTGCACCTGCTCTAATGTGGACACAACAAAATTGGGCATGTTTTCCAGCCCACATGGATAGGAATTAGCATGGAAGGAGGAGGGGGGTAGAAGCCACATTTATTTGTTTTGTTTGTTTACTTGTTTGTTTGAGGCAGGATCTCATGTAGCTAAGGCTAGCCTCAAACTTCATCTATAGCTCAGGATAACCTTGAAGTTCTAATACTCCCTCCTGTCTCTACCTCCTGAGGGCTGGAATTACTACTGAGTGTTGCCATGCCCAGTGTATGCAGTGCTGGGGATCCACCCGGGGCTCTGTGTACAGGAAGCATTTACAACAGTTAAGCCATGGGCCCAACAGTAAGAGCAGAGAGAAAACACAGACCAGACATCGCTGAGAACAAAGTCAGGCTTTTACCAATAGTCTGCGAAAGGCATCAGTATAGCACAGAGGGTAGCAAATAGCCTGGTAACCTTGAACCTCTTAGGTATGGCATGGTCAGGAGAATATTAGACCATACTGCCATACCTAAGGGGTGGGCCTCCGTTAAGCCAATGGGACTGTGTGGTCTTAGATGACAGATCCTCTCATTTCTCCTTTGAAAGTTCAAAATATGACTTCTGTATGATTTTTTTTTCTGAGATTAAATACTGGTGATAAGTTGAGTTTTAACACCACCAGAGCAAAGACTCACCCCTGTGAGGATAAGGCCTGGCTTCTGACCTATTAGCTCAGTTTAAACAGCAGAGGCCCAGAGCTCTGAACGGTAACTGTGAACATGTGCCGTGTGTGTTCTCACTTTGAAGGCTAAGGGAGTGAGGGTGGGGCAAGGGCATGTCTTCAGGCTGTCCTGGCTTCCTCCTGCAGGCATCCCCACCTCCACGGGCCTCTCCGCCTTACGCCAGGGTGCAGACAGGCCGCTGGGCGGCTTCCACGGCTGTATCCATGAAGTGCGCATCAACAACGAATTGCAGGATTTCAAGGCCCTCCCACCCCAGTCCCTGGGGGTCTCTCCCGGCTGCAAGTCCTGCACCGTGTGTCGGCATGGCCTCTGTCGCTCTGTGGAGAAGGACAGTGTGGTATGTGAGTGCCACCCAGGATGGACCGGTCCTCTGTGTGATCAGGAAGTTCGTGACCCCTGCCTTGGTCACAGGTGAGTGTCCTAAGAGCACTAGACTCTCAGCTTACAAGTTGCCCTGCCCACATCTGAGGAATAGATACTGATGGGTGCTGGGGGAATTGTGGTCCTACTGTGGTAGCACAACTGCTAAAAATGCCTAGAAGCGAGACTCCTGCATCCAAGCAGCAGGCCTGGCTTGTAAGCGTTAGCATGATGGGGGTTTTCTCAAAAGATCTGTCTCCACCAGGCAGCCCTTAAGATCTGTGAAAGCCACTGCCGGACTCCACGCTGCCCCTGTGTGATCAGAAAAGCCTCTCTTGAGGGAAATAGAGCCCCAAACACAGGGTAGCAAATAGAAGACGGAAGAATTCCAGTTCCTGTGTCTGCATAACAGTGCACATCTGAATCACCTGTAATGGTTCAGTCACTCATGATTCATTCAACATGTGCTTATCAGGGGCCTGGTGTGTGCAGAGCCTGGTACTCAATGCAAGAGAGCCAGGGTTCCTAGAAACTGCAGTTGGCAAAATATAATACTAGACTCAAGAGTGGTAATTTGGCTGGCTGAACAAGTCAGGGAATAATAGTCTTGATCACAAAGAAAGGACTGTTGTAGAGGCCTAAACTTCCTGTTACTCTTGATGTATCTATTCCAGCGCCTGGCCCTGGAATTAGCATGAAACCTGACTCGAATGTCATCAGTAGGCTCAGTGATGCATCATGATTGAAAATGCAGGCTTTGTGAGCTGGAGAGGTGGCTTAGCAGGCAAAGGCTCTCACCTCCCTGCCTGTGTTCAGTCCCCAGGACCACCATAGAAGGAAAGAACCAACTCCCCACAAGTTGTCTATCCCCTGACCTCCACAACCATGCTGTAGCATGTGCACACACAGAGAAATAAATATTTTAAAAAGAAAGAGCCAGGCGCTAAAGAGATGACTCAGTGGTTAAGAGCACTGGCTATTCTTCCAAGGGACCCAGGTTCAATTTCCAGAACTCACATAACAGCTCACAACCATCTGTAACTCTAGTTCCTGGGGGTCCGACACCATTTTCTGGCCTTTGTAGGTAGGCACTAGGCACATGCATGGTGCATGCAGGCAAAATACCCACATACGTAAAAACACAAATCTTTTTACATTTTAAGAGCACTTGTCTCTCAGAGGACCTGGGTTCAGCCCCCAGCACCCACATGGTAACTCACAACCATCTGTAACTCCAGTTCCAAAGGATCCAGTGCCCTCTTCTGGTGTCCACAGGCACCAGGCACATACATGGTGCACATACATATGTGCAAGCAAAACCATCGTACACATAAAATACATAACCCTAAAATAAATTAATTACAAAATGCAGAGTTTGCTACCTATCCTTCACTCTGTCATAGAGTGAGCTGTGATGGAGGGGCTGTCATGGAGTGAGGAGTGATGTGCTTAATGCAGTGCCTGGTACACAGCATGTGTTATCTGCTGAGAACAGGTTAAGTGTCTCTTGTCCAAAATGCCTAACACTAGAAATAGTTCATATTTGGGGTATCTTTTCACATTTTGGATTATGTACATATACCTCTGAGATATTTGGGGAATGAGAACAAAGCTTATCCACAAAGTTCATTTATATTTCATACATTTATATGAAATATATTTATTTGAATATATTTATATGAAATATATAAATATATGAAATATGCCACACACACACACACGGCTGATAATTCTGTATGATTTGTTCAGTGCATCTGTGTTTTATCAGCAGCCATCATTGGAGGTCAGGTTAGGATTTTTCACCTGGAACCCATGCTGACATTTAAAATGCTTTGGATTAGGGGAATTCAGAGCAAGGGTTGCTCGGTCTATAGTGGTAGTAATAGTAGTAATAGCATTTGCTCATTAAATTGAAGGAAAATTAAAATATTTAGAAATCAATGAAATGGCTCAGTGGGTAGAGGAGCTTGCAGTTAAATCTAACAACCTGAGTTCAATCCCCAGGACCCACATGGTAGAAGGAGAGAACCTACTATAACAAGTTGCCCCATGATGTCTATATGTGCACCCACACACCCACTTATGTACTGGTGTTTGCATGTGCACACACAATTAATAAAATTTTAAATAAAATATGTTAAATAATCTTTGCCATATATGGTGTCGAATGCCTTTAATCCCAGCACTTGGGAGGCAAAAACAAGCAGATCACTGTGAGTTTGAAGCCAACCTGGTCTATACAATCAGACCCTGTTTTAAAGAAACACAAAAATAATTATTTTTAGTGTTGACAGAAAATGTAAAGTCTGTTGGGCTATGAAGAGGTCTCTGTACAGAACAGCAAGTAGATTGGCATCTGCCTGGCCAGAGCTGGCATTTTTGCTAGGGTACCTGGGCTTCTGGCTTCATGGGGTTCACATGAAAAGAGGTGCTTAGATGCTGACTGAAGGAGGGCTATACCCAACACAGGGTCGCACAGCTCTGGCCCTCTAGCTGGAAGGACAGAGGAAGATGGTGGCAACACTAACTCCGGTCTCCTCTGCTCCCTGCCCCCAGCTGCAGCCATGGGAAATGTGTGGCGACTGGCAGTACATACGTGTGCAAGTGTGCAGAGGGCTACGGAGGAGCCTTGTGTGACCACAAGAATGACTCTGCCAGTGCCTGCTCAGCCTTCAAGTGCCACCATGGGCAGTGCCACATCTCAGATCGAGGGGACCCTTACTGTCTGTGCCAGCCTGGCTTCAGTGGCAACCACTGTGAGCAAGGTGAGTCTACTGCTCATGTGGATGGAGGACCCATCAGTGAAACAGGTCCAAGGAGCTCATTTTCCCCAGAGCAAAGCACATAGCAAGGAGGAAGTCATGCATGGTGTCTTAATAGACACAGTCAGAGAAGTAACTTGCACTACCCATTTCCAGGTCATTATATCAGTTATGTCGCTAAGGTGCATTCACTGAAGGCTGCTACATAGCAGGTCATGGGGTCATTATGGACACTGGCTGACTGCCATGCTACCTTTCAGGGTTTCTCAGAAGAATATATGCCATGCAGAGTATGTGGTACCTGGGAATATGCTAAGGGTTGGGGAGCTGAATTGTGTGACCTAACTTTGTGAAAACTCTGTTAGGATTTTTTTTAAGATCTATTTTTATTACTTTCTCGTGGTGTGCGTGTGTGTGTGTGTGTGTGTGTGTGTGTGTGTGTGTGTGTGTGTGTGTGTGAATGTATGCTTGCCATGTGAGTGCATTGCCCATAGATGACAGAAGAGGGCATTAGATTCCCCTGGAACTGGAATTACAGGTGGACATGAGCTGCCTGGGTGCTGGGACGTGAACTTCAATTCTCAGGTCCTCTAGAAGAGCAGGAATCACTCTGAACTGCTCAACCAACCATCTTTGTGTCCCCAAGTTAGGACTTCTAAAAGTCAGAAGCAACATTGTTGTCATGAAAAGAAAAATCTCTCAGGGTCATAATTTCCCACCCCAATTAACTGTACCGGTTTACTGTGGACACTAAGTAATATTGTGGTGGATGAGGTTTCAACATCAAGATTCTTGAGTTACATCATTGAAGCAGCTAACAAGCCACCTAGAGTACCCAGCTTGAGCAAAACGGCCCAACAAGAAATACCAACAATACTTTTACTATACTGTCTGGTGGAGAATGTGTGAGTACAGCAAGGGAGTAGGGAGGCCTGTGCACTCACAGAACCCCAAGATGGCAGCAGACAGAGGGGAGCACCCTCATGCTACCCCATCTCCTTGATTGGCACTGACTCAGAGCTAAGAGAGAGTTTCTCTTTGCAGGCAAAGGTAGGCAGTAGGCTCTTGGCACACCATAGAAACCTGGGCTGGACACCTGTGATGTTTGCTGCTAGACAGTCCTGCATCCTCTCTGGCTCTGAGCCCAGTTGAGGAACTACCTAGAGTTTACAGGGCTGCGTTGCTTCTGAAAAGGAGCCCATAATCTGACCCTTCACCCTGCTGTAACTCAAGCTTCTAGAGCAAGCCCCCAGAGTGTACCCCACTCCAGGGGCAGCAGATGCCTCGCCTTGCCATCGTGAGGCCTCACCAGCGCTCCACCATACTCACTTGGATGGCTGCAACACCACACCAGCCACTTGAGCCATGGCCGTGCAGACTAGCCCGTAGCCCATACCACGCCATGCCCAGCAGGGACCTTCAGGAGGCTGAGCATGACGGGCAGTTAAATCTTTAAAAGATCAACGAAAGTGACAAATCTTCAGAGGGAGAGGAGATGCAAATCAGAGATGACAAGAGACATTACAAGAAACGGAATTAGTAATAGGCTGCCTATCACCAGGACTGGAGTGATGACTGAGCAGGGAGGAGCACTTCCTGCTCCTCAAGAGGACCTGAGTTTGATTCCACCTGAGGCTCACAGCTACCTGTAGCTCCAACTACAGGAAATCTGATGGCCAATTATGGCCTCTTTGGGCAAGCACACACATGGTGTATACACACATTCATAAACAAGACACAAACACATTCATATCCTTTAAAAATTCTTCCATCATTAAGTGAAAGGTACCTCGGTCCTGTAAGTCCTACACTTGAGAGGAAGGGGACCAGAAATACAAGTTTATCCAGAGACCAGCCTGAGCGGCATGAGCTGGGAGGGGGGGAGGCAAAAGGGAGGAGAGGGGAAAGAAAAGAGAACAGGGAAGGGGTGGGGGAGGGAGGGGAAGGAAGGGAAAAAGTCTTCAACCAAAGTCCCAGGCCCTCGTGAGCTCACTGATGCTTTCCACCTCGCATTTAAAGAAACGTATAATTCTTCCCAACCAGTACAGAAAATTGAAGAACACAACAAACCTCCAACTCATTCTCCAAATCTAACATTGCCCTCATACCCAGACAGAGGAATGTATGTGAGAGAGAAGAGGGGGAGAGGGGAAGGGAAGGGAATGGGGAGTGGGGGGAAAACAAAAATGAAACAACTAGGAAGTAGGAGCTGGAGGTGAAGAGCGGGGTCAGAGGTCAACATCCCAGCACTCACCGGGGCCTCTTTGGAAGACCCTGTGGTTTCTAGGACTTCCAGAAACAGCCTAAAGGGTGTTTACCTCATTAGCATCTTTTTTCAGATCTCATCTGTGTGGTCACCTCCCCAAAAGCTTCCTGGCTCCTGGACCAGGTCAACTTACTTCCCTGTGCTCTTAAAGAAACAGGTCCCTTAACAGCTTCCTCAGCCTTGGTTTCTCATTACGAATAGATCCACTTCAGTGTGGATCTATTCAGTTCGTGACCAAGAGACACAGGCTACTGGGAGTGCTAGGTGAACCTGGGATTGGCTAGAGCTTTGCTCTCAGCACTGCCCACAATGGCAACATGGGGAAGTCGCCGGCCTCCACAGACCTCCTAGTTCCAAAGAAGGCAGCAATCCAAATTCTTGAGTGAATTCATATGTTTTCAATGTTCATATTCAAGCACATGTCTAGTAATAGGATTTAGCTACTATTTATCAGTTGCCAGTCCCTTGGAGGATGGAGGGGACCAAGCAAAGTCCTACCACCAGAATGTCCTCAGGGCACGATTATCCTTGTGTAGAGGCTGGCACAGTAAAAGCACATCCCATTTGTGGAAAGGAGGAGGGGGGGGGGCAGGCAGGCAGGCAGGAAGGGAAGGGAAGGAAGGGTGAGTGGGAGGATGTATAAGGAGGCAGATGATGAGCTAGGGAATAAGTATGTGCATCTTCAGATCTCAAGTGTCCCCTGATAACCAAGGAAGTACGCAAAGGTCATGCCAGATCCCTTCACCACCAGTGCCCTAACAATTATCTTTCTGTCTTCTTCAGAGAATCCGTGTTTGGGGGAGATAGTCCGTGAAGCCATCCGCCGCCAGAAAGATTATGCCTCCTGTGCCACAGCCTCCAAGGTGCCCATCATGGAATGCCGTGGGGGCTGCGGGAGCCAGTGCTGCCAGCCGATCCGCAGCAAGCGGCGGAAATACGTCTTCCAGTGCACGGATGGCTCCTCGTTTGTGGAAGAGGTGGAGAGACACTTGGAATGTGGCTGTCGTGCGTGTTCCTGAGCCCCATGCCACCTACCCACCCACCACCTCTCAGACTCCAGTTCATCGGGCTGGGGACAGCCGCACGGAACCTCTTTGAGATTCAGAATGAAGGAGAGAAAGCTGGAGAGGAAGAGGCAAAAGAGAGAATATTAAGTATATTGTAAAATAAACAAAAAATAGAACTTATTTTTATTATGGAAAGTGACTATTTTCATCTTTTATTATATAAATATATCACATGGTCTGAGTATATGTACTATATAGTGTGTTATTTTTACCGAGTTTTGTTTTGTGTTGTGTATTTGTTGTGTTTTTATAAACAGCTGTTTAAAATTTTAAGACAAAATAAGATTAATAAAAATGTTTTAAACAAAAGGATAAGAATAGAGAAACGATAGCCTGTCTGAGGCAGGAAGAGGGAATTTTATGTGTATGTAGCTCTTTCAAGTCAGCAAAACCAAGAGCCATTTCCTGAGCTGGGGAGGGGTGGGGTAAGAGAGAAAGGAAGGTGTTTTTTTGTTTCTCTGGTCTTCACCCTTTTTCCCTCTTCCTTGCAAGTAGCAGGCTTCTCACAGTTCTGGCTTTGTAGGCCCAATGGGCTCCTTGCTTCCAAAAAGCAGCTGGGACCTAAAAGCCTTTTTGCAGTTCAGAAGACTTACTGCCCCTTGCCCATCATCAGTCCCAGGCCCCCTGCTGGGTGTGAGCCTATGGGGAGGCCTGGTCTTGAGGGAGTTGACTCTGACTTTGCTGAGCAAGCTGAATCTGTTCTGCCAAGTTTGCAAACAGCTGCTCTTTTCCTGCCGCTCTCCAGGAAGCATGTCCTCTTAGGCAGGGAAAAGGGGAACCATGAAGTCTCCCCAGGCCCCAGGCACTGGACCGCCCTCAGAAGTCTTCCTTCCAGCTGGTTTTATTGGAGTACAATAACAGAGAGTGGGTACCAGGACTGTCCAAGAACAAGACAGGGAGTCACATCTTCATGGATGCCCAACAGGCAGGCCTCTGGCATCTGGTCCTCTAAGCTATCTTCTCATTGCCTAAATACAATACCATCCTGTACAAGTCTGAACCCTGCTTTATTCAACCCCTGCTTCTCTGGTGCAGTGAACCCCATTTCTTAGCTAAAGACACGAAGGCCCACTCAAGCTCCATCACTTGCCATCCGCCACTGTTTGATCATTGAAGGAGCCTGGCCCTTCAGCAGACTGAAAACTCTAGACTCCCCTCCAGAATAGGAGGCAGGGAGCAAAATGACCTGTCCACAAAAACAAAGCCGGTGTTTTGGGGCTGAATTTTCCCTTCTGCCTCGCCTGTCCCTAGGGAATTTCTAGAGACAGGGACTAAGGAGCATCGCTGTGCAGTTTCAGACTGTTCCTGGAGGCCATCTCTGAACTCCCGCACCTTTCCCCCACCCTCACTCACACCCTCACACTTAGCACCAGTGTCTCAGCTGCTCACGCCAACGCCCTGGCTCTGCTCATCCATCTTCCTTTCTCAAGAGCCTCTACTGATGGAGTCTCAAGAAGGAGTGGGGGGGACTTTTCCACTGTGAGGCTCCCCTGAGTAGCTCAGCTACTCTGTGAGGACCAATGGTAAGCCAAAAACTCTAAGGAGGGAGAGAGAAAAGAAAGGAAGGTAGAGGAACACAAGGCAAGTAGAAGACAGGGAAGGAGATGGAAGCGGTGTGGGTGAGAAATTGCTTTTGAGCAAGCATATGAGTGTGCACTGTGTTCCAGGATTTGTGCCTTATGACAGGTTTGTTGAAATTGTTCATTGTTAGACTAGGTAGTGCTTACTACAGTAGACTCATGTCACTGAAGTTGCAACCCATGTATTTATTTATTTATATGCACATATTCATATAATTCTCAAAACAGCTCTGTATAAAACCATTACTGCTTTACAGTTGAGTAAGCTGAGATGGAGAAACTAAGGAGCTTACCTAAAAGTAGATTACTAATAAGTCATAGGAGCAAAGGTTTGAGCGCAGGCAGTCAGAATCCAGAATTTACTCACTTAACCACTATACCATGCTACTTCTTGTAGGAAAGAAACACTGTGCCTTTAAGGATCCAACAGTCTGGGGCAGGAACAGTGATTAAATGCACACCTATATATACATACACACATCTTAAGGACAGTGTAATGAGGGCAATCCAGAGGAGGCTATTTCCAATCCTGAGTGTATCAGTCAGGTAAGGAGTTGAACAGTAAGGAAATGACCCACTAAAAAGCAGTAAAATGGGGAGAGTCCCAGAATGTTTGGTGAGCAGCCGGAGGCCCATGGTGGCAGCAATGTGGAATGACCCCTGTAGGCCACAAGAGATGGGGAATATGAAGGCAGGGTCTCACACACACACACACACACACACACAGCCACAAGGCCACAGGCTAGGCCACAAAGAGCCAGAGATTTGGTGTAATCAGGGCAAGATGGTCTGACTGGGATAAAATGGGGAGATAGAGACATATCTAGATGAGAAAGAAAATGGCCTCGGGCTCCTCGTAGTTCACTTTGTGGCCGGCACCCACTAATCTCAAGGTGAACTCCAAGCCTCCGTGATAGCTCAGGAATTCAGTTCTAGAGGAGGTGTCTGGGATGTGCTCAAAGTTTCCTCCCGGCCCTCCTGTCCCTCCAGCCCACCCATCCCCGACAAATGGACCTGGTCTTTATTCCATCACCAACCCCCTAACTCTGGGAGGAGACACTGGGCTACAAGCTTTCTCTCTGGGGCCCCAGGGACCCTGCTGCTTCCCTCTTCCATCCACCCATTGTGTTCATCTCTGAATCCAGCTGCAGCCAAGGCAGAAAGGTCAGGCTCTGTTTCCAAGTATGGCTTTGGAGCCTTCTCAACTTTGAAAGACCTGACCTTACAAGATGCCAACACAAAGACCGTCAAGAAAACCATCCCCAGAATGAAGTTTCTATAAAGCTGAAATTTAGAAACTTTTTTTCTAGAGAGCAGCCAGGTTCTAGGACCAGAAAAATTCCATGCACCGGAAGAGGTCGGGCACTCTGGAAAGTGTGGTTTAATGTTTGTATGGGGTTATACACATGTAGAAGAGTCCATGTGCTCTGTTACCCCCTGAGCAGGGTCAGGATTCATTAAATGGGAGGGGGGGGCTCCAGATGGTTGATGAACTGCTATACCTGAAAGCTCTGTGAAGTATACAGCAAAGCCCTGAAATGTAAGGTGTTGCTATACTGTTGTCAATGATGTTACTGACATGCCAAACAGCCATTTTTAAAAGAAAACTTTGCCTCTTCCATCTCGTTGCAAGGAGTCTAATGCTTCAGAAAACAAAATGGGGCGCAGAGAGAAGACTCCCCAGGGTCAGCAAAAGAGAGGAGAAACTCCCAGGGGATCCTCAGGAAGCCAGGAATGACTGGACTGGGACTGAGCCAGCCTTGCATTCCCCAGACAAGCAGCCACCCATTGTCTCTGCTTCAAGCAGTAACCCTCAGCAGCAGATGAGATGCCCTTCAAAGAGTCACGGGATCCAGGAGGGGCCCTTGGTGATCAGAGAACAAGGACTGGAGAAATAAATTGGTAACTACCACTAATCAAAGTTACGTGCCGATTCATACCTGAACTCAGCAAGGGCTCCAAGGGGTCAAAGCAGCCAGTGCCTCTTGCTATACCACAGCAGACATCCAGACAGAGCAAAGCCTGAAACTGAACTCATAAACATAGGTACGCCCTCCACCTTCCCACAGCCACCTCCCTAGGTACCCAGAGATGGCCCAGAAGCCAGAACCTTGGGTCAGCTTTAGCATCACTGGGACTATAAACAGCACCTTTGGAAACACTGGGACAAAGCTAATCAGACCAGGCAGAACTGGCATTTGAAAAAGCTTCTTTCTCTAACTGAATGGACTTCTAATAGGAAAAAAAAAATGTTGTTGTTGTTTTAATTTAACACTATTACAATGTCACTTCCTCAGTATGGAATAAATAACGTATATTTCTCACTTCAACATTCTGCCATCTTCTGATGTCATTTAAATAAATAAATGCCTCACAGGGGAGTCCATGTTGCCCCTGTGAATGCATAACTCCGCCTTGCTCTGCAGTGTGTGCTTTATTTTTACTCCTGACTTTTATACTCTATAGGGCAGAGTACTACATTCATGGGGTTTGGGTGAATCTGTGTGGAATTAGTTGGAGGAAACTAATTTCTTAGACCATTAAATAAGAAAAACACATCCAGCATGTACATTCCCTAAGATAGATATATAGATATACACACACACACACACACACACACACACACACACACACACACACACACGACTTAGAATCCGGGGTCTATAGGAGATGTGGCTTGAATAGGGTTCAGCCGCAGACTGGATGCCAAGGGCTATGGTGAAGGAATCCTCTCACATTCAGAATAGAGAATACAGAAGAATGGTAGGTGAGCCCTTGAGCCCTCTGGGGCCCATTTCATCCCTTCTTCTACTTGTTCTTTTTGTCTGTCTGTTTTGTTGTTTTGTTTGTTTGTTTGTTTGTTTTGAGACAGTGTTTCTCTGTGTAGCCCTGCCTGTCATGGAACTCGCTCTGTAGACCAAGCTGGCCTAGAACTCACAGAGATCCGCCTGCCTTTGCCTCCCAAGTGCTGGGATTAAAGGCATGTGGTCCAACGCCTGGCTCCTCTCCTGGCTCTTTCACCAAACATTTACTGAGCATCCATTAACTGCCAGGTATCATTATAAGCAATGAAGATAATGAAGCCCAAGTCCTATTTTGTAAGTGTTAATTGACAGGGTGAGGTGTGTGCCAGTCAGCACCTAGAGATGCTGATAACAGATACCCAGATGCTTAAGAAAACAAAGTGGAGGAAATGTGACAAAATGACAGGTGGGTGCCTTTCCCCGGACAGAGCAATGTAGGCCTCCATGAAAAACTGAAAAGCAGGATACCAAGAAGTTAAAAGATGAGGAGAGTGACAGTACCACACTTGCCAGTCACCTTTTTCTGAGGGGGGAATTTTCATGAGCAGTGGTGATACAAGCATTTTGTAGGCCAGAGAAGATGATACAAGGCAGACCACCCACCTCTCTGCCCTGAGCACACTTGAGAGGCTATGGACTCACCCAATGAGGATCCCTGTGCCTATGGAGGCTGCCAGAGGTTAACTTATATAAATCCTTGGCAAAAGGCCCTATACTGCCCTTGCTGAAATGCCATCAAGAATAAGACACCGGTAGCAGCATATGTCCAACTGCTAAGATAAAGAAACCCTGCTTAGGCTAATCAGAGCCATCTCTGAGTGTCTACATAGAACATTTACCAAAGAAGAAGGGGTTAGAATACAGAATAAGCATTCAAGAGACATCCTTGGAATGCCTTAATGGGAACACATGGCTGCTGGTGTTCTATACTTGGGTTTGGAACATCATTATCAGTGGGAAGATGAAACAAGGACATTCTGGTGATGGGAAAACACCACCATCCTTGTCATCCTTTGTCCCTACTATATAACCAGTCCAAATGGATACAGAACAAGGGAGTCTAGATTTTATATCTTTAGGTGGCACCTGAAACATGGTGGAGTAGACGACAGTCAACTCCAGATTTGGTCTTCTTAATGCTCCCAGAGTGGCACCATTGGAAGGGACTGTATTTGTTACCTTCTCGGTGGTGTGATTTGGGTGGGTTTAAGGGGTCATAGCTCATCATAGAGAGAAAAGCACAGCAAGAGGAGCAGGTTGTAGCAGTGACAGCGGGAATATGAGACTACTTGCTCACATCTGGGCAGATCAAGAAGCAAGGAAAGGCAAATGCTGGTACTCAATAGGCTCTCTTCCTTCTATTCTTTTACTCAGTAGGGACTTGTAGGCCATGGGATGCTGCCTCACACCTTAGAATGTGTCTTCACTCAGTTAAATCTCTCTGAGGATACTCTCACACATACAGGTGCCCAGAGGTGCCCATGATTCTTATGACAATGAAGATCAACCAAGAACATACATGAGTGAAAGAAAGGGTTCTTCAACAAACGGCTGGGGACACCGGACATGCATAGGTACCTATTTCTTACCAGCTACCAAAATGAACTAATAAAGGATCACTGAGCTCAGCATAAGTCATGGATCTATTAAACTACAGAACACAGAGAAAATGCTTCAGGCCATGGGTGTAGTCAAAGATGATTTTGAGAGCTTAGGCAGGTGAGACTGCAGAGCAAAAGAAAAGGTCCACAGAGTAAATAAAGAGTGGCCCAGAAGACATGGAAAACGTGTGTGCTAAGAGGTTGGCAGCTAGAATATATGGGGAAAAGAAAAGGAGACAATAAAAATCAGAACCCTATTTAACAATGGGCAAAGGACCTGAATGGACTTTTCTAAGAAGATACACAAACGATCAAAAGCCTTGTGGGAGAATGCGCCAGAATGCTGGGAGAAATGCAATGAGAAATGCAAAACCACAATGAGATATCACTTGCTTCAGCACGAATGGTTGTCAAAAACAGGATAGGTAACAAGTGCTGGCAAGGATGTAGAGGAAAAGGGAACCCCCTGCACACACTATTGGGGAGGAGGTAAATTTGTACCTGCTCTTGTGGGAAACAGTTTGGTGTTCCTCAAAAAAGTAAAAATGGTACTACCTCCTTTGATTGTTGTTTGTTTTGTTTGTGAGAAAGGGTTTCTTTGTGTAACCCTGGCTGTCCTAGAATTCAATCTGTAGACTAGACTGGCCTAGAATTCAGAGATCCACCTGATTCTGCCTCCTGGGATTAAAGGCATGGGCCAGCACCACCCCACTGATCCAACATTCTTACTACTGAGTATTTATTTACATGATGAAAAGCTACCTGCTTGTCCATATTTGTTGTTGCACTGTTCACAACAGCCAAGACTCAAACCTAGGTATTTATCAATAGATAAAATGACTTCAAATACATGATATATATTCATAAAAATGGAATACTTTTGGTTGTCTATATAAAAGGATGGAATTTGAGGTGGAAGAGATAGCTCAATTGTTAGGAGCATTTGTTGCCTTTGTAGAGGACCAGGGTTCAATCCCTAACACCCACATTAGGCAGCTCATAATTGTCTGTTATTCCAGTCCTAGGGGATACAATGCCTTCTACTGGCCTTAGCTCATAAATAGAATAAAATGAAAAACAGAAAGATGGAATTCTGGCATCTGCAGCATGCTACACCTGGAGATCATTGTCTTAAGAGAAATAAGCTGCAGTAAGATAAATACTGCATGATCTCACTCACTCCTGTGGAATCTAATTGAAAAAGTCTCTTAACCCCAGGCTCACACCTTTTATCCCCAGTACTCAGGATGCAGAATCAGACAGATCTCTGAGTTAAAGTCCAGTCTGATCTACAGAGCAAGTTCCAGAACAGCCAGGGCTGCACTCAGAGACCCTGTCCCCAAAATTCAGAAAGAGAGAGAAGAAAGGAAGGGAGGGAGGGAGGAAGGAATAAAGAGATGAAGAACCATGGTTACTTGATGTAGAATATTATTTTAAGTAAGCAAAGTTGTGTTACATTTATTAATGCTGCAGAATATTACTTTAACTGTGTAAATGTAAATTGATTTTGTTTATGCTGCATTTGTTTAATTATGAAAGGTTGTGTTGCATTTGTTTCACAGAGTCTGCCTGAAGCACCTCTAATAAAGAGTTGAACGGCCAATAGCTAGGCAGGAGAGGGATAGGCATGGCTGCCAGGCAGTGAGGATAGAAGAAAGCTAGGCTCAGATGGAAGAAAGAACCGGAGAAGGAGAGAACAAAGGAGACCCCCTTCCAAACACAGAGCAGCAGTGAAAGTAGGAGACACAAAAGAAGAAAGGTAATAAGCCCAGAGGCAAAAGGTAGGTAAAGAGAAACGGGTTAATTTAGTTTAAAAGACCTAGCCAGAAACGTGCCTAAGCTAGGCCAAGCATTCAAAACTAATAAGTCTCTGTTGCGATTCGAGAACTAGTTGGTGTCCTAAAAGACAAAGACTGGTATAGTTACTAGAGGCTTGGGGGGGACAGAAGGAAAGGGGAGTAGGAAAAGGTTGGTCAATGGGTACAAGACTGTAGGGGGAGAAGAAAAATAACATCTAGCCAATCAAATACAAATCTTAAATTTATATGCAGCCTAAAACATAGCTTCACTAAAACTGGAGGAGAGGAAAATTGAGAGGTCATAATGACGAGGTGAGGGTGGAGGAAGAATAACCACGAAATGTAGCCCTCTCCTTGCCAGCTTGCTTTTGATCATGGAGTTTCATCACAGCGATAGTAACCAATACAAAAGTCAATACAACTACTGGGAAATAATGGAACCTGGTCCCTTTTACAGTGACTGTCCTGAGCCTGCTGTTTCTCACACCCATCTACAATCCTCAGAAACACTGCAAGGTAAGAATTGTTACTCCATAATACAAAGTTCTGGAATCTTATCCAATGTAGCCGCTGCCTAGGGTTTGAATGAGTAGAAAGTCACAGGGCTGGGATTCAGGCCTTGGTGTGACTTGGTGTTAAAAAGAACACACCACAGCTGGGCGTTGGTGTCCCAGCACTCGGGAGGCAGAGGCAGGAAGATCTCTGTGAGTTCGAGGCCAGCCTAGCCTACAGAGTGAGTTCTAGGACAGGCTCCAAAGTAATCTCGAGAAAAGGAGGAGGAGGAGGAGGAAGAGAAGGAGAAGACACCACATTGCCCCATCTTTGCGTATGAGAACAATGATAAGTCGTCTGGATTTCTTATGGGTAGAGGAGGACATGCAGGACCTCCTTCTCAAAGACAGGAAGAGATGCAAGTCCACAGAAACCTCAACCAGTGGCCTGAGTCTCACAAGCTCTTCCCCTGCTCCCTTCAGCTCTCACCCATGGGGCTCATCAACCATCTCCATCCTGGAGACAAAGGGAATATTGCCTGGTTGCAGAAGAACCAACCCTGGTATTTAAAACCTCAAGGCCACAAAATTGCCTCCTAATCAACACAACTGCTAGGTGCCTGGCCAATAACTGCAGAGTTTCCAGTCCTACACTGAATTAATTTCCACCTGTCCTGCAGAGTTTGGAATAAGACAGGTCATGACCACACAGGCTAGTGACCACCACAAATAGTAATGTAAGCTGCTGTGCTTCTTCATAAACTAACTTGGCATAAGTCATCAGCTTATTCAAGACCACCCTTTCCCAGCCATTGCTTTCGTCTTCTTTTTCCTCATCCCTACTCCTCCCATTTGATACCTCACCATTCAGAAGTTATCAGCTGGATGTTTGGTTAATTGGAGCTAGCTGAGAATCCAGGAAAGAACAAGACCCACTCTACAGTAGGGTAATGCATCCCTTGCCCCCCAAAACCTTAGGCAGAACTTCCCTTGACACATCAGCTCAGGACCCAAGCCCTGAGCCCAAAAGAAAAGAAAGCTCTGCCTTTTCAATACAGCTCAATCTTGAGCTTTCTTCTCTAGCGCTTGGAGGGTGTTTGTTCAGAGACAGGATCTCACTATGTAGCCCTGGCTGACCTTGAACTTACAGAGATGGGCCTGCCTCTGCCTCTCAAGTGCTGGGGCTAGTGGTGTGTGCCACCACACCCAGCCAGGCCAGGGGTTAAGAGGGGAAACCTTACCTACTTCAGGAGTGTAATGAAACACAGCAATGAGAAGAATGTGTCTTAAATTTAGTATTCTTCAGGATTCAGGCTTAGGCAGGAGGGTGGCCGGTAGTTTGAAGCCTCCCTGGGCGACATATCAGGCCAGACTTAGCTACTAAACAAGACCCTCTCTGCAGGAATGAAAGCTAACAGTTTTGGATTCTCAGCCTATTGTTCAGATATATATGTATGTATGTATATGTATATATGTATATATATATATATAATTCGTATAATGTTTTGCCATTTCAGAATAGATCAGGAATTCCTGGAGGGAGCACCAACCTGCCGCAGAACAAAGTCCTACTCCTTCCATCCTTGCCCTCTACTATTATCTTTTCCAGGGTCACAGCTCCATCCTAGACATCTGCAGTCTTCTGAGGATGCCTGCTTCTTGATGTCAGTTGGATTTATGCCAGCTGCCGAACGAATTCCACTACTCCAGTGGGCCATCTCATCTACCTGCCTCTGCCTCTATCTTGTCCTTCTGAATATGTTCTCCCCTTCTCCAGCCCACCATTCTATTCTCCATAAACATGGAGGAATGCTTGGAAAACCCTGAGCCATACTGTTACCATAAGAATAAGGGGGATCCAAGGCTCTCCAACAACTGGCTTGCTACTCTTAGACTCTCATGATGTCAACTCCCCTGCCCCAAAGTATGCCAGGTATTGAGAACCCCTCAAGGCAGAAGCACAAGCTGCAGTGGGGTCTTTACTCCTACTTTCAGGTCAGGTTGTGGCACAGGAAAGATCCAGGCGTTGTTTATTTTCCACAACCCACCAACAAAATGAGCCCCGCTGTTCTCCACTGTTGCCATCTCTAAAATGGAGTTCAGAGCGGTCTCCCATTCACTGCTGACATAAATAGACGTTCAGGTAGAAAGAGAATTCATTCCTACCCAGCAGAGCCTCCCCTAGCATCATCTGTAAGGGGTGGGGTAAACAGAAACTGTGACAGAGAAGCGTGTCCCTGCATCTTTAATCACAGCAAAGGCAGATGGATCTTTGTGAGTTCCATGCCAGCCATGGCTATACAGAGAGACACTATCTAAAAAAGAAAAGAAAAAGAAAAAAAAAAGTGTCCCTGTATTCCAGCATGACCTGCATCCACCATCTTCCCCTTCACATCATAAGGTTCCCTGATCGCTATAGAAAAATAAGTCTCCATGAAATCGTTACCTTGGGTCAGTGATGGAGCTATTCATTCTCACTGCAATGTGAGGCTCCCATCCATCAGAGATCAAATCATTGGGGTTGCCCAGTTTTGAATTTTGGGCCTCTTAAACTGTAACTTTTTTTGTTGTTGTTGTTAAAAGACAAGGCAGTTAACTTGAAATAGTTGTTACAAAAAAAAAGACAGAAGAGTGTATGAAAATGAATAAGAAACAGGCAAAATTTGACAACATGTTAAGTGAAAGAAGCTCAATACAAAAGTCACGTGATTCTGTTGCTATGAAATGTCCACCACAGTAGCATGGCCACTGCAGCAAAGTGGATTCATCATGACCAGGAACCAAAGGAAGAGGAGCAGGTACGAAGTTTCTTTTCAGGACAATGAGGATGTTCTGGAATTGTACTGGTGATGGTTTTACAACACTGTAATTGCCTCATAAGTGGCTTGCATTGCATGCTTTACAATAGTTTTCTATGATTACTTCAATATTGTGGATTTTTGTTGTTGTTTTGATTTGTTTTTCCAGACAGGGTTTTTTGTATTGCTTTGGAGCCTGTCCTGGAACTAGCTCTGTAGATCAGGCAGGCCTCAAACTCACAGAGATCTGCCTGCCTCTGCCTCCTGAGTACAGAAATTAAAAGCATGAGCCACCAACGCCTGGCTTATTGTGGAAATTTTGCCTCCACTCAAAACCCTAGGTATATGACGGTTTGTAAGGCTCTATTTCAAACAAAACAAATAAAAAATAAAGTAGAAGAGAGGAGACAGGAAATAGGGGAAGAAGGGAGTAACTATGTCCACAAAAGGACAAACACAAGAATATTTATAGGAGCTTTGTTCTAAAAGACCAAACCTGAACTCAATCCACATGTCTATCACAGAACTAAACAATTAAAACTGCAGTGAGATAGAATATTATTTTAAGATGTGTGACTTTCGTTTATGCTGCATTTGTTAAACTCTGTGAAGCTGTGATTCTTTGCTTGTCTAAAACACCTGATGGTGTAATGAAAAGCTGAACAGTCAGTAGCGAGGCAGGAGCAAGGATAGGCAAGGCTGGCAGGTGAAGAGTATAAACAGAAGGAGAAATGAGGAGGAGGAGGAGCAGCAAGAGAACACGGAGAGGACATCCAGGGCCAGCCACCAGCTACCCATCCAGCCAGAGTAAGAGAGAACATAAGACATACAGAAGTAAGAACGAGAAAAGCCCAGAGACAACATGTAGACAGGATAATTTAAGTTAAAAGCTGGCTAGGAACAAGCCAAGCTAAGGCTGGGCACTCATAACTAATAATAAGGCTCTGTGTGTGATTTATTTGGAAGCTGGATAGTGGGTGCCCCCCAAAAAAGCCAAAAGAGCAAAATCAACACACTACACTGCAGTGTATTCACACAGTGGAGTATAATGATGAAAAGAGACAAAAAAAAAAAAAAAAAAACCCAGCTACATGCAACATCATAAATGTGTCCCATAAACACACTGTTGAGCTAAGGAAGACAAACCCCAAACCAGTACAAATTCTTGATTCCATTTCTGTGAAGTCCAAGAACCGGCAAAAATTACTGAGATACAGTGTAACAGTCAAAAAATGACTTTCTTGGGGGCAAGGCATGAAGGGAAATGGGCAAGGGCAGGGGAAGCCTCTTGGTATGTCTTATATGGTGTATGTTTTTAAATTATTTTGGCATTTTATATTTTCTGCTTATGAATTCTTACCCAAATGTATGTCTACACACTGTGTGCATGCAGTATCTGCATAGGCCAGAGGGGGCATCGGATCTCTTGGGACTGGAGCTACAGACAGGTGTGAGCCACCCTATGGGAGCTGGAAATTGAACCCAGATCCTCTGGAAGAGCAGCCAGTGCTCTTAACCACCGAGCCATCTCTCCAGCCCCTGGTGTGCTAGATATCCTCATGTGGGTGGAAGTTAAATAAGAGTGTGCATATATTAAAAATTCATCAGGCCCTACACTTAGGACTTGAGTACTTTACCAAATATATGTTATACCTCAATATAAAAATAGTTAAGACCATCCCAAGCAACATGTCAGCTACAATGTCTCAAACTCCTTAAGATACCTAACATTTGAAAATCTAAACTATTTCACATAGCAATTCTTCTATGTATTTCAGACCAATGACCGGTGTATTGAAAAATTGCCAATTCCAGCTCACAAAGGGGGTTCCAAACCCCACTAATAAGCCACAATGAGCTTTTTGAAAACTATAGCTGAGAACAGTAGTGAATCCCTGGAGGCTTTTAGGAGAAGCATGGTGTGAACAGGCCAGTGTCTTAAAAGCTCTCGCCTGGAAAAGGAGGAAAAGGAAAAGGAGGCCTTGGAGAAGGTGCTAGAAGGTAGGGTCAGAGCCAGAGCCTTAGCATGAGGGCTTTTGTCTACCCTCTGGGGCCTCTGAATTGTCCTGCCATTCTTTATCAGATCTGGTGCCAGCATAGAGTCAGCCCACTGGTTCTACACTCCCTGGTATCCCCCACTGAGAGTGGCTGAAGGAACGGAGTACTGCTTCTCCTTCCACTGGCGTGATGGAGGCAGAAACCTTCCTTCCATGACTCTTCTTAACATGCAGTGTTTCCCTGAGGACACTTTTAGAGACTGGGGCCCAGGGAAGAACCAATAAGGAACAAGGAATCTGTGCCATGCCCGTTCCTTCCTGGTACCACGAAGTCCTTTTATTTACTTATCATTTCAATGCTACAACAGTCTTTTTATTGTTAATAATTTGAAGTCTGCACATAAAGTAATGAATTTCATTACGGAATTTTCGTTAGCTGTCGGAATAGTCAGGGCTCCATACTTAAAGCTCCGAAGCTGAGGAATGAGACAGCTCTGTCTGATGAAAGTCCTAAGCTCTTTCTCAATAAGAAGCCTTGGCTCAAGGTGCTGGCCTGGCTCACGCCTGTCCCTGTAGGCTTGGTGAACTTGTCCATAGAGAGACTTCCAAGAGGTGGTCTTCTGTCTGGAAGTACAAGGATTTCATACACTGTGTTTGGAGTGTAGTAACTTATGACTCTTCCTCCACAATGATCATGCTCTTCTCAGCCAGGCTGGTCCATGGCACCAGAACCTGGCACTGGTTGAGTTGGGCAATTACTCTCTTACTCCATTTCTCTGGTCAGAATAACAGGATGCAAAGCTGATGCTAGCAGGCATTCTGTGGTTGGGGCCGAAGAGAGAACTAATATGGGTGGGGGTGAATAGAGGAGAGAAAGCTAACATGAGATGGGGTTGGGGGTAGAGGAGAAAAAGTTAACATGGGTGAGGGGTGGGTAGAGGAGAGAAGACTAACATGGCTGTGGGTGGGAAGTAGAGGAGAGAAGAAGACCAGCAGGGCCGTGTCCCAAGAGACCTGGCTCAGAATGTCCCAACCAGCCATCCCTGAACCTCCACAGAAGGAAGAAGTTGCTGGAAGGCATTAGCCCTGATCTAAGTACCATGTCATTTATTTAGATTGCCTTCATATATGTACAATATTTAGGAAGTTACTGTTTTAGGGTTTCATATTATCCTTCAAATGACCCTTAATTTTAGCTGTCTCTCCTTGAAGTCCCTCCCTTGTCCTCTTCTCCCCTCTCTGACTACTTGATATTCCCATTCCACACCACCACCTATCTATATCTGTCTATTCTATCTTCCTTTCCTAACAAGAGCTGTCTACACCCTTGAATCCCTTACAATGTACCTAATCTCTGTGGGTCTATGGATTATAACTTGGTTATCATTGGCTTAACAGTTAATATTCACATATAAGGTAATGCATACCATATTTGTATTTCTGAGTCTGGGTAATCTCACTCAGGATAATTTCTTTTTCTAGTTTTATCCATTTACCTGACATTTTCATGATGTCATTTTTTTTAACAGCTGAGTAGTACTCTGTTGTGTAAATGTACCACATTGCCTTTATCCATTCTTCTACTGAGGGACATCTAGGTTGTTTCCAATATCTGGATGTTATGAGTAGAGCAGCAATGCACATGGCTGAGCAAGAGTCTGATATATACTCAAGAGTGGTATAGCTGGATCTTGAAGTAGATTGGTTCCCATCTTCCTGAGGAACCACCACACTGATCTCCATAGCAGCTACATTCGCACTGCCACCAACAATGGGTGGGTGTTCCCCTTACCACATCCTCACCAACATAATGATCTTAGCAATCGTGATGGTTATAAGATGAAAACTCCAATTATTTTGGGTTTGCATTTCCCTGATGGCTAAGGTTATTGAACATTTCTTTAAGTCTGTCTCAGCCATTTCAGTTTCTTCTACTAAGAATTCTGTTTAGGTCTATATCCCATTTTTAAAATTAGCTTATCTGTCTTCTTAATATCTAGTTTTGTCAGTTCTTTGTGTATTTTGGATTTTAGTGCTCTATCAGGTACTGAGATGCTAAAAAATCTTTTTCCATTCTGTAAGCTGCCACCTTGTCCAAATAATGATAATTTTCTTAATACATACCACTTACCAAAGTTAAATCAATATCAGGGTTTGTTTTGTTCTGTTCTGTTTTGTTTGAGACAGGGTTTCTCTGTGTAACAGCCCTGGCTGTCCTAGAACTCACTCTGTACACTGGGATGGCCTCCAACTCAGAGATCTACCTGCCTCTGCCTCCTGAGTGCTGGGATTAAATGGGTGGGCCACCAATGCCAGCTTGGAGGCATTTTCTTAATTGACCTTCTCTTCCCTCAGATGACTTTAGCTTGTGTCCAGTTGACATAAAACTAGCCAGCACAGAGAGGGAGAGTACATTAGGTTCTTATTAAAGCAAAGTGCTCACGGCATTCTAATTCCTGTTGAAAATAAGACTATCCTGGCTTATCATTCTGTGAACTGGGTTTTTCTGGTTTGGGATTTTATATAAACAGAAGCATATTTGTCAGAAGCATTTTATATAAACAGAAGCTATGCCAGAAACACAGACAGGCTTGTATTTTATGAAATGTCAGTCCTTACTGATAACAATACTTTTTGTTGTTGTTGTTCTCTGAGACAGGGTTTCTCTGTAGCCTTGGAGCCTGTCCTGGAACTAGTGCTGTAGACCAGGCTGGCCTCAAACTCACAGAGATTTGCCTGCCTCTGCCTCCCGAGTGCTGGGACTAAAGGTGTGCACCACCAATGCCCATCAACAATACGTTTTTGACAAGGTTGAGGTAAACAAGGTACACTCACGTTTGGATAAAGTTGGTTTTGTCCTGAGCACTTGACAAAACCTTGTCTTCTGACCCAGTCTTTGGAACACCCATTGTCTTGCTACCCAGAATCACACTTCCGTTAGCAAATCCCCATAACTTGCACTCCACATAACTCCCGGATTTGCTTGCTTCTCCTTTATCTCAAGGTACACTGGGGCCAATTCCCATACATTGGGACCTGGTTGCTTAAGAACAGAGGAATGTTTATCAGCATCCTAACTCCTGCCAACCAGATGCCAACACCAATTCTTCCCACTCATAAGCTGGTATAGCCACAAAAACCTCTAGACATTACCAAATGTCTCTTGGTTATAAATCATTCACAATTTAAGTTCTCTTTGTGTAATATTCTATTATGTAACTATATGAAAGTATATGTCTGTTCTACTATTGACAGACATTTACCTTGTTTCCAGTTTGAGGCTTTTGTGAGTAATACAATATTATGAAAAATAAAAATGTATTTTCAAGTTTCAAAGGAAAATAACATCAAGCCGCGTGTGTGTGCGTGCGTGCGTGCGTGCATGCGTGTGTGTGTGTGTGTGTGTGTGTGTGTGTGTGTGTGTGTGGCATGTGTGTGTATCAGTTTCATCATAAATCCTCCTTAAAAATACTCCGGGGAGGGATGATATTCTAGCAAAAAGAAAATTTGTGGGAACACTGAAGCCATGTGGCAAACAAATGTGACAAAAATAGCCCAGCAAAGTACACTATTATCGAAAGTATTAGGACAGCCAAACCTGTTGCTGCAGGCCTGTGATTCCAGCTCCTCAGGAGGGCAGCTGAAGCCCGGGGATCACAAATTCCAAGTCTGACTGAGCTACAGAATGTGTTCAAGACAAACGTAGGCAACATAATGGAATTATATCTCAAACGCAAAAAGAGAAAGAAAGGGGGTGAAAAATAAAAGTAAAAAGAGGGCAGAGATAGGGTGTTGCATAGCATCCACAAGGCTCTAGATTCAGTCCTAGAACCATAATTACTCATGCAGCTAATGAAAATAATCAGCAAAGTCTTCTGGGTGCAGTGGAAGCATTGTCCTGACATCAACTTAAAGACCTGCGTAAGTTTCACAGAATGCTTTTTAAGCCTGTGGAAGGGACACTGAGGCAACACAGACTGGACAAGCTAGCACTCTGAAACAAGGTAATGGTTGAGAGGAGAGCGGGAGTTGGCAGCTGTGTTTTTCCCTTGGGAGAATTTAGGAAATGTGAGCATGGCTGAGCACTGGAACTTTACCCTGGCAGATGCCCACTGTAGAAACCACCCATGCTTTCTGTGATTGCCCTGAGCTGAGAGTCAAAAACACATGGTTTTCTTCATTAGATGTTTGCAGAACTTACAAGAGGCCCAAGCAGAGCTCCTTAGAATCTGAATCCACTGACGATACTAAGACCATAAAACATTGGTGGACGAGAGGGCTTCAGAAACTCGTTAAAATTGAAATGATGTTTAACTCTCTCCTTGAACACCCATCTGCCTTTCGAAAGTAATGCTTGATAAATGTGAAAGGACTAATTTAGGGCCAGGGAGCAGCCTCAGTGGGCAGAAGTGCCCCATCTTGAAAGTCTGAGGGCTGGAGTTCAGATCCCTACCTGTCATGTAAATGTCAGGCGTGGGACATGGTGCATGCCAGTAAACACAGCACGTAGGAGGTAGAATCAGGGAATCCCAGAGCAATCTGTCTAACTAGTCTAGTCAAATGTTGCCTACACCTGTACGCACACACATACACACACATGCACACACACACACACTCATGCACCAACATACATGTGAACATGCATATACACATATACAAAAGTGAAAGGCTAACATCATACAAAGCCTGTCCCCAACCACCATGGACAGGAATTGGGAATCCACAGCAAACAGCAATATTGGAACCTCTTGAGTATTTAAAAGTTAAGCAATGAATTTTCAAATAACCAAGAAGTCAAAGGAAAAACCACAAGAGACATTAGGAAATATTCTGTGCCTAATTAAAAAGTCAGATTAGAATGCATGGGATACAGTTGAAGCAGTGCCTGGAGGGCAATGTATACTTGTAAATACCTGTGTTCATGAATAGAAAGGACTTGAGCAATAGACTATAACCAAGAAATAATTCGACAACTCAATTTAAAAAATTGCAAAAGATCTGTGGAAGAAGACAGCCAGGGCTAAAGTATGACTCGAGAATATTGGGCTTGCCCAGTATGCTCAAGGTCAATGAATTTGATTTTTGTCACAAAAAAAGATATCCAATGTCTAGTGAACATATGAAATGCACTAGACTGTGCCAACCCTCAGTAGCATGCAAACAGAAAACACCAGACACAAACCCAACAGACCCAGAATGGCCAAAGGGTTTGTACTGGCTAGTGTCATGTCCACTTGACACAAGCTAGAGTCATTAGAGAGGAGGGAGCCTCCATAGTAATACTTTCTCGTTGGGACCACCAGTTCACAAGTAACAACAAATAAACATATTAATTATGAAAGCTTGGACTGAGCTGAGGCTTTTCCTCAACTAGCACTTATAACTTAAATTAACCTGTCTCTGTTAATCTACATTCTGTCACAGAGCTAAGTTAGCTCGGCTCTGTACCACATATCAGACTTCTCAGTGTCTCCTGGATCCTCTGCCTTTCTTCTTCCCAGGGTCTTCCTCTGCCCGTGAGTCCTGCCTACATGTCCTGCCTAGCTACTGACCATTCAGCTTTGTATTACACCAATCACAGCAATACATCTTCACACAGTGTACAAATATCCCACAAACAAGCCTCAATTGAAAAAGTACCTCCAAAAGACCTGATTATAAGCAAGCCTATAGGGCATTTCTAAAATTTAGTAATGGATATGGGAGGGCCTGCCCATTGTAGGAGATGCTATCCCTGGGGTGGTGGTCCTGGATGCTATAAGAAAGAAAGCTGAGTAAATCATGATGAACAAGCCAGTAAGCTATGTTCCTCCTCTGCATCAGCTCCTGCCTCCAAGTCCCTGCCCTGCCTGAGTTCCTATCTCGACTTCCTTTGGTGATGAACAGTGATATGGAAGTACAAGCCCAATAAACCCTTCCCTCCCCAAGTTGCTTTTGTCATGGTGTTTCATCACACAACTAACTAAGGAAGGGCTCATGTCTCACTCACGTCAAATTCACAGAAGCAAAAAGTAGAACAGTGGTTGCTAGGGCCTCTCTTGACATTTACAAAGGCAGTATCTCCATTGTATATCACCCTGAGATATACAACAGACATACAATGGAAATAGTGTGGTGATGGGGGTGTTAATCCAAAAATAAGTATCTCTTACAGCTGACATGTATATCAAACATCACATCACAGTGTCTATCTTGAACACATGCAACTTTTATCTGTCAATTATATTTCAACGAAGCTGGAAAAGAAAAGAATGTGTGGGTGCATAAAACACTCCACCATAAACATGTTTCCTTGGCATCTTTAGAATTGGTTATTCAAAGAAACTGCAAGTCTAGGATCAGCTCTGCCTAGGATAGTAAACAGCAGGTGCAGACTAAGGTTGTTCTTATCTGATCTCTTCTTGTTTGTCTCAAAAATCTGCTTGAAGGAACTGGAGATGGCTCAGGGGTTAAGAGCACTTGTTGCCCTTGTTATGATCGCATGCTCTTCCAGAGAACCAGGAACCCAGAACCCACATGGCTGTAACTTCAAGATCTGACACCCTCACACAGACATTCATGCAAGCAAAACGGTAATGCATATGAAATAAAAATAATTAAACTTTAAAAACAATATAAAATATAGTATGGTAATACTGACACAGGTTTCCATCTCTAATATGAGAGCATTGATGTTCTGCATACTCACCCATCACACACAAAATACCTCCCTATGGTTTTAATTTTAGGTATTGTTTACAGGGAGCTTTTAAATGTACTCCTTTCCCCTTTGAAGTCTGATCATTTTAATCTAAAAAATAAACTGACAGTAGACTTCAGGGAAACAAAATCTATACTATGTCTAATAGACATGAGAATCTGAGAGGCCAAGTGGGAAAGGGTACAAGATAGCAGACCCTTATATAGACCTCAACAAAGAGACAGCAGCCTGAGCTATGGTAGGGGAGGAGGTGGTGCTGGCAATGGTCAACTGAGAGGTGGGTGTGTGCAGTGAGCCAAAGATGTCTTCCCATACCGCCTCCTTGGTAACAGCCACATGTACTCATCTCTGTGTGAGTGCTTTGATCCCTAAAACCCATGTACCATGGTTTGCATGCACCTGTATTCAGACAGACAGACAGACACACACACACACACACACACACACACACACACACACACACACACACACCAATAATAAATTTAATGTACAAGCAGTTTGAAGAGCAGCAGATACAACACATACACATGGAACTCCCAGGGGAAACAAGATTAGACACATACTAGGAGACAATGAGATGCCAACCATCATTAAATATGTGTGTCAAGTAAGCAAAAATTAAAATTCAGAAAGTCAGAGCAGCAGGATGGCTCAGTGGATAAAGGGGCTTGCTGTTCAAACCTTGTGATCTGAATTCAACCCCTGGAACCCACATAAAAGTGTAAAAATAGGCTGACTCCAAAAAGTTGTCTTCTGCCTTCCAAATGTAGCACATGTACAAACACAAACACACAGTAATTTCTCAACTAAAAATTAAAATAATCCCAATGTTGTGGGACAGAGGCAGATGAATCTTTTGAGTTCAAGGCCAGACTGATCTACAGAGCAAGCTCTGGGACAGCCAGGACTACACAGAGAAACTCTGTTGAGAGAGAGAGAGAGAGAGAGAGAGAGAGAGAGAGAGAGAGAGAGAGAGAGAGAGAGAGAGAGAGAGAGAGAGAGAGAGTCAGTCCCAAGGCTTACAAGGAGAAAGATAAATGCCAATCCTCTCACACTGCTAGATTAAGGGAAGATTAGCTAAATTACAAAACAATCCAGCAAAAGTTTCATACTGTACCAATTCTGAGGCATATTTTTTTAATTTAGATTTCTTTTATGTATATGAGTGGTTTTGTTCTCACTGTACACCTGTGCATATGCCTGGTACCCATGGATGTCAAAAGAGGATGTTGGATCTCCTGGAATTGGAATAATCAGTATTTGTGAGCCACCTTGTAGGTACTGGGAATTGAACTCACATCCTCTACAAGAACAAGCACACCTAACCATTGAACAATCTCTCCAGCCCCCTTGAAACATGAATTTCTGAAAGAGGCAGACAAGCCAGATCTGTTCACCCAGATGCCCACTGGCACATGGTTTCTTGTTTTCTAAGTTGAACTCATCAGCTTGCCCTACTCAACCACTCTGTCCCAGTTTTTCCTCCTCTATTCCCTTCTAGGTTTGTGGTACCATCATGTACATGGTTACCTAGGAAGACAATGAAAGTCAGCATGTTGTGTCCCCACTCCCTCCCTGTCCCTCCTTAGTCACCTCATTGGATGAGTCCTCTTTTAAAGTGAGCTTAAATCCCTTCACCTTCTTTTATGGCTACTACTGCCACACTTATTTTTTTCTTTTTTTATTAATTCATTTCTATATTACAATCTCAGTTCTCCCTCCCTCCTTTCCTCCCGATCTCCCCACTGCTCCCCACCACCTATCTGCTCCTGAGAGACAATAAGCCCTCCCCTAGGAGGTCTACTAAGTCTATCCCATCATCTCCTTGAGGGAGGATCAAGGTACCTCTCCACCCACACCCTGTGTCTAAGCTGATCAAGGTATCTTTCCATATAGAATGGGCTCCACTAAATCAATTTGTGCATTAGAGTTAGATCTTGGACCCACTGCCAATAGTCTCATATATTGTCCCAGGCTCACCATTGTCACCTATTTTAAGGGAGTCTAGTTTGGTCTATCCAAGTTCCCCATTTGTCAGACCAGAGTCAGTGATCTCTCACTAGCTCAGGTCAGCTGATTCTGTGGGTTGCCCCATCATGGTCTTGACTCCTTTGTTCACATTATCGCTCCTCCCTCACTTCAATTGTACTCCAGAAGCTTGGCCCAATGGTTAGATCTCTGTATCTGCTTCCATCTGTTTATGGAGGAGGGTTCTAGCTTCTCTGGGGTTGTGGATTGTAGGCTGGGTATCTTTTGCTTTGTGTCTGATGTCCACTTATGAATGAGTACATACTATATTTCTCTTTCTGGGACTGGGTTACCTCACTCAGGATGGGTTTTTTCTAGTTCTGTTCATTTACCTAAAAATTTTAGAATGTCATTGTTTCTTACCGATGAGTAGTATTCCATGGTGTAAATGTACCACATTTTCTTTGTCCATTCTTCGGTTGAGGAGCATCTATGTTGTTTCCGAGATCTGGCTATGGTGCCACTGGGTGTTGGTGGTGCATGCCTTTAGTCCCAGCATTTGGGAGGCAGAGGCAGGCAGATCTCTGTGAGTTCGAGGCCAGCCTGATTACAGACTGAAGGCCAGGACAGGTTCCAAAACAATACAGAGAAGCCCTGCCTCGAAAAACCAAAAACAAAAAAAGGGAAAAAAAAAAAAAAAAAAAAGGACAAATAATGCTGCATAGTTGACATAGTTGACTAAATGTCCTTGTGGTGTGAATGCACCTCCTTCGGGTATATGCCCAATAATGGTATTGCAGGGTCTTGAAGTAGGTTGATTCCTAATTTTCTGAGAAGTCACTATATTGATTTCCACAGCAGCTGTACAAGTTTGTACTCCCACCAGCAATGGAGGGATGTTTCTCTTACTCTACATCGTCTCCAGCATAAACTGTCATTGGTGTTTTTGATCGTATCCATTCTGATCAGTACAAGATGGAATCTCAGCGTTGTTTTGATTTGCATTTCTCTGATGATTAAGGATGCTGAGAATTTCCTTAAGTGTCTTTGACTGCCACACTTTTAATATAAGATCTTGTTTTCCCACAACCTCCTCTGCCCTCTCCTATTCACACTGCATCATTGGTGTCATAGACACCTGTACTTGGTGACTTTCAGCTCAGCTTTCAAAGGTCAGGGCCTGTGAGCTGGCACATCTCCTTATCTAGCCTCTGCTTCCTCTCCTGCTCTCTGTTCTTCCTCGTCCAGCCTTTGATCTCAAAACATCAGTCTTGTTACATAACGCTCATCTCTGCCCTGGAAGATGTAACGTCAGTCAGTGATGAGAGCATTAGATTATCTAACCATTAACCATAGTTAATTATCAAAATAGTCACTTTAAACATTTTTTATGCTGGGTTTTAATTCCAGCACTTGGGAGGCAGAGGCAAGTGGATCTCTATGAGTTTGGTGCCAGCCTGGTCTACAAGCAAAGTTTTAGGACAACCAGGGTGGTTACACAGAGAAACCCTATCTTGGAAAAAAAGAAGACATTTTCATAACTTTGGATTTTATATCAAGACAATGTTAAGGAAAGATATTATTTGAATAAGAAGCCCTGTGCATTCCATGTCCAGAATGTTTTATTTTAGCCCCAGTTGGTTTTATTTCTATAAAAGTATAGATAAATAAATCAGTTTTTTCTAAATTCTGACATCATATCCACTCAATATTTGTGCGGTTTTCCCAACAGCTAGAACATTCCCATTCATAATCACGTTATCATGATCAAAATCAGAACATTTGACATTAATATAATGCTGTTTATTATCCAATCATGCTGCAATTTTATCAATTGTCCTCAAAAGAATTTTATTATCCCCAAATGTCCTTCTGGAGGTGCATGATGCCAGTTTCATATAGTTTGGGTGATGTCAGTTTGGATGAATACAGCAAGTTTCTCCACTTTATTTCAGGCCCCCAAAAACAATATAGGCAATTGCTACTGCTTTGGTTGACCCCAAAAACCAGATTGTAAGACCCTCTGGCTGAAGACACCATATGTCTTGGCCACAAGATCTAGAAAAATCAAGCTAGAACTGGACTGGTGGTTCATTTCCTGCCAGGTAGCCCTCAGAGTGCTGGAAGATGCTCTACAGGCTATTAGGAGATCACAGACATCAACATTGTTACTCAGCTGTGGGCCCTGCATGCAACAATGCCAACCAGCCAGACACAATGAGTTTAGTGGCACAACAGTGGCAATTGTTACTGAGGTAATCAAACATTTCTTGCATGGGTTTGAAGAGCCCTTCACAGGAGGGAATTCACATTTGTTGTGAAAGCCTGCTTACAAGCGTGTGGCTGGCGAAGTCATAGTGTGGAAACTGCTGCTGTTGTCTTGCTGAGTGGACATGATGTGTTCATCTAATCCATTTCTTCTTGACTATGCCAATGCCCATAGTTCATAAGCTTTGGTCTGAGAAGCTTCTTTTTGCAGTGGTCAGCAGTGACTGCAGAGACCCATAAATGGTCAAAGTACTAAGAACAAAGGAATGTCTAGTACTCAGCCATAATTGGGACATCTGTGTCCCCCTAAGGCTCTGGGAAGAAGAGGTAGAAGGAATACAAGTGCCAAAAGGAGGAGGGAGTGTGGTGTCTAATGCTGGTTTCCAGGCATGAGACCTTGACCTCACCGCCTTGAAATCACAATATATGTGATTACCCACACAAGACCTGAGCAAGGCTGGGCCTTCCTTGTCTTAGAAGGAAGGGGCTCATGGGCCCCCTCCCCTCTGAGATTCTATAGTCAGTTAATGTTGCTGGGGAAGGAGAGACATTTTCTCCAGTGGTGTAGTCACTGATAAGGTACCCACCACCCTGTAAAAACTCTGATGAAACTCACTGGGTCATACATAAAAAAGCACATGAAAGGAGAAGTGGGTTGGGGTGGGAAGAGGTAGGGAATTAGCAGGAGTGAGGGGGAGACAAAAGAAGGTAATGGGAGGGGGTGAGAATGATTGAAATATGTACATGGGTAGAAATACCTTAATGAAACCCATTATGTATAAATAATGCATGCAAATAACATCTGTAGAAGAACTCTATAACTGTTGTGAAGACACCTTTTTTTAAAAAGTGACATCAGAGTCACTGATTCTCTAAGAAGGCCCTTCATGGGGCGTGTCCCTAGAGTTTCTTTTGAGATGCTCATAAACCCCAGTGGATGATGCTTGTGACTGTGGGGCACTCTACTAGACTCCTATTCTGAGCTTCCTCCTCTGTGGCTCACTTTTGGGTCTGTAGAAATGGGGATAATTGCACCTCCTCATAGTGTTAATAACAAGGTTACAAGAAGACAGAATGTCAGGGGCTTAGCCTTCGAAAAGACTGAATATGGAATGCCACTAAGCTGGATCATCTTCTCCGTTTCCATCATCCTTGAAACTAAGGATTAAGAAGAGCTGTCAGGGCTGAAGAGATGGCTTAGTGGTTAAGCAACACTTACTGCTGTTACAGAAGACCTGGGTTTGGTTCCCAGAATCCACATGGCAGCTCACAACTGTCTGTAACTTCAGATCCAGGGGGATCTAACACCCTCTTCTGGCTTCCATAGGCATTGCATGCACATGGTGCACATACATACACCCAGGTAAACACACACATACACATACAATACATACATACATACAATACATGCATACATACATACATACATACATACATACATACATACATACATACACATATACTTACATAAAATTTAAAAAGAGCTGTCAGAGCAGGGGTGTAGCTCAGTGGCAGAGGAAGGCCTAATGAGCACAAAACTCTATATGGGTTTGTTCTCTAGGGACAAAGGAAATGAAAATGAGGTGGCTGTGAGGACTTGTCACCTCTCCTGCTGCAGAAATAGCAGCCCTGACTTTGCTGTCTTTGCTGTTTGGCCTGTCTCTTCCCTGCTGAATGAATATATAGCTTCTTGGAATGCCGGGGCCCTCTGGCTTCAAAAGACAGTGTGTAACTATTGTTTCTCCTGGCCTTGGGAAACTTGAACAGGCCAGTTGCCAGCTTGGGTCTTAAGCCAATGTGAGAGATAAAGGAATGACTGGCTATTGTGTTTCAAAAGGAGAAGAGAGAACAGACACATCCTGGATGCTAACCAGAATTCTGCAATGAAGGTATATGACTCCTTCATGGTACATGAGGACAGCTGGGCCCAGAGACAAGGAAGTTGTCCATGGTGACATATCTAGGGAGTGGTAGGTTCAGAAAGCCATTCTCTCATACTTCAAAGTCCTGGCAGCTTCTAGAATACTTACTTTCCATCTCCTATAGCTTCTACTCATTACCAATAGTTTATGTCTTCTTGGTAATCCATAGATGCAAAAAGATAACTAGATTTTTCCATGGATTAGCTCACTTAATCCTCATATCAACTATAATGAAAATTCACATCTTTTCATTTAACAGGAGAGGAAACTGAGACTTGAGAGAAGTGTCATTTTCCCAGGGTCACACTCTCATGAAGAGTCATTTCAAGGGTTCTAACCCACATTTGTCTGATGCTAAGGAGTAGGCTCTGTGCTGCCCCACACTCTTCTCCTTCATTTCTGTCAATTACCCAGAGCATCTGAGTAAAAACCATAAGCTGAGATAGTCCATTCACCCCAAGGTCTTCAGCTTTCAGGTTAATTCTCTGACTGTGCCAATAACTTTTGACACAGGGAATCCAGACAGTCACAGACCTCTTGGCGTCCATGCCACAGGATCATTGTCCCTATGCCAAATGCAGTCCCAGTGGATTAAGTGAATTAAAATCTCTTCAGACATTTACAGTAAATTAAAACATCTTTCAGCCTGAAATATTGTTTCCCAAGAAACTGGGCCAAAGGCCAGCCTCTTCTCTGAGACAGTCAGTCTCCCCTGAGGCTGGAGACTGCCTTTCCTCCTAAGACAGTTTCTCAGAAGAATGAAGGAACAAGCCAGGCTGTGTGCCCTGCACTGGGACAGGTCTGTGCCCAACAGACGTAGTGGTGTGTAAAAGGCAGGTCCCTTCCCCAAAGTCCTTCTTAGTGGTTACCTTTGTGAGTCTCAGTGGGATGCAGCACAGGCCAGACTCTGAGACACATTCTTGGCTTTTTTCCAACTTTATCATGTGTTACTTTCTTTTGGTTAAAAAAAAAGGGGAGGGAATATTCCATGGAATATCAATTCCATTCATCCTATGGACTTCCAGGGAACTAACTGTAGTGGTGATCCTACCACAGGTTGCTAGACCCCAATGAGGGGTTGTGAGCTGGCTTAGCAGGTAAACATGGTTGTTCAACAACATGAGTTAACTAAATCGCCAGAACCCACATAGAAGAAGGAGGGACCTGACTCCCCACAAGTTGTCTTGTCTCCTCTGACTTCCACATGTGCTCTGTGAAAGGTGTGCGCGCACACACGCACGCACGCGCACATACACACACACAAACAGGTCTGCAAGATAACTAAAAGAAAGATGAAAGCCCTGACATCTCTGTGTGCATGTGTGCATGTGTTGTTTGTTTGTTTGAGATAAGGTCTCACTATGTGACTCTGACTGGGCTGGAACTCGATATGTAGGCCAGGCAGCTGCCTCTGCTTCAGATTAAAGACTTGCCTCACCACACCTGGCTTCTGCCTTTCACACCTACCTTCTTTACAGCCACCTTTTTACAGCTTCTGCCTATTGGCATATAAATCATTCAAAGAGCCAGGCATGGCTGCTCATGCCTTTAATCTAAGCACTTGAGAGGCAGAAGCAGGTGGATTTCTGTGAGTTCAAGGCTGATCTGGTCAATATGGTGAGGTCTGTAATAGCCAAGGCTATATAGAGAGACCTTGTCTCAAACTAAATAATTAAACCATTCAAAGATTGTCTTCTGGAAAATGATGATGTCTAACCTATCACATTCCTTCTTAAGGCTAAACACATAGAGATAAGAGGAACTGAGGTGTTTTGTTTTGTTTTGATTTGTTTTTCCAGACAGGGTTTCTGTGTGGCTTTGGAGCCTGTCCTGGAACTAGCTCTTGTAGACCAGGCTGGTCTGGAACTCACAGAGATCTGCCTGCATCTGCCTCCCTATTGCTGGGATTAAAGACATGCACCACCACCGCCTGGCGAATTGAGGCATCTTGCTACCAATTTTTACAATGTCCTGGTCCAGATCCCTAAAGGTACCTGATAGCCTTAAGTCATTGTCCTAAACCTGCAGTCAGTCACCTTTGGTTGAAGAAACAGCATGTGAGGGCAGACCACACCCTAAAATGAGAGCCTAAAATGAGAGCAATTGTCTACAATGGCCACACTGCACCCTGAAACAGAGCTGATCATCTTATAGGAATCAATCAGATTGTCTCCCTCAAGCAACAAGGCCACCCTGCTGAACCAGAACTGGGACAATGACCAACCAGAACCCACCCTGACTGAGTTGCTCAATTTGTTTTATCTCTACCCCAATTCTCCCACCATCTAAACTTCCTCACAGTTACTCATCTCTTTAATTGGCATATTGAGACGACTGACCAGGCCTAGTGGCCAAGCCTAGTGGCCAAGCTTTGTGACTCCCAGAGCCAGAGTTTTGTCCGAAAACTGGTTTATAGCAACAGCCGTGTTCCTAGAAAGCACTGACCATGGTTAGGTCACTGTCCATCAGAACAATGGCCAGATGGGCGGTGGGCATTGACCGTGCCTAGACTGCTGCTACAGAATGCTTGCTAAGACTTCCTGTGCTGGCCAGGATGGGGAGAGTGGGAACAGAACTGAGTACTTGCAATGTCTCTGACATTGAGAAGCCTGTAGGAAAAACATGACCCCGCAAAGCTGTAGAATTGGGTGGCTTTTGCTATGGACCACAGATTTGCTGAATACACCAAAAGACTCACTAGCAAATAACAAAGTCTAAGTCAGAGTCAGTTGAACTGCTTAGCAGAATTTAGAGACAGTCCTCTCTTGCAGATGGGGGGGACAGAGGAGCTGAAGAATGAACACAAATGGAATTCCAAGAGTCTAGAACTTCAAGGGTACACTAAATGTCCTCTAGGGATCCATTGCTACACTGAACACGCATGAGGCCTTGAATTCCCAGACATTCCTAAAACTTTAGGGCTGCAGAAGTGTCCCTGACCTGTTAAAAGATGGGACCCATGACCCATCACCCTGCTTGAATACCAGTCAGAAGCTCCAAACAGGATAGGCCCCATATAAAGTACTGCTTCTCCTGGAGAATTCCCCCCACCTCTTCTTCTAGATGCCACACCAATAACCCAGGAGGGGAAAATTCTCAGAGTGAACCAACTAAGGAAATACCAGAACTATGGGATTACTTACTAGACTTCACCAACAGTACAAGGCTGATAGGGGACGATAGGGTGCCTGTGGAGAATTCTGGGGGCACTGGATGATGGATAGTAAATCACAAATAGAAAGGGTAGACTTGTCGGAGTAGAAGGGCTCTCTCCAGGGTTACAGGATTCAACATGTCATCAAGGGCCCCAAGGGACAGCTCTCACTGCTGGTATAATGACTCTTGAAAGAGTAGACAACCATAGCCGGTAGTGGTGGTACATGCCTTTAATCCCAGCACTTGGGAGGCAGAGGCAGATCTCTGTGAGTTCAAGGCCAGCCTTGTTAACAAATTGAGTTCCAGGACACGCTCCAAAGCTACACAGAAAAACCCTGTCTTGAAAAAAAAAAAAAAGCAAAAGTAAAGTATAAAACCAGAGGGCTCAAATTAAGCGATATAGAGATACCAACAGTGCCATCGCAGGCTGGGTCTATACAGTGTATACCCTAAAATGATGGCAGTGTGTGGTGTAAGACCTCCCATAGGCAATGAGTTGGCTTTCCATGACTGTGACATAATACCTGAGGCAGTCTGCCTAAAAGAAGGGATCTCTGTCTATGACCACTTAGCCCTGTGGTGGGTAGATGTCACAAAGTGTGTGATGGAGCAAAGCTGCTCATCTCATGAAAGTTGGGAAACAAGAGAGCTTGGTTTTATATCAAAGCCCTTACCCTGAAGCCCATTAAACTACAGGTTAATTCACTGATGTTGTCAGAGCCCTCATGGTCCAGCATCTTCCAAAGGCTCTGCCTCTGAACACTGCTGTGTTGGGGACCAAGTCCTCTACACAAGAGCTGCGGAGGGGCATATTGGATAGTTGACATGGAACTGTGATGTACTCTACCACCACTCCCAGAATGCACTTGGGGAATTTTGCTTTCTGACTTTGAAAGTGTAGTCTCTATAGGTCTTGAAGTACTAGTTATCAGAGTGGGGAAATGTTTCACTGTAGCTCGAACATGATTTTTAATGCATAAAGTCACATGATGCTGGTATTAGAAATGGAGGAACCTAGTCAGACTACAGCATTCAGGTGGGAAACTTTGGGGTATAGGGATGTAGCTCAATGGTAGAATGTTTGCCTAGCTTGTGAGAATTCCTGGGTTCAAGTCCCAGGGGGAAAACAAGAACAAAATTTAAAAATAGTAGATGAGGTTGTGAATTCTGTTGGAAGTGCTTGTGATCCCAGGAAGGCATTGGGGAAAGAACTCATGACCAAATCCTGGTAGCTTTAATGACAAGGAACGGAGCCACATACACAAGGGCATATGCAGGCATGTTTCCAATCTTACCATGGAATTCTTTGTACACCCTGGACTATACTAGTTAACAAACCCATCACCAAATGAGGCCCTGAGACCTTGTACCTTCAAAGTACCTGGGCAAAAATTAATTTCATTCTTCCTCTCCCCACTTTCCCCAACACTTCAGATTCTGCCTAGTTTCTCTCTCTGCCTTGGCAGCTGCCAGTATGTGAGCAGAAAGTGAGACGAGGAAGTAAAGGGTGGACACAGGGATTCCTCAAAACAGGGCAGTTGGTGAGTGGTGGCTGCCCCTGGCACATTTCTCAGGCTTCATGATGGAAACAAGCTTTTCCCCACCCAAGTCCTGTGTCCAGACAACCTGCAGCAGAGGCTGTCAATCATCCCAAGATTATCCTCTTCTGTGGGTTGGAGCAGCTGGCTCAGGCAAGGAAGTCTCAACATGGTGGAACTCAGCATCTCCTCCTGCCCAGGGGACCCTCTCCTCCAACCTTCCAGCGCCTGGCTTACATTCATCTCTTTTGGCAAGCGTGAGACACACAAATTCCAATTGTATAATTTTGACTCCACATCCTAGTTAAATGCTTTGATATTTGCGTTTCAAACCGGCATGGCAAGAGATAAAGGTGAACAGAGAAAGTCAGGCTGATTTAAAATTTTAATTTACCCTTATTTAGAACTACATTAAATAGCAAATAAATACCATGGTAAGTTGAAATGTGTGGGGGAGAAAGAAAAAGTTTCTGTAGCCTAGTGTCTTCAAGAGACGTATTCCCTCTTTATATTTTCTCTGAATTCAGCTTCTTCTTTTCTTTTCTTTTCTCTTCTTTTCTTTTCTTTTCAAACAAAGAGGTTGAGTTAAAAATCCAAAACCCAGTGGGCAGTTGTATCGTGGTAGTGCATGGCTTTGATCCCAGCAGTGGGGAGGTAGAGGCAGGCGGATCTCTGTGAGTTCAAGGCCAGCCTGATCTACAGAGTGAGTTCCAGGACAGAGAAAGCCTGTTTAAAAAAAAAAATAAAAAAATAAGCCAAAACCCATCTTGTCGTCATTCTTTGTTTCTTTCTTTGATCTTCCTTTACTTCTTCTCAGCTGGGCAGTAGTAGGAACAAGGCATGTGTCTGACTCATGTGTCATCAGCTGCTAGAACACGTCCACCAGCCCTGCTTTGCATATGAGGCTCCTGTGTTGACCTTGGCCAAGGCCTTTGCAAATGAGCCAGGCCCAGCTCACTGCCCTGTATGTATATGCCTATGTGTGTGGGCATATGTTTGCCAGGACACATGTGTGGAGTCTAGGGACAACTTGCAGGGGTCAGGCCTCTCTATTAGCCTGAAGACAAAACTTAGGTGGTCAGGGTTGACTACAAGTGACTTGATCTGCTGAGCCAGCAATTATTTTCTCATATAATTTCTCCTCAATGGTATTTTCAAACATTTAACAAGGAACCAGGGCTACAGAGATGGATCAGCAGTTAAAAGCACTGGCTACTTTTCCAGAGGAGCAGGGTTCAATTCCCAGCACCCACATCTAGCTCACAACTGTCTGTAACTCCAGTTCCAGGGGATCCAACACCCTCAAACAGACATACCAATGCACATTAAAAAAATAAAAATAAATAAATCATTAGAAACCTTCAATCTTAGCCTGGTGTCATGGAACATGCCATTAATCCTAGCACTCAGGAGGGAGAGGCAAGTTGATCTCTGTGAGTTTGAGGACAGCCTGGTCTACAGAGTGAGTTCCAGGACAGCCAGTGCTATTACACAGAGAAACCCAGTCTTGAAAAAAACAAAAGCAGAAACAAAAACAGAAAAAAAGAAAAGAAAAAATAGAATTGAGTTCCCAAAACAGAAAATGAATGAAAAGTGGGTACAGTGATTTAAATGAGAAATGTCCTCCCAGCTCCAACATTTGAACACTTGACCCCGGTTGGTGCTCTCTGCGGAGGCTAAAGAAGTTGAGCCTTACTGAAGTTTGTCACTGAAGGTGGGCTTTGAGGATTTCAAGCCCCAAGCCACATCCAGTTCACTCTCCCTGTGTCATGCTTGTGGTAAAAGATATGATCCTTCTGTTCCCTGCTCTTTCCAGCCGGTTGCCACTGTGCCTCCCCGCTGTGACCAACTCCACTCTCTGGAGCTAAAACAAACCCTTCTACAAGTTGCTTCAGGTCATGCTGGCTTTATCAAAGCAACAGAAAAGTAACTAACAGTTGGTAGCTGTGTTATGGATATTATTATTTGACTATGAAACTGGGCAGTGGTGGCACATGCCAAGCAGATGGATCTCTGAGTTTGAGGCTAGCCTGGTCTACAGAGTAATAGCCAGGTAATAGCCATAGTAACAGCCAGGGCTATTACACAAAGAAACCCTGTCTTTAAAAAACAATAAATAAATAAATAAATAAATAAATAAATAAATAAATAAATAAATGCAATTTGACTATGAAATGCCCGCGCGCGCACACACACACACACACACACACACACACACACACACACACACACACACACACACAGGCTTCTTGTTGAATATTCTATCCCCAGACAATAGCAATAGAATAGAAGGTTCTACAAACTTTAAAAGCTAGGTCCCAACTGGAAGAGGTTGACTATCGGGGTTGGGTCCTTGGGCTGGCCTCAGAGCACTTCCTCTGTGCTGTGAAGTAAAGAAACATTTCCTCTCCTACCACCATGATCTGTTGCCAGCCACAGTTCCAGAATCAAAGGAGCCAATGACTGTGGACAGAAATGAATTCATTGATTCCAGAAACTATGAGCCAAATAATCCTCCCCTCTAAGTTGTCTGGGTCCGGTTTACTGTCTCAGAGACAAGAAATATGACTAAAGCACAGTCAGTTCATCTGCCTCCTTCCCCAGCAATACAGCAAATCTAGCCAGGCAAGTCCAATTTCTCCCAACAGCTCATGGTAGGGCTGTCTAGACCAGCTAGGAGTTCTCATCTTCTTATCAAAAACAAAACAAAAAAAAAACTGCTTTTGTGTGACCTCCGCTTTTTGGTGGTCTATATCTGCCTCCTGGGGGCAACCTGAGCAAACCAGACAGGGGCCTAATGACTGCCGGTCCAGACAGAAAATCTCTTCAAACTTCATACTGTGAGACAGAGGACAGTTCCTGCAAGGGCATGGTTTGAAACCCCTGACCTCATGGCACCCACCCCTCACACACACACACACACACACCAGCTGCCTTCTCCTGTCACTCTAGTTTCAGAAAGTCAGATCTGTAACTCAGGATTCTCTTGATTCCACATATCAACATATCGATTGTGTGTGTGCGTGTGTGTCCACCCACACAGGCATGCATGTGCCAATTTGCATGAATGGAGATTAGAAGATACCTTTCAGCAGTCAGTTCTCTCCTTCCACCGTGTGTCCTGGGATCAAATTCAGACTACGATATAGCCTATACCTACTAAGCTACTTTGCCAGTTCAAAGCTGTGGATCTCTCGTCTAGCTTTGTCTTGTTGATGCCTTTCTAAGGCAAGCTCAGGCATTATGATATGACACATTGTCATCTTAAAGTTCATACTTGAGAATTGAGGAATTGAGTTACAAGAAAAAATACACATGCAAAGATGTTGTGTTTTGTCTTGTTTTGTGTTTTAAGACAGGGTTTCTCTGTGTATTGACCTGGCTGTCCTGGAACTTGCTCTGTAGACAAGGCTGGCCTGAAACTCAGAAAACCACCTACTGAAGCTTCTCAAGTGCTGAAATTAAAGGCATGTGTCCCTATGACCCAGCCACAAAATAAATAAACATTTAATGTTTTAAGTTTATGTTTATGAGCTGGGCAGCAGTGGTGCACTGAGGGCAGGCTTTGAGGGTTTATATCCTTACTTCCCATCTCTCTGCTTCCTGTGTGGGTGTGGGTGTGAAAAGTTATAAACCAGCTTCCCAATCCTGCCACGCCATGCCTTCCCTGCTGTGATGGATTCTATCCCTCTGAAACTGTGAACCAAAATAAACCCTTTTCTTTCCTAAGTTGCTTTTGGTCATGGCGTTCATCAGGACAAGAGAAAAGTAACTGGTAAGATGGCTCAGTGGGTAAAGATGTCTGCCACAGAGCCTGGTTTCCTTCCCAAGACCCACATAGTAAAAGAACCAACCCTTACAGGCTGTCCTGTGACCTCTACAAGCTCGCTATGGTAAATGGCCAGGTGGTGGTGCACGCTTTTAATCCTGGTATTTGGTATCTGTCAATTTGCTGATTGCCAGACCTGGTTACATGATTCTGTAGACCTGAGAGGTCAGTGTATTAAGTCAGTTTATCATTACTGTACAGAACACCTGAAACAGGCTGCTTTATAAATGAAAGAGGTTTGTTTAGTGCATGGTTCTTGAGATCTCACTAGTGATGTCATTCTTACTGCCAGTTCTGAAGTAGCAAAAGACAGGAGCATGCATCTCTATGTCTGGTCTCTAAGCCCTTCTTTAAAAGCCATGAAGACACTCCTAAGAAGTACCTCCTAATGACCTTCTCTAATGTTCACCATCTTCCCAGGCCCTGTCTCTAGACACCAAATCAATAGGTTTCTATATTTTCCATATCACTACCATAAGATTTTGGAGCCACCAGGTGATGGTGGTGCTTGCCTTTAGACCCAGCACTTTAGAGGCAGAGGCAGATGGATCTCTATGAGTTCAAGGCCAGCCTGTTCTACAGAGTGAGTTACAGGACAGCCTAGGCTCTACAGAGAAACCCTGTCTCAAAAGATTAAAAAAAAAAAAAAAAACTTTTTTGAGACTAAGCTATTTCATAAATCTGGGGACAAATCATATGCAAACCATAACGGTTGGTTTCACAAAGATTAAAAAAGTCACAGGTTACTTCCCAAGAGCTAAGAATGGATATTGGGTTAGTAAAACCACAGAAACCTTCCAAACATTCACAGTCATGACACCAGCTAGGTATGGTGACACACAGTTGAAAACCCAGCACTGGGGAGGCTAAGGCAGGAGGTTTTGAGTTTGAGGCCAGCCTGGGCTACATAGTAAATAGGGAGACACTGTCTCAAAACAATTATACAGGGCTAGAGAGATGGCTCAGTGGTTAAAGCATCTTCCAGAGGACCTGAGTCCAGTCCCTAGCTTTCACAACCATCTATAACTCTAGATTCAAGAGGAACTAGTTGTCTCTGGCCTCCTTGAACACCTGTAGTGTGTGTGTGTGTGTGTGTGTGTGTGTGTGTGTGGTACGCGTGCACGCATGCGCGTGCACGTGCGTACAACTAAAATAAAACAAAAATTTAAAGTTCTAGTTTACAGACTGACAATCTAATGATGGTAAACATGTGAATTCTTTTTGTTCTCCCCAAAGAAGATGGCAAAGGCGGGAAAGATTATAGTGAGTACGACATGGACAGGAGTTCAAGGTTTAATCCCAGCACTTGGGAGGCAAAGACAAATTTATATTTGAGTTCAAGTCCAGCTAGGTGTGTCAAGTTCCAGGACAGCCAGGGCTACACAAATAAACCCTGTCTGGAAAACAAAAAACAAACAACGAAGTTCAAACTCTCCCTTCCCTTCTCTTCCCTTCCCTTCCCTTCCCTACCCTATCCTTTTCTCTTTTTTTTCTGTCCCCAACCAACGTAACAGTTTACAATTAGAGACAAAGAGAAAAGAAAGGAGATGTGCATGCTCTGTGCTTATAAGAGGACAAGCAAACCAAGACAGCAAATGTTTACAAAAGGCAGGGTGCAAGGGGGAAGTTGTATTTCATAAATAACAAGAGAGCAACATCTTCTGGAAATAACAGGAAAATGGGAGAATGTGTTGAAATAGAGGCTCAGAGAGCCATCCAGTGTTGGCCCAGGCCTCATGGGGGAATGCCATGAGCAAGTTGCCCCGCCCGCACGCAGTCATTAGCATTCCATTTAAACCAACTGAATCCAGTGTGGAAGCATTTGCCGACATCACAGACACTCAGCAGGCTGAGACTGGAGGATGGTTTACGCTAAGAACTCTAAGCCCGGCCAGGTGGCTGTGGCATGTGCCTTTAGTCCCAGCACTGGGGAGGCAGAGGCAGGAGCATCTTTGTGAGTTTGAGGCCGGCCTGGTCTACAGAGCGAGTTGCAGGACAGGCTCCAAAGCTACACAGAGAAAGCCTGTCTCAAAAAACAAATACAAACAAACAAAAAAACCCATCAAGCCTGCCTGGGCAGTGTCATAGATAGCTTCAGCTGTCAACTTGACCCATTTAGGAAGAACAATTTCAGTTGAGGAATCGCCTCTAGCAGAATCTAGCAGATTGTCCTGTTGGCATGTCTGTTCGGCATTTTCTGAATCATTCCCAGGTAGGCGGGTCTAGGTTATAGTAAAAAGATAGCTGAGGGCTGGGGACTTAGCTACGTGATAGAGTACTTGCCTAGCAAGCACAGAACCCTGAGTTCAATCCTCAGAGGTTCAATCCTCAGCTGGAGGGCAGGGGGGAGGGAGGCAGAGGGAGAGAGACAGGGTGAATGTGAGCTCAATAGCAACTGGGCAACTGGTAAGCAGTGCTCCTCTGCCCCAGGTCTCTGCTTCAGTTCCTGCCTCCAGGTTCCTAACTTGAGTTTCTGCCCTGGCTTCCCTCCATGATGAACTGTAACCCAAAATCCAGTTAAGCCCCTTCTTCCATGGCCAGTGTTTTATCCCAGCTAAAGAAAGCAAACTAGAACAGACAGAATGGTATGACTTAGACTCAATAAAAACAAACAAATGACTTTTTCCTCAATATTGCATACAGCATAAATGATGGCCATTGAAAGAACTAAGATATTTTTATAGTTGTATACCACATCTAAAGGTAAGATTCTGACCAAGCAGACTCAACCCATCCACTCACATTGTCTCCTAGATATCAGCCTCTAAATCGGAACTCCTTCCCTTTCTCTCAAGCACCCACTAGCTAGTGGACTGCAGCTAAGCGCTATGAAACCGTGACCTTCAGCCTACAGGTTGAGCCCAAGTGGAAGGAACGAGGGAAGGAACTGTATGGTATCAGATCTGGCTAAGCCTGTTGCTTTTTAAGCCAGCATGGCTCAATTGACCTGCTCAACTGAAGTCATTGGAGGTAATTAAGAGGGTGTGGCTGGACTTGGCCTCCAGAAGAAGGGAGGGACGGAGGGAGTTGTACAGATTGTCCTTTGTGCAATTCTTGCATTGCAAAATTGGCATTGGCTTCCACTTTCCTCCTCATGCCATCTAGCTTTGCAAATAAAAACCTAGTGGGAAACCAGACGTGCCTCCGGCTGTAATCCCAGGACTGGGGAACAGGAGGATCTGGAGGTCAAGGCCATTCTCAGAGATAGGCCTGTCTGGACTATGAGACAGGCTCAAAAGCCATAACAACAACAAAGGAGCAGATACATTGACAAGCGAGTGCAGGCCAAAGTGTTAGGCCTGCAGCTATAGACAAAATTTATGGCCTTTTATTAAACTGATGATTTCTCCAAGCTCGAGGCCTTTTTCACAGTATGTGGAATTATTTTTTCAGTTGTCACAACTCTGAGTGGGGAGGGAAATGTTATTGACATGTAGTTCGTAGAAGCCAGGATGTTCTAAACATCTTAGAAAGCACAGGACAGCACCCCAGGAGAGAATCGCACAACTCCAAACCATACCTCCTACTGAAAACTGGAAAGACTCTGAAGAAATGGCTCAGTGGGTGAAAGCGCTTCCTAGGCAAGAGTAAAGACCTAGGGCTGGAGAGATGGCTCAGAGGTTAAGAGCACTGGCTGTTCTTCCAGAGGACCTGGGTTCAATTCCCAGCACCCACAAGACAATTTATAACTGCCTGTAACTCCAGTTTCAGAGGATCTGACACCTTCATACAGACATGCATGCAGATAAAACACGAGTGCACATGAAATAAAAATAAACAAGTTATTTTAAAAAAAAAAAAAGAGTAAAGACCTGCGTTTGAACTCCCAGAACTACATGAAGCAAGGTGCCATAGTGCTCTTCCATGATTGCAGTGAGAGACTGCAGTGAGAGACAAGAGGTGGAGGAATCTCCACAAGCTTGGGAGCCCACTAGCCTGATGTAAGCAGAAGAAAATGACTGTGTCGGACACTGTGGAAGATGAGCTCCAACACTCAAGGTTGTCCTTTGACTTCTACATGTGTGCCCACATTCACACATGTGAAAAAGAAAGTAAGGACACATGCATGCACACACACACTCTCTCAAAAAAACAGGGAAAAGAAATTCAAATAATTAAGGCTCTTTCATATACCATGTGACAGCCACCTCCTGAGTGAGGGATTAAAGACGTGTGCCGTCATGCACGGATCAGATTCCTTTCTAGAGTCTGGATGTCAGAATGATATCTATGACATTTTCATTTCATCTTGTAAAAAACAGGGTTGTCTCATGACATGTTCAGTATGTAACATCAATCCTCTGTCTAAGCATCAAGTAAGACTTCATGGAGCAGGGTCAAAGGGTGGACTGGAAAGATGGCTCAGCAGTTAAGAGCACTTACTGCTTTTGCAAAGGACCTGAGTTCACTTCCCAGCACCCACATGGTGAGTTGACACCATCTACAGCTCCAATTCCAAGAGATCCAACAGGCATACATGCATGCTAAAACATGTCAAATAAAAAGAGTTCATTGGGTTTTAAGGTGGCTTTCTTCAGAGTTTGATAGTTCATCTGAGAAGAGGGTTTGAAAATTGTATGTTGTTAGTGTTGTCTGTTCATGTCTGGCCTGAAACTCCATGCTTTAAAAAGCTGAATAGGCTGGGGTGGTGGTGGCACACTGCCTTTAATCCCAGCACTTGGAAGGCAGAGGCAGGTGCAGCTCTATGAGTTCAAGGCCAGCCTGGTCTACAGAGCAAGTTCCAGGACAGCCAGAACTGTTACACAGAGAAACCCTGTCTTGAAAAAAACAAAACAAAATAAAATAAAAAGCTGAATAGTGTTTTGCCTGGAAAAAGAGGCAACATGAAAGGGGGGGGGGAAGATGGCCAGGGAAGAAGAAAGGAGTTACCTAGGGGGTGTGGGGAATGGAGAGTAATGGGGGTGAATATGATCAAAGTGTGGAATGTGCATTAAGAAACTGTCACAGTGAAATCCATTGTTTTGTGGAATTAACATGCACTAATAAAAGCACTGAAAAACAGCATGTCGGGTTGGATTTAGTGATCCACACCTTTAATCCCAGGACTGGGGAGACAGAGGCAGCTGGATCTTTGCAAATTCAAAGCCAGCCTGCTCTTTATAGCAAGCTGCGGGCAAGGAATGGGTTACATAGTTAGATCCTGTCTCAAAAAATAAGACTAAATAATAAATCAGATCAAATCAAAAGGATGACTTGGGTTTGGAGAGATGGTTCAAAACTTAAGAGCACTCACTGCATTTGCAGAGACCCGAGTTTGGTTCCCAGAACCCACATGCCGCTCATAGCCACTTCTAACTCCACTTTCAGGAGATCTAGCCTCTTCAGGTTCCTGCATACGTGTGGTGAACATGAACTCATGCAAGCAAAACACACAGAACATAAATAAGATAACAAATAAGAGGGGGAAACCTATTTCACATGGCTACTGTGAGGTCTAAAATTAGAAAAGGCATGTCAGACCTTCAGCCTTGTACCTAACATGCCGAATATAGTAAGTGCTCATTAAATTTCTCAACAATGTTAGTTGATCTTTGATGTTGATAGAGTCGGATAGTGACTAGGACTTCCCTTGTGTAAAAGAAATAAGACTATTTGGCAGGCCGCTATACCTTATGCAACAGAACCTTTAACTAAGTAATTCTTAAAGTAGAAATTCCCAACAGAGCTTAGCTATTTGTTTGGTTCCAGGTAGGAATCACTCCAAGTCTGTTGGAAATTCATTCATCCTTTATTCTTGAGCACCAGCAGTTGTGAAGATAAACCGCTAAAAAGCAAACAAGTTTAAGAAGCCAGAAGTCCATACCAGGGGAAGGATTAATACTGTGGATGGACAGTCTAGTTTCCATTTAAGCCCGTCAATTTGCTAGTGAAATGTTCATTTGAAGCAAACTCACACCAATACTAATGTCCGTGCTGAAGACGTCACTCCCACTCTGGGGGGTGATTCGAGATGGCTGCTGATGCCAATGCAATTGTTCTTTCTTCACTCAATAAGTCCAACACTACCATGTCTTCTCCCTACTTGGCTCTGTACCTCACGCCTGCCTGAGCTTCTGTTTCTACCATACCCAGAGTAAACTTTTCTACAGTGTACCTTTAATCCCAACATTCTTTAAAGTACTTGCTGGGTTGCTGTTCCTTAGACAAAGTCTAAAAGTCTTTTTATGTGGTTTATAAGAGGCTTTACAGTCCATTTAAAACCCTCCAGTGGCTTTGAATTGCTTTCACAATGGAATCTAAGCTCTCCTTGGTCTGCTCCTAGGCCCTTCATGAATTGGATCTCACCAGCCTTTGGCCTTTCTGACTCATCCTTCCTTGCTCACTCTGACTCAAGCATACAGGCCAGCATCCCATTTCTCCCAGCATGCCTCAGGACCTTGGCACTTGCTCTTTCCCCTGGATGGATTCTACTCTACCCTTCTCACAGTTCTCTCAAATTTCTCAAGCCACTTCCTCTCCCTCTCTACCATACCAACTTTCCAGCACTTATCATCAGCTCCCATCATTAGCTTTATGTGCAGATCCCTTTGAAGCAGAAATATTGCCAATGCCTAAGCTCACACAATAGCACCTGGCAAATGATGGATGAATGAATGAATGAATGAATGAATGAATGAATGAATGAACAAATAAATAGAAAGGGCTAGAGAGGTAGCTCAGGTGAGAGTGCATACTGCTCTTGAAGAGGATCTGGGTTACATTCCTAGCACCCATGTCAGATGATTCACACACCTATGTACCTCCAGCTCCATGAAGTCCAACACTCTTCTAGTCTTTACAGGCATCTGCACACATGTTTGTAAATGTACACACACACACACACACACACACACACACTTACAGAGACAGACAGACAGGTATAATAGGAATTTGCCTTTTCCAGATTTGGATTGCAAAGCCCAGAGACTTGTTTAAGTAGGAGAGCCCAAAGCCCAGATTCTTAGTGCTACTGAGAGAGGCATGTCAGTGAACCCTTTGTTACCAGCCCAGGCCTGGAACTGTGACATCCTGGGTCAAAGTGTCAACTGATACAAAACTGCAGCCATCAAGGAAATCTTGGTAGGAACAGTATCAGCTGACCTGGAAGCAGTCAGTCTAATAATGTAATTGATAACCATCCTGACTGGGCCAGCAGCTGTCAGGGATCCAGAACCTCCTGTATGCCCCACACTGGGCAGTGTCATTTTAGCCTGACCAGCATGCTGTCCCACTCCTCTACTCAGCTGACAACTTCCTGTGGAGCCCGAACTTCATTTCTGGTTCCTTCCTGGCTGGCAGGCATGGGCTTCTGCCCAGGAAGTAGCAGATGGTGTCATAGATGAAAAGAATTTTGAAAAAGGTGGGGGTTTTTTCTTTTTAATATTCTGCTTTAATTATTATTATTATTTTTTTTTTTTTAAGTTTCAGAGTTTTCACATGGCTCTATGCTCCAGAAAGCTATTTTTGCTGCCTGGCTGGTTGACGAAGCTTGCTTTTGATTTCCAAAGCAGAACTGTGCAAACTATTCTCATTAGACACCCTGGCCTCCCAGCTTCAAGGCCCCTACAATGTCCTCATCTGCTCTCAATTCTTCCTTATTTGCAGGCAGCACTCCCAACCAGCGCCATGCTCCATCACTATCTTCCAGCTGTTCACATCTGGCATCCCCTGGCAACCCCGCAAAGTGTACAGGGACTCATGCACACAAAACTCACACATGCTCATACCAGAACACTGTGTTCAGATCTTCAGTGCTGGTGGAGCTGGGAAAGCTTTGCTCACACCTCCGTTAATTCTCACGCATATAATTAAGCTTGAGTTATATATGTGCTGGAAACTTTATTGAGAATCAAGGATTCCAATGGTGAAGAGTAAAAGACAGAGTCCTTGGCCTCAGGAAACTTTCTAAGCTGAGTAGAGGCAGGCTAGAATGCTGGGGAAATTATGAAGGCATGGAAATGAAAAGGCATCTCACTGAAGCCTCTCCTGGTCGAGAATCAAGGGTTTTCTGTGAAGATTAAGACAATGTCTTTTGGTAGTCCTGGCTGTCCTGAGCTTTCTATGTAGTCCAGGTTGGTCTTGAAGTCACAGAGATCCACATTAGACCCACCACCCACCTTGGAACAGCAAGGTAATATTTCTTCTATATATAGATTTTCGTATGTTTAAAATTTTTATGTTAAAATAACAACAAATCTATATTAATCAACCTGAATGGATATGACGTTGGGCATCATTCTTTCTCTTGGGTATTTTTCTGATGCCTCAAGCAAGACTGTTAACATGTTTATAGTGAAGATACGCTATCTCCCCTGACACTTGGGATCTTATCAAGCCCTGAGTAACTGCTCTGATCCCAGGTTTCTTTGTTTGTTTTAGTTTTTCCAGACAGGGCACTGGGATTAAAAGTGTGCACTACCACACTTAACTACTTTTCCTTCCTTCCTTCCTTCCTTCCTTCCTTCCTTCCTTCCTTCCTTCTTCTTTCCTTCCTCTCACCTTTCCTCCTTCCTTCCCTCCTTCCCTTTCTTCTCTCTTTCTCTCTCGTTTTTTTTTGGTTTTTTTGAGACAGGGTTTCTCTGTGTAGCCCTGGCTGTCCTGGGACTCACTGTCTAGACCAGGCTGGCCTCGAACTCAGAGATCCACCTGCCTCTGCCTCCCAGTGCTGGGGTTACGGGGTTCCATCACTGCCAGCTCTGATCTCAGGTTTCATAGCAACTCTTGAGGATAATAAATTCGAGATATGCTGGGTGGTGGTTGCACACACCTTTGATCCCAGCACTCAGGAGGCAGAGGCAGGCAGATCTCTGTGAGTTTGAGGCCAGCCTGGTGTACAGAGTGAGCTCCAGGACAGGCTCTAAAGCTACATAGAAAAACCCTGTCTGAAACAAACAAAAAACAAACAAACAAAAAATCTAACTCCAGCTTGGCTTAATATTGACTTATTCTGAAATTCTTCTGCACTGAAGTCAAGAGTTCCATTTTACTGGAATCAAAGTATCTTAAAGATAGGAAACTCCTTAGGCTGCATGGGGCCTATGCCTCTGTCCCTGTCACTACTCACAAGACCAAAAATACTGCAGTGAACGCTACAGACAGAGCTATTGAAGTCCTGTGAGGTCAAGCAGACACAGTAGGTAGGTAATCTGACCTGCTTTTGTGTGGTAGTGGGAGACAGAATATCGATCTAAATTGAGGACTGAATACCAGCATGAAAACTGGGTCTGGCAGCACAGGCCATTAGACCCACCACTCAGAAGCAGAGGCAGGAGGATCTCTGTGACTTCAAGACCAACCTGGACTACATAGAGAGCTCAGGACAGCCAGGACTACAAAAAGACATTGTCTCAATCTTCCCTTTGTCCTCTAAAATATATATATATTATTTAAAAAGAAGAAGAAGAAAATCAGCATGAATGCCTTGCTCCCTTAGTTACCATGAAGGCCACCCTTTCATTCCCGCCACGTTAGCATTAAGCATTTACACATAAGGAGTCATTCCATCTACACACACGCACGTGCACACACATACACTCATTGGCCATTTTATACCCACTTTACAGATGAGGAAACTGAGACACAGAGAGACAAAAGCCCCATTCTAAATTGCACAATCCATGAGAGATTGCAACCTAATGCTTCCTTTTCGTGTCTAGTTCTTAAGCATCTCACTGTAATCTAACTTAGAGGAAGGCTTGAGAAACACAAGATGAGGATGAGGATGAGGAAGCCCAGGCCCAGGAAGAAGGTCTGCTGCAATTAGAGCTGCCTGTGATCAAACATGGTGTTAGGAGGCACCGGATGGCTCCCAGGTCCAGCTCCCTTCGATCCCACCCTCATAAAGTGGAGTGACTCACTCTGATGAGAGGGACTGAACTGCTTCTGTTGTCGTTAATCACTGGTTTCTAAAAGTTTTTACAAGGATGAGAGTTCCCAGGTTGCATCTGAGAGACTTGGGCTAAGCCTGTTCCACTTAATGTGTGAGCCTCTATTCTGCGCTAGACCCTGTTCGAGGTGTGGAGAAGGCAAGCAGAATAAATTACAATCCCAACCTTGTAGTGAAGGTGACAGGCAAGTAAACAGGTTACCATCAGGCAGTGAGTGAGACGAGAAAGACGCGTGTTCAGAGGCAAAAAGTAACTTACACATCAGAGAGGAAGTTTGAGGGGGGTGGTTGCTAGGTTGGGTGGGTTTTTAAGTAGAAGCAAGTGCTTAGAAGAAATGGAAAAAGAGAGCCTCCTCCTTGTTTGTTTGCTTGCTTTTCAAGACAGTTTCTCAGCTGGGCAGTGGTGGCACATGCCTTTAATGCCAGCATTCAGGAGGCAGAGGCAGGCAGATCTCTGTGAGTCTGAGACCAGTCTGGTCTACAAGAGCTAGTTCCAGGACAGCTTCCTAAGCCACAGAGAAACCCTGTCTCAAAAAGAAAAAAAAGAACAAAAACAAAAGGCAGTTTCTCGGTTTAGCTCTGGCTGTCCTAGAACTCACTCTGTTGACCATGCTGGCATCAAACTCACATAGATCCTCCTGCCTCTGTCTCCGGAGTGCTGGGATTAAAGGTGGGGCCATCACTGCCTGGCAAAAGAGAGCCTTCTACCACAAAGGGGTTAAGGGCATCGCACACCAGCATGCTCTCATGTGCTGGAAGCGACTCTTGCCTCAGTGGAGCATAGAATGCGGGCTTAAGTAGAGGAAAGCAAAACAGCTCCGGTTATCCAGAACCACTCCGGTTATCCAGAACAGCTCCGGTTTTATAGCCTAGCCAAGGGCTTGGATTTTCTGTTGAAAACATTGTAGCAGGCCGAGATAAGGTCCTGGAAAGAATCCTCTAGCTTGTTTTGGGGAAAGTTCTCTAGCGTTAGGGAGTGTGGATCAGATAGGCAGGAAAGGCCTGGAATATAAGTGGCCGGAGCTGGAGGAATGAGGTTGGACAATGAATGAGGTTGGAGGAAGGGAGAGATGTGACAATGACAGCAAGAGGACTTGATGCCTGATCAGGTATGTAGTGTGAGGAGCCGGAAGAGTCCAGACTGACTCCTGACGTTCTGTCTTAGGGGAAGGAGTGGTGGCTGGAGCCATTAGTGAGAAAGGACTTTAGGACCAAGTAGGTGGCAGATGACGGGACTGGACTTGGTGACACTGAAGAATCTGGAGGTAGGAGTCAGCAAGCAGGGGAGAACTGAAGAGAGGCTCTTCCTCCTCACATAAGGACGTATCCAGAAGGACCCAAGCTAGAGGCATGTGAGATGTTGGAGCAGGCTGATGTCTACAACAAAGCATGGGTGGCATATCCAACTTCAGGGAAGCAGTGACTCTGGGGCCCAACAAGGCTAACAGGAGCCCTGGATTTCCCACTTTGTCTCCACCCCCACCCAAAACCCAAACCCTAAACTGTCCTTCAGGCCTCTGTCCCTTGGCCTTCTACCTCGTCTAGTTCACCTACAACAGCCACTTGGCATCAGCATAGCCCTGGTCATTCCTAACCTTCACTCTTCTTGTTTTCATGGCACTCTACACATTCTGAAGCAAGGCTATGGATCTGAATACTTGTTTCCTGTCTCCTGTAAGCTGAAGGAGGGCAGGCCTTGCCCTGTGCATGACCATCTCCCTGCCCCCGTCATCTTAGGAACTCAATAGCATTTGCTAAATGAATTCTTGATCTTACCATTTATGGGGATGCCACTGGTTTAAGACCCTACATAATTGGCTGTGCTTCTAGAGCCCCCAGCTGTGGTGACAGAACTGGGATTGAGAACTTTCACTTAAAACTTAACAAATGCTTAAAAAAATAGTTTTTATAAACAAGGGAACAGAGACTAGCAAGACTTCTTAGTAGCAACATTTTCTCGGTTGGATTTGTTTTGCTGTAGAGATTTGCACGGCTCCTTTAAGGGAGGTTTCCAAAATTAGCATAAGCGGCAAAAAAGCCACCTTGCTTTTAAAGAGCTCTGCTAACAATTCATTGGTGTGTACGAGAGCTGCAATGAAGGTTTACACTGTGTTTTAAAAAATATGCTGGCTTGGGAGAGAAAAAGAAACAGGATATTATGGTTTAAAAAAGAAAAAAGGAATTAAATGGATTGCTATGGTGGCGCACACCATTAATCCCAGCACTTGGGAGACAGAGGCAAACAAATCTCTGTGATTTCAAAGTAAACCTGGTATGCAGTGAATTCCAGGACAGATAAAAGTTACACAGAGAAACCCTGTCTCAAAATATGTAAAAATAGAAATAGAATAAATAGAGTAATAAAAAAAGCCACGTAAAGATGGAAAACACAGAGAAATTTTGGATACTATACGTGCTTCTGTTGTCTTTAAATTATTTGATTGCTGAGAAAATAACTACTGATAAAAGAAATGCTGCTGGATTAATTCAATTTATATATTTTAAAAATGTTTTGACTCAAAAATTTAAGCCTAAGGACAAGTTACTGGGGAAAAGGATTTCTATTTTTGTTTCCACAGAAAATGAAAAGCTATGTATTCTTTCCAGACTTACGTTGTTTGATCAAGCAAGACCCCCTGAAGCAACATCAATGGGACATTGCAACCTTACAGAACATTGCAGCCAAGATTTCTGTGTCTTCTTTGGACCCCCATGACAGCGCCCTCTACCAGCAGGAAGTAGTTTGGAAAGAACGATGCCCAAATTCCCAAATATTGTTTATAAATGTTTGTTTTCATTTAAGTGGACTTGGTTATAAATGGCTATAACCACAAACAATCTTTTTAAAGGTAAAAAGGGAATTATGGTATAGATATGAATACTTTGCTTTGAAATGGATTTTCTTTTATTGATACAATTTAAGGTCAATTTTGTAATATATATATTTCTCCTCTTGTTTAGGTATTGTGTTTATATAGCTCATTTAGAAATGTAATGTATAATTTAGTACAGATTAGAGAGTTACCTATGATAATCAAGCTTGGAGTTAGTTAGGTTTTCTAGATATATAGAGATGTATTTGAGATGGATAGGCATTCTTCAAACCTTTCAAAGACCTACAGAATATGGCATTTAAAATGGTTTAGGGTTTTTCTTGACAGTGAGGCACAACTGCTCCTGGTAACACCACCTACAAAAGAAAGGAAGATGGCCATCGAAGAAACACATGAAGTTTGTTTCTAATATGGCAAGACTAGCCATTTGAGCAAGGTACTTCTCTTGTCTAGACTGTTTGTCTTTATGTTGTAGAAACTGGACACGCAGGACCCACAAAAAGGTGACTGTTGATGCAAGATGGACATTGCTACAGGATTCCTGCTTCATGGAAGAGGCTGCCAGACAGCCAGACAGTCTACAGGACACAGAGAAAAGTTTCCTGCCTTGTTGATGAGTCTGGACACACACTATGGCCTATGGGCTGAAAATGGAACATTACAGAAGAACTTCAGTTGGCTGACCAGGCAATGAATTGTCTCTGTCATTTCTAGAGTTTATGTATTATCCTTCTGTGGTCTTTGAAGGAGTTGAAGACAGATAGTTATGGTTATAGTTTCCCTTAGTTAGGATTAAAGATAAGTTACATATAGGACTTTAGACTCACAAAGATAGGATAGATGATATTTTCTTTAAGTCTTACAAAATGTTAATGGACTAAATATTGTTTACTGTGATTCTTATTTGATAACTGTTGTATGGTACATTTTGCTATGTTAAGGTTAAACCCCTTCTTTTACTTTAGACAGAAAAGAGGAGATGTGGGGAGATGTTATTCTGTATATATGTTCCTCATACTGGTTAATAAAGCCCTGTGGCCAATAGGAAACAAGATAGGCGGGGCTAGGAGACCAGGAGGAGGAAAGAGGAAGTAGTAGGGAGGGTCGACATGTAGCCCAGGGAGGTAGGAGGACGCCAGCCGCGGCTCCCCGATAAGACGACCACGTGGAAATACTTAGATAAGTAGAAATGGGTTAATAATTAAGGCAGAGATAGCCCATAAACAATAATGGTAATTGGCCAACAGGATTGTATCAAATACAGAGTCTCTGAGTGTTATAGGGGGCTGGCGAGGCAGAGGGCCCACATGGCGGCAGGACCGGGAGGCCGGCGGGGAGACCTGCTGTAACAGGCAAGCAGGGTAGTGCAGGGACAGCTTGACACAAGTAGTCTTTCCTTTTCCAGCCATGGCTCTTCTCCAATGCCACATTCTTCACAAAGCAGGAACATTATCCCCATGCTTGAAATTTTTCAGTGCCCTCAAGGCCCAGCATGCTCAGCTGCCTGTCTTCACCTTCCATCATTTTGCCTCTTACCTTGCATTTCCTACACAACCCAAAACTACTTCTAGTACCAGGCACATGCTTCCCCAGCATGATTCATGGGTCCCAGTTAAAACACCACTTCAAAGAAGGGTTCCCTACCTTTGCAGTTGAAAATAAACCCTGCCTCCTCACCCACCCACCCAGCCCCAGACACTCTTTAGCACACATAAGATTCCCTTCACATCATTTCTTACCATCCATTCTTGCATGTTGCTTTGTTAGCTTAGTTATTCTCTGTCTCTGTCTCTGTCTCTCTCTGTCTCTCTCTCTCCTTTTGTCCCCCCAAAAAATGCCCTAGGGTAGCACATGGTTAAAGCTTAATTAACATTTGTCACTGGAAGTTTTTGTGCTTTCACTATCAAGATAGTGGTGGTGATGGTGATAAGAATGACAATTGAGGGGGCCACATTGAGTCACAGAACCCACACCATAGCTCACAACTCTAGTTCCAGGGGATCTGATTCTCTCTTCTGGCCTCCATGAACACCAGGTACTACATGGGTACACAGATCACCTATACACACAAAATAAATTTTTAAAAAGTGACACTTGATGGTTACTTATACTCTCTTACACTAAGATGTTGATTTGAGTTTATACCTCCAATGCTGACTGCAATATGTTCTTGACCATCTCAGTTTGATCTAGGCCACCTTAAAGTGTGTGTGTGTGTGTGTGTGTGTGTGTGTGTGTGTGTGTGTGGTAGGTGTGTTTACTTCATAGTCATCAAAATGTCCAATTCCCTGCCTGCAGTTTCCCACCTAGCAGAAGCAAAATGAGGATGTGCCAGACTTCCTCTCTTACTTTGCAAGATGAGCTGGATTTATTATGTTTCCTAAGCAAGAAGTATTGAGACAGGAAAACAATCTCTTGGTCCATTTAGGTGCTCTTCCCAGATCCCACACTCAATCTGCTGGGAATAGTTTCGAGGCCATGCTAGAAAAGAGAACATGCAATTAATCAGGCACCGCTGTGGGGAGAGATGGGGGCTGAGAGCCAATGGGAGCTGAAAAGAGACAGAGAAGCCAAGATGACATGTCCATTTGCGCTTGTGACATTTTATTTTTTATCTTTGAGATTATAATATAATTACATCATTAATCCCTTGCCTTTCCTCCCTCTAAACTCTCCTATATATCCCTCCTTGCTCTTCCTCAAATCCATTGCCTCTTTTTGTCAAGAATTGTTGTTACATGTGTGTGTCTTCCTAATATAACCTGCTCAGTCTAAATACAGTTTTACTAGTATGAATGTCTTCAGGGGTGACATTTTGTACTAGAGAATCAGTTGGTGTGCTTCTCCTGTTCTCAGCATTCCTTAGTTGCCTGAAGTTCTTTATGTAGGGTAGAGGCCTTCTGAGCTTTTCTCCTGTCCACTTTGGCATGTCTATTGTTGTCCGTGTTCAGGTCAAGTTAGGCAGTCATGTTGGAAGACTTTATGGGTGTAGCTTCCTACATTCCTAGGAGCCCTAGGGAAATCTTAAAGGCAAAACTGACTAAATAAACATTATACTGCTTCTTAAAAGGCAAAAAATCAGCCAGGGTGTGGTGGTGCACGCCATTAATCCTCTGCACTGAGGAGACAGAGGCAGGCAGATCTCCTACTTCAAGACCAGCCTGGTCTATATAGGGAGTTCAGGACAGCCAGTGGTACGCAGAAACCTTTTGAAACCCTGTCTCAAAAAAAAGAAAGAAATCCAACCCCTCATGTTATACATGGATAATTTGAAGCCCATGGAACAGAAAGGATTTTCCAGGGGTCTTACAGCAATTCTATGTCTGCACTTATGTGTCATATAAGCCAAGTCCATCTGGCAGTCCCATATTTAAACAAAGGATTGTTATTTTACATGGTACTTGATTCAAACCTTTAACTGTGAAGTTAAACTATGAAGTAGTGCCACAGGAGCTGGCATTATTTCTGTCCCAAAGTTACCCAGGTTCCATTGACTTTTTGTTCCTAGCTTTTCTTATTCCTCATGAAACATGGCCATCCTGTCACAAGGCATGGGTATCCTCACTTTCACCTTTGACTTCCAGGCTGATACTATCAAAGAGGGGCAGCAGGTCACAGCCCAAAGATATTTGTTGGTAGAGTCTGTGACTCAGAGAACCAACTGATGAATTCTCTTAGGAGAATCCTCTTTGAAGAATGCCAGATCAGAGGTCTTGGGTCTCACTCAATAAAATGGCATAGTCCATCCAGCCTTGTGTTGGGGCTGGGCTACCAAGAGAACAAAAGAGAAAGAGAGAGAGAGAGAGAGAGAGAGAGAGAGAGAGAGAGAGAGAGAGATAGATATAGAGAGAGAGAGAGAGAGAGAGAGAGAGGGAGAAAAGGTTCTGACCACCATTCATGGTCCTGAATTGCCAGTTTTACATACCTAGAGGCTTAGGAAATATAATTTTCCCCAGTTTAAGTAATAAAAATTTACTGATAATTTCTTTGATGGGTGGTTATCTTTCACTCTGTGGGTGATAACTACAACATGAGAAGTCACAAACTGTCCTAATCCCCCAAAGGTAGGTCTTCAGTCTATTAGGAAAAAAAAAATGCTTCTGTAAAAATGTAAATAAAAACAGTCTAAAGATCAAATGTAGAATCTCAGGTGAAAATTATTAAAAGGCACCTTTTGGAGTGTGGTCCCCTCAAATAGATGCTTTGGACAGCCAATCTAAATCAGTGGTTCACAACTTTCCAAATGCCTCCACCCCTTAATACAAATTCCTCATATTGTGGTGATCCCCAACCATAAAATTGTTTTCATTGCTACTTCATAACTGTAATTTTGTTATTATCATGAATTATACTGTAAATATCTGGCATTTGTAAATATCTGATATGCAGGATATTTGACCCAAATAGTTGAGACCCAAAGGTTGAGAACCACTGGTCTAAATACTTAAGCTTTCCTCTTTAT